>OY731404.1:41429037-42642543 GCA_963425845.1 Sphenostylis stenocarpa | reverse complement strand
TTAAAAATCTTCTATATAAACAGAGTTGCTTGAACTTTTTAAAACACATCTTTTAGCAATCAATCAAGCAATCATAAGTGCTACTTTCAAGAAAGAATCACGCTAGTTTTTGTGAAGTTCATTGAAGTTCTTTCTTGAGGCAAAATTGCATTATTTTGGAGAAGAAACACAAACTGCAGAACTGCATAAATCTGGTTTGAGCGTTCTAAGTTTCTTCTATTTGTTTCTTTACTGTCTTTACTGTATTGTGGGTGCCTGGAATTGTGGGCACTGGTTTCTGTAGCTGGAATTTGGCTGTAGGGTTGGTCAAGAACTGGAATTTGGTTCTTGGTGAAGGTTTAGGTGCAGGAACTGGAATTGTGGTTCTTGTGGTAGATTGAGTGTGAGATTAAAGTTGTAATATGTAAAACGTTCAATCTAGTGGAACCCAGCTGGAATTTGGCTGGAAACTGGACGTAGCCCTGGGATTGGGTGAACCAGTATAAATCTCGGTTGTATCTTTCTAAACCTTTCTCTTTTAATTCTGTCACTGCTTTTATTTTGATTGTTTGTTGTGTGTGATTCAAGAACTGGTCAGAAATCTTAATCTTTGAAATAGATAATCTGTAAATTGTGAAAATCTTTCAAAGATCAATTCACCCCCCCTCTTGATCTCAGCCTACATTTCTAACAGAGACTGCTGTCTCGCCACTCGCCAATGGTGAGACGACCGTCTCACCACTCGCTAATGGCGAGACGACCTTCTCGTTTGGCGAGACCGCCGTCTCATTTGGCGAGACGGCGGTCCCGACCTGACAGGTGCGAATTCCTATAAAAGGGGGGGACTTTCTCACTCTTTTTATTCTACCACTTTCCCTTCTGTACTTCTTTCGAATTACTCTTCTAGGACCCCTCTGAAGCATTTCTAGAGTTTCTTAGTGTTCTTAGAAAGTGTTCTATACTGTTGTGAGGAAGAGCGATCATCATTGTAGAGCATGGGGATTGCCAAAAAGCACCCTCTTTCAAAGAACTTATTATAAAAGTTTGCTTCGAAGGTTCCTATATACTCCCTTCTCTATTCACTGCTTTTAGATAATATTGTTGTGCATTAATCATTTAGGGCCATGTAGTCAAAAATTTAGTTTCTGCAAGAAATAAATAAGGGTAAAAGTGCAATTTATAGTTATTATTTCTTTATATAAATAGTCCATGATAGGGAACCCAAAAGGGGCGTCGTAGGGAAGCTAATAACTTCCCTACACATAACTAACTCCCTTACCAGACTCTGGTTGTAATGGCCAAAGTTGTTTTTTCTAAACCAATGCCTTCTTTTTTCCTTTTCCAATGTTTTCGATAAAAACATTGATGGCGACTCCTCAAACCTTTCGAAAACCTCGCCTTTAGGTCCAGCCCGGTTATTGGACAACCTAAGGGCATTGTACCACACTTTTAAAAATGCGAGTCAAACGAAGCCATCACGTCGCTCTAACCGCCTCTTTTGACGGCGACGACACTATGCATGTTACATTTGATGAAGTTGTAGACGTTGAGGGAAATCCTCTTGAGTCAAGTAAAGAGTTTGCAGGAGATGATGAATACATACGAGAAGCTCTAGAAGAAATGTACCTAAATGAAAATGAATCATCACAACCAACTGAATTGGCAAAAGAGTGGCAATCACCAAGAGGACTTTCAATTGACAATATAATTGGTGACATCTTAAAAGGGGTAAGTACTAGAAATATGACAAATTTCTGTACGTCTGTAGCTTTTGTTTCACAGATTGAACCCAAAAATGTAGAGGAAGCACTCAAAGATGATCAATGGTGCATTGCAATGCAAGAAGAACTAAATCAATTTGAAAGAAATCAAGTTAGGGAATTATTTTTAAGAGAGGAATCCCATCAAGTAATTGGAACGAGATGGGTATTTAGAAACAAGCTTGATGAAGATGGGAACATAACAAAGAATAAAGATAGACTTGTGGCAAAGGGGTACTGTCAAGAGAAAGGTATTGATTATGATGAAACTTATGCTCCTATTCCCAGGTTAGAGGCTATATGCCTACTTCTTGCTTATGATTCAATAATGAAATTCAAATTGTATCAAATGGATGTTAAAAGTGCTTTTCTAAATGGTTTTATTAAAAAATATGTTTATGTACAACAACCTCTAGGATTTGAAGATTTTAAATATCCTGATCATGTCTTTAAATTAAAGAAAGCACTTTATGGTCTAAAACAAGCTCCTAGATCATGGTATGAAAGATTAAGTAATTTTCTAATATCAAAGGACTTTTCTGGAGGAAAAATTGATTCTACCTTGTTTATTAAAATAGTAGGAGAACATATTCTGTTAGTTCAAGTGTATGTTGATGATATTATCTTTGGATCAACTGATAACACTTTGTGTGAAGGATTTGCTAGTATAATGCAGGGAGAATTTGAAATGTCTATGATGGGAGAATTAACCTTCTTGCTTGGACTTCAAATTAAGCAATTAAAAGATGGCACTTTTGTGTCTCAAACCAAATACTGCAAAGAAGTTCTCAAGAAATTTGGAATGGACACTGCAAAAGAAGCTAACACACCAATGGGAACGTCCTGTTATCTTGATAAGGATGAATCAAGTTTGGAAATTAATCAATCAATGTATAGAGGTATCATAGGTTCTTTATTATACTTAACTGCAAGTAGACCTAATATTATGCATTTTGTTTGTGTGTGTGCTAGATTTCAAGCATGTCCAAAAGAATCTCATTTAACTGCAGTAAAACGAATTTTAAAATATCTAAAAGGAACTACAAGATTGGGATTATGGTATCCATATGAAGCTTCTCATAGCTTATTAGGTTATTCTGATGCTGATTATGGAGGATGTAAAATAGATAGAAAAAGCACTAGTGGAACATGTCATCTATTAGAATCATCCTTAGTATATTGGCATTCTAAGAAACAAGCTTGTGTTGCGTTATCCACAACTGAGGCTGAATATATTGCAGCTGGAAATTATTGTGCTAAAATTCTTTGGATGAAGCAACAACTAGAAGATTATAATATTTTTCTAAATAACATTCCTTTCATGTGTGATAATACAAGTGCAATTAACCTTACTAAGAATCCTGTTATGCACTCTAGAACTAAACATATAGAAAGTAGACATCATTTCTTAAGAGATCATGTTAGTAAGGGTAATTGTAAAATTGAATATGTTGATACCAAGCATCAATTAGCAGATATTTTTAATAAACCTCTTCCCAAAGATCGATTTTATGAACTTAGGAGAGATTTATGGATATTAGAAATATCTTTATCTTTGAAATTTTTTCATGAAATGATATCTTGCTGGAATAATCGATTATCCAAGTCAATAATCGATTATTCTGTAGCTCATTGACCTTCAATTATGCATGTCTCTTTGGAATAATCGATTATTTGGGATGATAATCAATTATCTATAATTCAATGAGCCAAATCAATAAACTCTCTCTGGGATAATTGATTATCTCAGGTGATAATTGATTATCCATGCATATTTCTGGGCAGTGGATGAAGAAATAATCGATTATCATCTGGTGATAATCGATTATTCTGCCTCGTTGGAGAAAATCTAGCCGTTGGCAACGACTCTTCTTGCTTTAAAACTTGAGAATATAGTCATTTATAGCTGTTGGAGGTATTCCCTATATATAGAAGGACTCAGAAACGAATCAAATCACCTCCAAGCTTCTCTTCCAAGTATTTAGCATTGGTTCTAAGCTTATTCTTGCCTATTGTCTCTTTCATGCTTTTGCTTCACTTAAAATTCCAAATCTTTCCATCTTCAAGATTCCCATTATTCCTAAATGGATTCATCACCTAGAAGAAAGATTGCTACAATGATAAGATCTGCTCCTACCTCTCATCCCCGTCCAAATTCTGTTGAAGGGTGGATTTCAGATGAAGAAGGGAGACAAGAGTTTCTAAATTTTTGGAAGGAAAGGAGTATCATATCTCCAAAATTTCTGATTGGAGATAACTTCATCGATCGGGGATTCATCTTCCCTAATCTTCTTGAAAATCAAGGTGTTCTTCCTTTTATTGAAATGCAGGGTACGTATTATCCTGATTTAGTTCGGGTATTCTACTCTCGCTTCAAGTATCGTGATCACATTGCTACTTCTCAGGTTAAAGGAGTCACCATCATTCTTGATGATGACATATGGGAGAATGTAACTCACTTTCCTATTTGCGATGATGTCGTTAATGTTCTAGCAGATCTTGATGACTTCAACCGCATTCTGGCATACTGCTCTTTCCTCCGTAATCCTGCCATGGAGATCGGAAGACAACTTCTTGCAGTACCTCTGAAGAAAGAGGAACGTATGCTACTTCATCTTCTTGTCTGGATTCTCTGTCCTAGAGCTACCAATCATGCTCAATGTTCTACCACCGATCTTCGTATCCTTCATGCAATCATGAACAACGAGCCAATTGATTTGCTTAGTCTTGTTACTTTGACAATTCTCAAAGCAAAGCGTCATCCAACCTTTAAGATTCCTTATGCTCCTCTTATCTCCAGGATTTTGGAATACAAGGGTGTTAATGTTGAAGGTGAACAACGGGCCCAGACATTAAATTCAAATCGGATGCTTGATGGTACTTTATCTCAGCTACAGATGGTAAATGTTAATGGAACATACTTTCATAAGGATGATGCACCCCCTGCTGCTAAGGTTGCTGCAAAATCTGATGATGAAGAGATGTCTGCTGCTGATATTCCTGTCACTGGGACTTCATCTGGTACTCATACTAAACCCCACTCTTCTATAGAGGACATGATTTTCAGTATGAACCAAAGAATGCAAGATTTCTTTTCTATCTCTGCAAATCGTCATCAAGAAATTATAAATCGCATTTCGGATGTAGATGAACGTGTGTCAAATCTGGAAGACAAATTTGATATGAAATTTAATAATGACTCGAACAACAAAGAATTTTAGAATTTAGGTTTAGAAATTTCTGTTTGTATGTTGTATTATTTTTCTCAACTTAAATAAACATATATTTTTATGCATATATTGAGGGGGAGCTTATCTTTTTTTGTTATGATAAAATAGGGGGAGAAAATATTTAAAGCCTAGTATGTTTAACATTTTTATGTTGCCTGGTATGCTTAATATTTTATGTTAGATGTGACAGTAAAAACAAGTTATTACAAAGGGCTTTAAAGCAGATTTTAATCATCATAAAAAAGGGGGAGATTGTTGAACATACAAGGATATGATGCCTGATGATTTTGATGATGCTTCAGAGTCAAAGGACTTCAAGATTATAAGACTCATATATAGTTGTATCTACTTGTAATAACCATGTTTTATTATATTGAGTCTGTTAAAATAGAGTTCAAGATAGCCAGCACATAGTCCATCCTATGAAAGTTCATTTTTATCAAAACCACTATGTGATAATCGATTATCACCCAGGATAATCGATTATCTTGCTTGAAACTTGTTTCTTTAAAACCTTGCGGGAATAATCTATTATATGGGTTGATAATCGATTATCCCAGTTAATTTTGGTTTATGAAAGTTCTGGAATAATCAATTATCTTAGAGGATAATTGATTATCCTGATCCATATTTCACTCTACAAAAATTTGTTCTGTGATAATCGATTATCACTTATGATAATCGATTATTTGCGTCTGTTATGATTTTGAAATTCGAATTTGGACCTATTTTCGATACATCTATTCCCCATACGCTAAATCTCTCTATTTAAGGTTCTATTAGGCTCTCTAAAAGAAAACACACAACCTTTTTCATACAAAAGTTAAGAGTTGTGATTGCTAGAGAACTTTGTGTAAGGAAGAAAAAGGGGCTTTTGAAACCTAGAGTGGGCTGGAAGTGATAAGAATCACTGAGTGGGTTTCTTAGTGGATTATGTGTTGTGTCATCTCTAGGAAAAACTGTTGTCATCCTTTGTGGATTCAAAGGAGGTGTTCATCTCTTGTGTGACTCAAGAGAGGTGTTTTCTAATCCTTATCTTTTGTAATTTGTAATCTGTTTTAAATTATGATTATAGTGACAGAGTTAATCCTCTTTTAGAGTGATTAACAAATGGAAGTAGGGTCTTTTGATCCAAACCAGTATAAATTACTTGTGTAATCTTATTTCCCTTATCTCTTTACTTTACAAGCATTTTAATCGGTGAAATTTGGGAAAAAATTTTAAAACCCTAATTTTTATAAGAAACCAATTCACCCCCCCACTCTTGGTTTTTGTCCCTACATGCAAACATTCCACTGTGTGATACCAACACATTTTTTGGATTTACAACAGTTTGGGAAGGCAAACCATCTACAAACCTTAACTGTTGTTGATTCATGGTTAGGGTAAGTTGTCCAACTTGATTCTCCAAAGATTTTATATTTGCCTCTGTCCTTTGTTGAAATTATAGGTTAGTTGTAGACCTCAAATCTTGCCCGGCCTCAAAATAAGAGCAAAAGAACTCCTATTTGAAGATGGACGAAGCCTAAAAAGCCACTAGGAGAGACTATTAGGCCCCATATTAGAGTAGCAAGGCTTTTCTGTACAAAAATAAGGATTTTCGCCTTCAAGGGTCGAGACCGCCGTCTTGCTTTTTGGGACCGCCGTCTCGACCAATGGCAAGTCGAGACTGCCATCTCATTTGGCGAGACGGCCGTCTTGCCACTTACCATTGGTGAGACCCCCCTCCCGTTTGGCGAGATGGCCCTCTCGCCATTTGGCAAGTCAAGACCGCCGTCTCGACCTGATAGGCGCGAATCCCTATAAATAGGGGGGGCTCTCCCCTTCATTTCACACAATTCTTCCACTTCTCCTCCTGCAATTTCTCAAAGTTCTTCTCCTAGAGCCCCTCCGAAGCATTTCCAGAGTTTCTGAGTGTTTAAGAGAGCTTTTTATAGCGTTTTTGAGCGAGATTTCGACGTTGTAAGAGTGAAGGGCTGCCAAAACGCACCCTATTTTTCAAGAGATTTAATCAAAAGCTCACTCCAGAGGTTTCATCACTCTCGCTTTCTCTTTTACTGTTCTTTTTACTTATATTTAATTGCACAGTAGCTATTAGGGTCATATAGTCATTATTTTTAATTCCGCAAATAAAAAGGGTAAAAGCGTCATTTTAAAAGTTTATTTATAAAATAACTGGCCTATCACAGGGAACCCGAAAGGGGTGAAGCACTTGGTGGATTTGATGAAGACATAGATATAACTTAGGTTGTGGGTGTGTAGATGATTAGGTTTTTAAGTTTAAGCACTTAATCTCTTGATAGGCCATTATATTTTGTGATAAGCACCTTAAAATGTTGCATCCCATTGAAAATCATTTTTCTGCATGAAAAACTTACGTTTAAGTATTAAAAGAATAAACTAAGTTTTTTTTCAATCTGTTAAAAAGGATTTTCAATCTGTTAAAATCACTTATCATAATAAATGGTCATACATAATCGAAAATTCAATTGATTGATTCGCGTAATCAACAAGTTAAAATAACTCAATGAATTTTCAATATCAAGTTTCGCATTTTCAATCTTAAATCTGTTGAAACAGAAAGACCTTTTTCAGTCTAAGAGTTTTTAGAAAAACAATCTGTTGAAATATTTTTAAATCATGTTGAAACAGAAAGACCTTTTTCAGTCTAAGAGTTTTTAGAAAATTAATCTGTTGAAATGATTTTCAATCGATTGAAACAGAGAGCTGTCATTTTTCATTAAGTTGTTTCAATCCATTAAAAACTCGAATCAATCGATTGAATGGAGCTTTAAATGAAATCAATCGATTGAATCGATGTCTTAATCGATTGAATGGAGCTTTAAATGAAATCAATCGATTGAATCGATGTCTTAATCGATTGAATGGAGCTTTAAATGAAATCAATCGATTGAATCGATATTTTAATCGATTGAAATAATATTCTGATCGATCATAGTTTTGTTCTAATCGATCATAACTCATTCTGATCGATCATAGTTTTATTCTGATCGATCATAACTCAGTCTGATCGATCATACTTCTGTTCTAATCGATCAGAGTCTCTTCTAAACCTGTTTTACTGCTAACCAACTTATCTTTTGACTCTCTGAAACAGTTTTTAACAGATGAAACGTTCTGTTTTTCTGATTTACTCTATATATACAGATTTGATCTATCTTTTGAAAAATACAATACAACACACTACTTGAGAAAACTTGTGAAATCAATCTGTGAAACTTTCATACGTGACTTTCTCTGCATTCAAGAATCTTTTTCATATCATAAGGTGCTGTGATCAGAATTGTGGTCATTCAAAGAGAGAAAGTGCTGATAGAATTGGTTCTGGACAATTAGAAACTTCAAGTCCAAGTTTTTTCTTTCCATATTCTTTTGTAAAAGTTGATTGTGCAGGTTTGATTGTAATCTGCACTTGGTACAGTAACTGGATTTGGTTACTGGGTGGTTTTCAAGATTCTGTCTTGTGGGTTTTGCAAGATAGTTCTTGGGGTAGATTGGTGAGTATCTACTGGTTGTAATTTTCACTTGGTATTAGTGGAACTTGACTGGTTTGTCAAGAACTGGATGTAGCTCTGGATTAGAGTGAACCAGTATAAATTTGTGTGTTAATATTCTTCTTTCATCTCTTTTAATTTCTGTCTTTAATTGTGCTGTGTTTAAACCAAATTACCTTTGCAAAGATTGAATAAAGATAACTCATTCTTC
Organism: Sphenostylis stenocarpa; assembly: GCA_963425845.1. Lineage (NCBI taxonomy): Eukaryota > Viridiplantae > Streptophyta > Magnoliopsida > Fabales > Fabaceae > Sphenostylis > Sphenostylis stenocarpa. The sequence goes on along the minus strand of OY731404.1, from coordinate 42,633,848 downwards.
CAAAAGAAAGTAAGTTTTGCGAAAAAGTTTTAAAGTTCAATTCACCCCCCCTCTTGAACTCAACCATTAATTCTTTCAATTGGTACCAGAGCTGGTTCTTGTAAGTTACTCAAGAAATCGGTCCAATGGCTGAGGGAAAGATGACTTTTTCAGAAGGAGCCTCCATAAACAGGCCTCCACTTTTTTCTGGTGTGAATTATTCTTTCTGGAAGGTTAGAATGAAAATCTTTATTGAATCTCTTGATAGAGGCATTTGGGAAACAATTGTTAATGGTCCTTACAAACCAACTCATACAGTAGATGGTAAAGTAGTTGAAAAAGATTGGGCTGAATTAACTGATGTAGAAAATAGGAGAGTCCAATATGATTATACTGCAAAAAATATTATTACCTCTGCTTTAAATCTTGATGAGTTTTTCAGGGTGTCTCAGTGTGCCTCTGCCAAAGAAATGTGGGAAATTTTAGAGGTCACACATGAAGGAACATCTGATGTGAAAGGGGCAAGAAAACATGAGTTAATCAGGGACTATGAGTTGTTTAAAATGCAGCAAGGAGAAACAATTGCAGATGTGCAGAAAAGGTTCACGCACATAGTTAATCATCTAATCGGGTTAGGAAAGACTTTTGACAAAGAAGAGTTGAACATCAAAATCTTAAAGTGTTTGGACAGAACATGGCAACCAAAGGTGACAGCAATATCAGAATCAAGAGACTTAACTGAAATGACTACCGCTTCACTTTTTGGTAAGTTGAGGGAACATGAGTTGGAAATCAATCGCTTCAAAGAACAAGAGAATGCAGAAAAGAAAAGTAGAAATATTGTTCTCAAGACGATTGAAGAAAACAGTGGATCTGAAGAAGATGAATCAGAAAACCTGACTTTGTTGGTTAAGAAATTTGGGAAATTTCTTAGAAGAAAGAACAGAACTGGCCAAGTAAAAATGTACAATGATAAAAAGACTGAATCTGTTCAAAATTCTATTACTTGTTATTCTTGTGGTAAACAGGGTCACATAAAGAGTGAGTGTCCGGAAAAGACCAAGAATCAGAACAAGAAAGAATCAAGACACAAAGGGAAAAAGGCCTATATAGCCTGGCAAGACAATGATTCATCTTCCAGCTCTGAATCCGAAAGTGAGGAGGTGAACCTGTGCTTGATGGCTGGCTGTGAATCCTCTTCGTCACATGTAAGTTCAACTCCTACAGAAAATGAAATGAATTACAGCACATTACTAAATGCTTTCAATGAAATGCATAGTGAAGCCAGAAATTTATCTCATACAAATAATCGGTTGAAAGGTTTAAATAACTGGTTAGAAAATAGAGTTAAAGTTCTGGAAAATGAACTATTAGAAAGCAAAACAGATTTAGAACATCTAGATATTATCTATTCATCTGCGGATAATGTTGTTGTTAATAAGAATTGTGAAAAGTGTATTGTTTTACAAAATAAGGTTGATTACTTGACTAAAACCTTGACAAAATTTACTCAAGGTAAAGAGAATTTAGATGCACTCCTTGGTTCTCAAAATTGTGTGTTTGAACATAGTGGAATTGGATACAAACCTAAGACTGGGGTAAAAACTAAAAAATATTTGAACTTCTTTTCATACAGAAAAACAACAGCATCCCCTTTCTCATCTTGTCATTACTGCATGAAGAAAGGACATACTATAAAATTTTGTCATGCTAGAAAATATTTTGTGCCGCAAGGTAGGAAGAAATGGGTTCCAAAAATTAATTCATTTCAAATAACCTAATTGGACCCAGTAATCATAAAGGGTACCAGAAAAATTCTTAACTTGTTTTGCAGGAACAAAGTCTGGGAATCCCTTGAAGTTCAGAGCTACGAATCAGGTTCTGTTTGTCTAAACTGATTGTTTTAATTGATATAAACCAGTATTAATCGATTAAAATAACTTACAGAAGATATTAGTAAATATGTCCGTACAGTTTTAATCGATTGAAATGCGAATCAATCGATTAAAATGTTCTCATGATTTGAGTTTTAGCTGTTTTAATCGATTAGAATGAATTTATATCAACTAAAATCACTAAGGTATCAAATTTAATCGACTCATTTTCGTTTTAATCGATTTAAATTCTGGTATCATCTTCTAGATCTCTTCCAATACAGAAACAATCGATTCTTTCAAGTATTATTCGATCATTTTACTATTGCATTTTCAAAACGAATATTAAAGACCAAATTAGTAAAATAATTTGTTTAATCAATTTGTTCCTGAAAATCATTTTCAAAACATCCAAATGAAATTCGGCCATGCATATAGAGTTTACAATTTAAAATTGAAATCAGTTGAAGAATCAGTACATGTTGTGTTTAATGAGTCTCCTCGAGTGGTGCAGTATAGAACAACAGGTACTGCAGATGAAGAAGATTTAACTGATAATTCTTATCAATTGAAACATGCCAGAAACACAGATCAGTGTACTGTTGAAGAAGATGATCCATCAGTGGACCCTGCAAAAGCTAATTCTCCAACAATTACTGAAGAACAGGAAGAAGATGTTCTGGAGGAGCTTCCTAAAGAGTGGATTGTCCCAAGAGATCTCTCTCTAGACAATGTCATCGGGCAAATTAATAAGGGAGTATCTACTAGACATTCTCTTAACCAATTCTGTAATCATATGGCATTCATTTCACAAATAGAGCCTAAGACAGTTAAAGAAGCATTAAATGATGAATACTGGGTTAGTGCCATGCATGATGAGCTTAATCAATTTGGAAGAAATAAAGTATGGGAATTAGTTCCTAAAATCAAAGATATCAATGTAATTGGTACTAAGTGGGTATTCAAAAACAAGCTAGATGAACACGGCATTATTACTAGAAATAAAGCTAGGTTGGTAGCCAAAGGGTATAACCAACAAGAGGGTATTGATTTTGATGAAACCTTTGCACCTGTAGCTAGACTTGAAGCTGTCAGATTATTATTAGCTTATGCCTGTATAAGTGGTTTCAGATTACTACAGATGGATGTAAAGAGTGCCTTTCTTAATGGACTCATCAATGAAGAAGTATATGTTTCTCAACCTCCTGGGTTTGAAGATCACAAGCATCCTGACCATGTCTACAAATTGAAAAAGGCCCTTTATGGTTTAAAGCAAGCGCCTAGACAATGGTATGAGAGGTTAAGTAACTTCCTAATTGATCAAGGGTACAAGCGAGGTGAGGTTGATAAAACTCTATTCATCAAGAAATCTGGAACTGACATTATTCTGGTGCAGGTGTATGTGGATGATATCATTTTCGGTTCCACTAATAATGCCATGTGTAATAAGTTTGTAAAAGAAATGCAAAGTGAATTTGAAATGTCTATGATGGGAGAATTGAATTTCTTCCTTGGTCTCCAGGTTAAACAATTAAGAAATGGCATTTTTCTTAGTCAATCTAAATACTGCAATGAATTGTTAAAGAAATTTGATATGCAAAATTGCAAGGAGTCCTCTACACCCATGTCTACTAACTACTGTCTAGACTTAGATGAAAAAGGAAAACCTGTTGATCAAACTAAATACAGAGGTTTGATTGGTTCACTACTATATCTAACTGCTAGTAGACCTGACATTATGTTTAGTGTGTGCCTTTGTGCAAGATTTCAGGCAAATCCAACGGAATCACATCTTACCGCTGCCAAAAGGATTCTGAAGTACCTTAAGGGAACAGTTAATGTTGGACTATGGTATCCTGAAGGTGCATCCCTTAAACTTGTTGGATTTTCTGATTCTGACTTTATAGGATGTAGATTGGATAGAAAAAGTACCTCTGGTACTTGTCATCTACTGGGGAGCAGTCTTATATCGTGGCACAGCAAAAAGCAAGCGTGTGTTGCTCTGTCAACTGCAGAAAAACTGCAGAAGCTCGAATACATTGCAGCTGGAGCCGTTGTGCTCAAAGCATTTACCTCAAGCAACAACTAACAGATTATGGAGTGACTCTAAACAAGGTACCCCTGGTTTGTGACAATACTAGTGCAATAAACTTAACTAAGAATCCTATTCAACACTCTAGAACTAAGCATATTGAAATTAGACATCACTTTATTAGAGAACACGTATCTAGGGGTGACTGTGAGATATTATTCGTTGAATCTGAAAAACAGTTAGCTGATTTATTCACTAAACCACTTCCTAGAGACAGACTTAATATGCTTAGGACTGAATTAGGAATTCTAGATATATCTAGTATTGCATAACTGATTCTTTACAGTAAGTGTATGTTTTTTTTAACAGGTTGATAACAAGTTCAATCGATTAATAATTGCATGAATAACTGAATATTATTTGTTTCAATCGATTGAAATTGCGAAATAATCTGTTGATTTCCTGATTCTTACTCTTTGGTATTGATATGTTATTAGTTCAATCGATTAGATAAACTTTTAATCGATTTATTTCATTAATCTTGTAGCTCTGCACACCTTCTTTTATAAATCAATCGATTAAATCTTCGATTCAATCGATTGAATTCACTAATGGTACTCTGAATAATTTTCTTTTACAAAATAATCGATTTAATTTTTGATTCAATCGGTGTATTTCACTTATAAGTATCTACGATTACAAAATCAGTTGGTTTCACGAAATATCAATTGATTATTTTTCTTCTAGGGCTAGTTGTATGTACTTTGTCTCTAACCAATTTCTGCAGAGTAAACTGAAAGCATTTACAACAAGATAAACTTCAACTACTCTCTTCATTATCCAAGATATCCAATAAAATCTGATTGATACTGATTGGATATCTACTGAGAAGGTAATTAAGTTGTACAGTAGTAATTTCTTCTCTCTCCACCTTTATCATCACTGCTCAGTAGCAGTAATATAGTAAAGACAAAAACCTTGAAGCTGAAAAAGATTGTGTATTCTCATTCCTATAGTATTATTTGCTTCTTTGAACTTTCTCTTTTCTCGGTTCTTCTCTGTTCTGCTCATCCCAAAGATCAAGTATGTTCAAGCGCACAAAGTCTGGTAGGAAGAAATCCAGCAGAGGCGAGTCCTCTACTGCAAGGCAAGAACAGAATGTTGGAGGAAGGATTGAAACTTGGTTCAATGGGGACCAAGAGAAAATGGATTTGTTTATCCATGAATTGAGCAGGAAGCAAGTCAACATTCCAAAGATGTTAAAGTTCTCCTGGTTTGATGCCGAAGGATTCAGAGGCATTCGAAAACTACTGCAACACCAAAAGCTTCAGAAGTTTCTGGAGTTAAATGGTAGGATTTATCCTGATTTAATTAAAGTTTTCTTCACAAATTTATCCTTTGAAGGTTCCACTTTGACAACCCAAGTTAAAGGAGTAGACATTGAAATTACACCCAACATCTGGAAGGAAGTTGCTGGAATAAAGGATGTTGGTGTAAAAGTCACCAAAGGATACACTTCAGATGTGGAGGAATTTAATAAGGTCCAGTACTTTCGATCATGTATGAAGAATACTCGTGGTTCTGTCAGTTCTTTCAATACTGGGAAGCTGAAGCTGGAAGAAAGGATTCTCGCTTTCATTGTGTCGTGGCAGCTCACACCCGGGGGAGCAATCATGCGGTGCTAAATGAAGGAGATTTAGTTCGATGTACTCGCATTCATCACAGAATACGTGTGAACTGGGTCTTTGTCATCAAGGATCACATGATCAAATCCAAGAGACTTAGTGACTTCAGGTATCCCTATGCTATTCTGATTTCTAAATTTTTAACACATTTTGGTGTCGATGTTGAAGGAGAACTTGTTGAAACCGTCCGACCAACAAATGAAATAAATAATTTTGTGCTTCACAAAATGGGATTCATTAAAGTTGATGGTGAATGGATCTCGAAAGAAGATGCTGGGAGAAGTGAAGAAAGTGAAGAAGAAGAGCAAGAGGAAGAGATCAACACTGATATTCCTGGAACTTCTGCAGCACGTCCGTCTGATCCAATGGAAGAAGTGACCCCAATGGAGATGATTCCATACAATCCACCGCCTGACCGTGGCACGCCTCTGTCTCAGTTTGAAAGAACAATGTTACATCAAATGAGCGAACTGCATTCAGACCAAAGGAGGCATATGGAGATGACTGCTGCTCTGAGGGCTCGACAACATTATTTGGATGAAAATTTCATTGCAAGGTTCCAGCATATTGATAATCAACTAGAAGATATTTACAACAGGATTGTGGAACTGCAATTCAATCAAGGCCCCGGGGACGAATGAAGACTTTCTATATGTCTGTTATTCTGCTTTCTTTTCATTTTTTTTAATGTTCTGGTTTATATTTGGGGTTCCTGTTGAACATTCAAGGACTTGATGTTGCAAATAATGATCATGAAGAATGTTGATTTTGATGATGATCCAAGAGCTTAAAGACTTAGAGTATTGAAGATTGAAGATTGATGATTTCTGTATTGTAATAACTCTGTTTTAGTTTGATTGAGTCTGTAATTATAGAGTCTAAGATAGCCGGTACATAGTCTATAACTTAGAAGCTTCAAAATGCTCAAATTTATCATGCAGGCTCGGCTTTAATCAATTATATAGGGAAATAATCGATTAAAACAGTGAGAAAACCATTTTCAGCATATACTCACTGTTTTAATCGATTAAAACATCAAAATAATCGATTAAAAGGTCAAATAATCGATTATTTCACCAAATAATCGATTAAACCAGAGAGGATTGGGTTCTGCGTATTTGGCTCTGTTTTAATCGATTAAAACTCCATTTAATCGATTATTTCAGTCTGTTTTTGTTTTTAAATTTCAAATTAACCCTATTTTCGAAAACCCAATTACCAAGAACCCTAGTTTCGAAATCCCCAATTCCTTAACCCTAATTTCCCTACTTAAACTCTGCTTTGGCACTCAGAAAAAATAAGAACAACTCTTTCCATACAAAAGTTAAGTGCTGTGAGTGCCAGAGAACTGTTTGTTGCAAGGAAAGGGGGCTTTTGGAAACCTGGTGTGAGGCTAGAAGCGATAAGAATCACTAAGTGGAGTTCTTAGTGGATTGTGTGCTGTGCCGTCTCTAGGGAAAGCTGTTCTTCATCTCTTGTGGATTTCAAGAGAGGTGTTGTCTTTACTTTATCTCTTTGATTTGTAATCTGTTTATAACAATTTGTTCTTAGTGACAGCGTTAATCCTCTTTTGAGTGATTAGCAACTGGACGTAGGGTCTTTTGATCCGAACCAGTATAAACCTACTGTGTAATCTTCTCTACTCTTCTCTATTTACATTTACGCAGTTTTTAATCGGTAAAATTTGGGGAAAATTTTGAAAACCTAACTTTTATTAAGAAACCAATTCATCCCCCCTCTTGGTTTTTGTTCGACCACGCGAACATTCCGCTGCGCGATTCTAACAAGTGGTATCAGAGCTTGCTTTGATAGTCATTCAAACTTTTCGAAAATGGCCGGACAAAATCAAACTTTTGCCGAAGGTGCGTCTATCAACAGACCCCCACTTTTTGCGGGTCAAAATTATCCTTTTTGGAAAGTACGTATGCAAATATTTTTAGAGTCTGTTGATAGAGGCGTTTGGGACACAATTTTAAATGGTCCATTTATTCCTAAAATTACAGAGAACGGTGTTGACGTTCTTAAACCTATTTCTAGATGGACTGCCGAAGAAAGTCGAAAAGCACAATTTGATGTTAGGGCTAGAAACATTATTTCATCTGCTCTAACCCTTGATGAGTTTTATAGAATTTCAGTTTGTAAAAGTGCACAGGAAATGTGGGAAATGCTAAGGGTGACCCACGAAGGAAGCCGACGACGTCAAAAGAGCACGTAAAAATTCTTTAATCCAAGAATACGAGATGTTCGGATGCAACCCGGTGAAACGATTTTCGACGTTCGAAACGTTTCACTCATATTGTGAATCATCTCACCGGATTAGGTAAAGTATTTGATGTTGATGAATTAAATGTAAAAATTTTGAAATCTCTGGATAGGAAATGGCAACCAAAGGTGACGGCCATCTCGGAGTCACAAAATCTTGCCACTATGTCTATGGCGGCATTATTTGGAAAGCTTAGGGAGCATGAACTTGACCTTGGAAGACTAAATGAGGAAGAGGGTCAATACCAAAAGAAGAATCTAGCTTTCAAGACCGAGATTTCAAAAGGTAAAAATAAGAAAGAAGAAGAAGAAGACTCCGAAATTGATGAAGAAGAGATGAGTCTTTTTATAAAGAAGTTCACCAAGATGATGAAAGCAAAAGGAAGACATCCTTTCAAAGGTAAGGGAAAGGTAAAAGAAAATTCTTCCATTAATATAAAATGTTTTGGTTGTGGTGAAGCGGGGCATATAAAGACCAGAATGCCCAAACAAGAAAAATGATGAACACAAGGGCAAAAAGCAATTCAAGAAGAAAGCATATATTGCTTGGGATGATAGTGATTCAAATTCAGAATCAAGCGACTCGGAAATAGAAGCAAACAATTGCTTGATGGCAAATGACAACAATTCTTCAGATTTTGAGGTTAGTGATTCTGATTCATCCTCTAGTGAAGAAAATGACTATGATGAATTGCAAAATGCTTATAATGAGTTATTTACTGCATTTATGGATATGAAAAAAGAATATAAAGTTGTAAAGAAAAATCTAAGAAGATCCGAAAAGGAAAATGAGTCCTTAAAATTGAAAATTGCATGTTTAGAAGAAAAGGAGGTAGCTAATACGAAAATTGTATGCTTAGATGAGAATAAGGACTTAGCTTGTGCAAATTGTAAAGAGCATGAATATGACATAGATATTCTTAACCATTTGCTAGACAAAGCGGAAAAAGAAATTGATGAACTTAAGAAGCATGAAATGGTAATTGCTCAAAATAATGTAAATCAAAGAGTTCCTTTGAAAAAGAGTAAAACTAAAAAGAAAAGAGTATGGGTAGAAAAAGGAACTAAAGCATGTCATGTAAATAATGCATCTTATTCCATAGCTACATCAAAAGCATGTTTTTATTGCATGAAACAAGGTCACACTTCAAATAAGTGTAAAATTAAACATTTTGGTGTTCCTAAAGGAAAATATATTTGGGTTCCTATAGTTAAATGAATTATTTGTCTCTTTTATTTATTCAAAGAAAATGAATCATTTAGTATGTTTTAAACAGAATGATTGGTAAAAACATTTTATCTTTTCTATTGCATGAAGGTTCTTCACTTAAAGATTTTTGCGAAAAGCCTCTAAAATTGTTTTAAACAACCTAAAACAAAGTATTTTTACAAAAGCTTTCTTAAAACATGTTTTTAACTGATTCAGTTTTGAAAGAACCAAATAAAATCACTTAGAATGGTCAAAGGAGTGTTTTTACAACATTTTAATCGATACAACTTATTTTTAATCGATTAAAACCATTTAGACCTCATTATGATCGATCAGATTTTTATTATGAGCGGTCAGAATCCTTTAAATCGATTAAAAACACGTTTCAATCGATTAAAATCACTTAAAGGGTCAGGATGATCGATCAGATTTTTATTATGACCGATCAGAAGCAAATGTGATCGATCAGAGTTTAATTATGAGCGGTCAGAAATTTTTCAATCGATTAAAAACACGTTTCAATCGATTAAAATCACTTAAAGGGTCAGGATGATCGATCAGATTTTTATTATGACCGGTCAGAATCAGTTATGATCGATCAGAATTTAGTTATGACCGATCAGAACTCTTTTAATCGATTAAAAACTCATTTCAATCGATTAAAACAACTTAAAAAATTTTTCTACACTGCGTTTTAATCGATTAAAAGACGTTTTAACAGATTAAAACTGCACTTTTAACAGATTAAAAGAATCTTTTAACAGATTAATTAAACCAGCAGTTTTGAAAATCGTCTATAAAAACAAGTTTGGCTTGAACTTTTTAAAACAAACTTTGAATATAGAAGAATCTATACATGTTGCCTTTGATGAGATTGTAGACCTTGGGGGAAATCCTCTTGAGTCAAATAAAAGACTTGCAGGTGATGATGAATATATAAGAGAGGCCCTTGATGAATTATACTTGGAAGATAATGTGCCTTCTCAAACTCCTCAATTAGCAAAAGAATGACAATCACCTAGAGGACTCTCAATGGACAATATCATAGGTGATATCTCAAAAGGGGTAAGAACTAGAAATATGAATAATTTCTGTATGTCTGTTGCTTTTGTGTCACAGATTGAACCTAAAAACATTGAGGAAGCACTTAAAGATGATCAATGGTGCATAGCCATGCAAGAAGAACTTAACCAATTTGAAAGGAATCAAGTCTGGGAACTAATCCCAAGAGAAGAGTCACATCAAGTTATTGGAACTAAATGGGTATTCAGAAATAAGCTTGATGAAGATGGTAATATAACAAAGAATAAAGCCGGACTTGTTGCAAAAGGCTACTGTCGAGGAGGAAGGTATAGATTATGATGAAACTTATGCTCCTGTGGCCAGGTTAGAGGCTATACGCCTACTTCTTGCTTACGCATCTATGATGAAATTTAAACTATATCAAATGGATGTAAAGAGTGCATTTTTAAATGGTTTTATTAAAGAAGAAGTGTATGTAGAGCAACCCCCTGGATTTGAAGATTTTAATAATCCTAATCATATTTACAAATTAAAGAAAGCATTATATGGGTTAAAACAAGCTCCTAGATCTTGGTATGAAAGATTAAGTAGTTTCCTAACTGCAAATGATTTTTCAAGAGGAAAAATTGATTCTACACTCGTTTATTAAGAAAGTTAAAGAACATATCTTATTGGTCCAGGTATATGTTGATGATATTATTTTTGGATCAACTGATAATTCTTTGTGTGTAGAATTTGCTAAGATTATGCAGGGAGAGTTTGAAATGTCTATGATGGGAGAATTAACATTCTTCCTTGGACTTCAAATCAAGCAACTTAAAGATGGAACTTTTATCTCTCAAACTAAATACTGCAAAGAGATCCTCAAAAAGTTTGGTATGGACACCTCAAAGGAAGCTAACACACCCATGGGAACTTCATGCTATTTAGACAAGGATGAATCAGGTTTGGAAGTAAATCAAACTATGTATAGAGGTATGATAGGATCACTATTATACTTAACTGCTAGTAGACCCGATATTATGCATTACTGCATTGTGTGTGCTAGATTTCAGGCTTGTCCTAAAGAATCTCATTTAATTGCAGTAAAACATATTTTAAAATACTTAAAAGGAACTACTTGGATTTGGCTTGTGGTATCCGATCTGATGCTTGTATTAGTTTATTAGGATATTCTGATGCTTGATTATGGTGGATGTAAAATTGATAGGAAAAGCACTAGTGGGACATGTCATTTGTTAGGTTCATCCTTAATATCATGGCATTCTAAGAAACAAGCATGTGTTGCTTTATCTACCACTGCAGTTGAATATATTGCAGTTGGTAGTTGTTGTGCTCAAATTCTGTGGATGAAACAACAATTAGAGGATTATAGCATATATTTAAATGACATTCCATTAATGTGTGATAATACGAGTGCAATCAACTTAACTAAAAATCCGAGTAATGCACTCTAGGACTAAACATATTGAGATTAGACATCACTTTTTAAGAGATAATATCAGCAAAGGAAAGCTGTAAGATAGAGTATGTAGATACTAAACGTCAATTAGCGAGATATATTTACTAAGCCTCTACCCAAGGATAGATTCTATGATCTTCGAAGAGACTTAGGGATACTAGAAATAGCTTAAATTCTGCTTAATTTGAATGATTATGGATGATTGTTATGATTAAATTCGTGATGCAGGATATTCATAGGTTATAATGTGTAAAAACCTTAAAAACTTAATATAGCCTTCGGAATAATCGATTACTTGGAAGTGATAATCGATTATTTTTCCTCAAAACGTCCAAAACAGGGTATTCTCCTCCGGAATAATCGATTATCTCGTGAAATAATCGATTAAATGCCTCTAAAAATCGATTATTTACTGGAAATAATCGATTAAAGTTGTCTAATGTAGAGATAATTGATGAATTTTCTTTTGTTATTGTCTTGATGTTGTAAAATATGATGTTTCTTTCATGCTATGATTGAGGGGGAGCTTTCTCTAACTTATGCATATTTTGAGGGGGAGCTCTTATGATTGATGTTGCAGAGTTCTTTTTGATTATAATCAAAATAGGGGAGAAAAATTTAAAGCCTATGATTCAATATTAAATGTTATCTGGTATGTTTAATGTGTTTGTTAGTATGACGAGATGAAACAGGAGTTATTACAAGGGCTTTAAAAAGATAATTTTGATCAGCATCAAAAGGGGGAGATTGTTGAACATTCAAGGACTTGATGTTGCAAATAATGATCATGAAGAATGTTGATTTTGATGATGATCCAAGAGCTTAAAGACTTAGAGTATTGAAGATTGAAGATTGATGATTTCTGTATTGTAATAACTCTGTTTTAGTTTGATTGAGTCTGTAATTATAGAGTCTAAGATAGCCGGTACATAGTCTATAACTTAGAAGCTTCAAAATGCTCAAATTTATCATGCAGGCTCGGCTTTAATCGATTATATAGGGAAATAATCGATTAAAGCAGATGAGAAAACCATTTTCGAGCATATACTCACTGTTTTAATCGATTAAAACATCAAAATAATCGATTAAAAGGTCAAATAATCGATTATTTCACCAAATAATCGATTAAACCGAGAGGATTGGGTTACTGCGTATTTGGCTCTGTTTTAATCGATTAAAACTCCATTTAATCGATTATTTCGATCTGTTTTTGTTTTTAAATTTCAAATTAACCCTATTTTCGAAAACCCAATTACCAAGAACCCTAGTTTCGAAATCCCCAATTCCTTAACCCTAATTTCCCTACTTAAACTCTGCTTTGGCACTCGAGAAAAAAAGAACAACTCTTTCCATACAAAAGTTAAGTGTCTTGTGAGTGCCGGAGAAGCTGTTTGTTGCAAGGAAAGGGGGCTTTTGGAAACCTGGTGTGAGGCTAGAAGCGATAAGAATCACTAAGTGGAGTTCTTAGTGGATTGTGTGCTTTGTCTCAGTCTCTAGGGAAAGTTGTTCTTCATCTCTTGTGGATTTCAAGAGAGGTGTTGTCTTTACTTTATCTCTTTGATTTGTAATCTGTTTATAACAATTTGTTCTTAGTGACAGCGTTAATCCTCTTTTGAGTGATTAGCAATTGGACGTAGGGTCTTTTGATCCGAACCAGTATAAACCTACTGTGTAATCTTCTCTACTCTTCTCTATTTACATTTACGCAGTTTTTAATCGGTAAAATTTGGGGAAAATTTTGAAAACCTAATTTTTATTAAGAAACCAATTCACCCCCCCTCTTGGTTTTTGTCCGACCACGCGAACATTCCGCTGCGCGATTCTAACAGTTCCCACGTGGCCCCATTGGACTGTAACTACCACAATCTATTTGATGCAGTCAAATAGGGGGAGAAGTATTTTGCTTAAAACTGTCACTACACACACACCACAAAATATATGTCTCTAGTCCGTTATTCTTGTTTTGCAGGTGCAATGGTTATTTGTCTCCATCAAATAGGGGAGATTGAAGCACTTGGTGGATTTGATGAAGACATAGATATAACTTAGGTTGTGGGTGTGTAGATGATTAGGTTTTTAAGTTTAAGCACTTAATCTCTTGATAGGCCATTATATTTTGTGATAAGCACCTTAAAATGTTGCATCCCATTGAAAATCATTTTTCTGCATGAAAAACTTACGTTTAAATATTAAAAGAATAAACTAAGTTTTTTTTCAATCTGTTAAAAAGGATTTTCAATCTGTTAAAATCACTTATCATAATAAATGGTCATACATAATCGAAAATTCAATTGATTGATTCGCGGAATCAACAAGTTAAAATAACTCAATGAATTTTCAATATCAAGTTTCGCATTTTCAATCTTAAATCTGTTGAAACAGAAAGACCTTTTTCAGTCTAAGAGTTTTTAGAAAAACAATCTGTTGAAATATTTTTTAAATCTGTTGAAACAGAAAGACCTTTTTCAGTCTAAGAGTTTTTAGAAAATTAATCTGTTGAAATGATTTTCAATCGATTGAAACAGAGAGCTGTCATTTTTCATTAAGTTGTTTCAATCCATTAAAAACTCGAATCAATCGATTGAATGGAGCTTTAAATGAAATCAATCGATTGAATCGATGTCTTAATCGATTGAATGGAGCTTTAAATGAAATCAATCGATTGAATCAATATTTTAATCGATTGAAATAATATTCTGATCGATCATAGTTTTGTTCTAATCGATCATAACTCATTCTGATCGATCATAGTTTCATTCTGATCGATCATAACTCAGTCTGATCGATCATACTTCTGTTCTAATCGATCAGAGTCTCTTCTAAACCTGTTTTACTGCTAACCAACTTATCTTTTGACTCTCTAAAACAGTTTTTAACAGATGAAACGTTTTGTTTTTCTGATTTACTCTATATATACATATTTGATCTATCTTTTGAAAAATACAATACAACACACTACTTGAGAAAACTTGTGAAATCAATCTGTGAAACTTTCATACGTGACTTTCTCTGCATTCAAGAATCTTTTTCATATCATAAGGTCTCTGTGATCAGAATTGTGGTCATTCAAAGAGAGAAAGTGCTTGATAGAATTGGTTCGGACAATTAGAAACTTCAAGTCCAGGTTTTTTCTTTCCATATTCTTTTGTAAAAGTTGATTGTGCAGGTTGGATTGTAATCTGCACTTGGTACAGTAACTGGATTTGGTTACTGGGTGGTTTTCAAGATTCTGTCTTGTGGGTTTTGCAAGATAGTTCTTGGGGTAGATTGGTGAGTATCTACTGGTTGTAATTTTCACTTGGTATTAGTGGAACTTGACTAGTTTGTCAAGAACTGGATGTAGCTCTGGATTAGAGTGAACCAGTATAAATTTGTGTGTTAATATTCTTCTTTCATCTCTTTTAATTTCTGTCTTTAATTGTGCTGTGTTTAAACCAAATTACCTTTGCAAAGATTGAATAAAGATAACTCATTCTTCCAAAAGAAAGTAAGTTTTGCGAAAAAGTTTTAAAGTTCAATTCACCCCCCCTCTTGAACTCAACCATTAATTCTTTCAAGGGGCGTCGTAAGGGAGCTAATACCTCTCTTACACGTAACTAACTCCCTTACTCAACTCTGGTTTTAACGACCAAAGTTGGTTTTTGAAAAAACTAACGCCTTTTTATCCCTTTTTTTTATGTTTCTGGTAAAAACATCGGTGGCGACTCCATAAGAACCCTTTCAAATTTGTTCTTAGGTCAGCCCGGTTATCAGACGATCTAAGAACGCCCTTTCAAAAACCTTACCCTTAGGTTCAGCCCGGTTATCGGACAACCTAAAGGCGTTGTAACCTCACCCATAATTAAACGCGAAAAACGTAAGTCAGAACCATCGCGTCCCTCCGACCGCCTCCTTTTGATGGCGGCGACATTGGTCATGGTTAATTTCCTCATTATTTCCTCCAAAGATGGTTGATCTTCACTACTAGAGGGTTGAACTTGTGGAGGTTGTCCAAATTGTTGCATATTTTTTTGGTTTTCTGATTTATATGGTTGATGGACTTGTGGATTTGGCAGATGCATGTTCTATGGTGGAAAATATGGAGGTTGGGATGGAGGTGGATAATTAGGTTATGAAGGATAATAATTAGGTTGTTGCATATGCATATTTTGTTGCTGCATAGGTGGTGGTTGCATAACATTGGCTTGATTTCCCCATTTGAGATTAGGATGATTCCTCCAAGAAGGATTATATTTGTTTGTGCTCAAATCAACATTAGAATTAGGGGGGAATTTCTGGAAAACAGTAGACACTTGTGGATCTACAGTAGACATGCTTGAGATTTGAGAACATTCATGAGTAACATGTTTACTTGAAGTGAAAATACCACACACAACACCAACAAATGGAAAATTCTGTTGCATAGGTGCTAGTGGGTGTGCAACGAAATGGAATTTGTTGCTAATTTTGTGGCAATTGTTTAACCATTGATGAAATGTTGTTAAGTTTATTTTCTAGATGTTGGTGTTCCATAGAATAACTAGTTTGAACTTTGTAAACACTTCTCATAGATGTGTTGCCTCTAACAGAAAATTGTTGAGAGTTAGTGGCCATTGTTTCAATCAATTGTCTAGCCACAATGGGAGTTGTTAAACAAATGGCATCTAGAGGGGGGAAGGGTGAATAGATGTCAAATTAAAAATTTATTTTAGATGTCCAATAACTTGTTAATTCAATTTTATTTATCATATTGAATTCAGATAAAGTGGAAGCGATATAATCAGAGAGATAAAGTGAAAGATTCAAGCGTGAAAATGTAGGAAGCGATAAAATAGGAACATTGATTAAGGGGGACCCCAATTCCCAATCACCTCTATACTGGTTCGGGTATAGCCAACCTACATCCAGTTCCCAATCACCTCTAACACAAGAGTGACCCCAATTCACTATTTTTCAAATTCAGTTTAAAAATTACAATCAACTCAGTAGAGGAACCAGTAAAGAGTAAACTAATTACAAATACAATCACCTCCTTAGAATCCCTCTAAGGATGAACACCTCCCTGAACAAATCAAAGGGATGAAAAGTACCTCCTTTGCAACCAACACACAAAGGATGAACACCTCCCTAGAATCACACTAGGGATGAACACCTCCCCGAATAAATCAAAGGGATGAAAACACCTCCTTAGAATCCCACTAAGGATGAACACCTCCCCGAACAAATCAAAGGGATGAAAACACCTCCTTAGAATCCCACTAAGGATGAACACCTCCACTAAACAAATCAAAGGATAAAAATACCTCCCTGAACAAATCAAAGGGATGACAGTAGAAACTCCAAACAAAAACACACTGCTCAAGAAACACTGCAACCACCTAAACCTTAAACATGGGATTTAACAACAACTACTTAAACCCTAAACAGGGAATTTAACATCAACTTCATAAACCCTACAAAGGATGAAGGCAATAAAATAAGAACAGTCACACCTGGGTAATAGAGACAATAAATTGTAGAAGTCTGTAGAATGATAACTCCAAGAACACAGTGTGATTAATAGCAAAAGCGCAGAAGGCAGTATGAAAATTTTTTCTCAGAAAACCTAAAAGTGTTATGTTGCCTTGCTCAGAATTCTTTTATGAAAACTAATTTAATGTAAATTGAATTTTCGAATTCTGTAATTGTGTATTTTTTATTTTTCATCAAAACTCATTTAAATAGGAAAATAGCATCAGAAAACGAATCCAAAATAGTTGTTGCTCAGTAATAAATATTTAGAAAGAAATCAGGAAGTTCCCAACAACAAAATTCTTCAAAACATATTTATTTTTTAAATTTTGAACTGCCATAATCGATTATCTTCCCAGCATAATCGATTATGACAGGAAAAATCAATTTTTCATTTCTAATGTATCATAATCGATTATTACACTTACATAATCGATTATGCCACTTATATAATCGATTATGACCGTGTATTTCAAAACAAATGTTTCATTTCATGACATAATCGATTATGAACCTCACATAATCGATTATGACACTAATGTAATCGATTATGATACTTATATAATCAATTAAGACAGTGAAAAATGTCATATTAAGTTTATTTGCTGATATAATCGATTATGATCCTCACATAATCAATTATGGCAGTCATGTTACGAAATTTTATCACACTTGTGCTTTGGAGGCTTATGCATAATACCACTTCATCAACCTGTACCTCCATATCCAGTATTCGAAGACTCTATCTAGTCTTTAGGAATCATCTTGGGCTTGCTTAAATCTTGAATGATTTGAATAATCATATCTTGGGCTTGCTTGAGTCTTGAATGTTGTTGACTTGAATCATCATCAAAATCATATCTTGGGAATGTAGGGACATGTTTCACATCGCCATCAATCTCCCCCTCATTTCTTTCAATCTCCACCTTTTTAATGATGATCAAGGAAACACCTGAAATGAATTAAAATGCTTGAATCTATATAGCCAGTTCAAGATTAGCACAAATTTGCACAGTATAGTGTAACATAGATTATCCCGGATTAGCACAATATGTTTAAACTCCCCCTAGATATGTTAATAACAAAGCTCCCCCTAACTCATTTGGGCAAAACTTCTCTTAACTCCCCCTGTTTAATTAAGAATTAGGAATATATTTCATACAGATTTTAATTCATCAAAAAACCTCCCCCTGTTTTATTGATAATAAAAATTATAAGAGAAGAAAATCTCCCCCTGTTTCACACAAATTAATATCATCAAAATATCTTCCTGTTTCATTGATAATTATGAAAAATATTGCAAGGGAAATTTAGCACAAATTTGCACAGATTAGCACATAAACCAAGGCAGAGAAGATAAGGCATCACAAAGTGTCATAGAGAAGAACATCATATTAAGGAGGCAATATCTAGGATACCCAAGGCCCATCTTAGCTCATAAAACCTATATCTAGGTAATGGTTTGGTAAAGATATCATGTAACTGATGGGTGGTATCTATGTATTCTATTATGCAATCTCCTTTTTGAATATGATCTCTAATAAAATGATTTTGATCTCTATATGCTTAGTCCTAGAATGCATGATACGGTTCGTAGCAAGATTTATTGCACTAGGACTATCACATTTTAAAGGAATATGATCTAGAAAAATGTTGTAATCTTCTAATTGCTGCTTCATCCATAGAACTTGGGCACAACAACTACCTGCAGCTATATACTCAGCTTCAGTTGTGGATAGAGAAACACAAGCCTGAAATCTAGCACAGACACACACATTATGTATAATATCAGGTCTACTTGCTGTAAGATAAAGTAGGGAACCGATCATACCTCTATATTTGGATTTGTCATCCGCCTTACCTTTTTCATCTTGATCTAGATAGCAAGATGTTATTATTGGAGTAGTTGCTTCCTTTAAATGTTCTAATTCAAATTTCTTGATTAATTCAGTGCAGTACTTTGATTGTGAAATGAAGATGTCGTCGATCTTTTGTTTCATTTGCAGTCCAAAAAATTGCTTAGACGTTCATACCATGACCTAGGTGCTTGTTTGAGTACGTACAGAGCATTCTTCAATTTATAAACATGATCTGAATGTTGATAATCTTCAAAGCCAAGAGGTTGACACACATACACCTCCTCTTTGATGTATCCATTTAAGAACGCACTCTTTACATCCATTTGATATAACTTGAATTTCATGATAGATGCATAGGCTAGTAGAATCCGGATAGCTTCCAATCTTGCTACTGGTGCATATGTCTCATCATAATCAATTCCTTCTTCTTGACTATATCCTTTTGCAACCAATCTTGCCTTATTCTTTGTAATATTTCCCTGCTCATCTAGCTTGTTCTTGTACACCCATTTAACTCCAATAACCTGCATTAATTTCTTATCCTTGATAATCACCTGCAATATCAACATACAAATCTTGGTACACTTTCATCATCTTTGGGTGCTTAAAAAGTTAGTAGAATCACAAGTCTCTGCCAAAAGACTAAGGATAAAAGAATAGAACCATGATGTAATTAAATATTTTTTTTCCAAACTTTCAAAAGTTTTCTATCATAATTGATTATCACAGCACCTTCAGAATCAACATAATCGATTAAGACAATAAGAAATTTCACTCTAGAAGACAACATAATCGATTATCACAACACATACAAAAATAACATAATCGATTATGGCAGCAAGGAATTGCACTTTGGAAGACAAAATAATTGATTATCACAGCACACACAGAAATAAAACAATCGATTATCACAGCAAGAAAATTCATCAATATCACATTTGACCCATCATAATTGATTATGGTGATGTCATAATTAATTATGACAGCAAGAAAAAAAAATTCAAAAATTTATAATCTATTAGATGTTCAAACTATCATCTAGACATGTATAAATGCTTTGTTCCTTTAGGCACCCATTCATATTTTCCATTAGATATGTCAAAATGTTTTATGTAACATCTATTTGATGTATGGCCTAATTTCATGCAATAAAAACATGTTGGTTTTCTTTGAAGAGGTCTAAATGAGTTTCTTAAAGTTCTTAAAACTGGCTTTTCATCTGTTTTTCTTGACTCTTTCACAAAAATAGTTTTATGAGGTTCTATACTTTCCTTGGGTTTGTAACCAAGTCCAGCTCTGCTAGAATCCACTCTTTGATAACCTAACATAGAGTCAATTTTAGCAGAAGATTTGGAAAAATTGCTCATTATTTTCTCTAACTTAAAAACCTCATTTTTCAAATGATTACAATTTTCGCAAGGTTTAGCAACTTCTTTATTTTTAGATAGTTTTAAATTTCACAACATCCTTCTTTAAGCACTCATTTTCTTCTTCAAGAATACTAACAGTATTTTCTAATGCATGAAACTTTTGTTTAAGTGCAGTATGTTTCTTAGCTAGTCTTTCAAGATGTTCAAACATTTCTTGATAGGATTCAAGCAACTCATCATATGTATTTAAGGATTTTGTGCTACTTACTTGTGATGAGGCTTCATCATCACTCTTTGTCATCAAGTAAAGATTTGCTTCTTCCTCTCCATCACTACTTTCGGAAGAACTCTCTTGTGTTGTGGAAGAATCATTATCCTTCCAAGCAATATAAGCTTTGTGTTTGCTCTTATAAATATTGTTCTTCTCTTTTTCTTCTCTTTCACATCTTTCTTCTCTTTCTTAAGTTCCGAACAGTCTGGTTTGATATGGCCAAGTTTTCCACATCCATAGCACTCGTACCTATTGGTTTTCTCTTTTCTTTCCTGTCCCTTTTTCCTGCTCTTCATAAACCGAGTAAACTTTTTAACAAAAAGAGATATATCAGAATCCGAAAACTTACCTTCATTTTCACTTTTATCCTGTGAAGTTTTTACTACATTTAGAGTTATCATCTTGGCTTGGTTCTGTTCACTATTCTTTAACCTTTGTAGTTTCATCTCATGCTCTCGCATCTTTCTAAATAGAGTAGCAATATTCATTTCAGTGAAATCCGTTGATTCTATAATAGTAGTGACCTTTGGTTGTCAATTCTTGTATAAGGATTTCAAGATCTTTGTGTTCAACTCCTCATTGTCAAAACTCTTTCCTAATGCTTTCAAGTGATTTACTATATGTGTGAAGCGTGTCTGGAAATCCGTGATGCTTTCATTCTGCTACATTTGAAATAATTCATACTCTTGGATGAGTGTGTTCTTACGTGCTTGCTTTACTTCATTTGTTCCTTCATGTGTCACTTCAAGAGTGTCTCATATTTCTTTTGTCGTCTTGCATTGTGAGACCCTGAAAAATTCATTACAAGTTAAGGCAGAAACAATAGCGTTTCAGGCTTTTATATCATATTTGGCACACTTGTTTTCATCCAGCGACCATTTATCAAAGGACTTTGGAACAACTCCATCCATCGGAATGTAGGGACAATTTAGTGCAACATCCCATACCTCAGAATCCAATGTTTGCAAAAATATTTCCATCCTCGCCTTCCAAAATTGATAGTCTTCACCTTCAAATAGTGGAGGTCTATTTATTAAGGCTCATTCCCTATAAACCTGATTCTGCATAGACATTTTGACAAATCTTTTAGAAATAATTTACCTAACCAAGCTCTGATACCACTTGTTAGACAAATGGCATCTAGGGGACTGGAGGTGAATAGATGCAAAAATTAAAATAGATGCCAAATTAAAAATTTATTTTAGATGTCCAATAACTTGTTAATTCAAATTTATTTATCAGATTAAATTCAGATAAAGCGGAAGCGATATAATCAGAGATATAAAGTGAAAGATTCAAGCATGGAAATGTAGGAAGCGATGAAATAGGAACAATGATTAAGAGAAGAGAAGAGCACATAGTAATTTATATTGGTTCGGGTATAGCCAACCCTATATCCAGTTCCCAATAACCTCTAACACAAGAGTGACCCCAATTCACTATCTTTCAAATTTAGTTTACAAATTACAATCAACTCAGCAGAGGAACCAGTAAAGAGTAAACTAATTAAAAAGACAATCACCTTCTTAGAATCCCCCTAAGGATGAACACCTCCCCGAACAAATCAAAGGGATGAAAAACACCTCCTTTGCAACCAACACACAAAGGATGAACACCTCCCTAGAATCACACTAGGGATGAACACCTCCCCGAACAAATCAAAGGGATGAAAAACCTCCTTAGATTCCCACTAAGGATGAATAACTCCTTTGAACAAATCAAAGAATGAAAATACCTCCCTGAACAGATCAAAGGGATGACAATAGAAACTCCAAACAAAAACACACTGCTCAAGAAATAGTGCAACCACCTAAACCCTAAACAGGGAATTTAACATTATCTTCCTAAACCCTACAAAGGATGAAGGCAATAAAATAAGAACAGTCACACCTGGGTAATGGAGACTATAACATCCTAGATGTTAAACATACAAAGATATGAAGTTTGTAGATTTTGATGATGATTCAAGAACAAAGGACTTAGAGATTTGAAGACTTGTAATCTTATGTAATAACTCTTTTTTTATGTTTTTGAGTCTGTAATATTAGAGTCCAAGATAGCCAACACATAGACAATCCTTTAAAACCTTTAAAAACTAATTTTTATAAAAAATACACTGTGATAATCGATTATCACCCTGGATAATCGATTATTATAGCAAGAAAATCATTTTTAGGAATAGCTCACTATGATAATCGATTATCACTCAGGATAATCAATTATCACAGGCAAATAATCGATTATTTGGCCAGATAATCAATTATCCTGGTCCAGTTTTGTTCCCCTGCGAAAATGGCTCTGGAATAATCAATTATCACTCAAGATAATCGATTATTTATGTTTGTAATGTGTTTTGAAATTCAAATTTGGAACAATTTACGAAAACCCTATTCCCAATTCTTCTGTTTTCGAAAATCACCATTTCCCAGACCCTATTCTCTCTACTTAAGGTTCTCCAAGGCTCTCTGCAAATTAACAAACCTTCTTCATACAAAAGTTAGAGTTGTGAATGCGAGAACTTTCTGTAGGGAAGAAAAATGGGCTTTTGAAAACCTAGTGTGGGCTAGAAGCGATAAGAATCACTGAGTGGGTTTCTTGTAGGTATGGCAACGGGGCGGGGCGGGGACGGGTTTTGCCTCCCTGATCCCCGCCCCCGAATTTTTTAACCATCCCTGTCCCGCTCCGATCCCTGCAGGGTTAGAAATTAAGTCCCCATGCCCGTCCTCGCTGGGTTTCGGGTTCCCCTCCCCCACCCTGTCTCCGATTTATATTATTTTTAAAAAGATAATTACATTTATAATAAATTAATTTTACTATCTATTTTTTATATATAAATAAATATTTATAATTTATAATTATTATTAATTAAATATACATTTTAATTTATTATATTTATATTAAAATATGTATGCAAAAGAAATATTTAATTATTTTTTATTTAAAATAATAATATTATTATTATAACATTGTATTCAAATATTTGAATATTTATAACACTATTATTATAATACTGTATTCAAACATTTGATTATATATATAAGTTAAATTCATTTTTAAGTTGTCATTTAAAAATATGAAATATATAGCTTATAAAGAAATATTTAATAAGTTAATTCTTATTCAATTAGTTCGAAGTAATAAAAATTTAAATTATCAATTCCTTTAATCCTCTAAAATATAATTATTTTATTAAGATAAAATTTGATATATGATAAATAAGAATAATAAGATAAAAAAAATGGCATAATAAAACCTAATAAATATAAATTATAAATAAAATAATATTAGTTACTACTAAGATTTATGTGAAATATTTAGAAAAAGATAAAGAATAAAAAAATTAACTTTGTGTTCATTAAATTAGTTGAAAAGATTGAAAAAAAAAACAAATTGATGGGAGAGATTAAGGAAATGTGAAAAACTGAAAAGTAAGAGATAGAATAATGTAATAAATTAATTTATATAAAAGATTAAAAAAGACAAAAAAATAAAAAAGTGGGTAGAAGAAATTTTTTTTGGTGAAATATAAAAAAATGACCTTATATGTAATAGAAAAAGAAAAGGAAATACTTTTAAAATATTAATATTTTAAAATTTAAATTTAAATATAAAGTCGGGGCGGGGACGGGGACGAGGACGGGGTCGGGGTGGGGATTGCATTACCCATCCCCACCCCCGCCCCCGACTTTTTAAAGCGGGGAAAACCCGAACCCGCCCCCGCCCCCGGTCAACTCGGGTTTTCCCCGTCAAACTCGGGACGGGGATGGGTCAGTCCCCACGGGGACGGGTTTAATTGCCATCCCTAGTTTCTTGGTGGATTATGTGTTGTGCCATCTCTAGGAAAAGCTGTTCTTCATCCTTTGTGGATTCAAAGGAGGTGTTCATCTCTTGTGTGACTCAAGAAAGGTGTTTTCTATTCCTTATCTTTTCAATTTGTAATCTATTTGTAAACTGTGATTATACTGGTTCGGATCAAAAGACCCTACGTCTAGTTGTTAATCACTCTAAAAGAGGATTAACACTTCACTATAATCACAATTTAAAACAGATTACAAATTACAAAAGATAAGGATTAGAAAACACCTCTCTTGAGTCACACAAGACATGAACACCTCCTTTGAATCCACAAAGGATGACGACAGCTTTTGCTAGAGACGACACAACACACAGTCTACTAAGAAGCCCACTCAGTGATCCTTATTGCTTCTAGCCCACACTAGGTTTCACAAGCCCCTTTTTCTTCCCTACACAAAGTTCTCTAGCAATCACAACTCTTAACTTTTGTATGAAAAAGGTTGTATTGTTCAAAGAGCCATAGAGAACCTTAAATAGAGAGATTTAGGGTATGGGGAATAGGATTTTTGAAATAGGGAATGGATGCATCGAAAATAGGTCCAAAATTGAATTTCAAAATCATAATAGACGCAGATAATTGATTTTCCTAAGCGATAATCAATTATCACAAAACCATTTTCGCAGAGGAGTATTTTTGGACCAGGATAATCGATTATTCTTTGAGATAATCGATTATTACAGAACTTCCAGAACCCAAAATCAAGTGGGAGAATCGATTATTGTCGCCGCCTTCAAAACGAGGCGGTTGGACCGACGCGATGGTTCCGACTTTCCAATTTTCGCGTTTTTATTGGTGTGGTTACAACGCCTTTAGGTTGTCCGATGACCGGGTTGAACCTAGGGGCGAGGTTTTCGAAAGGGCGCTCTTGGATTGTCTGATAACCGGGCTAAACCAAGAGCTAGTTTTTGAAGGGTTCTTTTTGGAGTCGCCACCGACGTTTTTACCGGAAACATCGGAAAAGGAGTGAAAAGGCGTTGGTTTTCGAAAAACCAACTTTGGTCATTAGAACCAGAGTTGGGTAAGGGAGTTAGTTACGTGTAAGGGAAGTGTTAGTTCCCTTACGACGCCCCTTTTGGGTTCCCTATGATAGGCTAGCTACTTTGAATAAATAAATAAACCAGTGAAAATACGCTTTTACCCCTTTTATTTGCGGAATTTAAGATTATGACTACATGGCCCTAATTTCTATTGCACAATTAAATTTAAAGTGGTAAAGTAGAGAGAGAGAGTATAGAAACCTCCGAGGCAAGCTTTCTATTAATTCTTTGAAAATTAGGGTGCTTTTTGGCAGCCCTTCACTCTTTACAGCTTCAGAATCTCTCGAAAACGCTATAAAACACTCTCGAAAACGCGGATGGTTCCCGCCAGCAGCTTGTGGCAAATGCGGAGGGCCGGGGGGAGTGTTGAGCCCTTCATCAGCGTGGGCAAGGTGGGAGCCCTGGTGAGCTCCTCCCACATCTCGCCGACGGTGAGGTTGGTGGGGCGTGCGTAGATGGCCTCCTGGTACTCCCGGGTCAGCACGTCCCCGGGCTGGACGAATCTGATGGATACGTTGAATTTGTCCAGGGTGGTGGTCTGGTACATCCCACCCATAAAGTATGTCACCATCTTCATCGGTGACAGGCCCGGGATCATGGCGGGAGTCTCGGCATAGGAGATGGAGGCCAGGAACTCCATCACTGCCTGAGGGTACGCGTGTGTGGGTGGAGACTGCAGGAGGAAGCCCCATCCAATGTTGTCAATGTTGGCCCGGACGTCGTCCTCCCATCCAAATTCGGCGAGGATGCCGAAGTCCAGCTTGAGCATGGGGTGCCATGTGTACCCCCTGATGTGCTCTAGGCGAGCCTGGTGTAGTGGTGAGAGCTGCGTGGGGTCTTGAGGGGCAAGTGCTGAGGAACTACTAGGGCCAGCAGGTCCTCTTCTCTTCCTTGACTGACTTCCACGAAACATCTTGACGAAAAAGTGCTTGAAAGTGAGAGATCAGAGAGTTGGAGTGCAGAGGAGTTGTGGAGAGCCTCAAGACCCCTCCCCTATTTATAGGGGAAAAATTGAATTCGGGACCGCCGTTTGGGAAGTCGAGACGACGTTCTCGACTTTGGCCTTAAGCGAGACGACCGTCTCGCCAAGCGGGACAGCGGTCTCATTTTTTGCCAAGTTGAGACGGCGGTCTGGGAATTTCGGACGGCCGTCTCGAATTACGGGATTTTTTTTTTTGTAAAAAAGCAATAGGACCTGGTTCAAAAACATTTTATGCATGCAATGTTTTTATGTTTGATGTCCTATAATGCCTATTTCAATTAGTTTTTCAGAAGGATTTAACTGACGTATCTTGTAGCGTCGAATGTCCTTTGATTTGTGTTTCCGTATTTGGCTGTACCATGTCGGACTTCTTGTGACCGACGAATAACTTGTTTTTCTTTTTTACTTTCCTTCTTTTTGTAGAGCACTCTTTGTCATGTAGTGTCCCTTTTTCTCCACTCTAGGGGTTTCAATCCTCTTGTTGACTATACGCCTCCATATTCTCAAATTAATTATTAGAATATCGTTGTGAGGGTCAAGAGAAAAGAAGTAAAGAGGTAAATTCAATGGCTTGTGTTTTAGAAGGTTTAATTTTATTTAGAAAAAGGTTTTGTAAGAATGGTTGGCCAGGGTTAGGCTTAGGTGTTTAAGCTTTTTGTCTAAGCAAGCGTTTCCCCCCTTTTTTGTACTTGCGCCTTAGTTTTATTTCCATTGCTTTTCTATGGCTAATTGATTTCCCTAGATCGCCCTTCGGGTTTTCGAACTAGGATATTGTGTTTTGGCCCTATCTTTTGTCTAGGTTCCTTTTTTTTGTATTTTTAGGGAATCCTAGCGGACCTTATTTTGTAACCCTAACTTTTGCCTAGGCTACCCTTTATTTTTGTTCAGGTATCCTACCAGGTCGCCCCTATCTTTTGCATAGCCCCCTTAGTGGGTTTCCTACTGGGTATTTCGCCCTTTTCTTTGTTGGCCTTTGGCTTCTATGGGCTTTTTCCCTTTTTTTGTGTATTTATTTTTTGTTCACAATATTGGCGAAGCATGACTTTCTTTATGGTGAGGTAAAGCCTTATTTGGTGCTTCTAATCAACTAGCTTGACTGTAATGGCAATGGTTAATTTTGGTTATTTGGATGCGCTTTTTATTCTTCTTTTTCTTTTTCCGTTTACTTAGACAGGGTTATTGTGAGGTCTAGTCAGAAATAGCAAGAAAAGAAGCAGATAGTAAGAAGCATTCTTTATTAATTAATAAGGGAATATGTGCCCTAAAATGCCCGGGGGTCAGGCTAGCCCCGGGGGATAATCTCTAACAATCATGGGGTTTACATCCCTTAAATGAAGAAAAAGATTTCCTAATGACTAGGGTAGCTCTTGACGCTTGCACCCCTCCACTTCGGAAAATTTGCTTGAGTGTGCGGAGGGGAGACTTCCCTTTTCCTCTTTCTGTTCGGCCCTTAGTAGGGTTATATCCTAGGCCATTCTTGAAAGGATTATCTTGGAATTCCGGGGGTTCCCTTATGCCCTGGGAATCTGCCCCCAGTCCTTGGTCAGGGTGGTAACCATGTTTCATCATCATGCGGGCTACCTTTGTGTTTTTGGGAAGTCTTTCTATACTGGCAATTTCGAGCGCTTGAAAAGATGTTTCAAGGGCCTCTTCCGCTGCATCCACATAAGGTTGGGTGGACGGTCTACTGATCAAGATATCATCTTCTGCTTGGACCGTGACCAATTTGCCGTCCACTATGAACTTGACTTTCTGGTGGAGCTCGAAGGTACTGCCTTAGCGTCATGAATCCAAGGCCTGCGGAGGAGACAACTATATGCTGGAGTAATATCCATTACATGGAAATCGACGTTGAAGATAGTGGGTCCAACTTGGATTGGAAAATTAACTTCTCCCACTACTTCTGGCTTTGATCCGTCGAAGGCTCGAACGATAGTGCTGCTTGGGCGCAGACGGGTTCCTTGGATAGTCAACTTTTCTAGTGTGCACTTGGGCATCACGTTCAAGGATGACCCGTTATCCACAAGAACTTTGGGGATGAGGTATTCCTTGCACTTGATTGAAATGTGCAAGGGCTTGTTGTGGTTCGACCCCTCGAGGGGTAGTTCTTCCTCCGTGAAGGTGAGGTGATCGCTTGCCATGATGTGACTGACGATCCTCTCAACCTTTTCTTGGGATATAGTGTGAGGTACATGCGCTTCGCTCAAGACCTTCAGCAGGGCGTTTCTGTGCGGTTCCGAGCTCATCATTAGAGATAACAATGTTATCTTTGCAGGTGTGTGATTGAGATGGTCTATAATGGAATACTCGCTTTGTCTTATAAACTGGAGTAATTCTTTTGTCTCCTCCTTGGATTCCTTATTTTCTTTTTCCTCTTCGGTCTTTTTATTTTTTCCTTTATTTTTGGGGACATCTTCTTGTGAGTCCTTGGGGGAGTAGACTCTTCCGCTTCTAGTCATGCCCCCAATGCCGGCTATATTCGTGATGTCCTCCTTTATTGGTGAAGATTCCCCATATCTCCACGGTACAACTTTATTTGACTCGTAGGGGAAAGGACGTGGCATAAATAGTCGCACTGGTGTCCTTGCCCCCTCTTCCTTATTTTTGAGGACCAACGGTCGAGGCTTATTTTCCTCTTGTGATGAGTCGACCGTTGGAGAAAGCTTGATTAAGAGTGGCTTTCTCTCCATTCTTCTGATTTGGAAGACGTGTCAGTTAATCCTTCCTTTTTATTATCTTATTTATTAAGCGTGAAAGGAGGGGAAATTATATATGTAGATGAATGATATGCATGCAAGTAGACAATTGTTGAATAAAGGAAAATTTTCATTTATCTGTTAGAAGGTGTACATTCCCCTATTCCATACTACGAAACAACTTTTGGCAAAAACGGAAAAGCCTAAAGAAACCCACAGGCGGGTCTTGATCTATATGTAATTCCCTTTCGGCTTCCCGGACGTGATGAGCGAGTGCTTCGCTTTGCTTTTAGACTGCCTGGCTCATATCTTCACTGTACTTTTGAGCCTCTTTGATCTTCGCCTCTTGATGGACGACCAAGGCTTGCAGTTCATCGAGTTTTGCAAGGGCTCGGTCCTTTTCTTGTAGTACTTGGTCGTACTGATCTAGCCCGTCTCTTTCTTTACAGCGCAGCTCAGTGAGACTTCTGTTGAGTCTTCGATTGGCCTCCTGCTCTTGGCATATTTCTGACCGAGTCTTGGTGAGTTCTTGCAACATCTCCTTGATCGTCTGAGCCTGTTTTGCTGATTTGGCCTCAAGGCGTGCTGATTTGGCAGTTATTTCCTGAAGTTTGCTATCCGAGCTGGTTCTGGCAGTTTTGGATGCTCGGATAGCTTGCTCATTAGAGTCAGCACATTGGTCCTTGAGGCCCTCTATTTCATGATCCTTTTTTCTTGCATTGCCTTTGCAAACCATCAATGGTGAGGATAGACTCTTGTTCTCTTTCTTCAAGGGCCCTCATCTGGGCTCCCATGATTTCTATCCTCTGGGTCAAGGCATCGACTTGAGCCTGCAGCTCTTCACTATTGGCATTTGTAAGGAGTGAGGTGGATGGTTGAGACATCCCTCTTCTTTTTCTCCACACCTCATAGTCACTGGAGACAGCCACTCGAGCTTTTCCTAGCTATCTATCTCCCATAAAGAATGGTTTCTCCCATGCTTTTCTCACGGCTAGTGAGTTGGCGATTGTGCATGGGTCTCCTAAGAAACACAGTCCTCCGAGTTCCCCTCGAGAAATTGTAGTTTGGGTCCTCATGAGCTGCCTTATAGCTACTCTAGGTGAGTAGGCTATGCAACCCCTGAGTCTTATCAAGGGTACATTCGGATAGTCTCCACATCTGATGAGGACTGGACCAGGTCGGAACCAAGGGCAGACCCAGGATAAATTGTTGGTGTCTGAGTGTTCCAACTCGTCCTTCCACTCTGAAGTTAGGCATCGTTGGAGAGGGATTTTGGAGAAGCTCCTCAAAGGAACGGGGAACATCCCCATGTGACTAGAGGCGTAAAAATGTGTAATGCCCCACACAAAGAGTAGTGAAGAGCAGCAACGGAGTGTTTTTCCTTGCTTCTGGTGGCAGAATTCCACCGAGAGGAAGGTGTCGGCAAGAATTGCAGGCAAGGGACTCTTCGAGTTCACGTCCCAGGCGAAGAAGGCATCCATGACGGCTTGATCCACTGTGTCGAGGTGGAAGGGAAACAAGATTGTTCCGAATATGATTAAGGCCAAGGTTTTGTTAAAAGCGAACCATTCTGTCCTTTCAGCCAAATCGGGCAGATGGTCTTCTAACATTGAGACTTTCCAACCCTGGATGTTCCCCTTTCCTATCAGGGTAGTCTGCCGGAATGGTAGTTGAATGATGGTAGCGACTTATGCTGCAAGAGTATATGCTCCGTGGCGTATATGGACCCCGACTGATTTGGGCCATTTCAACATGATTTCGTACTCCTCCAAGGTGGGCACCATATCAAACTACGAAAATTCGAAGCACCGCAGACTGGAGTTCCAGAAGTGGACTAATACCCTGACGAAAACTTGGTCGACACAGATCTTTAGCAGGTCGAGAATCCGTCCATAGGATTTTTCAAAGTCGGAGCAGACCTCTAGTGGCATTACCGCGCAAAGCCGTTCCAATTTTTCAGTATGGTATCGGGGAATGTCCACCTTCTTCAATTATCTACTAGTCCCCTCCATTTTCTAAAACCAAAATGCATGTTTTATGAAAATGATGCTTATTGAATGAATGCGAGTGTTTATTTTTTATTTATCATGTTTTGTATGATATTTGCGTATTTTTTGAAAAATAAACTACCTACATGAGGGTAATACTTTTGAACAAGGTCCCATTTATGGTTTTGGAATCGGATTTTTATTTTTTATTTTTATTTTTATTTTATAGCCTTTTATCTCTTCTGTCGGACTGCGTGGCTACTTAGCTTACAAAGAACCTGAAACCAGGCTAGCTAAAAAGCAGACTCTCAGAGATAAAAAATGGCTTTATGCGAAAGAATAATTTATGTCCCTTATCTCTTCTGTTGGACTGCGTGGCTACTTAGCTTACAAAGAACCTGAAACCAGGCTAGCTAAAAGGCAGACTATCCGAGATAAGGGTGTTTATTGCAAAAGAATTTTTTTTGTGATTTTTGTTGTTGTTTGGTTATGCTATGCAACAGACAAATGCAACAAACAGATGCACACACAATTCGATCATCCACGAACAGGCGAGAAGTCGTTTTCATCACGAGGTAGGGTTTTCCTGTAGAAAAGTGCATTGGCGAAGGTAGCTTCTAACTGTTCTCACCAAGGCTAAGGCCCCCAAGGCGCCCCCATTATAGGGTCCCCACTCTCCAACCTTCCGACCATGCTTATCACTAAGGCCATAGTCAGTCTTTGTGCCAAAAGAGGAAGGTTATCACCTTGAGTGGTGGTTTCCGATCACACTGGTGGGCACAAGGCCATCACTACAGCGAACCGTACCTGCCACCCACTCCCTATGTGTTTCTCACTTGCCCCCGGGTATAGAGGGAACTGTTGTGTGCAAGGGTTTGTGTATAGTTTGTATTTCAAACAATTGCGTAAGTATAAACAAACAACAGTTATTAAAGCCAAGCATTAAAACATGTTATAATACAAGGTGGGGTAAAAGCGTAATTTTCTTAGTTTATTTATTTTTAGGCTAGCCCATCACTAAATGGGATCAACTCTCTAGGCTTCCCCAGCGGAGTCGCCATCTGTCGCCGCTGTCAAAATGAGGCGGTCGGAGCGATGCGATGGTTCTGACTTTCCAATTTTCGCGTTTTTATTGGTGTGGTTACAACGCCTTTAGGTTGTCCGATGACCGGGCTGAACCAAGAGCTAGTTTTTGAAGGGTTCTTTTTGGAGTCGCCACCGACATTTTTACCGAAAACATCGGAAAAGGAGTGAAAAGGCGTTGGTTTTCAAAAAACAAACTTTGGTCATTAGAACCAGAGTTGGGTAAGGGAGTTAGTTACGTGTAAGGGAAGTGTTAGTTCCCTTACGACGCCCCTTTCGGGTTCCCTATGATAGGCTAGCTACTTTGAATAAATAAATAAACCAGTGAAAATACGCTTTTATCCCTTTTATTTGCGGAATTTAAGATTATGACTACATGGCCCTAATTTCTATTGCACAATAAAATTTAAAGCAGTAAAGTAGAGAGAGAGAGTATAGAAACCTCCGAGGCAAGCTTTCTATTAATTCTTTGAAAATTAGGGTGCTTTTTGGCAGCCCTTCACTCTTTACAGCGCCAGAATATCTCGAAAATTCTATAAAACACTCTACAAAGCTCTCAGAAACTCCGGAAATGCTTTGGAGGGGTTCTAGAAAGAGAGTTTGAAGAAATTTCTAGAGAGAGAATGGAAGAACTGTGTGAAATGAGGGGAATGGCGTGACTATTTATAGGGATTCGCGCTTGTCAGGTCGAGACGGGCCGTCTCGTCTGACAAGGTCGAGAAGGTCGTCTCGCCAAACGAGACAGCGGTCTCGCCACTTGCGCAAGGCGAGACGGCGGTCTCGACCTTAAAAGGCGAAAATCCTTATTTTTGTGCCAAAAATCCCTCCTATCCTAGTATGGGGCCTAATAGTCTCTTCTAGTGGCTTCTTAGGCTTCATCCATCTTCGAATAGAAGGTCTTCTGGTCTTTATTATGAGGCCAGGTAAGATTAGGGGTCTACAATTATCAACCCAGATAATCAATTATTCCAACAATTTTTCCAAAAACAAGTTTCAAGCAGGATAATCGATTATCCTAGGTAATAATTGATTATCATAGAGTGGTTTTGATAAAAATGAACTTTCAGAGGATGGACTATGTGCTGACTATCTTGGACTCTAATTTTACAGACTCAAAAAGACAAAACAAAGTTATTACAAGTAAATACAAATGATTAAAAGTCTTCAAGTCCTTTGTTCTTGAATCATCATCAAAATCTTCAAACATCATACTCTTGTCTATAATCGATTATCACAAAGTGGTTTTGATAGAGAGGCATCATCATCATCAAAAGTGGTTTTGAATCATCATCAAAATCTTCAGGAATCATACTCTTGTATATTCAACAAAATAGAGAGGCATCAAAATTCTAAGAAGAAGAATTTGAGAAAGGAAGAAAGGGAGA
Organism: Sphenostylis stenocarpa; assembly: GCA_963425845.1. Lineage (NCBI taxonomy): Eukaryota > Viridiplantae > Streptophyta > Magnoliopsida > Fabales > Fabaceae > Sphenostylis > Sphenostylis stenocarpa. The sequence continues at coordinate 42,600,304 of OY731404.1, read as the reverse complement.
GCATAAGAAATTAGGAGAGTGATAAGATTTTGAAGGAATCAGGTATGGGTTAGATGTTTAATTTTATCATACGAATGTCTGATTTTGAAGATAATTGATAATTGCTTCCTGTTTTGCAAAGTTTGAAATGTTGATGAAATTCTTGAAATTAAGAATGATTTACATGGTAAAATTGTTGTTTTTGAATCAAATAGGATAGGTTTCAAGTTTAATTTGAGTTTGGAATTAGTTTGATTGATTGATACGTGAGAATTTGAAATATGGAGAAACTGAATTTGGTTACTTGGGCGAAGATTGAAGAGAAGGGATATGGTGGAAATTTTTGAAAAAGATTAATTTTTGAATTTAAGGATAAATTATATATTAAAATTGTTATTTTTAGCTTAAATTGAATATTTTTAGGGTTTAATTTGGATTTGGAACTAGTTTGGTTGTTTGAAACTAGAAAATTTGGAATATGGAATGTTGGAAATGGCGTACTGGAAGTGAGGAAGAAGAAATGGACAAGGTGGGAATTTTTGAAAAAGATCAAGGGCAAAATAGTCATTTCACATCTTAGGGACATAAATGGAATTTGGAAAAATATTAAGGGTATAATGGTAATTTAATAGTGATTTTAGGACATGTATGGAATAATAGGAAAAGTTCAAGGGTAAAATGGTCATTTTACAATCTAGGAACATAAATGGAATTTTGAAAAAGATTAAGAGTATAATGGTAATTTAATAGTCATTTTCGGACATGGATGAAATAATAGGAAATGTTCAAGGGTAAAATAGTCATTTTCAGGACATGGATGGAATAATAGGAAATGGTCAAGGGTAAAATGGTCATTTTACAACCTAGGGACATAAATGGAATTTTGAAAAAGGTTAAGGGTATAATCGGGATAAAGCCAAACAGTATATTATCACCCTTTTGTTTACTAGGAAAATGACTCAGTAAACGTTCAAATTTGAGGATAGTGCCTTCATCAAAGTTATAGGTTACTTGTCTTGTCTTTCCAACACAATTGGAATCATCTTAAAAGGGGGGGGGGGTCTAGAACTCGAGATATGGACAAAAAATTAAACCCTACGAAATAGATTATTAATAGAAATTGTCTTGTCTGAAACATCTATGAATTGTAATTGAGATTTTGAATATATGAATGAGATGTTCTAAGTACTTAATTGATGATAAATTGTTTTGTTCCATTTCATGCAAGACATAAACATAGTACATGAAATGTTTTCTAGAAGTCATAGAAAAGTTTTTACAGAAAAGTATTTGGAAATTTCTATTAAGTTGTTACCAAGGACGGTTGGTAATAATAATGATGTGCAAAACAAAATTTTGGAAATATTTCTGTGAGTCATTTTCTTGAAAATTTACTATCAAGAGCATCTGGTAGCGGAATATGACTACAAAAATGGTCGACCAAATGAGATAGAGAATGTATGAGAATGAATGATTGTGAATCGAGTTACCAGTATCTCTGATAGTAAATGGGGGAGTAGAATAGGTAAGACAGGACCTATGGTCTATGGGGTTGGACCTCTGGTCTAGGGAGTGTTTGGGCATGGGCATTCCCATAAGTGGCCAGTCTTTATTTGATTTTGTGTCATGGTAGCCTGTCGGGTGCACTGACACTCTGACTACTGTCTACTTGTTCGCGTTTAGTGGGGCATTGCCAAATCACTGGACAGGGTGATGTTAAGCTCTGGTTCCACTAGACACTCATATGAGTCTCCATGGAGCACTGAGTCAAAAATGATTTTTAGATTTTGAGTCAAAAGCATAATTTTCAAGTTTTACGTTTTGAGTCACATGTGCATATCATAAACATATTGCATGATGAAATTGTAGATTATTCATGATTTGTATGATATTCTTTATTATGTATCCATGATTGATTTATTTGTTTCTCATAATTAATTTTCGAATTAAATTATATATGGTTGTATATTTATATGTAGTTATGAACTTATTATGAAGGAATGTTTCATTGTTTGATTTTATCGTATGAATGTTTGCTTTGTTTGCTGTGGGTAAAATTAAATGTTTAACCCCATAAATATTTTCAATCCCAGATGTTGGTGACGTGTGATGCAGGAATGTAGAATTCAAGAGATAGATGTCAGATGCAAAAAAAAAATCCAGAGCATAGGTTGGGGATTGTATAATAAATAAGTATGAGTTTATGAAGAAATTCACTTAAAATTTTTTATTACTTTGATATATTACTAAATTAGGTAATAAATTAGGATTAATAAATGTAATCTGGAAGGGGGTTATAGAGGCAATAAATTGTAGAAGCCTGTAGAATGATAACTCCAAGAACACAGTGTGATTGACAGTGAAAGTGCAGAAGGAAGTATGAAAAAGTTTTCTCACAAAACCTAAAAGTGTTTTGTTGCCTTGCTCATAATTCTTTTGTCAAAACTGATTGAATGTAAATTGAATTTTCAAATTATGTAATTGTGTATTTTTTATTTTTCATCAAAACTCATTTAAATAGGAAAATGGCATCAGAAAACAAATCCAACATAGTTGTTGCTCAGTAATAAATATTTAGAAAGAAATCAGGAAGCTTCCAATAACTATAACTCTTCAAAACAAATTTAATTTTCAAATTTTGAATTGCCATAATTAATTATCTTCCCAACATAGTTGATTATGATGGGAAAAAATCAATTTTTCATTTCTAATGTATCATAATTGATTATTACACTTACATAATCGATTATGTCCCTTATATAATCGATTATGCCACTTATATAATCGATTATGACTGTGTATTTCAAAACAAATGCTTCATTTGATGACATAATCGATTATGAACCTCACATAATTGATTATGACACTAATGTAATCGATTATGATACTTATATAATCGATTAAGACATTGAAAAATGTCATATTAAGTTTATTTGCTGATATAATCAATTATGGTCCTTACATAATCGATTATGACAGTGAAAAATGTCATGTTATGAAATTTTATCACACTTGTGCTTTGGAGGCTTATGCATAATACCACTTCAACAACTTGTACCTCCATATCCAGTATTCTAAGACTCTATCTAGTCTTCAGGAATCATCTTGGGCTTGCTTGAATCTTGAATGATTTGACTAATCATATCTTCGGCTTGCTTGAGTCTTGAATGTTGTTGACTTGAATCATCCTCAAAATCATCTCTTGGAAATGTAGGGACATGTTTCACATTGCCATCAATCTCCTCCTTATTGTTTTCAGGAGTTTTGTTGACAAGTTGATGTGGACATAAAGGCTCAAGCCCATAACGAGAAGGATCAAGACCAAGATCCAATCCAAGACTTAGGTGGACCTATGACAAGAGGCAGGCTCAGAAAAGCACAAGAGGTATTGCAATACAAAGTGACCAATTTGCTAAAGGCCCAACTATAAAAAGATCCAGAAGCATATTTGGAGTGGGAAATAAAAATTGAGCAACTATTTGCATGCCATAATTACACAGAAGATAAAAAGATGAGGGTGGCAGCCATGGAATTCACTGATTATGCTCTTATTTGGTGGAACCAATTACAAAGGGAAAGGGTGAGATATGAAGAACCCTTGGTGGAAAGTTGGGAAGAAATGAAGAGGTTGATGAGAAGAAGATTTGTTCCTTCTCATTATCAAAGAGATCTTCACAACAAGCTCCAAAGACTCATACAAGGTAGTAGAGGTGTTGATGAATATTACAAAGAGATGGAGGTTTCCATGATTAGGGCTAATGTTATGGAGGCACGGGAGGCTACTATGGCCCGATTCCTACATGGGCTAAATAGTGATATAAGGGATGTTGTGGAGCTGCAAAATTATGTTGAGTTGGAGGATTTAGTACATCAAGCTTCCAAGGTGGAACAACAATTGAAGAGAAAGAGTGCCATGAGGAGGAGTTCATCTAATTTTCACTCTCCTAGTTGGAAGGACAAAAATAAGAAGGAGGGTGGATCATCAACAAGCAATTCCAATGTTATAGCTCATAGAAATCAAAATAAGTCTGATGAGGCACTTAAGAAAACAAAGAGTAGTGAGGTTAAGTGCTTCAAATGTTTGGGAAGAGGTCACATAGCTTCTCAATGTCCTACTAAGAAGACTATGTTACTTAAGGAGGATGGACAAATAATTAGTGAATCTTCTTCAGATTCTTCATCTGGTGATGAAAATGAGCATGAAGATGAAAAAGAGTTAGAAGGAGATTTGTTCATGATTAGAAGGATGTTGGGTAGTCAATCAGTTGAATTGGATGATTGTCAAAGAGAAAATATTTTTCATGCAAGGTGCCTCATTCAAGGGAAGTTGTGCTCTTTGATCATTGATGGTGGGAGTTGCACTAATGTGGCTAGTGCACGGTTGGTTTCAAAAATGAATTTGGAGACTAAGCCACACCCGCGACCTTACAAACTTCAATGGCTTAGTGAAGATGGTGAGATGACCGTGAATAGGCAAGTTGAAGTGGGTTTTTCCATAGGGAAATATGAAGATTCTGTTTTGTGTGATGTGGTGCCTATGGAGGCTTGTCATTTACTTCTTGGGAGACCATGGCAGTATGATAGGAGAGTTATGCATGATGGTTTCACTAATAAGTTCTCTTTTATGCATAAAGACCGCAAAACTACTCTTGCACCTTTGGTTCCAAGAGAAGTTAGTGAGGATCAACTGAAAATGAGAAAGAAAAGAAAAGAAGAAAGAAAAGAAAAAGAGAGAGAAAAGAAAAAGAGAGTGAAAAGAAAAAGGAAAAAGAGGAAGAAAAAGAGAAAGAGAGAAATGTAGACCCCTAATTTTGCCCGGCCTCTCAAAATAAAAGTTAGAGGAACTTCACCCGAAGATGGAGTTCATCCGGCTTCCCAAAACCGAGGAAACCTCCCGCAACAAAAGACGAAGTTCACTCATTCACACAATAAAAGCCACAAGAGACTTCCTACACAAAGACAAAACTCGCCCGACATCTTAATGAAGGCCAAGAAGACTTCCTATATGAAGATAAAGCTTCAACAGACGTTTATCGGCATCAAACGACGTCCAAATACACAAAGGAAAGCTTCCCGGGGGTCCCAAAACACGAAAGCTGGCCAAAACAGGTCGAGACGGCCGTCCCAAAGTCGAGACGGCCGTCCCAACCTTTCCTGGCCATTTGGGACGGCCGTCCCAAATGGGACTGCCAGTCCCGGATCCCCAGGTGGTCCCAGTCAGTGCAAAAGTGGCATTTGGGACGGCCATCCCAGTCCAGACGGCCGTCCGGGGTTCCCAGGGGGTCCCAGCCTGTGTAAATTTGCCATTTGGGACGGCCATCCCAGTCCAGACGGCCGTCCCACCCAGACGGCCGTCCCAAAGTGCGCCAGCTGCGAAAAACTATAAATAGGAGGCTCATTTGCCACTTTTTCACACCCCAGACATCCCAGAGAGCTCTGAAACACTTTCTAAAACTCAGAGCACTTGTCTATTTCTCTCCCTCTCTTGAATGATCTTTCCGATTGCCTTAAATAGGTAACAATCGGTTAAGGAATTATATTCCGGCATTCGATTCTTCTTTAAATTTTTAGTAGAGTCGATCCTGTATTGGTGAGGAGAGTCTGTGTAGAGAGAGGGGTTGCCAAAACGCATCCTCACGGTTCGAGATTCTCAATATCAAGCTTGCTACGGAGGTTCTTTTCAATTCTCTTCTCTTTTATTGCTTTATTTATTGTTTTATTTAGCTTTATTTATGCCATGTAGAATAAAATCATGTAGATAGCTATTTTTTCTCTTTTATTGCTTTATTTAGCTTTATTAATCATTTTATGCATGCAATATAGAATAAAATCATGTAGATAGCCATTTAATATTATGTAATAAAATAGGGTAATCGCGTAATTTCTCGTAGTCTTTACTTAAATGAATTAATCTGTCATAGGGAACCCGAAAGGGGCGTTGTGGGGTGCTAACACCTTCCCCACACGTAACTAACTCCCTTACCCAACTCTGGTTATAATGGCCAAGTGCGGTTTTTCTTAAAATCAACATTTTTTCCTTTTCTAATGTTTATGGTCAAAACATTGGTGGCGACTCCATAAGAACCCCTTTTCGAAAACCTTTTAAAACAAAAACGCGAGTCTAAACCATCTTTTCGCGACCGCTCGCATAAACGTTTCGAGACGTCCCCCGGACGTCGGATGGGACGGCGGCGACAGATGGCGACTCCGCTGGGGAAGCTAGAGAGTTGATCCCATTTAGTGACAGATAAATTCAAACTAAGTAAAAATTTGAAATTACGCCTTTACCCTTCTGTATGTTTTTACTGTATGGCTTCAATAACTGCTGTATGATTATTTCTGCAATTGTTTGAAATATAAATTGCACACAAAAAAACCCTTGCACACAACGAGTCCCTCTATACCCGGGGGCAAGAGTGAATATCTATAGGGAGTGGGTGGCGGATACGATCGGTTAGTTGGCACACGGGCTACTGCGTTGTCGGAAAACCACCAACTCAAGGTGATAACTCTCTTCTTTTGGTCTAAGGGTGTCGCCACGGAGTTCCGTGCATGACCCGAGGATTGAGAGATTGAGAGGTCCCTATAATGGGGGCACCTTGGGGACCTTTGGCCTGGTGAGAACAGTTAGAACCACCTAAACCAAGCACGTTTCTGCAGGAAAATCCTACCTCGTGATTAAATAAGCGTGGCTCCGCTCGTGGATGTATGAATTGTGTGTGCATACGTTTGCTCGCATTTGTATTGATGCATTAGTATAGGGTAATCATACAACAAACAAAAAAGTGAAAAACCCTAAAAATCATAAAAAATGAAAAACCCTAAAAATCATAAAATAATGAAAAAACCCTAAAAATATAAAAACATTAAGGTCATAAAAATACCTTTTTACAAAAGATTTTTGGCAAAGTCGTATCATTCATACCATATCATTCAATAAGTGGTAAAACCAAGAGAGAAAACCAATGCATTAAGAAAAGTATGCATAAACATCATCATAATAAAACCTCTCATACATAAACACATTCATCCTAGGGCATATTTATTCCACGATAATCATTTAAAATAAAAAGTCATAATAAGAATCATTAAAATCATTGAGAAGGTGGCTGGTCTTCCGCCTGTCCTCACTCGTGCTCAAAAAGCTAAGAAGATGGAACAACTAGAAGAGCAAAACCGAAAGCTCACCGCCGAGATTACTACACTGAAAGAACAAATGACTCAAATGTTAGAAATGATGCATCAACAGAATCTTCATCGAGAGGGTCCTCGAATGGACAAGCCTCTCACCAGGAAGAAGAAGAGGAACCTCAAAATGAGCACGATCAATCCGACACAAGAACAAGTACATATTCATGCTCCTGAAATATCAAAACAACAAATCACTCGCTCTTGAAGAGAGGTCGAGAGCCATGGAAGGTCATAACTTCGATATAAAAGAAGCAACTGACATGTGTCTCGTCAAGGATATCCAATTCCCTAACAAGTTCAAAACTCCGGACTTCCCAAAATACATGGGAACGACTCGCCCAAGAAGCCATCTTACAATGTACTGTCGTAAGATGGCTGCACATGCCGATAATGAAAAACTCCTGATCCACCGCTTCAGGAGAGCCCGGTCGAATCAGCTTTAAACCGGTATATGCAACTGGAAGGAGGGCAAATCCAAACCCGGAGACATATGGCGAGATGCGTTTCTTCGTCGTTATAAATACAATATCGATCCGACCCCCGAAAGAGCAGATCTACAACTACTAAGCAAGAAAAATGACGAATCTTTTAAAGCATATGCTCAAAGATGGAGGGAATTGGCAGCACAAGTGGAACCTCCTCTGTCCGACAAGGAAACTACGTCCATGTTCATCAATTCTCTGACTGGTCCCTATTATGAAAAAATGATAGGGAACACATCAACACTCTTTGCGGATGTGGTCATTATAGGAGAAAGAATAGAGCAAGGTCTAAAAAGCGGAAGAATTGCACAACATACTTCCTCTAATTCCTCTACTCCCGACGTTAAAAAGGTTTTGGCCGAAGAAGGAAGGAAGCGTAAATGCCATCAACCTTGCTACTCCTTCTCCCTCTTCGCCACCAACTGGGCAATCACGCAGACAAGAGAAGAAATTTACCCCCATTCCAACCTCTTATGGGAGTCTCGTTGCCAAAACTGTTAGAGGCCAAGCTCCTAACACGTATCCCTCCAAAGAAGAAAGATCCACCTTACCCCGGTTGGTACAAGCTCAACGAAAAATGTGATTACCACTCGAGCGCTCCTGGGCATTCTGTGGAAGATTGCATCAACTTAAAATATAGGGTTCAAGAATTGTTGAATGCGGGATGGATTACCTTTGACGCATCTACTCCAAAGGTGGACGACCAACCCTTATCGAAGCCCGAGTAAAAGACGGGATAAGGGAGACCAGCAGATTAGGGCTCATCATTTTTACCATTTTTTGCAATAAACATAAAGAAATAATTCAAGCTTCCGATGTATCTCTCGTGATCCTCGCCCTTGATCACGAGATTTCGATTAAAGTGGGCTTTATATATATTTCTCTTTTCATCAATACAATGAGGCATTTTCATAATATTCATATGCTTCTCATTCTTTTCTCTCTCATTCCAAAATAATTGAATAACATCTACACCTAAATATATACCATATAAACGAGTCATGTCTCGTGATTGAAAACTCTCTGCGGGATCTAAAAGCCGAAGGCGAATGAACTAAGTCGAGACAGTGAGGAGGGGACCATTTCCTGGACATGCAAAGACTGTTGAAAAAAATAAGCTCAATGGATATAGCCCAGGACGAGGGCTTGGAAAGGATGCTCAAGGAATAAGAGAGCCACCAGATTTTAAGGATAACCCTTTAAAGAACAACCCTACAAAAGAACAAGTTATACGATGAAAAGGGAAGTCTCCCTCCGTACCTTAAAAAGACGATCTTCCGAAAAGGAGGGATATTAGCATCAAGAGTAGCATTAGTCATTAGATGTCCTTCTTCCGATTTTAAGGGACGTAAACCCAATGACTGTTAGAGATCACTCCTCGGGGTAGGCCCGAACCCCGAGCATCTTTAGGGCACGCATTTCCCTTTGAATTACAAAAGAATGTTATTCTTACTATCTCGCTTCTCTTCTAGCTAAACATTTCTATACCCCATTAAATAACCAATGTTTAGATAAACGTTTTGTTCCAAAATGCGTCAAAATGCCATAGACAAAATGAAGCCAAAGTTAACATGATTGATTAGCTAGAGACACAAATAAGAAAATCGTGTTTCGACAATGTTTGAGAAAAGAAATTATTATTAAAAGAAGCCCGTCAAGGTCAAAGACCAAGACAAAAAGATAAAAGGGAAAAATCCTAGGCAGACTAGGAAAGTTGATCAGCCACAAATAGGCAGCTTGATGACGCCACATCATTAAAACAAAACGTTTGTTTAAACTAGCCTAAACACCGACCAACCTTGGCTAGCCATTCTTACAAAAACTATTATTTCAAAAAAAAAAAATCCCACTAAAACACAAGCCTTTGCAATAAATCCCTTTTCTTTCTCTTCTCTTGACCATTCACCGTAAAGCATTCAAGTAATTGACTGGGAAATGTGGAAATATAGTGATCAATAGGAGGATTGAAATCCCTAAGGAAAGGAAGAGGGGCATTGACATGACAATTGCTCTACATTCAAAAGAATTACTCTTCGATTATAACGAAAGATCCGAGACGGCAAATCGAGTACGACTAATCATGTTGACAAAAGCACATGATGATGGAATTCAACTTAACAGTAGCTGAATGGGTTCAAAGCCGATATGACCAGCTAAACCTTATTGAAGAAGAACAGTTGAATATGATATGTCATGGACAAGCCTATCAAAGGAAAAGAAGAAAGGCTTACAAAAAAGGTCAACCCTCATATTTACCATAAGAAGGACTTAATGGTAAATAAGTTGCTTCCAAATCCAGAATAATAAAATTGGAAAATGGGCAGTGAACTATGAAGGACCCCTTGTGGTCAAATGAGCTTTCTCGGAAGGGGCTCTTATCCTCGTTAGTATGGATGGAAAAGAACTTTGACACCTAATCAACTCCGAGTACGATGAAGAAGTATTATGCTTGAAGACATTGCTCAAGACCCGTCAGAATGAAAATCCGCAAAGGACATTCTTGGGCAAAAGATAGGGTCCATATTCCTCGCTAGGATACGTCCTAGGCAAAAAGAAGAGGTAAAAAATAAAAGTAAAAAAAAAAAAAAAAACTAACTAAGAGCAATGGTTACTTTAGTCGAAAATCGAAAGGCGGCTAAGGTAGCATTCTTCCAAAAGCAAGCGATCCGCATGATCTTCACTCGAGCTCGGGCATCTCAACTCGAAGCAATTAGGAGAACCAGGGAGCAGATATCATAGACATGACTGTATAAGCCTAAACAAGACAGCCAACCCCGACCACCCATTCTTCTAAATACCTTTTGAAATCCTTCTATAAAAGAAATAAAACTTTTGCTCATTTATCAATAAAATTCCCTTTCATTTCCTTTCTCTTGACCAAATATTATGGAAATGCCTCTTTATTGATAAATCATAAATATGCGCAAAGACTTTTTCTTAGGTAAAAACTAGGGTAGCCTGCTAGATCGGAAGCCCCCTAAGATATTCTAGGCAAAAATTAAGGCAGCCCGCTAGATTGAAAACCCGTAAAGGGCGATCTAGGCAAAAGATAGGGCTAAAAACAAGAGATGGATAAAAAGAGAAGCCCATCATCATGATCATAGATAGGAGCCCATCGGCGTATTCATGAGAAGCCAACAGGAGAAGGCCGGTTACTTTCTAAATGCATCAAAAATAAATAAACATTAGATTGCATTTAGGACATCCACACACAAAATAGTTGCATAATACGACTTTGTCAAAATTAAGAAAAAATAATTTTCTTCAAACAAGAATATTAAACATGCATATAAGGAGGCTAGTCTCCATACTCGTGATTGAAAACAGGAGGCACCGAATCTAGTCTCCATATGAAAATCAAAATCGCAAAAGACAAAACCAAAAACCATTTCAGCAGAATAAGGAGCTTCAAAGAGACTAGCTCCAACCATCTACAACAATAAAAGAAGGTACATCAAAAACGGAAAAGAGCCAACGGAAAGACTTGATAATCCCCAGCGGATCCTTGCCTACTCCGAAGGCAACACAAAAATTATTTCATGACTCAAGCACCACCACATGAGTCATCAAGCATAAATCACTTGGAGCCGTAATCAGCATCTTTCCATCCAGAAAATTCATCAAGAAAAGCCAACTGAAAGGCTTGATAATCCCCAAGAGGATCCTTGCCTACTCCGGAGGCAAAACAAAAAGAATACCTCGCGACTCATCTTCGTCACCACATGAGTCATCAAGCACACTCATATAAGGATCTCCACTTCATTCCCCAACGGAGAATAAGGGTTACACAAGAGCCCATCATACGAAGTCAAGCCCTTTACATCACCTGGGGCAACAAAAAGAAAAGAAAGAAAATTTTTCATCCCCAAGCAAGCCTACCAAACAAAAGGCAAAATACAAAATTCATATCCTCGGAGAGTTAATCATCCGAACACCCAATATGAATATCCCCAGCGAAGTACAAAACCTTCACTCCCAAGAATGCCTATGCTTACTCGTAAACAAGCAAAGAGCCGATATCCCCAAGAAACGGGAAATCAACCTATAAGAGGTAATACAAGCAAAGCTTTCAAGAAACATCTACCTACTCAAAGGTATTATCAAGAACAAATATTCTCAAATAGAACATCAGCCTATTCAGAGGCGAACAACAAGTAAAAAGCCTTCACCACTATCGAAGCACCCGCCTAATCAAGAGGCACAATCAAAAATCAACAAATCCCCAGTGGATTCCCGCATAATCAAGAGGCGCAACAAAATCCCCAAGTGGATCTTCGCCTAATCAAGAGGCACAATCAATAAGAGAATTCAAAATCCCCAAAGGATTCCCGCCTAAAAAGAGGCAATCGACGTAATCCCTGCCAATACCGGATGGTTAACAAGAAAAGCCAAAATACAAGCAATCCCTGGTAAAACCGGATGACTAAAACAGAAAAGTCAAAAAGAAAAATCAATTACTCCCCGCAGGCGCATGATCGGAGACAATAAGCCGCCAACACATATCCAAAAACCGGGTGAGGGTTTGTACTCATCAAAAGATTGACCGCCAAAAAGAGAATCCTAAGAGCCTTGCAAAACGAGGCTCGTCAGAGAGTTTAGCAAACGCGAACTCAAACATAGTGGGGGAAAGTACCCACAAAAATCTAGCAAATACAGACTCAAACCGGGTGGGGGTTTGTACTCACAAGAGCCTTACAAAAGAAGGTTCGAATCAGATGAGGGTTCATTCTCATCAAACCAGATAGGGGTTGGTACCTATCAAAACTATTCATCATCCGAAGGATCGGCTACCTCTCCAAAGGAGCATCCTGCAAAACGAAGGATCGGCTACCTCTCCAAAGGAGCATCCTGCAGACCGAAGGATCGGCTACCTCTCCAAAGGAGCATCCTGCAGACCGAAGGATCAGCTACCTCTCCAAAGGAGCATCCTGCAAAACGGAGGATCGGCTACTTCTCCAAAGGAGCATCCTGCAGACCGAAGGATCGGCTACCTCTCCAAAGGAGCATCCTGCAGACCGAAGGATTAGCTACCTCTCCAAAGGAGCATCCTGCAAAACGAAGGATCGGCTACTTCTCCAAAGGAGCATCCTGCAGACCAAAGGATTGGCTACCTCTCCAAAGGAGCATCCTGCACACCGAAGGATCGGCTACTTCTCCAAAGGAGCATCCTCCAAACCGAAGGATCGGCTACCTCACCAAAGGAGCATCCTGCACACCGAAGGATCGGCTACCTCACCAAAGGAGCATCCTGCAGACCAAAGGATCGGCTACCTCACCAAAGGAGCATCCTGCACACCGAAGGATCGGCTACCTCTCCAAAGGAGCATCCTGCACACCAAAGGATCGGCTACCTCACAAAAGGAGCATCCTCGCGCACCGAAGGATCGGCTACCTCACCAAAGGAGCATCCCGCACACCGAAGGATCGGCTACCTCTCCAAAGGAGCATCCCGCACACCGAAGGATCGGCTACCTCACCAAAGGAGCATCCCGCACACCGAAGGATCGGTTACCTCTCCAAAGGAGCATCCTGCACACCGAAGGATCGGCTACCTCACCAAAGGAGCATCCTGCACACCGAAGGATCGGCTACCTCACCAAAGGAGCATCCTGCACACCGAAGGATCAGCTACCTCAAAGGAGCATCCTGCACACCGAAGGATCGGCTACTTCTCCAAAGGAGCATCCTACAAATCGAAGGATCGGCTACCTCTCCGAAGGAGCATCCTAAGGCTTCACACTCGTCAGCTACGGGGTCAGCTACCACATCGAAGGAGCATCCCAAAACTACAAAATTCATACTCATCAACCACAGGATCAGCCTACCGCATCGAAGGAGCATCCCGAGGTTCACATTCATTATCCGAGGGGTCAGCCTACCGCATCAAAGGAGCACCCTAAGGGAAAAATCTTCATTCACTAGCCAAAGGGTCGGCTACCATCCCGAAGCTTCACACATATCGACTGAAGGATCAGCCTCCCTAGCAAGGAAGCATCCTGAAGACAACAACACAGAATATTTATCATCCGAAGGATCAGCAAAGAGTAGCATCCGAAGGATGACCGGGCAAAAGGGTTAACTCCTTCCCCTACCAACTAATTTTGTCGACATATCCAGCCGACAAATTAGCTAGGCAGGTGAAGGGGGGGCAGCTGTAGACCCCTAATTTTGCCCGGCCTCTCAAAATAAAAGTTAGAGGAACTTCACCCGAAGATGGAGTTCATCCGGCTTCCCAAAACCGAGGAAACCTCCCGCAACAAAAGACGAAGTTCACTCATTCACACAATAAAAGCCACAAGAGACTTCCTACACAAAGACAAAACTCGCCCGACATCTTAATGAAGGCCAAGAAGACTTCCTATATGAAGATAAAGCTTCAACAGACGTTTATCGGCATCAAACGACGTCCAAATACACAAAGGAAAGCTTCCTGGGGTCCCGAACACGAAAGCTGGCCAAAACAGTCGAGACGGCCGTCCCAAAGTCGAGACGGCCGTCCCAACCTTTCCTGGCCATTTGGGACGGCCGTCCCAAATGGGACTGCCAGTCCCGGATCCCCAGGTGGTCCCAGTCAGTGCAAAAGTGGCATTTGGGACGGCCATCCCAGTCCAGACGGCCGTCCCGGGTTCCCAGGGGGTCCCAGCCTGTGTAAATTTGCCATTTGGGACGGCCATCCCAGTCCAGACGGCCGTCCCACCCAGACGGCCGTCCCAAAGTGCGCCAGCTACGAAAAACTATAAATAGGAGGCTCATTTGCCACTTTTTCACACCCCAGACATCCCAGAGAGCTCTGAAACACTTTCTAAAACTCAGAGCACTTGTCTATTTCTCTCCCTCTCTTGAATGATCTTTCCGATTGCCTTAAATAGGTAACAATCGGTTAAGGAATTATATTCCGGCATTCGATTCTTCTTTAAATTTTTAGTAGAGTCGATCCTGTATTGGTGAGGAGAGTCTCGTGTAGAGAGAGGGGTTGCCAAAACGCATCCTCACGGCTTCGAGATTCTCAATATCAAGCTTGCTACGGAGGTTCTTTTCAATTCTCTTCTCTTTTATTGCTTTATTTATTGTTTTATTTAGCTTTATTTATGCCATGTAGAATAAAATCATGTAGATAGCTATTTTTTCTCTTTTATTGCTTTATTTAGCTTTATTAATCATTTTATGCATGCAATATAGAATAAAATCATGTAGATAGCCATTTAATATTATGTAATAAAATAGGGTAATCGCGTAATTTCTCGTAGTCTTTACTTAAATGAATTAATCTGTCATAGGGAACCCGAAAGGGGCGTTGTGGGGTGCTAACACCTTCCCCACACGTAACTAACTCCCTTACCCAACTCTGGTTATAATGGCCAAGTGCGGTTTTTCTTAAAATCAACATTTTTTCCTTTTCTAATGTTTATGGTCAAAACATTGGTGGCGACTCCATAAGAACCCCTTTTCGAAAACCTTTTAAAACAAAAACGCGAGTCTAAACCATCTTTTCGCGACCGCTCGCATAAACGTTTCTAAGACGTCCCCCTCCGGACGTCCGAAAGGGACGGCGGCGACAAGAAAAAAATCAAATTTGTTTATAAAAGAAAAAGAAGTCAAAAGAGCTATGCAATTGAGAAAGCCAATACTTTTACTTTTGAGTAAAGAAAGTAAATCAAACAGTCCATGTTTTACTAACTCTCTTCCAAAAGAGGTTTCTTCTTTGTTGCAGGATTTTGAAGATGTTTTTCCCAAAGAAGTGCCTATAGGTCTACCCCCTCTTAGGGGTATTGAGCATCAAATTGACCTTATTCCAGGAGCTTCATTGCCTAATAGACCAGCTTATCGAAGCAATCCCCAAGAAACCAAGGAGATTCAAAAGCAAGTTGAAGACTTAATGCAAAAGGGGTGGGTTAAAGAAAGCTTGAGTCCATGTGCAGTCCCAGTCATTCTAGTCCCTAAGAAAGATGGAACTTGGAGGATGTGCACAGATTGTAGAGCTATCAATAACATCACGGTAAAGTATAGACATCCCATTCCTAGGTTAGATGACTTGTTGGATGAATTATATGGTGCTTGTATCTTCTCTAAAATTGACTTGAAAAGTGGATATCATCAAATCATAATTAGAGAAGGAGATGAGTGGAAAATAGCTTTTAAAACTAAATATGGGTTGTATGAGTGGCTAGTTATGCCCTTTGGGTTAACTAATGCTCCAAGCACTTTTATGAGATTGATGAACCATGTCTTGAAAGAGTTTTTAGGCAAATGTGTAGTGGTGTATTTTGATGATATTCTGATATATAGCACTAACTTTGATTTGCATGTTGAACATTTGCGTGCTGTCATGAATGTGCTTAGGAAGGAAAAATTATTTGCTAATCTTGAAAAATGTACCTTTTGCACTGATCATGTTGTGTTCTTGGGATTTGTTGTGAGTTCTAAAGGGGTACAAGTTGATGAGGAAAATATTAGAGCCATCCAAGAGTGGCCTACCCCTAAGAATGTGAGTGAAGTGAGAAGCTTTCATGGGTTAGCTAGTTTCTATAGGAGGTTTGTTAAAGATTTTAGTACTTTGGCTGCACCTCTTAATGAAATAGTAAAAAAGCATGTTGGGTTTAAATGGGGTGAAAAACAAGAAAATGCATTTTCTGAACTTAAGCACAAACTATCTAATGCCCCCATTCTTGCATTACCAAATTTTGCAAAATCTTTTGAAATTGAATGTGATGCATCTAATGTGGGTATTAGGGTTGTTTTGCTACAAGAAGGTCATCCAATTGCTTATTTTAGTGAGAAGTTGAATGGGGGTGCCCTAAACTATCCCACCTATGATAAGGAATTGTATGCCTTAGTGCGTGCTTTACAAACTTGGCAGCATTACCTTTTACCAAAAGAGTTTGTAATTCATAGTGATCATGAATCTTTGAAATACTTAAAGGGACAAGGTAAGTTAAACAAGAGGCATGTCAAATGGGTTGAGTTCTTGAAGCAATTTCCATATGTTATCAAGCATAAAAAGGGAAAAGGGAATGTAGTAGCTGATGCACTTTCTAGGAGATATGCATTACTTTCTATGCTTGAAACTAAATTGTTTGGTCTTGAATCTTTGAAAGACATGTATGTGAATGATGTGGATTTTGCTGAAACTTTTGCTGCATGTGAAAGGTTTTCTAAAAATGATTACTTTAGGCATAATGGATTCTTGTTTAAAGCAAATAAATTGTGTGTGCCTAAGTGTTCCATTAGAGAGTTGCTTGTGAGTGAATCACATGAAGGGGGTTTGATGGGTCATTTTGGGATTCAAAAGACTTTAGAAATTTTGCAAGAGCATTTCTTTTGGCCTCATATGAAACGTGATGTGAATAAGTTTTGTGATCACTGCATTGTGTGTAAAAAGGCTAAATCTAAGATTAAGCCTCATGGGTTGTATACTCCTTTACCTGTTCCTGAATATCCTTGGACTGACATTTCTATGGACTTTATTTTAGGGCTGCCTAAAACAAAGAATGGAAAGGATTTTGTGTTTGTTGTTGTTGATAGGTTTTCTAAGATGGCACATTTCATACCTTGCAAGAAGGTAGATGATGCTTGTCATGTGGCTGATTTGTTTTTCAAGGAAGTAGTAAGGCTACATGGGTTGCCGAAGAGCATTGTGAGTGATAGGGATTCAAAATTCCTTAGTCACTTTTGGAGGACCTTGTGGGGTAAAATTGGTACTAAATTATTGTTTTCTACTACTTGTCACCCACAAACTGATGGTCAAACTGAGGTAGTCAACAGGACTTTGGGCACATTGCTTAGGACTATTTTAAAGAAAAATCTTAAGACTTGGGAAGCATGTTTACCGCATGTTGAGTTTGCTTATAATAGGGTTATCCATAGCACCACTAATTGTTCACCATTTGAGATTGTGTATGGATTTAATCCTTTGACTCCTCTTGATTTGTTGCCTTTGCCTAACATTTCTATGTTTAAGCATAAGGAAGCACAGGCTAAAGCAGAATATGTGAAGAAGCTGCATGAGCAAGTAAAAACTCAAATTGAAAAGAAGAATGAGAGCTACGCTAGGCAAGCTAACAAGGGTAGGAAAAAGGTGGTGTTCCAACCTGGTGATTGGGTTTGGGTACACATGAGAAAGGAAAGGTTTCCTGAACAAAGAAAGTCTAAACTTCAACCTAGAGGAGATGGGCCATTCCAAGTCTTAGAGAAGATCAATGATAATGCTTATAAGATTGATCTACCAGAAGAGTATAATGTAAGTTCTTCTTTTAATGTTGCTGACTTGACTCCTTTTGATGCAGGAGATGAATTCATAGATTTGAGGACAAATGCTGCCCAAGAAGGAGGGGATGATGTGGACATAAAGGCCCAAGCCCATAACGAGAAGGATCAAGACCAAGATCCAATCCAAGACTTAGGTGGACCTATGACAAGAGGCAGGCTCAGAAAAGCACAAGAGGCATTGCAATACAAAGTGACCAATTTGCTAAAGGCCCAACTATAAAAAGATCCAAACATGGAGGAGTCTAGACCTATCACATGCATAGAATGTTTGGAGAGCTAGGAGGCCCAACTAAAAGATTTAGTTTTTATTATTATTAATATTTTATTTGCTACAGTGGGGATTTGAACCCAAGACCCAAAGCTTATAATTCCTTCACTGAACCATCTGGGCAACTTAACTTTGCTTGGGATATTAGTATTTTAATTTATCTTTATTTCCTGCAATGAGACAAACTCATAAACTTAAGTTGTATCAAAAATTTG
Source organism: Sphenostylis stenocarpa (assembly GCA_963425845.1). Taxonomy (NCBI): domain Eukaryota; kingdom Viridiplantae; phylum Streptophyta; class Magnoliopsida; order Fabales; family Fabaceae; genus Sphenostylis; species Sphenostylis stenocarpa. The sequence continues at coordinate 42,581,903 of OY731404.1, read as the reverse complement.
GGAATTCAGAAGGAACGTACGTAATATTTAGATTACTTTGTGAGTTGTTGCTCTGCTAGGATTCTTCCTTGCATCACTTGATCTTATCAAGAATTATTCGATTCTTGTGGCGATCCTTCTTGGCTTATCAAATATTCTTATTTGTGGTGCCTACGGTATCTTTTATGTTTTTCTGTTTTCTAATCAAATCAACTCTTAAAACCTAACCCTAAATTGTTTCCCTTCTGTTTGAGTGTCGTCACAAGTGCTCCACCACTTACTGCATCAATCATGCTTCTATTAATAATTATTAGCCCTTCATAGAAGTATTAGATAAAAGTTATTCGCTAATTTGGCGGTGGGGGAAACTTGAACATAATCTTTTGAATATCCCCTAATAATTAAACAAACTCTTTCTATCAAGTTGTTTTATAACACAAATCTCCTTTCTAATTGAAGTAACTCTTGAGGCTAGAAAGTATTTCTCTAGAAAAAACCTCTTCAAGCTCTCCCAACTTGTGATTGATCCAAGAGAAAAGTAGTATAGCTAATCTTTTGCATCGTCATGAGTGAGAACGAAAATGCTTTGAATTTAACATGATTCTCACTAACACCTTAGGGTCTCATTGTAGAACAAATAGTATGGAATTCCTTAAGGTGTTTGTGTGGATCCTCACCTGCAAGTCCACAAAATTTGAGCAACAAATGGATTAAACCAGTCTTAAGAACAAATGGAACATCCTCATCATCATCATCATCATAATCAAATTGTATGCATATCTTATGGTAGGAGACATTTGGTGCAACCAACTCTTTAAGAGTTCTCTCATCCAAATTATTTTGAGCCATTTCAGTGGATGAAGATGAGAGATTCACTTGTTTATTTTTAAGTTTTCTTTTTAATTTTTTTAAAATTCTTTCAATTTCTGGATCAAATACAAATGTTTGAACACTATGAGAACGAAACATTCAATTCAGAAACCAAAAGAGAAAAGAAAACACAAAATGTATAGAGAAATACAAAATACACAAGCTACTGAAGCTAATCTGCTGAGCGAAAAATAGACAGATTCAAAAACTGACCTCACTACCACAAATCTGCTAAGCAAAATTTGGACAGTGTGCTCAAAATTGAACAAAAACAAAAAAAGCGCTCAATGAATAACAAACTACTGAGTGAAAAACATACAACAATTTTTTTTAAGGTTTTTCAAGATTTTTCACTCAAACAAAAAACAAACAACTCAACATAAACTAAAAAAAAATATGTACACTAACCTTTGACAAAAGCAAATTAAGATTTAAAATATTACAATCACCAATTACTCCCCAACAACAATGCCATTTTGATGAAGTTAATCTTATCACCTAGATTTCATCAAATAATTTGGAATGAAAGTAATGCAGTATTAGGGTTGGCCTAGATCATGTCCTCAAGGAGAATTGTGTGGTTGTGTTTCAATCTTGATTTTCAATGTCAAAAGCTAGGAAATATAAGGGTTTTTATGATTTCAAATGCAAAAAGTAAATTGAAACCAGTAATCTAATCTATTAAAAATAGTAAATGAAAGCAATAAACCTAAACTGTGAAAGCAATTAAAGAAAGCAATAAATGAAAGCAGTAAAGAAAACTTGTAAATTTAATATATGAAAACTATAAATGTAGAGAAATAAAAGCATTGGATTAAATCTACTGCTATAAAGCTACAAAATTTGCTAGAAGCATTGTAAACAAAGTTTGAAAGTAAAAACAAAATTAAAAAGAAAATTGAATTGAATATTGGTTAAGAACTATGAAGAAACCCGTTGGAAAGACAAGGTTGTTCACCTTTTCATCAAAACAACATTCTACAAAAAATGAAATTTGATGAATCCGGTTAACGGATGTAAAAACGCTTAGCGTATTTATAGTTAAGTTAGTTAGATGAGTTCTAGAAAATTTGGCTCAGAAAATAAAAAAGCATTGAACGGTTTACACAAGGTTGATTTTGTTGAGCGGACTCGAAGCGCTCAACGGATTGCTTTTTTTTGGAAGAGGAACTCTCTAGACCGATTTTACTCACCGAATGCAAAAGCACCGAGCGGATTCCATCTGATTTTTCTTTGATATTTTCTTTAATTTATCATTCCAACAAAAGAAAATAAATAATTAGTAAAAATATACAATTTAAACAATAATTTATATTCATATGAATTTATTTTCTTTTTAAAAAAAACTATACTAACTATTAATAACTAATTAAGAAAATATATTAAATATATTTAAATTATATTAATAAAATTATTGATAAAATGTGTTCATCGAAAAGCATTTTTCATCATCTCTTTCATTAACATAAATGACTCCATTTCACCTGTATGAACATCACTAGTAGAAGTAGACATACAATTCTTATCAACATGTAATAAACATGTGGCATCTCTTGATATAAACCCCACTTATACAAGGGTTGACGTAGGATCTTTAGGATAAGAACTTTGTAGGAAATTTAGGAAGGTAGTGAGAAGGTGGATTAGAAAGTGGTGAAAGTTTCAAGGTTGGGCAGTATTTTTGAAACATCGATATCTCAAGCTATAAAACTCCGATTGAGGTAATTCAAAAATGCGGGGAAAGTTCTCTTTTGAATTTCAATTTAGGCTCGAGAAACACTGAATTTGGACAAATAAAACGAAATTTATGACCATGAAATAAATCTAGATAAAATTGATATTTTTGGTTTTGGTGAAGGAAGGACAAGAGGTGAATGTGAAAGGTCGAAGGAAACAATCACTCTTCCCAAGGGAGGTGTAGACCCCTAATCTTGCCCGACCTCGCAATAAAGGCCAGAAATCCTCCGTTCAAAGATGGACAAGGCTTCATTGGGCCCCTAGTAATGTTCACTAGGCTCCATGTAAGGATAGGAGAGCTTTTTGGACGCAAAAAATAAGAAAAAAATAGGAAAATGATTCGAGACGACTGTCTCGTTTTGTTAGATGGTCATCGCGCTTTCCTTTGAGGCCGAGACGACAGTCTCATTTTCCCAGACGCACTCTCACTTTCTTTTAAGGTCGAGATGACTCTCTTGTTTTCCTAGACACATGTCTCGCTTTTCTTTGAGGGCTAGACGACCATCTCGAAATCCAAGACAACTGTCTCACCTGTCAGAAGGCCAGACGGCCATCCCAACCTGACTGGTGCGATTTCCTATAAATAGGAGCCTCCCCTCCCCTCATTTCACACACTCTCACACCCTTCTCTCATCCTAGAAACTCACCTAAGACTTCGGGATAACTCTGAGCACTTTCCAGAGTTCGAGTAAGCTTTCCGATTTTCGTTTAAGGTAGAAATTGGTTAAGGAAGTCTCCTTTTGAGACATCTGACACTCAGTAGGAGGGGTATTTTCTCTTTTGATGGTGAGGAGTGTGCTTGTAGAGCGAGGGGATTGCCAAAAAGCATCCTCAAGTTTGAAGAATTAATAGAAAGCTTGCTTCGAAGGTTCCTTTATTTTTTCTCTCTCTTTTACTGCTTTCCTTGTATGCATTAGATACTAGGACTATGTAGACATTTAAATTCTACCAGTAGATAAATAAATAGGGTAAAAGCATAGTTTCTTTCAGTCTTTATTTTATAAATTAGTCCATCATAAGGAACCCGAAATGGTCGTTGTGGGGTGCCTAACACCTTCCCCACACATAACTAACTCCTTTATCCAACTCTGCTTATAATGGCCAAAGTTGGTTTTTTCTAAAACCAACACCTTTTTACTTTTTCAATGTTTAAGGTTAAAACACTGGTGAAAATTCCATAGAACCTATTTACGAAAACCTCACTTCTAGGTTCAGTCTGGTTATCGAACAACCTAAAAGCGTTGACCACTTTTATGCAAAAACACGAGTCATCAAAACCATCGCGTCACTCTGACCGCCTCTTTTGACGGCGGTGACAGATAGCGACTCCACTGGGGAAGCTAGAAAGTTGATCCCATTTAGTGATGGACTAATTCAAATAATAATGATTTGAAATTACGCTTTTACCCTTCCTTGCTTTTATAACATGATTTATTGTTTTGCTTTAATAACCGTTGTACGTTTACTTTATGCAATTGTTTGAAATAAAAAATGTACACAAACACTTGCACACAACAGTTCCCCCTATACCCAGGGGCAAGTGGGATAACCTTAGGGAGTGGGTGGCATTGTACGATTTGCTGTAGTGAGGGCCATGAGCCACCGGTATGGTCGGAAACCACCACTCAAGGTGATAACCTTCCTCTTTTGGCCTAAAGACTGAGAAGGCCCTAGTGTCATGCATGGTCTAAGGGCTGAGAGAGTGGGAACCCTATAATGGGGGCACCTTGGGGGCCTGGCCTTGGTGAGAATAGTTAGAACCACCTTGAAAACGCACTTTTTTGCAGGATACCCTACCTGGTGATAAAAATGTCGTCACTTGGTTCGCGGATGAGTGAATTGTTTGTGCATATGTTTGTTGCATTTGTTTGCTTGCATTAGCATAAAATAAGTATACAATAACAAAAACAATAAAAAATAATAATACAAATAAAATAGCATCTCGAAACCCTTTTGCAATAAACAACCTTATATCGGACAGTCTTCATTTAAGCTAGTCTTGTTTCAGGTTCTCTGTAAGCTAAGTAGCCACGTTGACTTACAAAAGAGATAAGGAGTCATAAAAAATAAATAAAACCTTTTTGCTATAATAAACAACTTTATCTCGAATAGTCTTCATTTAAGCTAGTCTTGTTTCAGGTTCTTTGTAAGCTAAGTAGTCACGTTAACCTACAGAAGAGATAAAGGGATTACAAAAAATACAATAAAACACATGTTGACAAAGTCAAAACATTCATGTAAAAATAACAAAATCTAATAAAAATATTTTGACAAAGTCAACCATTCATACCCTCATCATTTAAAGAGTGGTAAAAATAAGAGAGAAAATAAATGCGTAAGCAAAGTATGCATGCACATCATGCATAAACACATTCATTCTAGGGGGCATTAGATGTCCTTAAGACAAAGGCGAAAGATGTCCCAAGCACATTTGTAACCTTCCACAAGGTAGGGACAAATGTGCTAAGGTGTGATAACCTTCGTTATACTTGTCAAATCCATGATGGGGAAGGAACCATTACACCGAAGCGGGTGTGGTGCTCCACGAAGCGTAAGCTTTAAGGATGATACCAAAGCCATTTTCTTAAGGCATGTCTATCCCACACTAATCATTCATTTCAAAAATTAAAACAAAAGACTTAATGTATTTTGCATTCTAGAAAGTGGTTGGTCTTCTTCCTACCCTCACTCGCGTGCAAAAGGATAAGAGTATGAAGCAGTTAGAAGAGCAGAATCGCAAACTGCTGAGCTTAACTCTATGAAAGAACAAATGGCGCAGTTAATGAATTTAATGCATTAGCAGAACTTACACAAGGAGAGCTCTCACAGTAACCACACCTCACATCATGTGGAAAAAGAGGACTTCAACCATGAGTTTGAGCAGGGAGCTCACGTACAACCCAAAGTGAGGGCAGTAATCATCCAACCTCCTAAAGTTTCCAAGCAACAGATTTCTGCCCTTGAAGAGAGGTTAAGGGCTATAAAGGGACACAATTTTTACGTAAAAGAGGCGACTGAAATTGTTAGAAAAAGAGGCTGAGATCAAGAGGGGGGGTGAATTGATCTATGAAAGATTTTTGCACTTTTCTTGATACAGATTATCTATTTCAAAGATTTTGAATTCTGATCACTTTTTAAATCAAGAAAAATAAGAAATTCAATATAATGCTGCAGCAGAATTAAAAAGAGTAAGGTTTAGAGAAATACAACCAAGAATTATACTGGTTCACCCAAACCACAGGGCTACATCTAGTTCTCAGCCAAATTCCAACTGAGTTCTACTAGATTGAATGTTTTACAGATTACAATTCTGAATCACACAACACTCAATCTACCACAAGACCCAAATTCCAGATCTTGCACCTAAACCTTCACCAAGAACCAAATTACAGTTCTTGTACAAACCTGCAACCAAATTCCAGTCACAAAAACCGTGCCCTAGAACCCAATTTCAATTCTTGTGCCTAAACCTTCACCAAGAACCAAATTCCAGTTCTTGTACCAACCTGCAGCCAAATTCCAGCTATAGAACTAGTGTCCAACAATTCTAGACAATCACAATACAGTAAAGAAATTGAAAAGAACAAAGAGAAGAAACTAGAACAATCAAACCCGGATTATGTAGCTCTTGCAGAATGAGTTTCTTCACAAAAGAATGCAAAAATGCCTCAAGAAAGAACTTTGAAAAACTCCACAAAACTTGCGTGATTCTTTCTTGAAAATAGCTCTTATGATTGCTTGATTGATTGCTCAAAAGTATATTTTAAAACGTTGAATCAAATCTATTTATATAGAAACGTTTTTCAACTTCTGTTTAATTAATCTGTTAAACCATTCTTTTAATCTGTTAAAAAGTCTTTGATTAATCGGTTAAAACTTCTTTTAATCTGTTAAAATGTTCTTGATCATTTTCCATATTTATTTTAACTTATGCGACAACATTTCAATCGATTAAAACAATTAACAAAAAGTCCCTTAAGTTGTTCTAATCGATTGTTTCGCAACTTAATCGATTAATATTCTACCAAAACCTTTCACAAACTTTCTAAGTGATTTTAACTGATAACAACAAGTTTTAATCGATTAAAATAGTTAGAAAAAGTTCCTTAAGTTGTTTTAATCGATTAATTCGATTTTACATCGATTAAAACTCTAATAGAACATCTTTCAAAACATCTACAATTATTTTAATCGATTATTTCGAGATTACATCAATTTAAATACTGACAAAACATTTTTAATCGATTATTTCGAAGTTATATCGATTAAAATACTACCAAAACAATTTTCAAAATGTCTTAAGTGATTTTAATCGATTATTTAGAAATTATATCAGTTAAAATACTAGCTGAAGATTTTCAAACACTCTTTTAATGAAAGTAACCGATTATTTCAAAAGTGTATCGATTAAAACAGCTCCAACAAATGTTTTAAATGGTTTTAATCGATTATTTCGAAAACATATAAGTTAAAAATCTGTCTTAAAAATTTGTCATGTAAGTTTAAGAACATTTTAATTGTTAAAGCTCATATAATATTAGATAAAATAATTTCTCAAAAAATAGTTTAATCGATTAATGCAATATTAAAACATTTTTAGAGGCATTTTCGATTTCTTTCAAATGATTAATTCTCATGCAGTAGAGAGATATGAATGATTATACATATGTATAGATGCAGACTCACTAATCACTCTACCCTTTAACCTACGTAGCCTTTGACTTCATCAAATCCTCAAGACCTTCGTTTTATCAAATGATTCAATAAGATCTTCATCACTTTCAGTCTCCCCTTATTTGATGAAGACAAACATCTCTTTGAAAAATCTTCTGCAAAAGAAATTACTTGGATATATAGATTAGTGAGTATTCAATATAGATTAGTGAGTATTCAATATTAATCATTTCCCCCCCTTTGACTTCATCAAAAATAGGGAAGAAAAGATATAAAACAAGCAATATGCATAGTATGTTATGATAACAAAAATTATTTTTAAAACAACAGTAAAATCATAAAAAAAAAAGAATTTCATGATACCAATGAGATGTATTATTCATTTAAGAACAATTAAAGTTAATTCAAATTTATCTTCGTTAACACGTTTGTAATGAATACAATAGACACGTGTAAAGACAAGGGAACCTTGCTTTAGTAACATGTTATAAGAACAACCATTAACTAAAGTCTTTAATTTCCTATGCAGAATAATAATCGATTAAAAATAGGGTATAATCGATTAAATTGATTATCTTAATGGATTTAATTGATATAAATAAAGTTTTAATTGATTAATACAGGAATGATAGATGGATTTGAAAAACTTAATTTCATTTAATCGATTAAATCGATATTTAATCGATTAAAAACAGTATGAAAAGTTTTATATAAGTGATTTTAATTGATTAAAGTTGGTTTATATCAATTAAAACATTCATAAATGAGAACTAAGTGATGTTTGATGCATCTAAAATGCCTAATTCAGTTCGAGTTTTATAAAAGCGATCACGAGCAAGAGGTTTTGTAAATATATCAGCTAATTGTTTTTATTTCTTATGAAGAATGATTAGGAATCATGCAGATGAGTATTGATAAAGCAAGATTTAAGCTATAACTGAAAAAGTAGCATAAAACCATAATGGAACAACTTTGTTAGTGAATTTAATTAATGTAGATCATTTTTAATCGATGCAGATCCATAACCTATATCTTTTAATCAATTAATTCACAAAATAATCGATTAAAAACATCCATATAGTCTAGGTGATTCTTTTTGTAAATGAATTTAATCGATTAATGTTTTATTTAATCAATTAAAAAGGTACGTAATGTTACTGTGAATATGTTTATGAATGAAATTAATCAATTAAAATGATTTCTTTATCAACTAAAACTATCAGAATGTGTTATCTAGGATCTCTAATTCAATTCTAATCTCAAGTTAACATACCTACATTATATTAAAGGGAGTTCAGAGATTGTTTATGATCATATACCAGTTAATATTACAGACCAGATAAAATATAAACGAAATATCAAGGAGAGCATCAAATGAAAACATAAAAAGCTTATGATAGAAAAGACCCTTCTTGATGAGATTAGTCATCCCAATTCCCTTGATTGAGCTGCATGTCCTCCAACTTTGTATAAATGCCAGCAATCTGATTTCCCAGGTTGGTGAATTGAGTATTGGATTGTTGGAACTGTTGGTATGTCATTTGCATGTGTTTCCTTTGATTTTCTTGCAATGAGGACATTTGGGATAGCATAGTCCTTTCAAACTAAGAATGAGGACATTTGGGATCACATATACCTAGTTGACCCGAATACTATTTGAAATGAAATACATGAGAGCGAGGTCACCTTCATTTAGCAATGCATGATTTCTCCCCCTGGGAGTGAGTATCCATGCAACATGAAGGCTAGTAGCCTTGGTTCAAGCATCAACTTCCAGCATTTAAACCCCTTACCAAATCATTTGGGTCTTTGAGATAGGATCTGAAGTATTGTATCTTGCTGAAATCAGGTAAGTCAAAGACATTCCCTCTAGATACTTTAACACCAGAGTCTTTGAGACTAGCAACTTGCTCCCAAACAGAAGGAGTGATTTCCATATTAACTCCCTTTACCTGAGATTTGATGGTAGATCCATTAAAACATGAATCAAATCAGGTTCAATATTTCCAGTATACTCCATAAAGGTTTTTAGCTTCTGTCTTTTCAATTGTCTTCTTAGAGCTGTAAATCCTTCCTCATATAGCCAATTGAACTTTATAAACTTGGGAATTACAATTTTCTTTTGACTAAATTCAGCAATGAAGGTATTCATTCTGCCAATGTCACCATCGAACCAAGCTTCTAAATGTCCACCAGGATTGGCAGCGAAGGAAGATTCCCCCTTATGTTTCTTCCTTGATTATGATCTGATTTTTCATTAATGAATAGAAGTTCGGATTCCAAATTTTTGAAGTCCGAGTGACAGACTTGCAATGTTTCAGCTTTAATTGATTGTGTTCCCTTGTCAGAGTGCAAAATCATATGCTTTGGGCATAGTGGGTACATCAACTAAAGTGTTCTTGGTTGGATATTGACTTGGTCAACAAGCACATTAAATGCTTTTTGTAGAAGTGATAAAAACAAATCTTTTAAAAATTTACTTTTGATTTGCTGAAAATTCTGTAATTAAACCATATTATAGTAGTTTCCAAGAGCAAATTAATTGATTAATTATTAAATTAATCAATTAATTTGATCTGAATCTTAGGTCGAAGTAGCAATAGTGTAATAATCAATTAAAATAGAAAAGAATCGATTAAATTTGTACTTGAAAATGTTTAATGAAATTATCACATAATTTTAATCGATTAAAAGGAAAAAGAATCGATTAAATTTGACCTTTTAATGATTTTAACTGATGTAAATCCTATTTAACCGATTAAAATAGATATGGTAAATCTATATTAAAATCCTGAGAACATTTTAATCGATTAATTCGTAGAATAATTGATTAAAACTGTACGGACAACTTTTCTAGAATTCTCTGTAAGTGAATTTAATCGATTAAAAATAGTTTTATATCGATTAAAATAACCAGTTAACAGATTTATTTCAAGTTCTTCATATAATTGTTGATCAGGTATCAAAGGATCTTTAGAATTTGTTCCTGCAAAACAAAATTAGCACAATCTGGTACCCTTTTTAAGATTATAGGGTCCAATCAGGTTATTTGGAATGAATTCTTGGGAATCCACTTCATTTTTCCTCTTGGAATAGCATATTTCTTGATTCTACAAAATTTGACAGAATGACATTTTTTCATATAATAAAAACATGTAATAAATGGTGATGAGATAGATTTACTATATGAAAAATAATTTTTGAATGCTCTAGTTTTCTTTCCAACAAGAGTGTGAAACCAATACCACCGCGATCAATAACCAATTTCTGATAATCAAGTATAACATCATGACTAGTTTTTCCTTGTGCAAATTTAAAGGCAATTTTTATTACATATGCTAATTTCTTTTGTAATTCAGGACAATTTTCACAATCTTTTTTATTATTACACATGCAACCATAATTTTTATCACTCATTTTCAGGTTTTCATCATTAGTTTCTTCATCAAGAATTTTCTTTTCAAGAAGGATGATTTTGTTTTCTAATATACTGTTCCTGCTCTTTAATCTTATATTTTCAATTTCTAATCTTTTTGCTACTGCATGCATTTCATAAAAAGCATCTTGTAATGAGTTGTAATTCATAATATTTGTTGAAGAATCAGAACTTACACTGGATGTTGGGGAATTTGAATTAGCCATCAAACATATTTTTGTTGCTTCTTCATAAGTCATTTGAAGAACTTCCCACATTTGTTTGGTAGTTTGGCAATGAGATACCTTGAAAAATTCAATCATGTTAAGTGAAGATGTAATAATATTTTTAGCAGTGCAATCATCTTGAATTTATTTATTTTCATGATCATTCAAGCTGGATCATTCTCTATTGAAAATAGAAGACCCTTATTCAATAATATTCCAAACATTTATATCAATAGATTTAATAAAGATCTTCATCCTTATCTTCCAAAATGGATAATCTGTACCACAAAATAGTTGAGGTCTATTAATAGAAGCACCCTCAGAAAAATTTAATTTGATTTCAGCCATGAAATATTTTGGACCAAAAGTCTTAACTATTTTCAAGACCCTGCTCTTAATACCAATTGTTAGAAAAAGAGGCTCAGATCAAGAGGGGGGTGAATTGATCTATGAAAGATTTTCGCAGTTTTCTTGATACAAATTATCTATTTCAAAGATTTTGAATTCTGATCACTTTTTAAATCAAGAAAAATATGCAATTCAATATAATGCTGCAGCAGAATTTAAGAGAGTAAGGTTTAGACAAATACAACCAAAATTTATACTAATTCACCCAAACCACAGGGCTACATCCAGTTCTCAGCCAAATTCCAACTGAGTTCCACTAGATTGAATGTTTTACAGATTACAATTCTGAATCACACAACACCCAATCTACCACAAGACCCCAAATCTTGCCCGGCCTCAAAACAAAGAGCAGAAGACCTCCAATTCGAAGATGGGCAAGTCCTAAAAGGTCCTTAGAATAGACTATTAGACCCCATATTAGAGTAGGAATACTTTTTGTACGAAAAAATAAGGATTTTCACCTAAAGGGTTGAGACCGCCGTCTTGCTTATCGAGACCACCGTCTTGCCATTAGCAAGGTCGAGACTGTCGTCTCGTTTGGCGAGGCGGCCGTCTCACCACTTGCTATGGCAAGATCGCCTTCTCGTTTGGCGAGACCGCCTTCTCGTTTGGCGAGACTGCCTTCTTGCCATTTGTCAAATTGATACCGCTGTCCCGATTGGCGAGACGGTCGTCTCGCCATTTGCCAAAGGCGAGACCGTCGTCCTGATTGGCGAGACGAAGTCTCGACCTGACAGGCGCGAATACCTATAAAAGGGGGGCGCTCTCCCCTTCATTTCACACAGTTCTTCCACCTTTCCTTCTAGCATTTCTTAGAGAGCTTTTTATATCGTTGCGAGAGAGAAAAGTCGACTTTGTAGAGCGAAGGACTGCCAAAACGCGTCCTATTTTTAAGAGAATTAATCAAAGCTTGCTCTGGAGGTTTCTTCACTTTCTCCCTCTCTTTTACCGTCTTTTTTACTTATATTTGTTTGTGCATTAGCTACTAGGGCCATGTAGTCACTATCTTTTAATTCCGCAAATAACAGGGTAAAAGCATCATTTTAAAGTTTGCTTATGAAATAACTAGCCTATCATAGGGAACCCGAAAGGAGCGTCATAGGGAAGCTAATACCTTCCCTACACATAACTAACTCCCTTACCCAACTCTGGTTATAACGGCCAAAGTTGTTTTTTCTTAAAAACCAACGCCTTCTTTTTTTCCTTTTGCAATGTTTTTGGTAAAAATATCAGTGGCGACTCCATAAGAACCCTTCTTAAAAACCTTGCTTTTAGGTCCAGCCTGGTTATCGGACAACCTAAAAGCTCTAAAAGCTCCCTTTCGAAAACCTCGCCCTTAGGTCCAGCCCGGTTATTGGACAACCTATAGGCGTTGTAACACCACCCATCTAAAACACGAAAATGGAAGTCAGAACCATTGCTTGGCTTTAATAATTGTTGTTTGTTTATTTTACGCAATTGTTTGAAATACAAATTGTACACAAACTATTGAAACATACAAGACATGAACGTTGAACTTACATGGAGATGAAGGTTGTTGATTTTGATGATGATTCAAGAACAATGGACTTAGAGAGTTGAAGACTTGTATTCTTGTGTAATAACTCTGTTTTGATGATTTTGAATCTGTAATATTAGAGTCAAAGATAGCCAGCACATAGTCTACTCTTTAGAAGCTTCAAAAACTCATTTTTATCAAAAATACACTGGTTTAATCGATTATCAGGCTAAATAATCGATTATTACAGAGAGAAAAACCATTTTCTGTATCAGCTCTCTGGAATAATCGATTAACAGCTGGTTTAATCGATTAACAGGGTTGTTAATCGATTAACAGCCCAAATAATCGATTAAAATAGTGCGTTATGGATTCCTGTTGATTTTGGCTCTGTAATAATCGATTAACACTCAAGATAATCGATTATTTCATTCAGATATGCATTTTGAACTTCAAATTAAACCTATTTTCGAAAACCCTAGTCCCAATACACCAAGTTTCGAAAATCCCCAATTCCCAAAACCCTAATTCATCTACTTAAGGTTCTCTAAGGCTCTCTGCAAATAGAACAACCTTTTTCAAACAAAAGTTGAGAGCTGTGACTGCTAGAGAACTGTTTGTTGGAGGAAAAAGGGGCTTTTGGAACCTAGTGTGGGCTAGAAGCGATAAGAATCACTAAGTGGAGTTCTTGGTGGATTGTGTGTTGTGTCGTCTCTAGGGAAAGTTGTTTTACATCTCTTGTGTGACTCAAGAGAGGTGTTTTTGTTACCTTATCTTTTCATTTGTAATCTGCTTGTATAACTTTGATTATAGTGACAGCGTTAATCCTCTGTTTGAGTGATTAACAACTGGACGTAGGGTCTTTTGATCCGAACCAGTATAAATCTTCTGTGTAAGACTCTATCCTTATTCTATTTACGTTTACACAGAATTTTAATCGGTAAAATTTGGGGAAAATTTTAAAACCTAATTTTTGTTAAGAAACCAATTCACCCCCCTCTTGGTTTTTGTCCGTTCATGCAAACATTCCGCTGTGTGATTCTAACAAGTGGTATCAGAGCTTGCTTTGATAGTCATTCAATTTTTTTGAAAATGGCGGGACAAAATCAAACTTTTGTCGAAGGTGCTTCTATCAACAGACCCCCACTTTTTGCAGGTCAAAATTATCCTTTCTGGAAAGTTAGAATGCATATCTTTTTAGAGTCTGTTGATAGAGGTGTTTGGGACGCTATTTTAAACGGTCCCTATATTCCTAAAGTTTCTGAAAATGGAGTAGATGTTCCTAAACCATTTTCTAGATGGACGCCGGAGGAAAATAGAAAAGCTCAATTTGACGTTAGGGCTAGAAATATTATTTCATCTGCGTTAACTCTTGATGAGTTTTACAGGATCTCCGTTTGTAAAAGTGCTCAAGAGATGTGGGAAATGTTGAGAGTGACCCACGAAGGTACCGACAACATTAAAAGAGCACGAAAAAATTCTTTAATCCAAGAATATGAGATGTTCCGAATGCAACAAGGAGAAACGATATTTGACGTTCAGAAGCGTTTTACACACATTGTGAACCATCTCACTGGATTAGGTAACATTTTTTATGTTGATGAATTAAACGTTGAAATCTTTGGATAGGAAATGGCAACCTAAGGTGACAGCCATCTCGGAGTCACAAAATCTTGCCACAATGTCTATGGCGGCGCTCTTTGGAAAGTTGAGAGAGCATGAGCTAGAACTAGGAAGGCTAAATGATGAAGAAGGTCAACACCAAAAGAGGAACTTAGCCTTCAAAACTGAAATTTCTAAAGGTAAGAGTAAAAAGGAAGAAGAAGACTCAAAGAATGATGAAGAAGAATTGAGTCTCATGATTAAGAAGTTTACCAAATTCATGAAAGCCAAAGGAAGGCATCCATTCAAAGGTAAGGGAAAGGTAAGAGAAAATACTTTCGTAAATATCAAATGTTATGGTTGTGGTGAAACAGGACATGTGAAGACCGAATGTCCAAACAAGAAAAATGAAGATAATAAAGGCAAAAAGTTCTTCAAGAAGAAAGCCTACATCGCTAGGGACAATAGTGATTCGAGTTCGGAGTCAAGTGACTCAGAAATTGAAGCCAATATTTGCTTAATAGCAAATAACAATATATCTTCCGATTTTGAGGTAAGTGATTCTGACTCATCTTCAAGTGATGATGAAAATAATTTTGATGAACTGCAAAATGCATATAATGAATTATTTAGTGCCTTTAAGGACTTGAAAAATGAATACAAAGCTGTGAAAAAGAGTTTAAGTAGATCTGAAAAGGAGGTGGAGTCCTTAAAAATGAAAATTGCTTGTTTAGAGGAAAAGGATATCTTAGAAACGAAAATTGTATGTATAGATGAAAAAGATGATAAGAATATAGCATGTGCATCTTGTAAAGAGTATGAATATGACATTGATATACTTAATCATGTGCTTGATAAAGCTGAGAAGGAATTAAGTAATAATAATAAAGATAAAGTTGTCATTGCTCAAAATAGAGTAAATCATCATGTTCCTTTGAAAAAGCCTAAAATGAAAAATAAAAGAGTATGGGTTGAAAAAGGAACTAAAACATCTATTGTTAGAAATGCATCATATTCAAAAGTTACATCTAAAGCATGTTTTTATTGTATGAAACATGGTCATACTTCAAATAGATGTAAAATTAAACATTTTGGTGTTCCTAAAGGAAAATATATTTGGGTTCCTTTAGTTAAATGAATTGTTTGTCTCTAACCCCAAGGACCCAAAAGTTATGGGGACCTAAGTTTACTATGTTCTTGTTTTGTAGGAAACTTCCAAATCAAAGAAGTCTATGTGGTATCTTGATAGTGGATGCTCTAAACATATGACCGGAGACAAAATGAAATTTGTGAGTTTCAAAGCTAAAGAACAAGGATATGTAACTTATGGGGACAACAACAAAGGAAAGATTCTTGGAATTGGAAATATAGGTGTGCAGACACTTTGAAGATTAAGGATGTGCTTCTTGTTGATGGGCTCAAGGATAATCTCCTTAGCATAAGTCAACTTTGTGACAAAGGATTCAAGGTAATCTTTGAAAGTAATTTTTGTACCATACATTTGATAGATTGCGAAAATGTAGCATTGAAAGGCATTAGGCATAATAACATATACTTGATTGATTTGGATTGTATACATGATTCTAGTATAACATGCTTAGTTGCTAAGGAAGAGAACCTTTGGTTATGGCATAAGAGAGCGACTCATATAAATAAGCATCATTTAAACAAGTTGATATCAAAGGACTTAGTTTTTGGTTTGCCTAAGTTAAAGTTTGAAAAAGATAGATTATGTGATGCATGTTAAAAAGGTAAACAAGTAAAATCATCATTTAAATCAAAGAATGTTATTTCCACATCAAAACCCTTAGAATTATTACATTTAGACTTATTTGGTCCTTCTAGGATAAAAAGTTTTGGTGGAAATTATTATGCTCTTGTGATTGTTGATGACTTTTCTAGATATACTTGGACATTTTTCTTAACTTTGAAAAGTAAAGCTTTTAAGGTCTTTAGGAAGTTTGCAAAACAAATTCAAAATGAGAAAGACTTAAGAATTAAAGTTTTAATAAGTGACCATGGTGGTGAGTTTCAAAATGAAATGCTTGCAAATTATTGTGAGGAAAATGGAATATTGCATAATTTTTCTGCTCCTAGGACTCCCCAACAAAATGGTGTAGTTGAAAGGAAAAATAGGTCACTAGAGGAACTTGCTAGAACAATGTTAAATGAATCAAATGTTCCTAAATATTTTTGGTCTGATGCTGTAAGTACTGCATGTTATGTTTTGAATAGAATGCTCATTAGGCCAAATATAAAATCAACTCCCTATGAATTGTTAAATGGTAGAAAGCCTAATGTTGCTCATTTGAAAATATTTGGATGTAAGTGTTTTGTGTTAAATAATGGAAAGGACAACTTAGGAAAATTTGACTCAAAAGCAAATGAGGGCATTTTCTTAGGTTATTCATTAACTAGCAAAGCTTATAGAGTGTTTAATAGAAGAACCTTAAATGTTGAATAATTTATACATGTTACTTTTGATGAAATTGTAGACCTTGGGGGAAATCCTCTTGAGTCAAATAAAGAACTTGCAGGTGATGATGAGTACATAAGAGAGGCTCTTGATGAATTGTATTTGGAAGAAAATGAGTCTTCTCAACAAACTGATGAAATTTAAATTATATCAAATGGATGTTAAAAGTGCATTTTTGAATGGGTTTATTAAAGAAGAAGTATATGTGGAGCAACCCCCTGGATTTGAAGATTTTAGTTATCCTAATCATATTTTTAAATTGAAGAAAGCATTATATGGTTTAAAACAAGCTCCTAGGTCTTGGTATGAAAGGCTAAGTAGTTTTCTAACTTCAAATGATTTTTCTAGAGGAAAAATTGATTCTACTTTGTTTATAAAGAAAGTAAAAGAACATATCTTATTGATTCAAGTATACGTTGATGATATCATTTTTGGATCAACTAATAATTCTTTGTGTGTAGAATTTGTTAAGATAATGCATGGAGAATTTTAAATGTGATGGGAGAATTAACGTTCTTCCTTGGACTTCAAATCAAGCAACTTAAAGATGGCATTTCTATCTCTCAAACCAAATACTGTAAAGAGATTCCCAAGAAGTTTGGAAAGGACACTTCAAAGGAAGCTAACACACCCATGGGAACTTCATGCTATTTAGACAAGGATGAATCAGTTTGGAAATTAATCAATCCATGTATAAAGGTATGATAGGTTCGCTATTATACTTAACTGCAAGTAGACCTGATATTATGCATTTTGTCTGTGTGTGCTAGATTTCAGGCATGTCCAAAAGAATCTCACCTAACTACAGTTAAACGTATTTTAAAATATTTAAAAGGAACTACTGGTTTTGGTTTATGGTATCCATCTTTAGCTTGTACTAGTTTAATAGGTTATTCTGATGCTGATTATGGTGGATGCAAAATAGATAGAAAAATTACTAGTGGGGGACATGTCATTTGTTAGGATCATCATTAGTATCTTGGCATTCTAAGAAACAGACATGTTGCTTTATCCACTACTGAAGCTGAATATATACCGCAGCTTGTGGCAAATGCGGAGGGTCGGGGGGAGTGCTGAGCCCTTCATCAGTGTGGGCAAAGTGGGGGCCCTGGTGAGCTCCTCCCACATCTCGCCGGCGGTGAGGTTGGTGGGGCGTGCGCAGATGGCCTCCTGGTACTCCCGGGTGAGCACGTCTCCGGGCTGGACGAATCCGATGGACACATTGAATTCGTCCAGGGTGGTGGTCTGGTACATCCCACCCATAAAGTATGTCACCATCTTCGTCGGTGACAGGCCTGGGATCATGGCTGGAGTTTCGGCGTAGGAGATGGAGGCCAGGAACTCCATCACTACCTGAGGGTAGACATGGGTGGGGGGAGACTGCAGGAGGAGGCCCCATCCAATGTTGTCTATGTTGGCCCGGACGTCATCCTCCCATCCAAATTCGGCAAGGATGCCGAAGTCTAGCTTGAGCATGGGGTGCCATGCGTACCCCCTGATGTGCTCTAGGCGAGCCTGGTGTAGCGGTGAGAGCTGCGTGGGGTCTTGAGGGGCAGGTGCTGAGGAACTGCTAGGGCCAGCAGGTCCTCTTCTCTTCCTTGACTGACTTCCACGGAACATTTTGTCGAAAAGGTGCTTGGAAGTGAGAGATCAGAGAGTTGGAGTGCAGAGGAGTTGTGGAGAGCCTCAAGACCCCTCCCCTATTTATAGGGGAAAATTTGGAACCGGGACCGCCGTCTGGGAAGTCGAGACGGCGGTCTCGATTTTGCGCCTTAGTTTTGTTTCCATTGCTCTTTATGACTAGTTGATTTCCCTAGATCGCCCTTCGGGTTTTCGAACTAGGATATTGTGTTTTGGCCTTATCTTTTGTCTAGGTTCCTTTTTTGTGTTTTTAGGGAATCCTAGTAGACCTTATTTTGTAACCCTAACTTTTGCCTAGGCTACCCTTTATTTTTGTTCGGGTATCCTACCGGGTTGACCCTATCTTTTGTGTAGCCCCCTTAGTGGGTTTCCTACCGGGTTTTTTTCTTTCTTGGCCTTTGGCTTCTATGGGTTTTTTTTTCTTTATGTGTATATTTTTTTTTCACAATATTGGCGAAGCGTGACTTCTCTTTATGGTGAAGTAAAGTCTTATTTGGTGCTTCTAATCAACTAGCTTGATTGTGTTGGCAATGGTGAATTTTTGGTTATTTGGATGCGCTTTTTATTCTTCTTTTTCTTTTTCCATTTACTTAGACAGGGTTATTGTGAGGTTTAGTCAGAAATAGCAAGAAAAGAAGCAGATAGTAAGAAGCATTCTTTATTAATTAATAAGGGAATATGTGCCCTAAAATGCCTGGGGGTCGGGCTAGCCACAGGAGATAATCTCTAACAATCATGGGGTTTACATCCCTTAAATGAAGAAAAAGATTTCCTAATGACTAGGGTAGCTCCTGACGCTTGCACCCCTCCACTTCGGAAAATTTGCTTGAGTGTGCGGAGGGGAGACTTCCCTTTTCCTCTTTCTGCTCGACCCTTAGTAGGGTCATATCCTAGGCCATGCTTGAAAGGATTATCTTTGAATTCTGGGGGTTCCCTTATGCCTTGGGAGTCCTTGGCCAGGATGGTAACCATGCTTCATCATCATGTGGGCTACCTTTGTGTTTTTGGGAAGTCTTTCTATACTGGAAATTTCGAGCGCTTGAAAAGATGTCTCAAGGGCCTCTTCGGCCGCATCCACATAAGGTTGGGTCGACGGTCCACTGATCAGGATATCATCTTCTGCTTGGACCGTAACCAATTTGTCATCCACTATGAACTTGACTTTTTGGTGGAGCCTCGAAGGTATTGCCTTAGCGTCATGAATCCAAGGCCTGCCGAGGAGACAACTGTATGCTGGAGAAATATCCATTACATGGAAATTGACGTTGAAGATAGTGGGTCCAACTTGGATTGGCAAATTAACTTCTCCCACTACTTCTCATTTGGATCCGTCGAAGGCTCGAATGATAGTGCTGCTTGGGTGCAAACGGGTTCCTTGGATAGTCAACTTGTCCAGTGTGCACTTGGGCATCACGTTTAAGGATGACCCATTATCCACAAGAACTTTGGCGATGAGGTACTCCTTGCACTTGATTGAAATGTGCAAGGGCTTGTTGTGGTTTGACCCCTCGAGGGGGAGTTCTTCCTCTATGAAGGTGAGGTGATCGCTTGCCATAATGTGACCGACGATCCTCTCAACCTTTTCTTAGGATATGGAGTGAGGTACGTGCGCTTTGCTCAAGACCTTCATCAGGGCATTTTTGTGCGGTTCTGAGCTCATCATTAGAGATAACAGGGTTATCTTTGCAGGTGTATAATTGAGCTGGTCAATAATGGAATACTCACTTTGCCTTATGAACTGGAGTAATTCCTCTGTCTCCTCCTTGGATTCTTTATTTTCTTTTTCTTCAGTATTTTTATTTTTTCCTTTATTTTTAGGGACATCTTCTTGTGAGTCCTTGGGGGAATAGATATTTCCACTTCTAGTCATGCCCCTAATGCCGGCTATATTCGTGATATCCTCTTTTATTGGTGAAGATTCTTCATATCTCCACGGTATAACTTTATTTGATTCGTAGGGGAAAGGACGTGGCATAAGTAGTCGCACGGGTGTCCTTGCCCCCTCTTCCTTATTTTTGAGGACCAATGGTCGAGGCTTATTGTCCTCTTGCGGCGGGTCAACCATTGGGGAAAGCTTGATTAGGAGTGACTTTCTCTCCATTCTTCTAATTTGGAAGACGTGTCAGTTAATCCTTCCTTTTTATTATCTTATTTATTAAGAATGAAGGAGGGGAAATTAAATATGCAAACGAATGATATGCATGCAAGTAGACAATTGTTGAATAAAAAAAAATTTTCATTTATTCGTTGGAAGGTGTACATTCCCCTACTCCATACTACGAAGCAAATTTTGGCAGAAACGGAAAAGCCTAAAGAAATCCACAGGTGGGTCTTGATCTCTATGTAATTCCCTTTCGGCTTCCCGGATGTGACGAGCAAGTGCTTCGCTTTGCTTTTGGACTGCCTGGCTCATATCTTCACTGTACTTTTGAGCCTCTTTGATATTCGCTTCTTGATGGATGACCAAGGCTTGTAATTCATCGAGTTTTGCAACGGCTCAGTCCTTCTCTTGTAGTACTTGGCTGTAGTGAGCTAGCCCGTCTCTTTCTTTGCAGCATAGCTCAGCGAGACTTTTGTTTAGTCTCCGATTGGCCTCTCTCTCTTGGCGTATTTCTAACCGAGTCCTAGTGAGGTCTTGCAACAAATCCTTGATTGTTTGAGCTTGTTTTGCTGATTCGGCCTCAAGGCGTGCTGATTCGGCAGTTATTTCTTGAAGTTGGCTATCCGAGCTGGTTCTGGCAGCTTTGGATGCTCGGATAGCTTGCTCATTAGAGTCAACACAATGATCCTTGAGGCACTCTATTTCATGATCCTTTTTCTTGCATTGCCTTTGCAGACCATCAATGGTGAGGATAGATTCTTGTTCTCTTTCTTCAAGGGCCCTCATCTGGGCTCCCATGATTTCTATCCTCTGGGTCAAGGCATCGACTTGAGCTTGCAGCTCTTCACTATTGGCGCTTGTAATGAGTGAGGTGGATGGTTGAGACATCCCTCTTCTTTTTCTCCACACCTCATAGTCACAAGAGATAGCCACTCGAACTTTTCCTAGCTCTTTGTCTCCCATAAAGACTGGTTTCTCCCATGCTTTTCTCACGGCTAGTGAGTTGGCGATTGTGCATGGGTCTCCGAAGAAACACAGTCCTCCGAGTTCCCCTCGAGAAATTGTAGTTTGAGTCCTCATGAGTTGTCTCATAGCTACTCTAGGTGAATAGGCTATGCAACCTCTGAGTCCTATCAAGGGTATGTTCGGATAGTCTCCACATCTGATGAGGACTGGGTCGGAACCAAGGGCAGACCCAGGATAAATGGTTGGCGTCCCATTGTTCCAACTCGTCCTTCCATTATGAGGTTAAGCGCCGTTGGAGAGGGATTATGGAGAAGCTCCTCAAAGGGTCGGGGAACATCCCCATGTGACTAGAGGCGTAAAAATGTGTGATGCCCCACACAAAGAGTAGTGAAGAGCAGCAACGAAGTGTTTTTCCTTGCTTCTGGTGGCAGAATTCGACCGAGAGCAAGGTGTCGGCAAGAATTGCAGGCAGGGGACTCTTCGAGTTCACGTCCCAGGCGAAGAAGGCGTCCATGATGGCTTGATCCACTGTGTCGAGGTGGAAGGGAAACAAGATCGTTCCAAATATGATTAAGGCCAGGGTTTTGTTAAAAGCGACCCATTCTGCCCTTTCAGCCAAGTGGGACAGATGGTCTTCTAACATTGAGACTTTCCAACCCTAGATGTTCCCTTTTTCCATCAGGGTAGTCTGCCGGAATGGTAATTGGATGATGGCAGCGACTTGTGCTGCAGGAGTATATGCCCCGTGGCGGATATGGACCCCGGCTGATTTGGGCCATTTCAGCATGATTTCGTACTCCTCCAAAGTGGGCACCATATCGAACTGTGGAAATTCGAAACAGTGCAGACTAGAGTTCCAGAAATGAACTAATACCCTGATGAAAACTTGATCGACACAGATCTTCAGCAGGTCGAGAATCCGTCCATAGGATTTTTTGAAGTCAAAGCAGACCTTTGGTGGCATTATCGCGCAAAGCCGTTCCAACTTCTCAGTATGGTATCGGGAAATGTCCACCTTCTTCAATTGTCTACTAGTCCCCTCCATTTTCTAAAACCAAAATGCATGCTTTATGAAAATGATGCTTATTGAATGCGAGTGTTTATTTTTCTATTTATCATGTTTTATTTCTACATGATGTATGGTATTTGTGTATTATTTTTTTTTTGAAAAAAAATAGACTATCTATATGAATGATTTATGAGTATAATATTTTTGAACAAGGTCCCATTTATTGCTTTGGAATCGGAATTTTATTTTATAGCCTTTTATCTCTTCTGTCGGACTGCGTGGCTACTTAGCTTACAAAGAACCTGAAACCAGCTAGCTAAAAGGCAGACTGTCCGAGATAAAAAAAATGGCTTTATGCAAAAGAATAATTAGCGTCTCTTATCTCTTCTGTCGGACTGCGTGGCTACCTAGCTTACAAAGAACCTGAAACCAGGCTAGCTAAAAGGCAGACTGTCCGAGACAAGGGGGTTTATTGCAAAAAAAATTTTGTGATTTTTCTGTTGTTTGGTTATGCTATGCAATAAAAAAATGTAACAAACAAATGCGCACACAATTCGATCATCCACGAATAGGCGAGAAGTTGTTTTAATCACGAGGTAGGGTTTTCCTGCAGAAAAGTGCATTGGCGAAGGTAGGTTCTAACTGTTCTCACCAAGGCTAAGGCCCCAAGGTGCCCCCATTATAGGGTCCCCACTCTCCAGCCTTCCGACCATGCTTAGCATTAAGGCCATAGTCAGTCTTTGTGCCAAAAGAGGAAGGTTATCACCTTGAGTGGTGGTTTCCGATCACACTGGTGGGCACAAGGCCATCACTACAGCGAACCGTACCTGCCACCCACTCCCTATGGATTTCTCACTTGCCCCCGGGTATAGAGGGAACTGTTGTGTGCAAGGGTTTGTGTACAGTTTATATTTCAAACAATTGCGTAAGTATAAACAAACAACAGTTATTAAAGCCAAACATTAAAGCATGTTATAATAAAAGGTAGGGTAAAAGCGTAATTTCTTGGGGTTATTTATTTAAGTTGGCCCATCACTAAATGGGATCAACTCTCTAGGCTTCCCCAGCGAAGTCGCCATCTTTCGCCGCCGTCAAAACGAGGCGGTCAGAGCGATGCGATGGTTCCTACTTTCCAATTTTCGCGTTTTTATTGGTGTGGTTACAACGCCTTTAGGTTGTCCGATAACCGGGCTGAACCTAGGAGCAAGGTTTTCGGAAAGGCGTTCTTGGATTGTCCGATAACCGGGCTAACCCAAAAACTAATTTTGAAGGGTTCTTCTGGAGTCGCCACCGATGTTTTTACCGGAAACATCGGAAAAGGAGTGAAAAGGCATTGGTTTTCGAAAAACCAACTTTGGTCATTAGAACCAGAGTTGGGTAAGAGAGTTAGTTAGGTGTAAGGGAAGTGTTAGTTCCCATACGATGCCCCTTTCAGGTTCCCTATGATAAGTTAGCTATTTAAATAAGTAAACTGGTGAAAATACGCTTTTACCCTTTATTTACGGAATTTAAAATTACGACTACATGGCCCTAATATCTACTGCGCAATTAAAAATAAAGCAGTAAAGGAGAGAGAGAGAGAATGTAGAAACCTCCGAGACAAGCTTTCTATTAATTTCTTGAAAGTTATGGTGTTTTTTAGCAGCCCTTCACTCTTTACAGCGCCGGAAACCTCTCAAAAAACGCTATAAAAACTCTTAGAAACTCTCAGAAAACTTCGAAAGTGCTTTGGAGGGGTTCTAGGAAGAGAATTTGAGGAAGTGATAAGAGAGAGAATGGAAGAACTGTGTGAAATGATTGTGAAGGCGTGACTATTTATAGGGATTCGCGCCTGTCAGGTCGAGACGGCCGTCTCGTCTGACAAGGTCGAGACGACCGTCTCGCCTTGCAAAAATGGCGAGATGGCCGTCTCGCCAAATGGGAAGGTCGTCTCACCATTTGCAAGTGGCGAGACGGCCATCTCGCCAAACGAGACGGCGGTCTCGACTTGCAGAAGTGGCGAGACGGCGGTCCCGATAAGCAAGACGACGGTCTCGACCCTAAAAGGCGAAAATCCTTATTTACATGCAGAAAATTCTTCCTATCCTAGTATGGGGCCTAATAGTCTCTCCTAGTGGCTTCTTAGGCTTCGTCCGTCTTTGAATAGAAGGTCTTCTGGTCTTTATTATGAGGTCGGGCAAGATTTGGGGTCTACAATCATTTTATTAAATTCTACCAATACAGAAATAATCGATTCTTTTATGTATTAATCGATTATTTCACTGTTTCATTTTCAAACCTAATATTAAAGATCAAATTAATAGGTTAATTTGTTGATTAATCGATTAATTTGTTCCTGAAAATTATTTTAACAACAACCAATTGAAAATTGCTCAGCTAATCAAAGTCAAAATTCCAAGTTTTTGTGTTAATCAAAATCTGCATAATGCATTTATTGTATCTGTTGACCAAGTGAAAAACTTATCAAAGAACAAAATAGCTGATGTACCCATCGTCCAGAAACTTGTGCCTCTGTCTTTGGTCAAGGGGACAAATGCATTTAAAGCTGAAACGTTGCAATTCTGTCTTTTTGGATTTCAAAAATTTGAAATCTAATCTTCATTAAACCAGGTTCTGTACTTACTCAACCATTTCTCAACTTTTCATCTTTCTTCTGTTTTCATATTTTCAAAATCTCCTCTCGAATCTCTGCTACAAACATGTTCAAAAGATCAAAATCAAGGAAGAAACAAAAGGGAAAATCTTCCTTTGCTGGAAATCAAGGAGGTCATCTTGAAAATTGGTTCAGTGGTGATATAGAAAAGATGAATAATTTCATCACTCACTTCAGTCAAAAGCAACTTGTAATTCCCAAATTCATAAGGTTTGCTTGGCTGGATGAAGAAGGGTTCACTTCGTTAAGAAGAAAACTGAAGAATCAAAAACTGAAGAATAAAAAACTGAAGAATTTTCTGGAATATACTGGCAACATTCAACTAAATTTGGTAAGAGTGTTTTATTCTAATCTCACTGTCAGTGGCTCCACATTAAGATCTCAGGTAAAAGGAGTTAATATGGTCATTACTCCTGATATATGGGATGAAGTTGCTGGCCTCAAAGATGTTGGTGTAAAAGTCTCTAGAGGTAATATTGTTGAATTGCCAGAGTTTAACAAAATTCAATTTTTTTGTACCTGTCTCAAAGATCAAGATGATTCGGTAAGAATTTTCAATGCTGGGAATATGAGGCTTGAATCAAGAATTCTTGCCTTCATTATTGCATGGATTATTACTCCAAGGGGGAGTAATCATGCTATACTCAATGAGGGTGATTTAGCTCTCATGTATTGCATTGAAAATAGGATTTGTGTTAACTGGGTCTATGTTATTAAAGATCACATGATAAAAGCCAAGAGGCTTGTTGATTATAAATTGTCTTATGCTTTGTTAATCAACAAAATTTTTAAACATTTTGCAGTAGATTTAGAAGTGGAGTATGTGGAAACTCCGAAAGCATCTAACGAGATTGATGATTCAACTTTACGGAAAATGGGGTTTATTAAAATTGATGATGAGTGGATCTCTAAAATTGATGCTGGGATGTCTGAAGATGAGGATGAAGATGAAGAAGAAGCTGAACAAATTCCTTCTCCTCCAGTTGCTGAAGTTCCCGAGTCCACTGGTGGGGAGGCATCATATGAGAACATGGAGATAATTCCCTACATGGAACAACCTGACCGTGGGACTCCTCTGTCTCAATTTGAAAGGTCTATGCTTTCTCAAATGGCCACAATGCAGGAAAACCAAAGGAAGCATATGCAAATGACCTATCAACATTTCCAGCAGACCAACACATAGTTCACAAACCTTGGAAATCAGATTGCTGATATCTATACCAAACTGGAAGATATGCAGCTCAATCAAGGGAATTGGGATGATTGAGTCTTGTCAACAAGGGTCCCTTTCTATCATAATATTTTTTTCTTTCCTTATGTCATATTTCTTTTGCTACTAATTTTCATTTATGGACTGTAATATTAACTGGTTTTAAACAAGAAACAATCTTTTAACTTTGCTCAATATGATGTAGGTTTTCATTTGAATTAAGAGAGACTAGATAGAATAAAAAATACTTTTCTGATAAGTTTAGCTGATACAAAATAGATTCAATCGATTAAATCAATTAAAAGAAACACTTACATAAGAAATTCGCATCAAAATAATCGATTAATTTGCGTATTAATCCATTAAAATTTGTATCTTATGTATTTGTATCAACTAAAACTAGTTTACATCAGTTAAATCAACTAGATAAGATACTATTCTGATTTTGCTGGATCTATTGGTTAAAACTTGATCAATCTAGTTGATATTATCTTAAAACATTTTCCTAATAATCAATTTTACAAAATCCGCACTGAATTAGGCATTTCAGATGCATCCAACATTACTTAATTTTCAAAACTGGTTGTTTTAATCGATAAAAACAAGCTTTAAATCGATTAAAAGCACTTATACAAAATTTTGCATATTGTTTTAATCGATTAAATGTCGATTTAATCGATTAAATGAACTTAAGTTTCTAGATTTCTAATTTCATCATTGTTTTAATCGATTAAAACAATATTTTAATCGATTAAAACCAGTAACAATAACTTTTTAATCGATTTTGTCCTGTTTTTAATCGGTTATTAATCTGAAAAGAAAAATTAAAGGCTTTAGTTAATGGTCATTCTTGTAACATGCTACTAAAGCATGGTTCCCTTATCTTTACACGTGTCAATTGTATTCATTACAAACGTGTTAATGAAGATAAGTTTGAATCAACTTTGATTGGTCTTTATATGGGTAATGTATCTTGTTCAAATTTTTTTACTACTTTCAAAAACAAAATTTTGATACATACCATGCATAGTATTTGTTTTGTCCCTCTGTTCCCTATTTTTGATGAAGTCAAAAGGGGGAGAAATAATTGCTTTGTTCTTGATAATGAGATAATGATTTTTCTTATTTATGGGGAGTAGTAAAATAGGGGGAGAAATAGGAAAAATGATTAATTTTTGAATACTCACTAATCTATATATTCAAGTGACTTCTTCTGCAGAGATATTATTCAAAGAAGTGTTTGTCTTCATCAAATAGGGGGAGTCTGAAAGTGATGAAGATATTTTTGAATCACTTAAACAAAGATCTTGTTGATTTGATGAAGTCAAAATGAAGTCAAAGGCTATTATGTTGCAGTCAAAGGTCACTTAGATAAAAGGGTAGAGTGATTTGTGAGTCTGCATCTTTACTTAGGTATAATCATTTTTATCTCTCTGCTGCATGAGGTTTCTTCATTTAAAAGATTTTGTAAATGCCTCTAAAAGGTGTTTAAACTGTTAAAAGGCTTTTAAGTAACTATTTTAACTAATAGTATATGAGCTTTATCAACTAAAATGTTCTTAACACTTTTGTAACAGGTTTTTAACTTATATGTTTTCAAAATAATCGATTATTTTCATTAGAAGGATTTTTGAAAACCTTCTGCCAGTATTTTAACTTATATAGAACTGATACAATCGATTAAAATGACTTAGAATATTTTGAAAAGTGTTCTGGCAAAATTTTAATTGATACAAACTCGAAATAATCGATTAAAATAACTTGAAGGGTTTTGAAAGTTGTTCTGTCAGTATTTTAATCGATACAAATGCGAAATAATCGATTAAAACAACTAAGAGGTTTTTCCAGGAGTTTTAATCGATTAAAACAAGTATGTTATCAGTTAAAATAACTTAGAAAGTCTTATGAAATCTTTTGGCAGAATTCTAATCGATTAAAATGCGTTTCAATCGATTAAAATAACTAAGTGAACTTTTTCCAAAGTATTTTAAATCGATTAAAATAGATTGTTATCAGTTAAAATCACTTAGAAAGTTTTATGAAAATCTTTAGCAGTATTTTAATCGATTAAAAGACGAAACAATCGATTAAAACAATTTGAAAGATTTTTTACAAAGAGTTTTAATTGATATAAACGTTGTCGTATCAGCTTAAAACAAATCTGGAAAATAATCAAGAACATTTTAACATATTAAAAGAATTTTTAACAGATTAAAAGATTATTTTAATAGATTAAATAAACCAGCAGTTTGGAAAATCTTCTATATAAACAGAATTGCTTGAACATTTTAAAACACATCTTTTGGCAATCAATCAAGCAATCATAAGTGCTACTTTCAAGAGAGAATCGCGCTAGTTTTGTGAAGTTCTTTCTTGAGGCAATATTTGCATTCTTTTGGTGAAGAAACTCATTCTGCAGAGCTGCATAAAACTGGTTTAAGTGTTCTAGTTTCTTCTCTTTGTTTCTTTGCTTTTCTTTTCTGTATTGTGGGTGCCTGAAAGTGTGGGCACTGGTTTCTGTGGCTGGAATTTGGCTGCAGGGTTGGTTTAGAACTGGAAATTGGTTCTTGGTGAAGGTTTAGGTGCAAGGACTAGAATTTTGGTTCTTGTGGTAGATTGAGTGTGGGATTGAAGTTGTAATCTGTAAAACGTTCAATCTAGTGGAACCCAGCTGGAATTTGGCTGGAAACTGGTCGTAGCCCTGGGTTTGGGTGAACCAATATAAATTTTGGTTGTATCTTTCTAAACCTTTTCTATCTTTAATTCTGTCACTGTCTTTACTTTGATTGTTTGTTGTGTTTGATTCAAGAATTGGTCAATACTTTTAATCTTTGAAATAGATAATCTGTAAATTTCAAAAAACTTTCAAAGATCAATTCACCCCCCCCCCTCTTGATCTCAGCCTACATTTCTAACAAATAGACCCCCACTTTTTACGGGTCAAAATTATCCCTTTTGGAAAGTTAGAATGCAAATATTTTTAGAGTCCATTGATAGAGGTGTTTGGGACGCAATTTTAAACGGTCCCTTTATTCCTAAAATTTCTGAAAATGGAGTAGAAGTTTCAAAACCATTTTCTAGATGGAAGATGGAGGAAAATAGAAAAACTCAATATGATGTTAAGGCTAGAAATATAATTTCATCTGCGTTAACCCTTGATGAGTTTTATAGGATCTCCGTTTGTAAAAGTGCTCAAGAGATGTGGGAAATGTTGAGAGTGACCCACGAAGGTACCGATGACGTTAAAAGAGCACGAAAAAATTCACTAATCCAAGAATATGAGATGTTCTAAATGCAACAAGGAGAAACGATCTTTGATGTTCAAAAGCGTTTCATACACGTTGTGAACCATCTCAACGGGTTAGGTAAAATTTTTGATGTTGATGAATTAAATGTAAAAATTTTGAAATCTTTGGAT
The DNA here is from genome assembly GCA_963425845.1 of Sphenostylis stenocarpa. Classification (NCBI taxonomy): domain Eukaryota; kingdom Viridiplantae; phylum Streptophyta; class Magnoliopsida; order Fabales; family Fabaceae; genus Sphenostylis; species Sphenostylis stenocarpa. The sequence continues at coordinate 42,552,019 of OY731404.1, read as the reverse complement.
AGGAAATGACAACCTAAGGTGACGGCCATCACGGAGTCACAAAACCTTGCCACAATGTCTATGACAATCATTGAGAGAGCATGAGCTTGAACTAGGAAGGCTAAATGATGAAGAAGGTCAACACCAAAAGAGGAACTTAGCCTTCAAAATCGAAATTTCAAAGAGTAAGAACAAGAAGGTAGAAGAGGACTCAGAAAATGAAGAAGAAGAACAAATGAGTCTTATGATAAAGAAATTTACCAAATTTATGAAAGCCAAAGGGAAGCAACCCTTCAAAGGTAAGGGAAAGGTAAGAGAAAATACTTCCTTAAATATCAAATTTTATGGTTGTGGTGAAACAGGACATGTAAAAACCGAATGTCCAAACAAGAAGAATGAAGATAACAAAGGCAAGAAATTCTTCAAGAAGAAAGCCTACATCTCTTGGGACAATGTGATTCGAGTTCAGAGTCAAGTGATTCGAGTTCGGAGTCAAGTGATTCAGAAATAGAACTAACATTTGCTTGATGGCAAAAGACAATATATCTTCCGACTTTGAGGAAACTTCCAAATCAAAGAAGTCTATGTGGTATCTTGATAGTGGATGCTCTAAACATATGACCGGAGACAAAACGAAATTTGTAAGTTTTAAAGCTAAAGAACAAGGATATGTAACCTATGGGGACAACAACAAAGGAAAGATACTTGGAATTGGAAATATTGATGGTGCAAACACTTTGGAGATAAAGGATGTGCTTCTTGTTGATGGGCTAAAACATAATCTCCTAAGTATAAGTCAACTTTGTGACAAAGGATTTAAGGTAATCTTTGAAAGTAAGTTTTGTAGCATACATTTAGTGAATTCCAAAAATGTAGCATTGAAAGGCATTAGGCATAATAATATCTATTTAATTGATTTGGATTGTATACATGATACTAGTATAACATGCTTAGTTGGTAAGGAAGAGAACCCATGGTTATGACATAAGAGAGCGGCTCACATAAATATGCATCAATTAAACAAATTAATATCAAAGGACTTAGTTTTTGGTTTGCCTAAGTTAAAATTTGAAAAAGATAGATTATGTGATGCATGTCAAAAAGGTAAACAAGTAAAACCATCCTTTAAACCTAAGAATGTTATTTCCACATCAAAATCGTTAGAACTTTTACACTTAGATTTATTTGGTCCATCTAGGATAAAAAGTTTTGGTGGAAATTATTATGCTCTTGTAATTGTTGATGACTTTTCTAGATATACTTGGACATTTTATTAACATTGAAAAGTGAAGCTTTTAAGGTCTTTAGGAAGTTTGCAAAGCAAATTCAAAATGAAAAAGACTTAAGAATCAAGGTATTAAGAAGTGACCATGGTGGAGAGTTTCAAAATGAATGGTTTGAAATTCATTGTGAGGAAAATGGAATTTTGCATAATTTTTCTGCACCTAGGACTCCCCAACAAAATGGTGTAGTAGAAAGGAAAAATAGGTCACTAGAGGAACTTGCTAGAATAATGTTAAATGAATCAAATGTTCTTAAATATTTTTGGACTGATGTTGTAAGTACTGCATGTTATGTTTTGAATAGGATGCTTATTAGGCCAATTATAAAATAAACTCCTTATGAATTGTTAAATGGTAGAAAGCCTAATGTTGCTCATTTGAAAATATTTGGATGTAAATGCTTTGTGTTAAATAATGGAAATTTGACAACTTAGGAAAATTTGACTCAAAAACCGATTAGGGCATTTTCTTAGGTTATTCACTAACTAGCAAAGCTTATAGAGTGTTCAATAGAAGAACATTAAATGTTGAAGAATCTGTACATGTTACTTTTGATGAAATTGTAGACTTGGGGGAAATCCTCTTGAGTCAAATAAAAAGCTTGCATGTGATGATGAGTACATAAGAGAGGCTCTTGAAGAATTGTATTTGGAAGAAAATGAGCCTCCTCAACCAACTGAATTAGCAAAAGAATGACAATCACCAAGAGGACTTTTAATGGACAATATTATTGGTGATATCTCAAAAGGGGTAAGAACTAGAAATATGACTAATTTATGCATGTCTGTAGCTTTTGTTTCACAGATAGAACCCAAAAATGTTGAAGAAGCGCTTAAAGATGACCAATGGTGCATAGCAATGCAAGAAGAACTTAATCAATTTGAAAGGAATCAAGTCTGGGAATTAATTCCAAGAGAAGAATCACATCAAGTAATTGAAACTAAATGGGTATTTAGAAACAAACTTGATGAAGATGGAAATATAATAAAGAATAAAGACAAACTTGTTTCCAAAGGTTACTGTCAAGAGGAAGATATTGATTATGATGAAACTTATGCTCCTGTTGCCAGGTTAGAGGCTATACGCCTACCTCTTGCTTATGCATCATTGATGAAATTTAAATTATATCAAATAGATGTTAAAAGTGCATTTTTGAATGGATTTATTAAAGAAGAAGTATATGTGGAGCAACCCCCTGGATTTGAAGATTTTAATTATCCTAATCATATTTTTAAATTGAAGAAAGCTTTATATGGTTTGAAACAAACTCCTAGGTCTTGGTATGAAAGATTAAGTAGTTTTCTAACTTCAAACGATTTTTCGAGAGGAAAAATTGATTCAACTTTGTTTATTATGAAAGTAAAAGAATATATCTTATTAGTTCAAGTATATGTTGATGATATCATTTTTGGATCAACTGATAATTCCTTGTGTGTAGAATTTGCTAAGATAATGCAAGGAGAATTTGAAATGTCAATGATGGGAGAATTAACGTTCTTTCTTGGACTTCAAATCAAACAACTTAAAGATGACATTTTTGTCTCTCAAACCAAATACTGCAAAGAGATTCTCAAGAAATTTGGAATGGAAACTTCAAAGGAAGCTAACACACCCATGGGAACTTCATGCTATTTAGACAAGGATGAATCAGGTTTGGAAATTAATCAATCTATGTATAGAGGTATGATAGGTTCTCTGTTATACTTAACTGCAAGTAAACCTGATATTATGCATTCTGTTTTTGTGTGTGCTAGATTTCAAGCATGTCCAAAAGAATCTCATTTAACTGTAGTAAAAAGAATTTAAAAATATTTAAAAGGAACTACAGGTTTTGGTTTATGGTATCCATCTGAAGCTTCTCCTAGTTTAATAGGTTATTCTGATGCGGATTATGGTGGATGTAAAATAGATAGAAAGAGTACTAGTGGAACATGTCATTTGTTAGGATCATCATTACTGTCTTGGCATTCTAAGAAACAAGCTTGTGTTGCTTTATCCACTACTGAAACTGAATATATTGCAGCTGGTAATTGCTATGCTCAAATTTTGTGGATGAAACAACAATTAGAAGACTATAGTATCTTTATAAGTGATATTCCATTGATGTGTGATAATACAAGTGCAATAAATCTTACTAAGAATCCAGTAATGCATTCTAGAACTAAGCTTATAGAGATTAGACATCATTTCTTAAGAGATCATATCAGTAAAGGAAACTGTAAAATTGAGTATGTTGATACAAAACATCAATTAGCAGATATTTTTACTAAACCTCTTCCCAATGATAGATTCTATGATCTTAGAAGAGACTTAGGAATATTATAAATAGCTTAAATTCTACTTAATTAAACAGTTTCCGCATGATTGTAATGTTATAATCGATTATGTAGGGTATTAATAGATTATCATGTGTCTAAACCTCAAAAATTTGATGATCTCTCTGGAATAATCGATTATTTGAAGCAATAATCGATTATCTGCATCTAAATGTCCAAAATCTGAAGTTTATCTCTGGAATAATCAATTATTTCAAGAAATAATCGATTAACTACTAATTTAATCGATTAACAGGGTAATTTAATCGATTAACTGGGTTTGTTGCTGGTTTAATCAATTATTTCAAGCTTTAATCGATTACACTGGGTAGTTTTCATAAACTAGCTGTTTCAAACGACTCTTTTGGCACCTCTTCACTCCCAAATGACCGTTGTACATGTTGTTTATATATAGGAAGCCTTCATTTCACTTGTCCACACCTCAAACTCTTGCATCCAAGCATTCTAGCATCATTCAAGCCTTCTTGCCTTCTCCTAACCTCACTTGTCTTCCAAAACTTTCTTGTTTTTCTTCTAATCCTAAAATGGCCTCATCTTCTCGTGCTAAAATTCCCACAAGAAGAAGATCTGCTCCTGCCTCTCATCCCCGTCCAAATTCTATTGAAGGATGGATCTCAGATGATGAGGGTAGACAAGAGTTTCTCACCTTCTGGAAGGAAAGAGGTATCATTACTCCAAAATTCATTATTGGTGATCAATTCATCAATAGGGGATTTAATTTTCCGAATCTTCTTGAAATTCAAGGTGTCCTCCCTTTTATCCAAATGCAAGGTACATACTACCCTGATTTAGTTAGGGTATTTTATTCTCGTTTCAAATTTAGAGATCAAGTAGTCACTTCTCGTGTCAAGGGTGTGACTATTATCCTTGATGACGATATATGGGAAAACGTTACACATTTTAATGTAAGAGATGATGTTATTAATATTTTTGCGGAGTTAGACGATTTTTATAGAATTATGGCTTACCGTTCTTTTCTCTGTAACCCCTCAATGGAGATTGGACGTCTTCTTCTGGCCAGCCCATTAAAGAAGGAGGAACGTCTACTACTACATCTACTTGTCTGGATTTTATGTCCCCGGACAACCAACCATGCTCAATGCTCATCCATAGATCTTCGCATTATTCATGCAATCATGAATAATGAGCCAATCGATTGGGGCAGCCTTGTCACAATGACCATGCTGAAGGCTAAGCGTCATCCTACTTTTAAAATTCCCTATGCTCTTCTTATCTCTTGCATTTTAGAGTACAAAAGAGTGAATGTTGAAGGGGAACAAAAGGTAAGAACCACAAATTCAAACCGAATGCTTGATAGCACGCTAACTCAACTTCAAATGGTGTGTGTCAATAATATTTATGTTCACAAGGATGACGTTCCCAACATGGCTGGAAATGCTGAAGATTATGACGAAGAGATGCCTCCTGCTGCTGAGTTTTCCTCTGAACATATTCATAATGTTGGAATATCTTCTGCCCCTCCTGCATCCCGACAATCTATGGAAGAGATGTTGTTTGATATGAATCAGAGAAGCAGGCATTTTTCACCCTCTCTGAAGTACAACATGAGGAAATCATTCGTCGTATCTCCGATGTAGATGATAGGGTTTGTAACCTAGAGTATAGGTTTGATGCTCAGTTCAATAGTGATGCAAGTGAAGAGTTTTAATCTCTTCCACATATCACTTTGTTTGTAATGACGTTACTTTATGAAATAAAATTTGTATTTTTGCTTTGTTTGAGGGGGAGTGTAGACCCCAAATCTTGCCCGGCCTCAAAATAAGAACAGAAGACCTCATATTTGAAGATGGACAAAGCCTAAGAAGCCACTAGGAGAGACTATTAGGCCCCATATTAGGATAGGAAGTATTTTCTGTATAAATATAAGGATTTTCGCCTTTAGGAGTCGAGACCGTCGTCTCGCTTTTTGGGACCGCCGTCGTGCCATTGATGCAAGTCGAGACTGTCGTCTCGTTTGGCAAGACGGCCGTCTCGCCACTTGCCAATGGTGAGACCCCCCTCCCGTTTGGTGAGAAGGCCTTCTAGTCACTAGAAAAGTCGATACCGCAGTCTCGCCAAATGAGACGGCGATCTCCCCACTTTTGCAAGTCGAGACCGCCGTCCCGAATGGCGTGATGGCTGTCTCGACCTTGTCAGACGAGACGGTCGTCTCGACCTGACAGGCGTGAATCCCTATGAATAGTGAGCACTCCCCCCCTCATTTCACATAGTTCTTCCACTTTCCCTTCTACACTTTCTTCAAATTCTCTTCCTAGAGTCCCTCCGAAGCATTTTCGGAGTTTCTGAGAGTCTTAGAGAGCTTTTTATAGCGTTTCGAGAGAGTTTTCGACGTTGTAAGAGCGAAGGGCAACCAAAACGCACCCTACTTTCAAGAAAATTAATCAAAAGCTTGCCTTGGAGGTTTCTTCATTCTCTCCCTCCCTTTTACTGTCTTTATTTTTATGATTAAATTGCGTAATAGACATTAGAGCCATGTAGTCATTATTTTAATTCCGCAAATAAAAGGGTAAAAGCGTCTTTTCAAAAGTTCATTTATAAAATAGTTGGCCTATCATAGGGAACCCGAAAGGGGCGTCATAAGGGAACTAACACTTCCCTTACACGTAACTAACTCCCTTACCCAACTCTGGTTTTAACGACCAAAGTTGGTTTTTCGAAAAACCAACGCCTTTTTCCTCCTTTTTCGATGTTTTCGGTAAAAACATCGGTGGAGACTCCATAAGAACCCCTTTAAATTAGTTCTTAGGTTAGCCCGGTTATCGGACAACCTAAGAACACCTTTTCAAAAACCTCGCCCCTAGGTTCAGCCTGGTTATCGGACAACCTAAAGACGTTGTAACCTCACCCATAAAAACGCAAAAATAGGAAAGTCGGAACCATCGCGTCGCTCCGACCGCCTCTTTTTGACGGCGGCCACAGATGGCGACTCCACTGGGGAAGCCTAGAGAGTTGATCCCATTTAGTGATGGTCCAGCTTAACTAAGAAATTACGCTTTTACCCTCCCTTGTATTATAACATGTTTTAAATGCTTGGCTTTAATAACTGTTGTTTATGTTTACGCAATTGTTTGAAATACAAACTGCACACAACAATTAACTGCACACAACCTTTGCCCCATCCTTTCTTTTCAATTGAGCTTCAATTTTTAAGGCAAGGTGTAAAAAATTTTCAATAGAGGAGTATTCGTACAATTTTACTAAGTCTTGGATCTCTTCTCTGAAATGATCTTCTGTAATGTGTGAGAACACGTTCTCTGAAACGGTCTCTATAACTTGTGGGAACACGTTCTAAGTTTTGCAATACTCCATAATTTACAACAATCCCCCACATATTGCAAAACAAAAAAGGAGATAAAGGAATAAAAGAAGAAAATCATGGGTCTCATATAAGATGTAATGCATCAGAGCTGGTATAGCAAGCTATATGAACTAGTCTTAGACTAAAAAACTTAACACACAGTGTAGTTGGTGTAGCAAGCTATATGAACCAAAACACTTAATGTGTGTTAGCAGTTTTAACAATCACAATACACCTTCACAATTCTTGTTGTTATCGCTGTGTTGCGCTTACTAGGCCATGCGTGTGCCCGGTATTCGTGAGTGTTATAGAAATCTTGCAAAGATCTCATACAAGTGACCCCACTCGACACTCATATAGGTGACTTCATCAAGCGTATGCTGCAAATCATACACCCCCCTTAAGAGATATGAAATCGTTAAAAACTTTGTTTAAACTAAAATTCATACACCACATGGAATTTTAATTACAAAGTTTAATCTCTCAATGATGCAGTATCTAGCACTTTCACATATACACCATAGGAATGGACATAATTGATTTTAATCAATTTTAGTGCTAGCAGAACTAACAAGTGACTTGTTTTTATCCATATGAACCTTATTCATGGGATCTCCAATCACAAAGGTTCAGTTACCATCACCTATTTGTTTGCAAGTTACTTAAGTCTCATTCCCCTCAATGTTTCTAAAATCATATTTCTCGCTAAGGGTTTTGTCAGATGATCTGCTAGATTTCGTTCTGACTTCACATAATCAATGGAAATTGTTCCATTCTTTAGCAGCTGCTTCACTAAATTATGTCTCAATTGTATATGTCTATTTTTTTTTCCATTGTAGTTCTTATTTTTAGCTATAGCTATTGTCGATTGACAATCATAGTGTATTGATACAGATGGAGTCGATTTCATTCCTAATGGAATATTTGATACAAACATAAAAACTAAGAGTCCCTATGGCCCAAATATGTTAAATTCGCCATAGTCCACCAAAAAATCCTTTACGGGTGTGGAAAACATGAAAAAGGAGGTGAGATCCTCTATGGGTTGTCCAAAACCAATCAAACACACATGCCAAGCTTCTTCCTCTTCAAAAAGGGGTGTAGGACATGAAAAAGGAGTGTTCTACACCTTTGGGCTGTCCACAGATGTATCTTATATGTGTCAAGCCCTTTTTTACAACAAAAAGAAGTAGTATTCTTCAAAAAGGAGATGCAATAAGTGAGCCTACAAAAGAAAAGCAAAAATAAGTCAAAAACATAGGAAAAGAAAATACTAAGTAAATTAAAAATGAAGGGTGAGGAGGAAATCTCCCTTTTAGTAATGCTCCTAGTGATCCTCCTAGGAATGACCTCTTAAGTTTCTAGGGAAACTAGATACTCTTCAACATGACACCATAAATTTTTATCGTTCATCATTGTTAAATAAATAACATAAAAGGGGGAACAATTCTCAATTTTAGAAAAAAGGAAATAAAACAGAAAATATGTCCAAAAACAATCATATATAATATTTTATCTATATACTGACCATTACACACATGAATCTGGTTGGTAATTTAAATTATGGTTTTAATTCTGTAATTTTAATTTCTCTAACTGTCCATTGTAATCTATAAAACACATCCCATCCTATCCCATATATGCTAATGTATTATCTCGTGTCTTTAATGTGATAAACCAGTTTTAGCATACCTTCAATTGTAATGTCATCCATTACACTATCAGATATTGTACAGGCCACGACCAATGCAAACAAATACATCATAAATAGTACTAATTGAAAATTTTATACAAGCAAGGGGAAACATACATACTTATTTGACGCACTATTTACAAACTTTGATGGTTAATGCAATTTTTAAATAATCTACTCCCACTGGTTAACAAAAATTTCAATCAACATCAAATTCAATTCAATTAAGTATCGCTTCTAATATAATACAACAATAAGAACACAGGGCACCATAATATCTCGAACAAGTTGTATGCATGTTGCACACACCACTCAGTCACAACTAATTGAACTCCGTGATTACATATACGCACAAGGGAAAATGTTAGAAGCCCATCTAAGTGGGTTAAGAAATCAGAGGCAAGAAAGAATTAGGGCACGATGGTCGGAGATGATTTAGGGCACAAAGGATGTTATGAGAGGATTTAGGTAGAAGAGAAATCAGATGATTTCAGACACATTGTTGAAAGATGATTTAGGGCACGATAGGTTTTGGAGGAGGATTTAAGGGAAGATACATGATACAGGCGGATTTGGGGTCACTAGACAATTTGGTTGACGATTTGGCGACAATAGAGAACTTGGAAGACAACGGAGGCACCAAAGAGAATCAGGGGAATCGAGCAAGATGATGAATACATTTCACATTTTAGTTTCTTTTATACAATTTACCTACAAACATAGTTTAACTATAGACAAATGACTATTATCGACGGAATAATTGATCGATAGATTCCTTCGAAAGAGTTTCACAAGATTGATGCCAAAAACATACGTTTGAAAATTATCAATGGATTTGAAGTTTTACCACTGTCGGAAAGTAAATTTCCTTTGATAAAACAAAACCAAATTTACCGGATTTTATCAATGGATTTGAACTCAAAGTATTTTATATATTTATCAACCAATATATCCTTGGGTAACTTAAAATATCAACAAATGCTCTCGATGAGAAATATTTAATATGTTGTCAATGTATAATATTATTAATTAATTTCAAATAATTTTAGATTTAAAATTTTATTTAACTCTTAAAAATTAGTAATTTTCAATAATATGATCATTATTATTATCAGGTGTTAGTATAACTCATTTTTTATTTCTTTAATCTTCATTTTCTTTAAATTACATAAAAAGATTAATTTTAAAACGAAGAAGATTATCTAAATACCTCACACCTCTATTTTTAGAAAGACATTGACTTTATGTTTTAATGAAGTGATACTTATAATAATTAATATATATATATATATATATATATATATATATATATTAAAACTAACAAAATAAAATATTTACAATTTGGAATAAAACTATAAAATATAAAATTTGAAGTTTTTTTTTATGAAAAACGAAGAATTATTGTGCATTAACAATGACAAAAGAAACGCTCATCCAAATGTATGTTGTCATATAATTATAACTACTAGTTTAGTGATACTTATTTCAAAATTGTATCTCATTTGATATAAATGAATTAAGAAACTGCTTTCATTAACTATATATCAAATTCAAACCAAAATAAATTATAATTAAATAATTTATTATAACTAATATTACTTTTCTTAGACACATACTATATATATATATTACCTTTCTTTTTCACTTATATTTGAATAATTGTTCAATTTTTAATTTATTTAATGTTTTAAATTTGTATTATGGTTAAAACACAAATAAGTTTCCTATATTTCTACCGGAAAATATTAATAAAAATCATAACAATACAAGTTATTATAGTATATGAAATATTATTTTAATATAAATTAAAAAACTATAAAAACATGTGAGCACGAGAAGATTATATATATATATATATATATATATATATATATATATATATATATATATATATATAAAATTTAAATTGGAATTTTTTTAAGTAGTTATTTTATCATTTATTTATAAAGATTTTATCTATAACTATTAATTCACTACTAGAATTTTTTATTTTTTATGGAATTTGTTTTACCAAATTTTCATACCAATTTTTATTAGTATGTGGCTTGTGGATAATAAATTATCCAGTAATTTAATATTCAAAAAAAGTTCTTACAAAATTTATGTGAAAAAAATTCATAAGTAATTTTTGGCAATTTTAAATTTGTATATAATTTCTTGCAATTTAAATTTGCATGTAATCTCTTACAATTTAAATCCGCGTATAATTTCTTACCCATTCAAATTTGCATGTAAACTTTTACTAATTTCAAATTCGTAAGTAATTTTAAATTTACAAATAATTTTTTGGTAATTTTAGATTCATAGAAAATTTCTTGGTTCAAGAAAATGTGCAAGAAATTTTGTATAAATTTATAATTATATATATATATATATATGAAATTCAAAAAAAATATCTTTATTATATTTTTATTTTATTACATAATTAAATGATTTTAAAAAAAGTTTTGTTTGCTTATTCGACTAAAAAACTAAGTTAAAACCAAAATTAACATGAATTTTTTTTAAGAGAATTATTTAGTCTTACATCAACATGATCATGTGAATTACAAGACAAAACATAAACAAAGCAAAATACTACTATATGAATATAATTATCACAAATGTATGAAATGAAATTGTCAATGTCTAGAAACATGAAACTCATTTCTATCGAGAACCTTGTTCCCTTGCGTTTTCTCACCTCCACAATAAATTCAAATTATCTGATTCTACAAAGTCTTCTGTCATCATTCAAAATGCAACAAAAAACAAGAACAAATCATAATGTTATTCTCAAATAGTGCAAATTTTTTAAAATTGTTTGTCCTAGTTTTTCAATCCTAACAATACAATGAAAGAGATATTAAAATAAATAAGAGTTGTCCAAAATTCATCGAACCAAATTTTTGTCATTGTAAGAATCATATCAAATCTTTAATCCTGTAAATTCAAATGAAAAAGTGTGAATGACTAAACTCAAACATTAAAGCGTAAAAAAAAATCAAATTAATATAAATAATTCAAAACTTTAAAACCTTGTAAAAAATGCATCAAAGCAAATCATTATTGTTGTCAAAATCGCATCATATCTTAATTCCCTGTAATTTCATTATCACTTTCAATAATTAAGTTAAGTATTATAATAACTAAAGAATAAAATTTAAATATTACTATATTCAATATGATCATTGTCTTCATCATCATCATTTTCATTACTATGTTGAGATGAGGAAGATGGGTAGGAAGAAGATGCAACAAACTCTAAGTGTTGCATTAAAACTGCTACTTGATTCTTAGTTTCAGTCAACTCTTTTTCCATTTTTATTTTATCCTTTATTTGTTTCTGTAACTCTTGTCTCATTTCTTGTTTTTCTTGTTCTTGCCTATATAATGACTCCTTAAAGCATCAACATTTTCAAAATTTGGCTGCTTAGTTAAAGATATAATTAACATTTTGCCAAGAAATCACTAGTGCAAAAATGACATTTTACGTCACCCAATTGTCGTCTCATGTCAAAATATTCGACGTAAATAAAACACGGTGGCAATTTTATAAATAAGAGGTGAAACTTTTATGTCGCATATTGTAGGAGGTGACGTTAAAAACCTCTTTTACGTCGCATCTGGTACAACGCGACGTAAAAAGTTCTTTTTATTCTCTTCCAGACCCACTCCCGCATCTTGCGCCGCAAGGGTTTTTTAGAACGACGATGAGAATGACGACGACAACTACCTTTCCACACCATTTTCGATCATTTTGGCAGTGAAGAACATCAACATTGTGTCTCATTTTACGAATTTGACATTTCTCCCCGATTGGATTGAGTTTGAAATCGTTTTCGTGTTTACTCGAGGTTAGTGTTTTATGTCTCCTGATATATGTTCAAATTGAATCCGTGATTGTTTTTGGGGATCTCAATCACGTCATTGTATGAATGTTTCCACTGGATTGTTATTGGAATGTCATTATTTTGTTTGAGTGCATTTTCGGTTTACACACTCCATTACGTGTTTTGTTGTTTGTATATTAATTTATTTTTAAATATAAATTTTGAATCTCTAGGAGTGACGAAACTTTATAACATAATATGAATTGAAGTTGGATGGATGCACGTCGTATTAGTGAAGAGTACGAAAAGGGAGTTGATGAATTTTTGAAATTTGCTAGTGAAAATGGAAAAGGTATTGAATAATATATGACTTTTTTTCATTTAGAATCGTGTCTATAACTAATGTTCTAAGTGGAAAACCCGGAACAAAGACTTTGCAGTTCATTTATCCGAAGGTTAGAAACTTATTATAATAAGTAAATATCATAATTATTGTTTGTATTTAAATTTTGAAAATAACATTATATTTTATTCATTATTTCAATGTAATAAGCAAACAGACTCATTTGAATGTAGTTACTATGTTATGTATTGGATGAGAGCCATAATTTGTGCGGCTATAACTAATTCTTGGACGGAGGTAATTGCTTTCAACATTAGTTAAGTTTATTTAACTTTATGTGTGTTGCATGTTTACAAGAGTCAAATTAATGTTTCAGGTATTTCAAGATCCATCTCCATTGCCGAATATGATATCACACAAATTAGAGAATAATGGGCAAGGTTTTTCGTTCAACAATTCTAGTACTTAATTTTTTAGGTTATTGTTTATATTATATTGTGTATATTATGTAGTTTAGGTAGCTTAGTTTGTACTAACTTTAGTTTGTATTAACTTTTAGTTTGTAATAAATTTTAGTTTGTAGGTTATTATTTTATTATGTAGTTTGAATTATATATAATATTATATTTTTTAATTACATAGTTAAAGAAACATGAACCTCTGGACTGTTTTGTTATAATATATATTTGCAGGTTTTGGTTGTAAGACAAAATAAACCCAATTTTTTTTTAAAAAAGAGCAAATTTACGTCGCCTATACCAATATGCGACGTAAATTTACGTCGCGTATACCAATACGTGACGTAATTTTATCCAAATTTTTTAATATTTGATACCTTTTACGTCTGTTTAGTGTAAATGCAACGTAAATTAACGTTGGGTCTCAATAAATGACGTGAATTTACGTCAAGCTAAGGGTCCGACATAAATTTACGTCTCCCATTTTAACGTCAGTATTAAATGCGACGTAAAAAATCTAAAATATCTGACGTAAAAACCTTTTTTTGCACTAGTGAATCCAAGACCAAATATTCTTCCCTTATTTTTCCCAACTAAATCGATCCATATATTCAAATCTGATGACATATGGTTCATGGATTATTCACCATCGATTACATCCTCATCAAAACTGACATAATAACTCATTTTCTTTTGTTCAAATTTCTCTTGCACATGAAAAAGTACTTAGTGAAAACTTATAAACAACAAAAGTAAGTGAAAAAGGTATAATATTTTAAAATATTTGATCATCTTTTAAAATAAAGAAATGAAATAGATTTTACATAAACTTAATATCTTTATTTCTTTATTTTTAAAAATGATAAAATGAAAAATTTAATGGTATGATTATTTGTTCTTCTGCACCACTAGTTTCTGATGCAACTACTCCCTCAACAAATACCACTACTAGAAATTTATTTATTTCTTCCCATTTTTATTTCAAAAACTTATTCACAAAAAATATTTACAATTTTTTTAATAAAAAATTATTCACAAAAAATAACTGTCAATTTTCCTATAAAAATATATTTATAAGAAATAGTTAGAATTTTTTTTGCAAACAATTGTTTATAAAATTTTCTACAAAATTTATTACAAATATACAGAAAAGTTTTGCAAATAAAAATTTGCAAGAAAATTAGTAAAAATTTAAATTTTTTTTATTGCAAAGTTTTTTATGAATAAAAATTTACAAGAATATTTGATAATATTTAAATAAATGGTAGAAAATTTTAAAAAAATAATTTTAATGATTTTTTACAAATTATATTTTACAGGAAAATAAAAGAAATTATTTAAATTTATTATTTTTAAATAATTAAAACAGTTTATTTAATAAAATATTTTTAACAAAATAAAAAACATACAATAAAAATTTAATAGTAAATTTTCTGCTAATTTTGAGATATTATTTTCATATATGCATCCAAAACCCACATGGGAAACACACACCGAATCTGAACATATTTTTATAAAAAAGGGGTCACGGTCACTACAAGAAAATCGCATATTTCTGATGGATTTTCACCGATGGATTTGTAGCCGTCGAAAAATGAGTCATTACCGACGAAAATTACGAACTGATATAAAACATTTGCGGAATTTGGTCTTACCGACGGATATATACATCGGTAAATCCATCGATAAATTAACAATTAATTATTGACAGATATCCGATCGGTAAATTAATAATTATTAACAATTAGTTACCGATGGATATATCCGTCTGGTAAAATTATATAATAATTACTTAATTTTAAATATATTCTAATAAATTAATTATTCACCTAATTAAAAAATTAAATATTTTTTTATTTAATAATTTAATTTAATCATAATTAGATTAATTTATAATAGTTTATTAAATTAAATAATTTTAAAAAATAAATATTTAATTTATATGTAAATATATCAAAATATATAAATATATAAATATATAAATATATTGTATTTATATATTTACATGGATATACATTTATTTATATATAAATATAATTTATTTTTAAATTATTATCAAAAAATTCTAGTAGCTTAGTGATTGGAGTATTAGCCTCCAACTCTAAGGTACTGGGTTTGAATCCCGCCAATGATAATTCTCTTAATCTCGATAATAATTTAAGCTATAAGAATATAATGGGGGAAATAAATAATAAAAATATTTTCGATGGATTTCTGTTTGTCGGTAATTTCATACAACATTTATCGACAGATTTTGACCGTTGCGACGAACAACGAGCGACGAGCGAACCAACACCATTTGTAGTGGCGAGCAACAAACGATGAACTAGAAAGTAGGTAGAAATACCTACAATGCTCAAAATATTTTGAAAATTTTTAGAATCTAATTTTCTTCTTCTCAGTAATTTTGGAAGAAGAGGGAGTGAGAGACTCTTGATGCTAAAATTTCGAATTCAAATCTCACTGTTGTCCAAATCTCCTTCCACCACCTCTATAGTGGCCACCACTAGTAAGTATCATGAGAGCTGCATTTAACAAACTTAGAAAAGGAGAAGAGTAGAACACCTGAATAGTCTATGGATATAATTTTAAATTTATACAAATTTCTTGCAATTTTCTTAAAAAAATAACTTAATAAGAAATTACCTACGAATTTTAAATTAACAAGAAATTTCTTGCGAATCTAAAATTACCGAGAAATTATTTGTAAATTTAAAATTACTTGTGTGAAATTGGTAAAAATTTACATGCAAATTTAAATTGGTAAGAAATCACATGTGGATTTAAATTGTAAGAATTTGCATGAAAATTTAAATTACAAGAAATTATATGCAAATTTAAATTTGTAAAAAATTACTTACGAATTTGTTTATAAAAAAATTGTAGGAAATTTGTGTGAATATTAAATTTATGGATAATTTATTATCCACGAGCTAATTACGTGCTAATAAAAATTGTTATAAAAATTTGTAGGAAACTTGTTTTTTTTTTGTGAATTTTTACAAAAATTTCTTAAAAAAAATCCCATAAAAAATAAAAATTTCTAGCAGTGTACACTATTGTTTATTTCACTTTACCTAATTTACAATAATCACCATTCAATGCTTAAAAAGAAAATCTCATAAACTATGAGTATTTTTTATTTTTACTTTCAAAAAATGTTTTAATTTTCAAAAGATGCAACTCAATAATAATTGGTGAAGCATAAGGCAAGACAACTTGTAGAGTGTGCAAAATTAAGGAGTTCATTAAAAAAGACAAAAACTAAAAAAAAAATATCTGAACACTTATTTTGGAACATTATTTAAGAAAAGTAGTTCTAAAATCTGAGAATAAGGTTCAAATTTTACATATAATGTCCTATCTTTAAAATTGCAGCACTAGGTGAGTCAAAACCAAAACATATACCGTGTAGAAAACATATGCAAAAGAAAGATCTTTGAACAATAGAGAAAACATTAGATGTCTGAAAAGAGTTCAGAAAAAAGAAGAGAGAGATATTGATGGAAATAATCTCCTCCTTCCACCAAAGAGATGCCCAAGTCCGCACCTCAAGCTCTCAAGTGATCGAAAATTGTTCCCCAAGTCTCAAAAGAAGACTTGGCACTAGCTCCTCTAAGGAAGGTTTCTTGTTTAGGAGACAAGGAGAAGAAAATCTCCAACGGACACTTGAAGTCAAGCCAAAAATGGGGTACAAGCAAAATTGCAAGTTTCACACAAGCTTGGTTTTCATTTAAACGTGCCAAAGAAGCTACACAAGGGGTTATATTTATAGTGTTTCCCCTCTCATTCACTTCAAGAATTTAGAAATTGGGACTTCTTGTACTCTTATGTGAGGTGCCGAAAATAGGCTCTAGAAGTCCTACATTCTTTTCTTTTATGCTTCCCTAAAAGTTTATATATCATATTGAACACAATGAGTTACAAGCACCTATGTTGGTGCATCCTTGACCATGTGAATGGTTCTTGACTATGAGCTTGGTACATTCACCATGGTGGCTTGGCGGGGTGATTTTTGGTTGCACTTTCTTGGACCGTGATAACTTCTCTTTTAAGTTGTTTTCTTCCTCTAAGTTCCACATCGAACAAGAGAAGGATTCCTCAAGTGTTTATATACTTCAAAGCTTCTTTGAGGTGCATCTAAGATGTCAAAGAGGAGAGCTTGGTCGTGTGGCGTCCTTGGTGTGCTCCTATGACTCGGTTGGTCTTGGTTTGGTGCGCTCCATGGATTAGTGTGCGTCTTGGCTTGTGTGTGCATCTTCGAGACACTACAAAAGGAAGAGAAGTATTTATTCAATACAATTTTATTTTGAGGTGTTCAAATTAAACTCCATAGGAGGAGTATTCGTGATTATGTAGCCTCGTTCTCCTCTATCCTTCGGACCATGACCCTAGTGATTGGCCCAATATGCCTTTGTGGTCCTTCAGGCCCAATATGCCCTTATAGTTCTCCATCAGATATGGTTGAGTCAGGTTTAACAAAGAAATGGTGCAAGAGACAGAAGGAAAATGGTAATAAGATTTGATTACCTAAAGGATGAGAAAATTTGATTTCCTAATTCCTTAGCCCTGAACAATGATAGATTTTAGTTCTAGAATATGGGAAGTTCATATGCAGAGGAACAAAAAGGTAAGTTTAATGAGAGTCAAGTTTTTGAAAGCCAATAATTTATTTTGGTGCTTTATAAATCTCCTCTGTTTAACTTTGTATATCTTATAATTGTTCCCTTCAGTTTGGATAACATAAGCTGGGTGGTTGGAAATGGTGAGAATATTAATTTTATACTAATAGATGGTGTATGAACTCCCCTTTGGCACAAATTCTGGGTCTGTCTAATTCAGAGTGAAATGAAATATCTTCTAAAGTTTCAAGATTGGGTCAAAATATTTGGAATAAATACATTCCTCCATCTAAATCTTTATTGGTTTGGAAGTTTCTTCATAGGAATATGCCAACAAATTATATGGTTCAATGTAAAAGTTTTTCTAAAATTGGATTCAAACTACTTTTGGCTACAACATTCACTTTTCCTCTTACATTTTATCTTCAAGAAAAAATAACTCTCAAATCTTGGACGTCGCTACTATAGTTTTTGTCTCACATGGGTCATTTGGAAGATGAATAATTGTTGTAGGTTTAGTGAAGGCTTATCTATGAATGTTGTGGGTAGCATCATAAAAAACAACATTAGTCTCTCTAGGAATATGTCTAAAGGGTTATGGATAACAACATCAATGATTTTAATGTTTTAAAACACTTTAATATATCTACTCATGCAAGGAAAAGCTCCATAGGTTATTCAGGTGTTCTACTCTTCTGCTTTCTTAGGTTTGTTAAATGCAGTTTTGATGGTACCTGCTAGTGGTGGCCTTTATAGAGCTAGTGGAGGGAGATTTTTGGGGTTTTTCATTAGGATAAATTCGGTTTTCCAAGCATAACTAATGACTATCATGCTTTTTCCAAGCACATATTGTTGCCTTTGCATGTCGTTATTTGGTGGATTATCACAATGAGATAGCATTAAATAAACATTATCGTACATTAAAACCTTTTAGTTAGAAACTCCAAAGGAGTTGTCACTATGCAACATTTATTGCATTTTCTTCCTTCTGCACACTCTTAGAGGCTTGTAAGGATGAACATGTTGTAATAATTTATTTTGGTTTATATGACTTATGTTATGTGGTCAGCTCCTGCACATCTCTACCACTCTAACTCAATAAAATTTAGATAGTAGTGTTACTTTAGTTTAATCAACCAAATTTAAATTATCAAATTGTTGTTTTGAAAGCTACTACAACTTAACATTTCTACTTTAATAATTTCACACTCATATTATAGATGTTTCTTCTTTATCGTTGTTTTTAAACCAGTAGTTTAGAATCACAACATAATACAACTCAAGCAAAAAACAATATTGGCATAAAGTCAAACACATAGTATATGTTGTACTATTCATCATAATATTGGCATAAAAGCAAACATAAAGTATATTTTATTCTATTTAGGGGTGGCAAAGTGAGCCAACTCAGCTCATACAGATTGGCTCACCACAGGTTAAGCTGAAATAGGTGAGCTCAACCTAGCTCATTTTATGACGAGCCAACAACTCGGCTCAACCCACTATAGGTTGGTGGGTTAAGTGGGTTGACTCACTAACCCATATTTTTTTTGTTTTTCAATTTTTTTCTAATAAGCATGATTGAATTGCGGGATTGAAATGTAATGATGCAATAACATGATAAACACTATGGTGCAACTGAAGCACACTAGCATGGTGACATGATAATGCAATGGTGCGACGAACGTGGTGACGCGGCAAAAGTTGTGGTGCGACTAAAACTCAAAACTGAAACATAGGACTAAAACGCGACAAAAGTTATGGCCCGACTGAAACGCGGTAGCATGACAAACGCAACAAACACAGTGGCGCAATGGTGTGTTAAACGGATGGCAAATGACCTAGGTGCAGTTAAGGGTGTCAATATGGGTTATAACCCGTGAGCCAACTCGGCTCACCACAGTTTTGAGCCGAGTTGGGTTGGATTTTTTTTTATTTCTACTGATAATGGGTTAAACCTAAACCCAACTCACTTAACCCACAGGTTATGCGAGTTCGAACCAGGTTATGGTGGGTTGGCTCGTAACCCATATTCATATTATTTTTTAAATAAAGTTATAATAATTTAGTAATTTTAATTGATGTTATCCTACATTTTCACCTCTACTCCATGTCACCACTACAAGTCAAACTCTTACTCAAGCTTATTATCAATTCTCCGTCGCACCACTGTGTTCACCGCTGCACTTAGGTTGTTTGCCATCCATTTATCACACCATTGCACCACCATGTTTCTTGTGTTTGTTGTCACCGCATTTCAGTCGCGTCACAATGTTTGTCACATTTCAGTCTAGTGTTTCAATCGTACCATAATGTTTTAGTTCTGCGTTTTAGTCGCACCACAGCTTTTGTCGCACCACCACATTTGTCGCACCTGCATTCATCGCATCACCATGCCATTGTGCTTCAATTGCACCATAGTGTTTATCTTACTATTGTGTTATTATGTTTCAATCCCGCGATTCAGTCATGCTTATTAGAAAAAAAATAAAAAACAAAAAAAAAATATGGGTTAGTGAGCCAACCCACCTAACCCACTAACCCGTAGTGAGTTGAGCTAAGTTATAAAATTTCTAGCTCACCATCAAATGAGCCGGGTTGAGCTTGCCTATTTTCAGCTCAGCCCGTGGTGAGCCAACCCGTATGAACCGGGTTGGCTCACTTTGACACCCCTAGGTGCAGCGGCGAACGCAGTGGTGCGACAAAAATTGATGATAAGCTTGAGTAAGAGTTTGACTTGTAGAGGTGACATAGAGTAGATGTGAAGAGGTAGGATAATATCAATTAAGGTTACTAAATTATTACAAGTTTACTTAAAAAGTAATATGCATGGTGGGTTACGGGTCAACCCACCATAGCCCGGCTCGAACCCGCTTAAACCGTGGGTTAAGTGAGTTGGGTTCAATTTTAACCCATTATCAGTAAAAATAAAAAAAATCCAACTTAACCCGGCTCGAACCTGTGGTGAGCCGAGCTGGCTCACGGGTTACAACCCATATAGACAATCCTGTCGTCACCATCAAAAGGGGCGGTCGGAGTGACACGATGGTTTTGTTTGACTTGTGTTTTTTAAAGAAGGTGTTCAACGCCTTTAGGTTGTCCGATAACCGGGCTGGACCTAAAGGCGAGATTTTTGAAAAGGTTCGATGGAGTCGCCACTGATGTTTTTACCATAAACATCGAAAAAGGAAAAAAGGCATTGATTTTAGAAAACCAACTTTGGCCGTTATAACCAGAGTTGGGTAAGGGAGTTAGTTATGTGTGGGGAAGGTGTTAGCACCCCACAACGCCCCTTTTGGGTTCCCTATGATGGACAGTTTATCAAATAAAGACTAAGAAATTATACTTTTACCCAGTGGCGGATCTTGATCATTGATCTTGGGGGGGCAAATAATATATTATTAATAAATAATAAATAAATATAAAAGGAAGAAAGAAGATGAAAGGGTAAAAGGATAAAATTGTAAATATATACTTAAATATATTAAATGATCATTAAGTTAGAGAGAGACAAAATCATAAATTATATGAGAGTTACAAAACTGAGGAGGGACTGAGAGGATAAAATTGTAAATATACAAGTAAATATATTAAATGTTAATTAAGTTTGGGGGCCAAAATCATAAATTACATAGGAGTTACAAAACTTTGGGGGGGCCACGGCCCCCCTCAGCTCCCAAGAAGATCCGCCACTACTTTTACCCTATTTATTTATCTACTTGTAGAATTTAAATGTCTACATGGCCCTAATATCTAATGCATACAAGGAAAGCGATAAAGGAAAGTAGTAAAAGAGAGAGAGAATAAGAAAAAGAACCTCCGAAGCGAGTTTTTTTATTAACTCTTCAAAACTTGAGGAAGCTTTTTGGCTATCCCCGCACTCTACAAGCACGCTCCTCTCCCACAATAAAATAAACTACCCTTCTATCGAGTGTCGGATATCTCAAAAGGAGACCTCCTTAACCGATTTCTACTTTTAAACGAAAATCGGAAGGCTCTCGAACTCTGGAAAATGCTTAGAGTTATCCCGAAGTCTTAAGAGTGTTAGAAAAGTAGTTTTAAATCAAGAGGGGGGGTGAATTGATTTTTGAAAGTTTTTCGCAATAAACAGATTATCTAATCCGAAAATTAAGTTTACTAATCAATTCATGAATCACAAAGCAATTAAACAATACAAGCGCAGCAACTGAAATTAAAGAGAGAAAGGTTAGGAAAGATTTCACCGGTAATTTTATACTGGTTCACCCACTACCAGGGCTACGTCCAGTCTCCAGCCAAATTCCAACTGGGTTCCACTAGAATAGATGTTTTACAGACTCAACAATCTTACACCTACTCTAACACCGGAACCAATTTCCAGCTTCCCGACTTTAACCTTTCCACCAAGAACCAAATTCCAGTTCTTGGAAACCTCTCGCAACTAAATTCCAGCCGCAGAGAACCCAAGTACCCAAATTCCAGGCACCAAACCTTTCACCAAGAACCAAATTCCAGTTCTTGAAAACCTCTACAACCAAATTCCAGTTGCAGAGAAACCAAGTGCCCAAATTCCAGGCACCAAACAAGTACAAGAACCAAATTCCAGCTCTCGTACTCAACCTCTCCACCAAGAACCAAATTCCAGTTCTTGGAAACTTCTACAACCACCTACCAACTGCAGAAAACTTGTACCCAAATTCCAGTGTACAACACAATACAAAGTAATGAAAAAGAATTTACAAAGAAGAGACTTAGAAAGCTCAAACCGGATTACTCTAATCCACAGTAAGTTTCTTCTTCACAGAATGCAATATGCCTCAAGAAAGATTTCAAAAAGAACTTCACAAAACAGATTGTAATTCTTTCTTGGAAAAAGGATGCTAACAGCTTGCTTGAATTGATTGCTTTGTTTTTGTAAAACCGATATTCAATCTCTGTTTAAAAGTTTCAAGCAAAACTGTTTTTAAAGAGAATTTTCAAATCTGCTGCATTAATTAATCTGTTGAAAGTTTGTTTTAATCTGTTGAAATAGTCGTTATAATCTGTTAAAAGTCCTTTCAACCCATTAATGCGTTCTTGTTTCTTTAACAAAATGGTTTTAGCTGATACAACCACGTTTTTATCAGCTTAAAACATTTTACAAACATTTTCAAAGAGTAATTCAATCGATTGATTCGCGTATTAATCGATTGATTTGCTTAAAAACCTTCTTATAAAACTTTCCAAGTTATTTTAGCTGATATAAAGTCGCTTTAATCGATTAAAAACCTGCACGTAATTTTTCTAAGTTGTTTTAATCGGTTGAAATACGCTTTAATCGATTGATACTCTGTACAAAAATTTTCCAAGTTATTTTAATCGATTGAAATGCATTTTAATCGATTGAAAATCTGCACATAAATTTTCAAGTCTTTTAATCGATTGAAAGTTCGCTTTAATCGATTGAAATAAGTCTGATCGGTCATAATTCAATTTTGATCGATCATAACCAACTCTGATCGGTCATAATTTCATTCTGATCGATCATCCTGATTTCCAAAGTGGTTTTAATCGATTAAAACGTGTTTTAATCGATTAAAATAAATCTGATCGCTCATTTTTAAAGTCTGATCGATTATATTTCATTCTGACCTGTCATATTCGAATTCTAATCGGTCATAAAGGGTTTTAATCGATTAAAAGAAGTTTGTATCGATTAAAATACTGTAAAAACACTTCTTTACGCATTCTAAGTGATTTTAATTGTTTCTTTTAAAACTATATCAGCTTAAAAACATTGTTAAGAAAGTTCTTTGTCAAAATGCTTTTGATTGATTTGTTTAAAACTATTTTTGAGGCATTTTGCAAATTGAGTGAAGGAGCTTCATGCAAATGGAAAAAGGTAAAGTGGTTTTATCTAAGCTTTCTGTTAAGACACACTAAGTCTTCAGCTCCATTCTTCCGAGTGACTTGTTTGACTCGTTGCAGTAGTTGACCTTTGACTTTATCTTTGACTTCATCAAATCAATGAGATTTTTGCTAGTATCACTTTCAGCTCTCCCCTATTTGATGAAGACAAACACCATTTTGAAAAAACAATCTCTCGCAAAATAAGTCACTTGATAATGAGGTTAGGTGA
This sequence comes from Sphenostylis stenocarpa, assembly GCA_963425845.1. Taxonomy (NCBI): domain Eukaryota; kingdom Viridiplantae; phylum Streptophyta; class Magnoliopsida; order Fabales; family Fabaceae; genus Sphenostylis; species Sphenostylis stenocarpa. The sequence continues at coordinate 42,528,077 of OY731404.1, read as the reverse complement.
GAAATATAAAAATGTAATAATGTTTTATTTCTCCCCTAAAACTTATTTCTCCCCCTAAACTCGTTGCTCTTAAATTTATCTTAAAGTGATGCAACTATTTCTCCCCCTTTTGACTTCATCAAAAATAGGGTATAGAAGGGAAATAAAAATGTAAGATTTGAAATGTGCTCAAGTTTTTGAAAATAAAAAGTGAATCAATATTTCATTCATGAAAAGAATCAATTAAAGTTGATTCAAACTTATCTTCATTAACACGTTTGTAATGAATACAATTAACACGTGTAAAGATAAGGGAATCACGCTTTAGTAGCATGTTACAGGAACAACCATTAACTAAAGCCTTTAATCCTCTTTTCAGAATAAAAATCGATTAAAAACAGAGCATAATCGGTTTAAAATGATCTTGGCAAATGATTTTAGTCGATTGAAAGAAAGGTTTAATCGATTAAAACATTTAAGATTTTGAAAACATGAATTTTTAGTAAAAACAATCGATTATTTCGACTTTAAATCGATTAAAACAGTAATGAAAACTGTTGTTTAAGTTTATTTAACCGATTAAAAGGTGTTTTTATTAACTAAAACAACCAGATTTGGAAAATCATGATATATCTGATGTGAATATCTCGTATCTAATCTATTGGATATGTAGTGAACTGATTGTCTAGATCAATATCAACTATTTTTCACTGATAATCTACCACTATCAGATTTAATTTTAAATTTGGCTAATTTTATCGTTATAAGACGCTTTTAAAAGGTTTTAATCGATCAATGCCCAGCTTTAAAAGAGATTCAGTGGATCTATCATCTACTTCTATCTAAGCCAGCTTCAATCTAGATTTAGATCCTAAATCATATTTAACCAAAGCTAGATCAAGAGTCCCTGTATAACACCAGCTAATATTACAATCCATGCAAAAAATATAAAGATAGAAATAAGCGTAAGATAAAGATGATGAGGGGAACTAGTCATCCCAATTTCCCCGATTGAACTGCAAATCTTCCAGCTTTGGTGATCATTCATTTTATCCCCACCAATATCAAAAGATAATAGGCTTTCCTTTTCGCTGGAACCAATTTTGCTCTATCAACTATTTGAGTCAACAATCACTGCTCTGTCTCCGTATCGACAATGCATACGTAAACTTTTCCCGAAAAGAAATCTTTTAGCAGCTTATCGTTACTATTGATCGCATGACAGTACCATGGTTGACACCACACTTGAATTAAATGTTTCTTTAGGAACATCACTATTACACATCCGAGGCATAATCATGTACTCGACCAAATCCCACACACGTAATGCATGATATCATAAATTGCATGAATCACAGTGTTAATGATGTACTCGAGATAGGAATTTTCTTTCATAATAGCCAACCCATTTTGAACCCTCGCAGTTGTCATCATCCAAGCAAATAACTCGCATTCTTATTAATGTAGTATGATGGGTGTTATTCTCACTTTCAATGAACCAGCCATCATTATCTTTTGAGGAATGAATCATTTTTAACTTTGTTGTTTCCAAGTGGTATCATATGCACAAGTGATTAACAAAAAACTTATTCTGGTAGAGTGGGCAATGATTAGTAATGCAAACACAAGCAGCACTAGTGATGACAAGTAATCCGTAGCTTTCACTATATTTTTCTTCAACGAGAGAACAAATCAACAGCTTTAAAATTTATCCCCGTACACACATTCTCTGTGCCACATTATTCAATTTTTGAATTGTCGTCCCAGATTGGTTCCCTTGCGGTGTCACCTCGTGACATTGATGATTAAAGCAAATTATCAAGGTTGCACAGCTTCAATGAATTTCACCAAGAGTTTTGAACCAATGCATGCTCAAGATTATTTCAAAATATTGCTAGGTAATATCAAGAAATCTAATGTAAACATTTGTTCATTGAACTTCCTAGTAATCAACAATTTATTACCGTAATCAACTATCACTCGAAAAAATCTTTGATAAACTATGTTTTCAGATCCTAACAATTTGACCTCGTTTGTAACTAGTGTCTATAAGAAAAGTTACAGATCCATTCTTTGATAATTTCTTTGATTTTCAATGTATTACCATGCAAAGCATTCCATGTAAAGTATTAGGAGAAATGTAGACGTCTACAGACTTGAATCATGACTATGTTAAAATAACTTTTTCATCTATGGATAACTTTCCCACATGTAAAGTTTGCAGTAATTCAATCTAGCAATAACTTTCCCACATTTATTCCACTAGTCTTAGTTTCTAATTCAAGGATTTGTTCAAGCATGTGCCATTTAAAGAAAATTGGGTGTTTCATAACAGATAACTTGAATCGGACATGTCCGAGACTCATTTATGATTATCTGATCGCTACAGAGGCACAAGTTACGTGACATTGGGTGAAAGTATTATGCAGATTTTGATTTTCACAAGAACCTGGGATTTTGACTTGAATTTGTTTATCAATAATCAATTGAATGTTATAAGACTTATTTATACAACCTAATTAATCATTAATCAACTAATTATCTATTAATTTCATTTTTCCTATTGGGTTTGAAAACAAGCTACAGTGAATTAATCGATTAGTTTATAAAAGAATCGATTAGTTTGGTATAGAATGAACTTAATAAAATGACACCGAATTTAAATCGATTAAAACGTAAATGAATCGATTAATTTTGATACCTAAGTGTTTTTAGTTGATATACAGTTATTATAATCGATTAAAACATTTAAACCAAAATCCCGAGATCAGCTTCAATCGATTATTTCGACATTTTAATCGATTAAAATGGTACTGACAAATGTTCCGTAAGTTATTTTAATCGATTAATATTGTTATATATCAATTAAAACAATTAGTTTAAATACTCGTAACCTGATTTCAGCACTCGATGAACAAGGATTCAAGAATTGTTCCCGCAAAACAAATTAAGAATTGTTCTGGTACCCTTTATAATTACTCGGGTCCTGATCAGTGTTATTTGGAAAGAATTAATCTTTGGAACCCATTTCATTCTACCTTTAGGAATGGCATACTTTTTTATTCTCGCAATTTTTAACAGAGTGCCCTTTTTTCATACAAGTAAGAGCATTTAATTACAGAGTATGAATTCCTATTTGTTTTTGTTTTACTCGGATCTAGATTTAAATCCTATTCCAGATTTGTCAAAAATTAATTTTTGAGATCCAAGTAATACATCTAGATTGGCTTGCCCTTGTGTGAATCTTGAAATAGTTTGAGATAGAAAGTCAATTTTCTTTTGCAATTCAGTAACGCTTATTGCATGGTTTATTGCATTCACAATCGAATTAGCATGAATCAGCTTCAAGAAGTCACGCTCAGTTTCATTTTCAAGAATTTGTTTTTCTAGAGAATCAACTTTATTTACTAGCCAGCTTGTTTAGCCCTTTCAGCCTATCATTTTCTTTTTGAAGTTTCTTAGCCTCTTCATTCATTTCATTAAATGCTTCTTGTAATGCATCATAATTGACCAAATTGGAAGAGGAGCTAGAACTTACCTGGCTGGATTGTGGATTTTGACTTGCCATTAAACAAAGGTTGGCTTCTTCATTGTCGAATTATCTCGTTGATGAAGTATCATTGTCATCCCAGGCTATGTAGGCTCTTCTTTTTTATTTTTCCTCTTTCTTCTCACTTTGTTTATTTCTCTCTGGACATTCCATTCTAACATGGCCCCGTTTGCCACAACCATAACATTTAAAGTTAGAAGAATCAGCTTTTTTCTCATACATTTTATGTCTTTCTTTGTCTTGGATCTTTTTCTTGAGAAATTTGTTGAATTTCCTAACAAGCAAGTCCAAGGTTTTCATTCTCTTCCTCTCGATTCTTGATTTTCTTCAACTTTAAGTGCAATGCTTCTGTTCTTCTTCTCGTAGACATCTTGTTCATTGAATCTTGTGATTTCCATTTCATGTTCTCTAAGTTTTCCAAACAGAGAGGTCTGTTGTCATAGCTGGACGGATCTTTTGATTCTCGATATTGCCGTGACTTTTGGTTGCCAGGACCTCGTCAAGACATTTCAATACTTTAATATTTAATTCCTCCTTATCAAAAGTCTTACCTAGACCCATTAAATGGTTGATGATGTGCGTGAAGCGTTTCGCACATCTCGCGATGCTTTCACCATTCTCGCATTTTGAACAGCTTCATACTCTCTTATTAATGTGTGCTTTCTCGGCTCTTTTAACATCTCGCAGTCCCTTCATGAGTGACCTCAAGAACATCCCACATCTCTTTGGCGAATTGCACTGGGACACCCCGAAAAATTCATCCATGTTAAGAGCGTAAGTAATTATATTTTTTGCATTGCAGCTCACTTTGAACTTTCTTCTTCTCCTCATCATTCAAGCTTGACCATCCTTTATCTCGTAATTAGAGGACCATTAGTAATAACATCCCAAGCATTTCTGTCAATGGATTCAATGAAGATTTTCATCCTAATTTTCCGTAAAGGATAACTGCTCCACGTAATAGTGGAGGTCTGTTAATAGATGCCCCCTCGTAAAACGGTAACCTGTTCTCGACCATGGATCAAGAGACTTGAATAACTTTCAAGCACCTTGCTCGATGCCAATTGTTAGAAAAGTAGTTTTAAATCAAGAGGGGGGTGAATTGATTTTTGAAAGTTTTTCGCAAATCTCGGATTATCTAATCCGAAAATTAAGTTTACTAATCAATTCATGAATCACAAAGCAATTAAACAATACAAGCGCAAACAACCGAAATTAAAGAGAGAAAGGTTAGGAAAGATTTCACCGGTAATTTTATACTCGGTTCACCCACTACCAGGGCTACGTCCAGTCTCCAGCCAAATTCCAGCTGGGTTCCACTAGAATAGATGTTTTACGGACTCAACAATCTTACACCTACTCTAACACCGTAACCAATTTCCAGCTCTCGACTTTAACCTTTCCACCAAGAACCAAATTCCAGTTCTTGGAAACCTCTCGCAACCAAATTCCACATGCAGAGAACCCAAGTACCCAAATTCCAGGCACCAAACCTTTCACCAAGAACCAAATTCCAGTTCTTGAAAACCTCTACAACCAAATTCCGATTGCAGAGAAACCAAGTGCCCAAATTCCAGGCACCAAACAAGACAAGAACCAAATTCCAGCTCTCGTACTCAACCTCTCCACCAAGAACCAAATTCCAGTTCTTGGAAACTTCTACAACCACCTACCAACTGCAGTAAAACTTGTACCCAAATTCCAGGTACAACACAATACAAAGTAATGAAAAAGAATTTACAAAGAAGAGACTTAGAAAGCTCAAACCGGATTACTCTAATCCACAGTAAGTTTCTTCTTCACAGAATGCAATATGCCTCAAGAAAGATTTCAAAAAGAACTTCACAAAACAGTTGTAATTCTTTCTTGGAAAAAGGATGCTAACAGTTGCTTGAATTGATTGCTTTGTTTTTGTAAAAACTGATATTCAATCTCTGTTTAAAAGTTTCAAGCAAAACTGTTTTTAAAGAGAATTTTCAAATCAGTCGCATTAATTAATCTGTTGAAAGTTTGTTTTAATCTGTTGAAATAACCGTTATAATCTGCTAAAAGTCCTTTCAACCCATTAATGCGTTCTTGTTTCTTTAACAAAATGGTTTTAGTCGATACAACCACGTTTTTATCAGCTTAAAACATTTTACAAACATTTTCAAAGAGTAATTCAATCGATTGATTCGCGTATTAATCGATTGATTTGCTTAAAAACCTTCTTATAAAACTTTCCAAGTTATTTTAGCTGATATAAAGTCGTTTTAATCGATTAAAAACCTGCACAGAATTTTTCTAAGTTGTTTTAATCGGTTGAAATACGTTTTAATCGATTGAAACTCTGTACAAAAATTTTCCAAGTTATTTTAATCGATTGAAATGTGTTTTAATCGATTGAAAATCTGCACATAAATTTTCAAGTCTTTTTAATCGATTGAAAGTTCGTTTTAATCGATTGAAATAAGTCTGATCGGTCATAATTCAATTTTGATCGATCATAACCAACTCCGATCGGTCATAATTTCATTCTGATCGATCATCCTGACTTCCAAAGTGGTTTTAATCGATTAAAACGTGTTTTAATCGATTAAAATTAATCTGATCGCTCATTTTTAAAGTCTGATCGATTATATTTCATTCTGACCTGTCATATTCGAATTCTAATCGGTCATAAAGGGTTTTAATCGATTAAAAGAAGTTTGTATCGATTAAAATACTGTAAAAACACTTCTTTACGCATTCTAAGTGATTTTAATTGTTTCTTTTAAAACTATATCAGTTAAAAACATTGTTAAGAAAGTTCTTTGTCAAAATGCTTTTGATTGATTTGTTTAAAACTATTTTTGAGGCATTTTGCAAATTGAGTGAAGGAGCTTCATGCAGTGGAAAAAGGTAAAGTGGTTTTACCTAAGCTTTCTGTTAAGACACACTAAGTCTTCAGCTCCATTCTTCTGAGTGACTTGTTTGACTGTTGCAGAGTTGACCTTTGACTTTATCTTTGACTTCATCAAATCAATGAGATTTTTGCTAGTATCACTTTCAAAGAGAGCTTCTAGGATGAGAGAAGGGGTAAAAATTATGTCGAATTGAGGGAGGGGAGGTCCCTATATATAGGATTTCGCGCCAGGCAGGCCGGGACGGCCGTCTAGGCTTCTAACAGGTGAGACAGCCGTCTGAAATTTCGAGACGGTCGTCTCGCCTCGAGGAAAAGTGAGATGATCGTCTCGGAAAACGAGATGGTCATCTCGCCTTAAGAAAAAACAAGACGGTCGTCTGGGGCTTCCTATCATAATTTTCGTATTTTTTTCCTATTTTTTCTATACAGAAAGCCCTCCTATCCTTACATGGAGCCTAGTGAACATGCCTAGGGGCCTAAAGAAGCCTTGTCCATCTTTGAAAGGAGGTTTTCTGGTCTTTATTGAGAAGCCGGAAAAGATTTGGGGTCTACAACCCCTAGTTCTATTCTCCACAATTAAAACCCCAAAATTAATCATAATTAATTAAAGTTTTGAGAAATGACCAAAACCTCACCGCAATGAGTGGAAAACACATTCGCCTTGATAGTAGTGTGAGATTTGAGTTCAAAATTTGCTTCAATTGCAGCATTAAGAGTCTCTCGTGTTAGACAAATGACATCTAAAGAGGGGGTGAATAGATGCATAAATTAAAATAGATGCCAAATTAAAATTTTATTTTAGATGTCCAATAATTTGTTAATTCAATTTTAATTATCAGATTGAAATCAAATAAAGCGGAAGCAATATAATCAGAAAGGTATAGGAAAAAATAAAAGCAAAGATATTAAGAAGAGAAGAGCACACAGTGATTTATACTGGTTCGGATATAGTTAACCCTATATCCAGTTCCCAGTCACCTCTAACACAAGAGTGACTCTAATTCACTATCTTTAAAATTCAGTTTACAAATTACAATCAACTCAGTAGAGGAACCAATAAAGGGTAAACTAATTAAAAAGACAATCATCTCCTTAGAATCTCACTAAGGATGAAGACCTCTCTAGAATCTCACTAGGGATGAACACCTTCTCTGAACAAATCAAAGGATGAAAAACACCTCATTTGTAACCAACACACAAAGGATAAACACCTAACTAGAATCACACTAGGGATGAACACCTCCCCGAACAAATCAAAGGGATGAAAACACCTCCTTAGAATCCCACTAAGAATGAACACCTCCTCTGAACAAATCAAAGGATGAAAACACCTCCCTGAACAAATCAAAGGGATGACAGTAGATACTCCAAACAAAAACACACTGCTCAAGAAACAGTACAACCACCTAAACCCTAAAAAGGGGATTTAACAACAACCACTTAAACCCTAAACAGGGAATTTAACATCAACTTCCTAAACCCTAAAAAGGATGAAGGCAATAAAATAAGAACAATCACACCTGCGTAACGGAGACAACAAATTGTAGAAGCCTGTAGAATGATAACTCTAAGAACACAGTGTGTTGAAGTGAAAGCGCAGAAGGCAATATGAAAAGTTTTCTCAGAAAACCTAAAAGTGCTCTGTTGCTTTACTCATAATTATTTTCTCCAAACTGATTGAATGTAAATTGAATTTTCGAATTTTGTAATTGTGTGTTTTTCAATTTTCATCAAAACTCATTTAAATAGAAAAATAGCATAAGAAAATAGTCCTTGATCATTAATAATTTCGTAGAGAAAAATCAAGATGTATTTAAAAATATTTATTCTTCAAAGCGGATATATTTTTCAAATTTGAACTGCCACAATCGATTATGTTACCAATATAATCAATTATGATAAAGAGAAAATTGTTTTTCCATTTATGATGCATCATAATCAATTATGACAGCAAAAAATGTCATGTTACGAAATTTTATCACATTTGTGCTTTAGAGGCTTATGCATAATACCACTTCATCAACTTGTACCTCCATATCCATTATTCTAAGACTATATCTAGTCATCAGGAATAATCTTGGGCTTGCTTGCATCTTGAACGGTTTGAATAATCATATCTTGAGCTTGCTTGAGTCTTGAATGTTGTTGACTTGAATTATTCATCAAAAATATCTCTTGGGAATGTAGGGACATGTTTCACATTGTCATCAATCTCCCCCTCATTGCTTTCAATCTCCCCCTTTTTTATGATGAGCAAGGAAACACCTGAAATGAATTAAAATGCTTGACTCTATATAGTCAGCTGAAGATTAGCACAGATTTGCATAGTATAGTGTAACACATATTAGCCCATATTAGCACAATATATTTAAACTCCCCCTATATATGTTAATAACAAAGCTCCCCCTAACTCATCTGAGCAAAACTTCTCCTAACTCCCCCTGTTTAATTCAGAATTAGGAATGAATTTCATACAGATTTTAATTCAATAAAAATTGTCCCCCTGTTTCATTGATAATTAAAAAAATATTATGAGAGAAAAAAAAAATCCCCCCCTGTTTCACACAGATTAATATCATCAAAATTTCTCCCTGTTTCATTGATAATTATGAAAAATATTGTAATAAAAATTAAGCACAAATTTGCACAGATTAGTACATAAATCAAGGCAGAGAAGATAATGCATCACAAAGTGCCATAGAGAATAACATCATATTAAGGAGGAAATATCTAGGATACCCAAGGTGAAAGCATTGAGGGGGAGATTGATGGAAATGTGAAACATGTCCCTACATTCCCAAGAGATGATTTTGATGATGATTCAAGTCAACAACATTCAAGACTCAAGCAAGCCCAAGATATGATGTTGATAAAGATTTCATTCAAACATCAAGCAAGCCCAAGATGATTCCTGAAGACTAGATAGAGTCTTAGAATACTGGATATGGAGGTACAAGTTGATGAAGTGGTATTATGCATAAGCCTCCAAAGCACAAGTGTGTTAAAATTTCGTAACATGATATTTTTCACTGTCATAATCAATTATGATGCATCAAAAATGGAAAAACAATTTTCTCTTTGTCATAATTGATTATAATGGTAACATAATCGATTATGGCAGTTTAAATTTGAAAAATATATCCGTTTTTGAAGAATAAATGTTTTTGGATACATCCTTATTTTTCTCTACGAAATTATTAATGAGCAACGACTATTTTTTTATGTTATTTTCCTATTTATATGAGTTTTGATGAAAAATAAAAAATACACGATTACAGAATTCGAAAATACAATTTTACATTCATGCAGTTTTAAGAAAAGAATTATGAGTAAGGCAATAGAGATATTTTACACCTTTTGAGAAAACTTTCTTCTCTACTGCCTTCTGCACTTTCATTGTTAATCACACTTGTTCTTGAAGGTTGGCATTCTACATGCTTCTACAATTTGTTGTCTCTATTACCCAGGTGTGACTGTTCCTATTTTATTACCTTCATCCTTTGTGGGTTTAGGTGGTTGCTCTTATTTTATTGCCTTAATCCCTTTTTCTAGGGCTTAGGAAGTTGATGTTAAATTCCCTGTTTAGGGTTTAGGTGGATGTCATTAAATTCCTTGTTTAGGGTTTAAGTGGTTTCTGTTAAATCCCCTTTTTAGGGTTTAAGTGGTTGTTGTTCATCCCTTGATTTGTTCAGGAGAGGTGTTCATCCTTAGTGGGATTCTAAGAAAGTATTTTTCATCCCTTTGATTAGTTCGGGGAGGTGTTCATCCTTAGTAGGATTCTAAGGAGGTGTTTTCATCCCTTTGATTTGTTCGGGGAGGTGTTCATCCCTAGTGTGATTCTAGGGAGGTGTTCAACCTTTGTGTATTGGTTGCAAAGGAGGTGTTTTTCATCCTTTGATTTGTTCAGATAAGGTGTTCATCCTTAGTGGGTTTCTAAGGAGGTGATTGTCTTTTTAATTAGTTTATCTTTTACTGGTTCCTCTGCTGAGTTGATTGTAATTTGTAAACTGAATTTGAAAGATAGTGAATTGGGGTCACTCATGTGATTAGAGTTGACTGGGAACTATATGTAGGGTTGGCTATACCCGAACCAATATAAATTATTGTGTGCTCCATTCTTGTGCTCTTTTCTTTTCCCTATATCTCTGTGCTTACATCCTTCCTTTTTATCTCTCTGATTATATTATCGTTTCCGCTTTATCTGTGTTCAATTTGATAATTAAAATTGAATTAATAAATTATTAGACATCTTAAAATAAATTTTTAATTTGACATCTATTTAATTTGTGCATCTATTCACCCCCCCCCCCTCTAGATACCATTTGTCTAACAAGTGGTATCAGAGCTTGGTTAGATAAATTATGTCTAAACAATTTGTCAAGATGTCTATACAGAATCAGGTTTACAGGGAAGGAGCCTCAATAAACATACCACCATTATTTGAAGGAGAAGACTATCAGTTTTGGAAGGCGAGAATGGAAATATTTTTACAAACACTAGATTATGAAGTTTAGGATGTTGTACTCAATGGTCCCTACATTCCGATGAAAATAACGGAGTTTGGAGCTGTTCCAAAGACTTTTGACCAATGGACGTCGGATGAAAACAAGTGTGCCCATTATATTGTAAGAGCCCAAAACACTATTGTTTCTGTCTTAACTCGTAATGAATTTTTCAGGATCTCACAATGCAAGACGGTAAAAGAAATACGGGACACTCTTGAAGTGACACATGAATGAACAAATGACGTAAAGCGAACACGTAAGAACACACTCATCCAGGGGTAATAATTGTTTCAAATGCAGAAGAATGAAAGCATCACGAATTTTTAGACATGCTTCACACATATAGTAAATCACTTGAAAGAATTAGGAAAGAGTTTTGACAATGAGGAGTTAAACACAAAGATCTTGAAATCTTTAGACAGGAATTGACAACTAAAGGTCACTGCTATTACAGAATCAAAGGATCTCACAGAAATGAATATTGCTACTCCATTTGGAAATTTGTGAGAGCATGAGATGGAACTATAAAGGTTAAAGAACGATGAACAGAATCAAGTCAAGATGATAGCTCTAAATGCAGAAAAATCTTCACAAGATGAAAGCGAAAATGAAGTTAATTTTTCGGATTCTGATATATCTCTTTTAGCTAAACAATTTTTTCATTTAATGAAGAATAGGAAAAAGAGACAACAAAGAAAAGAGAAAATCAATAGGTATGAGTGTTATGGATGTGGAAAGCTTGGTCATATCAAACCAGACTGTCCAGAATTTAAGAAAGAGAAGAAAGATGTGAAAGAGAAGAAAAAAAAAAGAAAAGAACGATATCTATAAGAGAAAACACAAATCTTATATTGCTTGGGAGGATAATGATTCTTCCACAACACAAGAGAGTTCTTCCGAAAGCAGTGATGGAGAATAAGAAGCAAATCTTTGCTTGATGACAAAGAGTGATGATGAGTCTCATCACAAGAAACCTCATCACAAGTAAGTAGCACAAAATCCTTAAATGCATATGATGAGTTGCATGAAGCATATCAAGAAATGTATGAAGTTTTTAACAGGTTAGCTAAGAAATACACTACACTTAAGCAAAAGTTTTAAGCATTAGAAAATATTGTTGGTATTCTTGAGAAAGAAAATGAGTGCTTAAATAAAGATGTTGAGAAATTTAAAACTTTGGCTAAAGATAAAGAAGTAACTCATCCCTGTGAAAATTGTAATCATTTGGAAAATGAGATTTTCAAGTTAGAGAAAATAATGAGCAAGTTTTAAAAATCTTCTGAAAATTTGGATTCTATTTTAGGTTATCAAAGAGTGGATTCTAGCAAAGCTGGACTTGGTTACAAACCCAAAGAAAGTCTAGAACCTCATAAATCTATTTTTGTGAAAGAGTCAAGGGAAACAGATGTGAAACCAATTTCAAAAACTTGAAAAAACTCATTTAGACAGTTTCAAAGAAAACCAACATGTTTTTATTGCATGAAATTAGGTCATACATCAAATAGATGTTATATAAAGCATTTTTGTTTATCTAATGGAAAATATGAATAGGTGCCTAAAGGGTTAAAGCATTTACACATGTCTAGATGATAAAATTCTTGCTAAATAATTTTCTACTATGATAATCGATTATGTTGACTTCTAGAGTCTGATTTCTTATTGTCATAATTGATTATGTTAATTTTGTATGTACTCGTGATAATCGATTATGTTGTCTTCCAGAGTGTGAATTCTAGTTGTGATAATCGATTATGTTCTTTTTCGTTATGTTGTCATAATCGATTATGTTAATTCTGAAGGTGTTTGAAATTTAAAAATCTGAATTTATGAAAATTTGAAATGATTAAAGTTTGAATTTTAAAAATTTGAATTTTGAAAATTTGAAAGTTTAAATTTTGAAAATTTGAAAGTTTGAATTTTGAAAATTTGAAAGTTTGAATTTTGAAAATCTGAATTTATGAAAATTTGAAATTATTAAAGTTTGAAATTTGAAAGTTTGAATTTTGAAAATTTGAAAGTTTTGAAAATCTAAATTTATGAAAATATGAAATTATTAATGTTTGAAATTTGAAAGTTTGAGATTTTTAAAATTTGAAATTTTGCAGTTTGAGATTTTGAAATTTGAAATTTTTGCAGTTTCAGTTTTTTTTTTTAAATTTGAAATTTTGCAGTTTAAGATTTTTGAAATTTGAAATTTTTGCAGTTTGAGATTTTTGAATTTGAATTGGAATTAGAAATTTGGGATTAGAATTTTGAATTTGAAATTTGGAGTTTGTTAGAATTTAAATTTGAAATTTGTTGCAATTTGAATTTGAAATTTGGAATGAATGAATTTGAATTTGAATTCGAAAGTTGCCTCAATAAGAAGACTACAATTGGGAGATACTACTGCATTCCATTCCATTATCTCTCGTAATCATTTCATTCCCCTATCTTTCTCTCTCTTCATTTGCCTTGGGTATCCTAGATATTGCCTCCTTAATATGATGACACTTTGTGATGAGTCCCTAGTTGCCCCGGAGGCGGGAGAGGTCATCCCTAGGAGGATTACTAGAAGCATGACTAGAAGGGAGGCCTCCTCTTTACCTTCCATTTTAAATTTACTTAGTATCTTTACTTAGTATTTTCTTTTTCTGAGTTTTTCACTTATTTTCGCTTTCTTTCTGTAGGCTCACTTTTTGCACCTCCTTTTTGAAGAATACCACTTTTTTGTGTGGAAAAGAAGCCTTGGATCCATAGGATACATGCATGGGCAGCCCAAAGGTGTAGGACACTCCTTTTTCATGTCCTACACCCCTTTTTGGAGAGGAAGAAGCTTAGGATGCGGGATTGGTTGGCTTGGGACAACCCAAAAGGAAACACACCTCTTTTTTCATGTTCTCCACACCTTTAGAGGTATTTTTGGTGAGCTAGAACGAATTTAACATATTTGGACCATGTGGACTCTAGCCTTTAGGTTTAGGTTAAGTTTATGTCTCCTTTTAAAATTCCATCTAGGTCCCTCCCCCAAAAGCCTATAAATAGAAGGTTTCCCCTCATGTAATTAGGTTGAACATTTATGAAAAGTTTGTGAGGTTTCTTAGAGTGTTCCATCTCTTCGAGTGTCTTATCTTGAACCTTGGTTCAAGTGGCGGCAACCACCACTTATCTAGGGTGACTCATCCCCCTAGTGGCGTGCCAACACTCCACCACCACCATAATTCTCTTCTCTTCCTCTTTTCTTCTTTATTTCTTCCCTTTATTTATTTATCCAAGGGGATGGTCCAATTTTCTAGTCCCTTGTCTTTATTCTTTTCTAGTTTCATTTCATCTCTTCCTCCCTCCAAAATCCTTGGAAATGAATCTTTACATCTAGTTAGGCAACTATCTTAATGTCCAGTGGAAATTTTCCTTAGGTTTGCTTACTTTATTGCTTAAAATTCTGCACTTTATCTTCTTACAATTCTGCACCTTACTTTATTTTACATCATTTGGTATTCAGAGCTTAGGTTGTTTCTAGTAAGGTATTCTTATTGTTGCTTTGACTTTATTCCTTGTGTAGTTTGTGTTTTGTGCTCTAAATTGTGGTTTTTTTGTGGTCATTTGGTTTGCGGTGCTACACTCAAAAGTTTGGGTGTGAGGTTTGTCCAATACTACACTCACCTAAGTTTCTTTTTATGGCATGTATGATGTTTGATAAAATGCCTAGCCAAAAAAAAAATTCTGCACTTGATTAAATTACATATTCTTCTAAGTTTAGTGTCTTTCTAAATGTGCCTAGCCTTTGCTTGAGTTGTATGTCTAGTATCTCTTGTTGAAGTTTTCTTTTATTGGCTTCCAACACTTGAAATTGCATGATGAATTAATTAGTTAAGTCCATGCATGATGAATTGATCTAGGATCCTAAACATAGGAACTAAGTGATCAAATTTTTGCTAGCAACTTTAAACAACTTTTGGCAAGTCTAGAATCAAGTTAGAACAAAAATATTTTTACAAAAAAGTATCTTGATCAAAACGTTATTGCTTCAAACAAAAAAAAAATTCTGCACTTATAAGATTTGATTCTAGAAATTGTCATAATACTTGGTTGCATGATTAAAATTTGGCAAATTAGTTCTAACATTGTAGGAACCTTAGTCTTCTTTATGTGTGTGCTTGGTTGAAAATTTAGATTGCATGTTTTAAGTGCTTCTCAAATTTCTTTCTAGCTTTTCTTGTTTTAGTCTTGTTCAAAGTTTTGTCTAAATTTCCCTCTTAGTAAACCTTCCTTGATTTTGTGCTTTTATTGCTTGTCTTAGGTTTCTTTAAGTTTTGTCTTTGAAAGTTTTCTATTTTTTTGGAACTCTTAAGTGTTTTGGTTGGCATACATCTTTCCATTTGATTGCCATTTTTCAAGATAAATTTTTAAGACTTTAAAGAGAATTTTGGAACATTTAGAAAATTTTCTACTTGAAGAGTGGAGTGATCCTACCAATCAAACTTGTGTGAGGAGCCAAACACTTGAGTGACTTGATTTACATTTTAACCTTTCATCTTTCGTGTTTTGTGTTAGTTTAACTTGTTTTGCAGACATGTCAAATTCCTCATCAGAGAAGGCAAGCAATGTGGGGGCATCTAATGAAGGACAAATACAAGGTCCAGCGGAACAAACTCTAGTGGAATTAATTAAAGAAATGGAATTGTCCCAGAAAGAAAGTGAAAGAAATTTGAGGGAGAAAATCCAAAGACTAGAAGTTGAGAAGTACCAAAGAGAGAGAAGACGTTCATACTCACCAAGTTCCCAAGAGGAAGAAGATAGGAGATACCATGGAAGGAGGCAATATAGGCGCACCAACACTCCAAGAAGGAACAACATTAAGATACCCAAGTTCTACGGAGATAATGATCCAAAAGTCTACCTAGACTGGGAGGCTAAAGTGGACCAAATCTTTAATGTAAACCCAGTAGGGGACCAAGAACAAGTAGATTTAGTTGTAGTAGAATTTGAGGGATATGCCATGACTTGGTGGCATAAGATTTGTAAAGATAATTACCAAGGGCCACCCGCGGCTTCTTGGATGGACATTAAACATTTAATGCGCGCTAGATTCGTTCCTTCCTACTATAGGAGAGAGCTCTTGTTGAAGTTCTAACGACTTCAATAGGGTAATATGTGTGTGAATGATTACTTCAAGACGCTAGAATCTTTGCTACTTAGGGCCTGTATGCATGATGAAACTAATGAGACTAAGGTAGCTAGGTTTGTTAGTGGTCTTAGAAGAGATATCCAGGACTTAGTAGAATTATACGAATACTCCTCAATTGAAAATGTTTTACATCTTGCCCTTAAAATTGAAGCTCAATTGAAAAGAAAAGATGAGGCTAAAAGGAGTTATTCGCATAATGACTACTACAATTCAAATTAGAAGGAAAAGGGCAAGGAAAAGGAAAAACCAGAGAGAAACCCTTCCAAAGATCTCCAAGAGGTGCCCCCTAAGGGAAACCCTTCAAGGAACACCACTTCTAACACCTCCGCGCCTCAAAGGACTAGTTCCATAAAATGTTTCAAATGTCTTGGGTATGGACATATTGCTTCAAACTGCCCTACTAAAAGGACTATGATTTTGAGCGCAAACGGAGATGTCGAGAGTGAACATTCCTCCTCATCTGAAGAGAATTCCTCTAAACACTCTTCCTCAAGCGATGAAGAGATCACACCTTGTGAAGGCGATTTGTTAATAGTAAGATGGATGTTGGGTCAAGTCCAGAAGGATATTGAGAATACTCAAAGAGAAAATATTTTTCACACCTGCTGTCTTATTAATGACAAATTGTGTTCACTCATCATCGATGGGGGAAGTTATGTGAATGTTTCTAGCACGAGGGTAGTAGACAAGCTTGGTTTACCCACTACTCCTCATGCCAATCCATACAAACTTTCCTGGCTTAGTGAGGAAGGCAAGATAAAGGTCAATAAACAAGTCCTCATTAACTTTTCCATTGGGAACTATAAAGATGAGGTTCTTTGTGATGTTGTGCCAATGAAAGCATCTCATATGTTACTTGGTAGGCCGTGGCAATTTGATAAACAAACCTTTAATGATGGCTATACAAACAAGTTTTCTTTTAACTTCCAAGGGCACAAAATCGCTTTGAAACCCCTTTCCCCTCAAGAAGTTAGTAAGGACCAAGAAAAAATACAAAAAAAGAGAAAAGAAGAAAATGAAAGAAAGAGAGAAAAAAAAGAGAAGTGTTAGAATCGCGCAGCCGAATGTTCGCGTGGTCGGACAAAAACCAAGAGGGGGGCTGAATTGGTTTCTTAACAAAAATTAGGTTTTCAAAATTTTCCCCAAATTTTACCGATTAAAAACTGTGTAAATGTAAATAGAGATAGAGATAGAATCTTACACAGGAGATTTATACTGGTTCGGATCAAAAGATGCTACGTCTAGTTGCTAATCACTCAAACAGAGGATTAATGTTGTCACTATAATCATAGTTGTTACAAACAGATTACAATTGAACAAGACAAAGTAAAGAAAACACCTCTCTTGAAATCCACAAGAGATGAAGAACAGCTTTCCCTAGAGACAGCACAACACACAATCCACTAAGAACTCCACTTAGTGATTCTTATCGCTTCTAGCCCACACCAGGTTCCAAAAGCCCCTTTTTCTTGCAACAAACAGTTCTCTGACACTCACAACACTTAACTTTTGTATGAAAAAGGTTGTTCTTATTTTCTGAGTGCCATAGAGATGCTTAAGTAGAGAAATTAGGGTTTTGGAATTGGGATTTTCGAAACTAGGGTTCTTGGAAATAGGGTTTTCGAAAATAGGGTTGATTTGAAGTTAAAATTCGAAATATGACTGAAATAATCGATTAAATCAAGAGTTAATCGATTATTACAGAGTCAAAATCAACAGAACCCCAAAACTCTCTGTTTTAATCGATTAAAAGCCCTGTTAATCGATTAACAGGCCTGTTAATCGATTAACAGGTGTGTTAATCGATTAAACCAGTGAGCAGATACAGAAAATGGTTTTTCTCACTATTTTAATCGATTATTTCACCATTTAATCAATTAAAGCCGAGGCACTTTGATAAAATTGAGCTTTTTGAAGCTTCTAAGGTGCAGACTATGTACCGGCTATCTCAAACTCTAATATTACAGACTCAATCTAATCAAAACAGAGTTATTACACTACAAAACAAGTCTTCAACTCTTTAAGTCTTGTGTTCTTGAATCATCATCAAAATCAACAAGCTTCATGTCCATCAAGTCTAACATCAAGTCCTTGAATGTTCAACAATCTCCCCTTTTTTATGATGATCAAAATTATCTTTTAAAGCCTTGTAATAACCTGTTTTATCCGTCATACTAACAAACACATTAAACATACCAGATAATATTTAAAAACAATAATATCAGGCTTTAAATATTTTCTCCCCTATTTTGATTAGAATCAAAAAATAATTCTTCTATGTCAAACATAAGAGCTCCCCCTCAAAATATGCATAACTTAAAGAAAACTCCCCCTCAATCAAAGCAAAAACAGAACACCACATTTTATTTCAGAGATAAACAGTCATTATAATATAAGAGAAAAATTATAAATTTTAAAATTCTTCACTATCATCACTATGAAAGTGTGCATCAAATCTATTTTCTAAATGGCACACTTTATCATCTACATCGATATACTGACGAATTATTTCCTCATGCCGTACTCCGGAAAGAGTGAAGAATGATTGCATTCTCTGATTCATGTCAGATAACATGTCTTCCATGGATTGTCGGGTTTCATGATGAGCAGAGGAAGTTCCAACACTTTGGATTTGATCAGAGGGAAGCTCAGCAGCAGGAGGCATATCTTCATCAGAATCTTCATTTTCGTCACCTTGGTTTGGAACATCATCCTTATGAACATAAATATCGTTGACACGCACCATTTGTAGTTGGATCAATGTGTTGTCTATCATACGATTCAGGTTATTTGTTCGCACAGCTTGTTCACCTTCGACATTTACTCCTTTGTATTCAAGGATGCGAGAGACAAGGAGAGCATATGGAATTTTGAAGGTGGGATGACGTTTGGTTTTTAACATAGTCATGGTGACAAGAACGCCCCAGTCTAAAGGCTCATTATTCATTATGGCATGAATAATACGAAGATCAATTGAAGAACATTGAGCATGATTTGTAGCCCGAGGACATAGAATCCAGACAAGTAGATGTAAAATCATGTGTTCCTCCTTTTTCAAAGGTCCAGCAAGAAGGAGACGCCCAATCTCCATGGAGGGATTTCGCAGAAAAGAACGGTAAGCTAAGAACCTGTCAAAATCATCTAACTCACCATACACGTTAATAGCATCTTCTCTAATTGGAAAGTGGGCAACGTTTTCCCAAATATCATCATCAAGAATAATTGTTACTCCCTTTACTCTAGAGGTAGCAATTTGATCTCTAAATTTGAACTTAGAGTAAAATACCCTAACTAAGTCAGGATAATACGTACCTTGCATTTGGATGAAAGGGAGAACTCCTTGAATTTCAAGAAGATTTGGAAAGTTGAATCCCCTATTGATGAACTACTCACCAATAAGGAACTTAGGAGAAATAATAGCATGTTCCTTCCAATAGGACAAAAATTATTGTCTGTCATCTGCATCAGAGATCCATCCTTTTACAGAATTAGGACGGGGATGAGATGAAGGTGCAGATCTTCTTCTAGTGGGGATTTTTGCACGAGAAGATGAGGTCATTGAAGGATTAGAAGAGTAACAAGAAGATTTAAGAAGCTAAGTGAAGATAGAAGAAGACAAGATTGCTAGAATAGGACAAGATTGATAGAATGAGGCAAGAAAGCTTGAATTCAAGAGATAGGAGTGAGTAGAAGTGAAATGGAGGTCCCTATTTATAGCCAAGCAACTCCAACGGACATATGAAAGTGTATAGGGTGCAAAAGATCTGTTGGCAACGGCTAGGAAGCCAAACTTGCTAGGTTTAATCGATTAAAATTCAAATTAATCGATTAAACCAGTATCAGAAACATTTAATCGATTAAATTGTGTAGTTAATCGATTAATTCTGTGTTTAATCGATTAATGGGCGAATTAATCGATTAATCCAGAGAGGAATTTCATGTTTTGGGTGTTTTGGATGAAAATAATCGATTATAACTCCAATTAATCGATTATTCCAGAGAGTACATCAAATTTTTGAGGTTTTTACACATGATAAACTATGAACATTCTACACAATGAATTATAACATCTCAACCATCAAAAACTGTCTAATTAAGCAGATTTTAAGCTATTTCTAATATCCTTAAGTCTCTTCTAAGTTCATAGAATCTATCCTTGGGTAGAGGCTTAGTAAATATATCTTCTAATTGATGCTTTGTATCAACATACTCTATTTTACAGTTTCCTTTGCTAATATGATCTCTCAAAAAGTGATGTCTAATTTCTATATGCTTAGTCCTAGAGTGCATTACTGGATTCTTAGTAAGATTAATTGCACTCGTATTATCACACATTAAAGGTATGTCATTCAGAAATATACTATAATCTTCTAACTATTGTTTCATCCACAGAATTTGAGCACAACAATTACCAGCTGCAATATATTCAGCTTCAGTGGTAGATAAAGCAACACATGCCTGTTTCTTAGAATGCCAAGATACTAAGGATGAACCTAACAAATGACATGTCCCACAAGTACTCTTTCTATCAATTTTGCATCCACCATAATCAACATCAGAATATCCTATTAAACTAGTACAAGCATCATATGGATACCATAAGCCAAAACCAGTAGTTCCTTTTAAATATTTTAAAATATGTTTTACTGCAATTAGGTGAGATTCTTTTGGACAAGCCTGAAATCTAGCACACACACAAACAGAATGCATAATATCAGGTCTACTAGCAGTTAAGTATAATAGTGAACCTATCATACCTCTATACATAGATTGATTAACTTCCAAACCTGATTCATCCTTGTCTAGATAGCATGAAGTTCCCATGGGTGTGTTAGCTTCCTTTGAGGTGTCCATTCCAAACTTTTTAAGGATCTCTTTGCAGTATTTGGTTTGAGAGATGAAAATGCCATCTTTAAGTTGCTTGATTTGTAGTCCAAGGAAGAATGTCAATTCTCCCATCATAGACATTTCAAACTCTCCCTGCATTATCTTAGCAAATTCTACACATAACGAATTATCAGTTGATCCAAAAATAATATCATCAACATATACCTGGACCAATAAGATATGTTCTTTATCTTTCTTTATAAACAAAGTAGAATCTATTTTTCCTCTAGAAAAATCATTTGATGTTAGGAAACTACTTAGTCTTTCATACTAAGATCTAGGAGCTTGTTTCAACCCATATAATGCTTTCTTTAGTTTAAAAACATGATTAGGATAACTAAAATCTTCAAATCCAGGGGGTTGCTCCACATAAACTTCTTCTTTAATAAAACCATTCAAAAATGCACTCTTAACATCCATTTGATATAATTTAAATTTCATTAAAGATGCATAAGCAAGAAGTAGGCGTATAGCCTCTAACCTGGCAACAGGAGCATAAGTTTCATCATAGTCTATACCTTCCCCCTGACAATAGCCTTTGGCAACAAGTCTGGCTTTATCCTTTGTTATATTTCCATCTTCATCAAGCTTATTTCTAAACACCCATTTGGTTCCAATAACTTGATGTGATTCTTCCCTTGGGATTAATTCCCAGACTTGATTCCTTTCAAATTGGTTAAGTTCTTCTTGCATAGCAATGCACCACTGTTCATCTTTAAGTGCTTCCTCCACATTTTTGGGTTCTATCTGAGACACAAAAGCTACAGACATACAAAAGTTAGTCATGTTTCTAGTTCTTACCCCTTTTGAAATATCACCAATTATATTGTCCATTGAGAGTCCTCTTGGTGATTGCCATTCTTTTGCTAATTCAGGTGTTTGAGAAGGCTCATTTTCTTCCAAATACAATTCATCAAGAGCCTCTCTTATATACTCATCATCACCTGCAAGTTCTTTATTTGACTCAAGAGGATTTCCCCCAAGGTCTACAATTTCATCAAATGTAACATGAATAGATTCTTCTTTATTTAGGGTTCTTCTATTAAACACCCTGTAAGCCTTACTAGTTAATGAATAACCTAAGAAAATGCCCTCATCGACTTTAGAGTCAAATTTTCCTAAGTTATCATTTCCATTATTTAACACAAAACACTTACATCCAAAAATTTTCAAATGAGCAACATTAGGCTTTCTACCATTAAACAATTCATAAGGAGTAGATTTAATAATTGACCTAATGAGCATTCTATTCAAAACATAACATGCAGTACTAACCGCATCAGCCCAAAAATATTTAGGAACATTAGATTCATTTAACATAGTTCTAGCAAGTTCCTCTAATGACCTATTTTTCCTTTCAACTACACCATTTTGTTGGGGAGTCCTAGGAGCAGAAAAGTTATGTAATATTCCATTTTCTTCACAATAACTTTCAAACTTTTCATTTTGAAACTCACCACCATGGTCACTTCTTAAAAATTTAATTCTTAAGTCTTTCTCATTTTGAATTTGTTTTGCAAATTTTCTAAAGACTTTGAAGGCTTCACTTTTCATAGATAGGAAAAATGTCCAAGTATACCTAGAATAATCATCAACAATCACAAGGCCATAATAATTTCCACCAAAGCTCTTTATCCTAGAAGAACCAAATAGATCTAAATGTAATAATTCTAGGGGTTTTGAAGTGGAAATGACATTCTTTGATTTAAATGATGATTTTACTTGTTTACCTTTTTGACATGCATCACACAATCTATCTTTTTCAAATTTTAACCTAGGCAAACCAATAACTAAGTCTTTTGAAATCAATTTATTCAAATGATGCATATTTATATGAGTTGCTCTCTTATGCCATAACCAAGGGTTCTCTTCCTTAGAAACTAAGCATGTTATACTAGAATCATGTAAACAATCTAAATCAATCAAATATATGTTGTTATGCCTGATGCCTTTTAATTCAACATTTTCGGAATCTATCAAATGTATAGTGCAAAATTTACTTTCAAAAATTACCTTAAATCCTTTGTCACATAGTTGACTTATGCTTAAGAGATTATGCTTTAGTCCATCAACAAGATGCACATCCTTAATCTCCAAAGTATTTGCACCACCTATGTTTCCAATTCCAAGAATCTTCCCTTTGTTGTTGTCACCATAAGTTACATATCCTTGTTCCTTAACTTTGAAACTTACAAATTTTGATTTATCACCGGTCATATGCTTTGAGCATCCACTATCAAGATACCACATAAACTTCTTAGATTTGGAAGTTTTCTACAAAACAAGAACATAGTAAACTTAGGTCCCCATAAATTTTGGGTCCTTGGGGTTAGAGACAAATAAATTATTTGACAATAGGAACCCAAATATATTTACTTTAGGAACACCAAAATGTTTAATTTTATATTTATTTGAAGTGTGACCTTGTTTGATCACTACTACAAAATATACTTTCTACGTCGTCATTTAACGTCGGTTATAGCTGAGACGACGTAGAAAGTACTTTTCACGTCGGTTCCCAGATGAACCGACGTTGAAAGTTGAATATTAAACACATTCTATGTCGGTTCTTAGTCAACCGACGTAGAAAGTACTTTCTACGTCGGTTCCCATATAAACCGACGTTGAAAGTCTTTTTTTTTTATTTTTTTTTACTTATTGACACTTTCCACGTCGGTTCCCATATGAACCGACGTGGAAAGTCTTTTTTTTTTATTTTTTTTCACCCAAAAACTCACTTAAATTTGAAAATTGTCATTGGCAAGATTTGAACCCAGTACTTTAGAGTTGGAGACTGATACTCCAACCACTAAGCTACTAGAATTTTCTGATAATAACTTATAAATAAATTATATTTATATACAAATAAATATATATCCATGTAAATATATATTTATTTGTATATATTTTCTGGAAAGTATTTTTATTTTTATTTTCAGCCAAAAATTCTTTTAAGTTAATGAATTGTCACTCGATAACATTTGAACCCGAGTATTTTAGGGTTGAAAGTTAATATCCCAACCACTAAACTACTATAATTTTTTGATAATAACTTACAAATAAATTATATTGATATTTTTCGATCGAGGGTGAAAGTGTGATTGACTCTTGCTTGAGTGAAAATATGTTAAAGCTCACGTAAATTCACTTACTCAAGTCTCGCTTGAGCGAAAATTGGTATTTTTCGCTTGAGAGAAAATAACGCATTTCCCAAATTTATTTTATATCATTATATAAATAAAATTATAAAGATTATATTTTGTCATTAAATTACAAACTCATATAAAGATACCTGTTGACAAATTTAGCATCAAATTTTGAAAACCCACTCGACACACACTTTCATTTTCGAATGTGCCCTCACATCCAACATATAAATATATAACTATATAAATATATCAAAATATATAAATATATTTATATTTATATATTTATATATTTACACGGATATATATTTATTTGTATATAAATATAATTTATTTGTAAGTTATTATCGGAAAATTCTAGTAGTTTAGTGGTTGGAGTATCAGCCTCCAACTCTAAAGTACTCGGGTTCGAATCCTACCAATGACAATTCTCTTAAAAAATTAATAAACTTCTAAAAAATATAATATAAAGAGATGGAGGACCTAATAAAAATATAATATAAAGAGAAGAGAGACTTCTAGATAAATAAAAGGGGGTAAAGGGGTTGTAAATAAATAAAAATTATTAATTTAAAAAATCATACTTTTGTAGTAGTGCATGCAATAAAAACATGCTTTTGATGTAGCTTTAGAATAAGATGCATTACTTACAAAACATGCTCTAGTTCCTTTTTCTACCCATACTCTTTTATTTTTCCTTTTAGCCTTTTTCAAAGGAACTTGTTGATTTACACTATTTTGAGCAAACACCATTTCATGCTTCTTAAGATCATCTATTTCCTTTTCAGCTTTGTCTAGCAAATGGTTAAGAATATCTATGTCATATTCATGCTCTTTACAATTTGCACATGCCAAGTTCTTATTATTATCCTCATCTAAACATACAATTTTCGTATTTAATAACTCCTTTTCTTCTAAACATGCAATTTTCGATTTTAAGGACTTAATTTCCTTTTCGGATCTACTTAGATTCTTCTTTACAACTTTATATTCATTTTTCAAATTCTTAAAGGAACTAAATAATTCATTATATGCATTTTGCAGTTCATCATGATCATTATCATCATCACTAGAAGATGAGTCGGAATCACTTACCTCAAAATCGGAAGATATGTTGTCATTTGCCATTAAGCAAATATTTGCTTCTACTTCCGAGTCACTTGATTCCGAACTTGAATCACTGTTGTCCCAAGCAATATAAGCTTTCTTCTTGAAGACCTTTTTGCCTTTGTTTTCATCGTTTTTCTTGTTTGGGCATTCGGTCTTTACATGCCCTGCTTCACCACAACCATAACATTTTATATTTACGGAACTACTTTCTCTTACCTTTCCCTTACCTTTGAAAGGATGCCTTCCTTTAGCTTTCATGAATTTGGTGAACTTCTTTATCATAAGACTCAATTCTTCTTCGTTCTCCGAGTCTTCTTCTTCCTTTTTATTTTTACCTTTGGAAATTTCGATTTTGAAGGCTAGGTTCTTCTTTTGGTATTGACCTTCTTCCTCATTTAGCCTTCCAAGTTCAAGCTCATGCTCTCTAAGCTTTCCAAAGAGAGTCGCCATAGACATTGTGGAAAGATTTTGTGACTCCGAGATGGTCGTCACCTTAGGTTGTCATTTCCTATCCAAAGATTTTAAGATTTTAACATTTAATTCATCAACGTCAAAAATTTTACCTAATCCGGTGAGATGGTCCACAATATGAGTGAAACGTTTTTGAACGTCAAATATCGTTTCACCTTGTTGCATCCGGAACATCTTGTATTCTTGAATTAGAGAATTTTTCCGTGCTCTTTTAACGTCGTCGGTACCTTCGTGGGTCACTCTTAGCATTTCCCACATCTCCTGAGCACTTTTACACACAGAAATCCTGTAAAACTCGTCAAGGGTTAGAGCAGATGAAATTATATTTCTAGCCCTAACGTCAAATTGTGCTTTTCTGTTTTCTTCTGTAGTCCATCTAGAAAAAGGTTTGAGAACTTCTACACCGTTCTCAGTAACTTTAGGAACAAATGGACCGTTTAAAATAGTGTCCCAAACACCTCTATCAACAGACTCTAAAAAGATTTGCATTCTTACCTTCCAGAAAGGATAATTTTGACCCGCAAAAAGTGGGGGTCTGTTGATAGACGCACCTTCGGCAAAAGTTTGATTTTGTCCGGCCATTTTCAAAAAATTTGAATGACTATCAAAGCAAGCTCTGATACCACTTGTTAGAATCGCGTAGCAGAATGTTCACGTGGTCGGACAAAAACAAAGAGGAGGGGTGAATTGGTTTCTTAACAAAAATTAGGTTTTCAAAATTTTCCCCAAAATTTACCGATTAAAAACTGTGTAAATGTAAATAGAGATAGAGATAGAATCTTACACAGGAGATTTATACTGGTTCAGATCAAAAGACCCTACGTCCAGTTGCTAATCACTCAAACAGAGGATTAACGCTGTCACTATAATCACAGTTGTTACAAACAGATTACAATTGAACAAGACAAAGTAAAGAAAACACCTCTCTTGAAATCCACAAGAGATGAAGAACAACTTTCCCTAGAGACAGCACAGCACACAATCCACTAAGAACTCCACTTAGTGATTCTTATCGCTTCTAGCCCACACCAGGTTCCAAAAGGCCCTTTTTCTTGCAACAAACAGTTCTCTGGCACTCACAACACTTAACTTTTGTATGAAAAAGGTTGTTCTTATTTTCTGAGTGCCATAGAGATGCTTAAGTAGAGAAATTAGGGTTTTGGAATTGGGATTTTCGAAACTAGGGTTCTTGTAAATAGGGTTTTCGAAAATAGGGTTGATTTGAAGTTAAAATTCGAAATCTGACTGAAATAATCGATTAAATCAAGAGTTAATCGATTATTACAGAGCCAAAATCAACAGAACCCCAAAACTCTCTGTTTTAATCGATTAAAAGCCCTGTTAATCGATTAACAGGCCTGTTAATCGATTAACAGGTGTGTTAATCGATTAAACCAGTGAGCAGATACAGAAAATGGTTTTTCTCACTATTTTTATCATTTATTTCACCATTTAATCGATTAAAGCCGAGGCACTTTGATAAATTTGAGCTTTTTGAAGCTTCTAAGGTGCAGACTATGTACCGGCTATCTCAAACTCTAATATTACAGACTCAATCTAATCAAAACAGAGTTATTACACTACAAAACAAGTCTTCAACTCTTTAAGTCTTGTGTTCTTGAATCATCATCAAAATCAACAAGCTTCATGTCCATCAAGTCTAACATCAAGTCCTTGAATGTTCAACAAGAAGGGCTTAACCTCCAAGGCGAAGGGCATCATGATCTCCCACAAGGGAATTAAGAAGGTACTTTTAGCTCATAAACCCCTACTCTTAGCATATCCTCCTCTAGGTTCTTCCCTTGCATTTCATGAACAATCTCCATGTTTGTCTAAGAGTCTAGAGTTAGTATTGGATGAATTTCAGGATGTTTTTCAAGAACCTCCTAAGGGGCATCCACCTCTAAGGGGGATCGAACATCAAATAGACTTCTTACCTGGTTCATCCATTCCTAACCGGTCGGCTTATAGGGCAAACCCAGAAGAGTCTAGAGAGATTGAAAGGCAAGTTGAGGAATTAAAAGTTAAGGGTTGGGTCAAAGATAGCATGAGTCCTTGTGCAATGCCGATAATTCTCGTCCCCCAAAAGGATAGGAGTTGGCGGATGTGCACGGACTGTAGGGCAATCAATAATATAACTGTTAAGTATAGGCACCTAATTCCAAGGCTAGATGAGTTACATGGAGCTTCCGTGTTTTCCAAAATTGATCTGAAGAGCGAATATAATCAAATTAGAATCAAAGAAGGAGATGAATGGAAAACCGCTTTCAAGACCAAATTTGGACTATACAAATGGTTGGTCATGCCCTTTGGCCTAACCAATGCTCCGAGTACATTCATGCGGCTAATGCATCACGTGCTCCGGTCTTTTATAAGCAAGTTTGTAGTGGTATACTTTGATGACATCTTAGTCTATAGCTTGCTGAGGAATAGCATGTGTATCATCTTAGGAGTGTACTTGAAACCCTTAGGAAAGAGATCTTGTATGCAAATAGGGAGATGTGCATTTTTGGCATGGATCATGTAGTCTTCCTAGGGTTTGTAGTGAGTTCAAAGGGAGTCCAAGTGGACGAAGAAAAAGTGGCAGCAATTAGAGATTGGCCAACTCCCACAAATGTGAGTGAAGTGAGGAGTTTTCATGGGTTGGCTAGTTTCTATAGAAGATTTGTTAAAGATTTTAGTACAATTGCAGCCCCCTTGAATGAAATAGTGAAGAAGGATATGGGTTTTCAATGGGGCAAGGATCAGGAAAATGCTTTTCAAACACTTAAAGAAAAACTGATCAGTGCACCACTCCTAGCCCTTCCAAACTTCACCAAGTCATTTGAGGTTGAGTGTGATGCTTCAAATATAGGCATTGGGGCAGTCTTGCTTCAGGAAGGCCACCCCATAGCTTACTTCAGTGAGAAGTTGAAAGGGAGTCATCTCAATTACTCCACCTATGACAAAGAGTTATATGCTCTTGTTAGGGCTTTACAAACTTGGCAACATTATCTTCTTCCAAAGGAGTTTGTGGTCCATAATGATCATGAATCCCTTAAATTTTTGAAAGGCCAAAGCAAACTTAGCAAGAGACATGCTAGGTGGGTAGAGTTCATTGAGCAATTTCCTTATGTGATCAAACACAAGCAAGGGAGGAGTAACATAGTGGCTGATGCTCTATCAAGGAGACATACTTTGTTAAGCCTTTTAGAAACAAAATTTTTAAGCTTTGATCATATTCGGGAACTATATCCTAGAGATGATGACTTTTCCAAGATTTATAGTGAATGCCTAAAGGGGGGTCATAAGGACTTTTACATTCACAAAGACTATCTTTTCAAAGGAAAAAGGATTTGTGTACCCCAGGGGTCCTTAAGGGCTTCACTTGTCAAGGAGTCTCATGAGGGTGGTTTAATGGGACATTTTGGGGTGTCTAAGACTTTAGAAATCCTTAGTGAACACTTTTACTGGCCACACATGAAGAGACATGTTGAAAAATTTTGTGAAAACTACATTGCATGTAAGAAAGCCAAGTCTAGGGCCCAACCTCATGGACTTTACACCCCTTTGCCCATTCCTACTTCGCCTTGGGTAGACATATCCATGGATTTTGTACTTGGGCTTGCAAGGGCAAAGCGAGGAATGGATTCCATCTTCGTGGTAGTGGATCGATTTTAAAAAATGGCCCATTTTATCCCTTGCCACAAGACGGACGATGCATGCCTAGTTGCAAATCTCTTCTTTAGAGAAGTTGTTAGATTGCATGGGATACCTAGGACAATTGTATCTGATAGAGATACTAAGTTCATGAGTCACTTCGGAGGACACTATGGGGAAAACTTGGAACTAAACTCCTTTTTTTCAACCACTTGCCACCCCCACAACATGCATGGTCAAACGAAGTAGTGAATAGAACTTTGTCTTAACTATTAAGATGCATGATTTCTAGGAACCCCAAAGAGTGGGAGAACATAATTCCCCATGTAGAGTTTGCATATAACTCGGGTGGTTCATTCCACTACCTCCCACTCTCCTTTTGAGGTCGTTTATGGATTTAATCCCTTAACACCTTTAGACCTCCTTCCTCTACCTACCCATGAAGCTTGGACTAGCCAAGATGGTCTAGAAAAATCTAAGATCATTAAGGACTTGCATGCTCGAGTTAGAGCCAACATCGAGAGGAAAGTAGGTCAGTATAGCAAGCATGCCAATAAGGGAAGAATAGAAGTCATCTTCCAACCTGGAGATTGGGTATGGCTTGACTTGAGAAAGGAGCGGTTCCCGACTCAAAGGAAGTCTAAACTTAACCCCCAAGGTGACGGACCTTTCCAAATAGTTAGGAAAATAAACAATAATGCATATGAGTTAGATCTACCAAATTCGAATATAACATTAGTAACTTTTTTAATGTTGGTGATCTTACTCCTTTTGATGCAGGTTTTGCAAATTCGTGGACCTAATTCTCTCAAGGAGGAGAGGATGATGAGTCCCTAGTTGCCCCTGACACGGAGAGGTCATCCCTAGGAGGATTACTAGAAGCATGACTAGAAGAGAGGCCTCCTCTTTACCTTCCATTTTGAATTTACTTAGTATCTTTACTTAGTATTTTCTTTTTCTGATTTTTTCACTTATTTTTGCTTTCTTTCTATAGGCTCACTTTTTGCACCTCCTTTTTTTGGTGGAAAAGAAGCCTTAGATCCATAGGATACATGCATGGGCAGCCCAAAGGTGTAGGACACTCCTTTTTCATGTCCTACACCCCTTTTTGGAGAGGAAGAAGCTTAGGATGCGGGATTGGTTGGTTTGGGACAACCCAAAAGGAAAAACACCTCTTTTTTCATGTTCTCCACACCCTTATAGGTATTTTTGGTGGGCTAGAACGAATTTAACATATTTGGACCATGGGGACTCTAGCCTTTAGGTTTAGGTTAAATTTATGTCTCCTTTTATAATTCCATCTAGGTCCCTCCCCCAAAAGCCTATAAATAGAAGGTTTCCCCTCATGTAATTAGGTTGAACATTTATGAAAAGTTTGTGAGGTTTCTTAGAGTGTTTCATCTCTTTGAGTGTCTTATCTTGAACCTTGGTTCAAGTGGCGACAACCACCACTTATCTAGGGTGGCTCATCCCCCTAGTGGCATGCCAACACTCCACCACCACCATAATTCTCTTCTCTTCCTCTTTTCTTCTTTATTTCTTCCCTTCATTTATTTATCCAAGGGGCTGGTCCAATTTTCTAGCCCTTGTCTTTATTCTTTTCTAGTTCCATTCCATCTCTTCCTCCCTCCATAATCCTTGGTAATGAACCTTCACATCTAGATAGGAAACTATCTTAATGTCCAATGGCAATTTTCCTTGGGTTTGCTTACTTTATTGCTTAAAATTGTGCACTTTATCTTCTTACAATTCTGCACCTTACTTTATTTTACATCACTTTGTGATGCATTATCTTCTCTGCCTTGATTTATGTACTAATTTGTGTAAATTTGTGCTCAATTTATATTGAAATATTTTTCATAATTATCAATGAAACAGAGAGAGATTTTGATGATATTAATCTGTTTGAAACATTGAGAGATTTTTTTTCTCTTACAATATTTTTTTTATTATCAATGAAACAGGGGGAGATTTTTTGATGAATTAAAATCTGTGTGAAATTCATTTCTATCTCTGAATTAAACAGGGGGAGTTAAGAGAAGTCTTTACTCATATGAGTTAGGGGGAGTCTTGTTATTAATATATCCAAGGGGAGATTAAGAGACTCTGACACTTGATACAAATCTGTGTTATACTGTGCTACACTATACTATGCTACACTATACTCGTGCAAATATGTGATAATCTTGAGTTGGCTATATAAAGTCAAACATTTTAATTCATTTCAAGTATTTCCTTGATCATCATAAAAAGGGGGAGATTGAAAGCATTGAGGGGGAGATTGATGGAAATGTGAAATATGTCCCTACATTCCCAAGAAATGATTTTGATGATAATTCAAGTCAACAATATTTAAGATTCAAGCAAATCCAAGATGATTCCTGAAGACTAGATAGAGTCTTAGAATATTGGATATGGAGGTACAAGTTGATGAAGTGGTATTATGCATAAGCCTCCAAAGCACAAGTGTGATAAAATTTCGTAACATGATATTTTTCACTTGTCATAATCAATTATGTTGCATCGAAATGAAAAAAATGATTTTCTCTTTGTCATAATTTTTGGAAACATCACGATTTTTATCTACGAAATTATTAATGACCAACGACTATTTTCTTATGTTAGTTTCCTATTTAAATGAGTTTTAATGAAAAATAAAAAATACACAATTACGTAATTCAAAAATTCAAAAATTCAATTTACATTCAATATGTTTTGAGAAAAGAATTATGAGCAAGACAACAGAGCACTTTTAGGTTTTCTCGAGAAAACTTTTTCATACTTGTCTTCTACACTTTCATTGTCAATCACACTCGTGTTCTTGAAGTTATCATTCTATAGACTTCTACAATTTGTTATCTCTATTACTCAGGTGTGACTGCTCATATTTTATTGTCTTCATCCTTTTTTTAAGAAGTTGATGTTAAATTCCCTGTTTAGGGTTTAAGCTGTTATTGTTAAATCCCTTTTTTAGGGTTTAGGTGGTTGCACTATTTCTTGAGTAGTGTGTTTTAATGTTTGGAATTTCTACTGTCATCCCTCGATTTGTTCAGGGAGGTGTTCATCCTTAGTGGGATTCTAAGGAGGTGTTTTCATCCCTTTGATTTGTTCAGGGAGGTGTTCATCCTTAGTGGGATTCTAAGGAGGTGTTTTCATCTCTTTGATTTGTTCGGGGAGGTGTTCATCCCTAGTGTGATTCTAGGGAGGTGTTCATCCTTTGTGTGTTGGTGGAAAATGAGGTGTTCATCCCTATTGGGATTCTAGGGAAGTGTTCATCCTTAGTAGGTTTCTAAGGAGATGATTGTCTTTTTAATTAGTTTTCTCTTTACTGGTTCCTCTGCTAAGTTTATTGTAATTTGTAAATTGAATTTTAAAGATAGTGAATTGGTGTCACTCTTGTGTTAAAGGTGACTGGGAACTGGATGTAGGGTTGGCTATACCCGAACCAATATAAATTACTGTGTGCTCTTCTCTTCACATTATGACTATTGTCTTTTTTTTCCCTATATCTTCACGCTTAAATCTTTCCCTTTATCTATCTCGATTATATCACTTCGCTTTATCTATATTTTATCTCGATAATTAAAATTGAATTAATAAATTATTGGACATCTTAAAATAAATTTTTAATTTGATATTTATTTTCATTTGTGCATCTATTCACCCCTCTCTAGATGCCATTTGTCTAACACAAAACTTTCAAATTTTAAATTTTCAAAATTCAAACTTTCAAATTTTAAATTTTCAAAATTCAAACTTTCAAATTTTAAATTTTCAAAATTCAAACTTTCAAATTTTCAAAATTCAGACTTTGAAATTTCAAACTTTAATAATTTCAAATTTTCATAAATTCTAAATTTCAAAATTTAAACTTTCAAATTTCTAAGTTGGTTAACAATCGAATTTATGTGGCGGATAAGTGCGGATATTCAATGCGGAGGCATGGGAGACAAGAATAAACTTATCTTTATGATATTTTCCTGTTCATCCAGCTTGTTCCTGTACACCCATTTAGCTCCAATAACCTGTATTGACTTCTTTCTTGGTATTAGATCCCAAACTTCATTTCTCTTTAACTGATTTAGTTCCTCTTGCATAGAGAAGTTATTCATTCTGCTTCTTGTTGTGACTCTTTAATCTACATTGTCCAGTGAGAGTCCTCTTTATGTACGTCATTCTTTGGGTAGATCTTGAACTAGTTGAGATTCAGAAATAGTGTGTTCTTCTAAACTCCTTCTAATATCCTCCACTTGATCTTCCTATGACTAAATTTGTTCCGCTGCAACCTATTTCTTTTCTGTTGCAACCTGTTCTTCTTCAATATCTATAGAATCTTTTCTTGACTTAAGAGGGTTCTCCTCAAGGTCTAAAAACTCATCAAACGCTACATGAACAAATCCTTCTATATGTAATGTTCTCCTATTAAATACTCTATATGATTTGTTATTTAAAGAATAACCTAAACAAAATTGCTTCATCAGCCTTAGAATCAAATTTTGCCAAGGTTGTCTTTACCATTTAAAATGCTGATCAAGGTAACCTTTTACCCTCTTATGGCTAATGAAAATGTTGTTAGAATCGCGCAGCGGAATGTTTACGTGAACGGACAAAAACCAAGAGGGGGGGTGAATTGGTTTCTTAACAAAAATTAGGTTTTAAAAATTTTCCCCAAATTTTACCGATTAAAATGCTATGTAAACGTAAATAGGATAAGGATAGAGTCTTACACAGAAGATTTATACTGGTTCGGATCAAAAGACCCTACGTCCAGTTGCTAATCACTCAAACAGAGGATTAACGTTGTCACTATAATCAAAGTTATTACAAACAGATAACAATGGAAAAGATAGAGTAATGAAAACACCTCTCTTGAGTCACACAAGAGATGAAGAACAACTTTCCCTAGAGACGGCACAACACACAATCCACTAAGAACTCCACTTAGTGATTCTTATCGCTTCTAGCGCACACCAGGTTCCAAAAGCCCCTTTTTCCTCCAACAAACAGTTCTCTGGCAATCACAACTCTCAACTTTTGTTTGAAAAAGGTTGTTCAATTTTCTGAGAGCCTTAGAGAACCTTAAGTAGATGAATTAGGGTTTGGGAATTGGGGATTTTCGAAACATGGTGTATTGGGACTAGGGTTTTCGAAAATAGGTTTAATTTGAAGTTCAAAATGCAAAACTGACTGAAATAATCGATTACTCTCTCGCTCTTATGAGCGTTGTTCACTCCCCACCTTTACCTACCCGTTGGGGCGAAGAGTCTTTGTTTTAATCGATTATTTGCCCTATTAATCGATTAACAGGTCTGTTAATCGATTATTACAGAGATCTGATACAGAAAATGGTTTTTCTCTCTGTAATAATCGATTATTTGACCCTTTAATCGATTAAACTAGTGACTATTTGATTAAAATGAGTTTTTGAAGCTTCTAAAGAGTAGACTATGTACTGGCTATCTTAGACTCTAATATTACAGACTCAAACTCATCAAAACAGAGTTATTACACAAGAATACAAGTCTTCAACTCTCTAAGTTCTTTGTTCTTGAATCATCATCAAAATCAATAAGCTTCATGACCATGTAAGTTCAACATCAAGTCCTTGTATATTCAACAATCTCCCCCTTTTTTATGATGATCAAAATTTTCTTTTAAAGCCTTGTAATAACCTGTTTTATCTGTCACACTAACAAAAACATTAAACATACCAGATAATATTTAAATTTAATCATAAGAGGCTTTAAATATTTCTCCCCCTATTTTGATTATGATCAAAAAATTAAGAGTTCCCCCTCAAAATATGCATAATTTGGAAATAACTCCCCCTCAAACAAAGCAAAAATACAAATTTTATTTCATAAATGAAAATAATTTACAAAACAAGAAGATATTAAAACTCTTCACTATCGCTATTAAAGTGAGCATCAAATTTTTGAGGTTTAGACACATGATAATCTATTAATACCCTACATAATTGATTATAACATTACAACCATCCAAAAACTGTTTTATTAAGCAGAATTTAAGTTATTTCTAATATCCCTAAGTCTCTTCTAAGATCATAGAACCTATCCTTGGGAAGAGGCTTAGTAAAAATATCCGCTAATTGATGCTTTGTATCAACATACTCAATTTTACAGTTTCCTTTACTTATAAGATCTCTCAAGAAATGATGTCTAATTTCTATATGTTTAGTCCTAGAGTGCATTACTGGATTCTTAGTAAGGTTGATTGCACTTGTATTATCACACATCAAAGGAATGCCACATAGAAAGATACTATAGTCTTCTAATTGTTTTTTCATCCATAAAATTTGTGCACAGCAATTACCAGCTGCAATATATTCAACTTCAGTGGTGGATAAAGTAACACATGCCTGTTTTTTAAAATGCCAAGATACTAAAGATGATCCTAACAAATGACATGTCCCACTAGTACTTTTTCTATCTATTTTGCATCCACCATAATTAGCATCAGAATAACCTATTAAACTAGTACAAGCTTCAGATGGATACCATAAACCAAAACCAGTAGTTCCTTTTAAATATTTTAAAATACGTTTTACTGCAGTTAGGTGAGATTCTTTTGGACATGCTTGAAATCTAGCACACACACAGACAAAATGCATAATATCAGGTCTACTTGTAGTTAAGTATAACAAAGAACCTATCATACCTCTATACATGGATTGATTAATTTCCAAATCTGATTCATCCTTGTCTAAATAGCATGAAGTTCCCATGGGTGTGTTAGCTTCCTTTGAAGTGTCCATTCCAAACTTTTTGAGAATCGCTTTGCAGTATTTGGTTTGAGAGACAAAAATGTCATCTTTAAGTTGCTTGATTTGAAGTCCAAGGAAGAACGTTAATTCTCCCATCATAGACATTTCAAATTCTCCCTGCATTATCTTAGCAAATTCTACACACAAAGAATTATCAGTTGATCCAAAAATGATATCATCAACATATACTTGAACCAATAGGATATGTTCTTTTACTTTCTTTTTAAACACAGTAGAGTCAATTTTTCCTCTAGAAAAATCATTTGAAGTTAGAAAACTAATTAACATTTCATACCAAGACCTAGGAGCTTGTTTCAAACCATACAATGCTTTCTTCAATTTAAAGATATGATTAGGATAACTAAAATCCTCAAATCCAGGGGGTTGCTCCACATATACTTCTTCTTTAATAAACCCATTCAAAAATGGAATTTTAAAATCCATTTGATATAATTTAAATTTCATCAATGATGCATAAGCAAGAAGTAGGCGTATAGCCTCTAACCTGGTAACAGGAGCATAAGTTTCATCATAATCAATACCTTCCTCCTGACAGTAACCTTTGGCAACAAGTTTGGCTTTATTCTTTGTTATATTTCCATCTTCATCAAGTTTGTTTCTAAAGACCCATTTAGTTCCAATTACTTGATGTGATTCTTCTCTTGGGATTAATTCCCAGACTTGATTCATTTCAAATTGATTAAGTTCTTCTTGCATAGATATGCATCATTGTTCATCTTTAAGCACTTCCTCAACATTTTTGGGTTCTATCTGTGACACAAAAGCTACAGACATGCAAAAATTAGTCATATTTCTAGTTCTTACCCCTTTTGAGATATCACCAATAATATTGTCCATTGAAAGTCCTCTTGGAGATTGCCATTCTTTTGCTAATTCAAGTGTTTGAGAAGGCTCATTTTCTTCCAAAATACAATTCTTCAAGAGCCTCTCTTATGTACTCATCATCACCTGCAAGTTCTTTATTTGACTCAAGAGGATTTCCCCCAAGGTCTACAATATCATCAAAAGTAACATGTATAGATTCTTCAACATTTAAAGTTCTTCTATTAAACACTCAATATGCTTTGCTAGTTAGTGAATAACCTAAGAAAATTCCCTCATAGGCTTTTGAGTCAAATTTTCCTAAGTTGTCCTTTCCATTATTTAACACAAAGCACTTGCATCCAAATATTTTCAAATGAGCAACATTAGGCTTTCTACCATTTAACAATTCATAGGGAGTTGATTTTATAATTGGCCTAATGAGCATTCTATTCAAAACATAACATGTAGTACTTACCGCATCAGCCCAAAAATATTTAGGAACATTTGATTCATTTAGCATTGTTCTAGCAAGTTCCTCTAGTGACCTATTTTTCCTTTCAACTACACCATTTTGTTGGGGAGTCCTAGGAGCAGAAAAATTATGTAATATTCCATTTTCCTCACAATAATTTTCAAACCTTTCATTTTGAAACTCACCACTGTTAGAAAAGTAGTTTTAAATCAAGAGGGGGGGTGAATTGATTTTTGAAAGTTTTTCGCAATACACAGATTATCTAATTCGAAAATTAAGATTACTTATCAATTCACAAATCACAAAGCAATCAAACAGTTTAAGTGCAGCAGCAGAAATTAAAGAGAGAAAGGTTAGGAAAGATTTCACCGGTAATTTTATACTGGTTCACCCAATACCAGGGCTACGTCCAGTCTCCAACCAAATTCCAACTGGGTTCCACTAGAATAGATGTTTTACGAGACTCACCCTCTTACACCTATTCTAACTCTCCACCAAGAACCAAATTCCAGCTCTTGGAAACCTCTCGCAACCAAATTCCAGCCAGCAGAGAAACCAGATGCTCAAATTCCAGGCACCACACACAAGAACCAAATTCCAGCTCTTGCTTTAACCTTTCCACCAAGAACCAAATTCCAGTTCTTGGCAACTTTCTACAACAACTGCAGAAAACTTGTACCCAAATTCCAGGTACAAAACAAGACAAATGAATGAATAGAAATTTAAAAGAAGAAACAAAGAAAGCTCAAACCGGATTACACCAATCCACAATCAGTTTCTTCTTCAAAGAAATGCAAAGTGCCTCAAGAAAGATTTCAAAAGAAGTTCACAAAAACAGCTTGTGTATCTTTCTTGAAAAATGCTAATAGTTGTTTGTATTGATTGCTTGAATTGTGTAAAAACTGATATGTGATCTCTATCTCAAAGTTTCAAGCAAATCTGTTTATAAAAGAGTATTTTCAAATCTGCTGCATTAATTAATCTGTTGAAAGTTTGTTTTAATCTGTTGAAATAGCCGTTACAATCTGTTAAAAGTCCTTTCAACCCATTAATGCGTTCATGATCTTTAACAGAAAATGTTTTAGTTGATACGACCACGTTTTTATCAGTTAAAACGTTTTACAAACATTTTCTAAGTATAAAACAATCGATTGAATCACGTATTAATCGATTGATTTGTTTAAAAACCTTCTTATAAAACTTTCCAAGTTATTTTAACTGATATAAAGTCGTTTCAATCGATTGAAAATCTGCACATATATTTTCAAGTCATTTTAATCGATTGAAAGTTCGTTTTAATCGATTGAAAAGATTTTCTAAGTTATTCAAGTCTCTTGATCCATGGCTGAGAACAGATTACCGTTTTCTGAGGGGGCATCTATTAACGGACCTCCACTATTCTCGTGGAACAGATTATCCTTTCTGGAAAATTAGGATGAAAATCTTCATTGAATCCATTGACGTAAATGCTTGGGATGTTATTACTAATGGTCCTTTAATTACGGATAAAGGATGGTCAAGCTTGAATGAAGAAGAAAAGAAGAAAGTTCAAAGTGACTCGTAATGCAAAAAATATAATTACTTCCGCTCTTAACATGGATGAATTTTTCAGGGTGTCCCAAGTGCAATTCTGCCAAGGAGATGTGGGATGTTCTTGAGGTCACTCATGAAGGGACTGCAGATGTTAAAAGAGCCAGAAAACACACTTTGATAAGAGAGTATGAGTCGTTTAAAATGCAGAATGGTGAAAGCATCGCAGATGTGCGTAAACGCTTCACGCACATCATCAACCATTTAATGGGCCTAGGTAAGACCTTTGATAAGGAAGAACTAAATATTAAAGTATTGAAATGTCTTGACAGGTCCTGGCAGCCAAAAGTCACCGCAATATCGTAATCAAAAGATCTGTCCACCATGACAACAGACCTCACTCGTTTGGAAAACTCGAGAGAACATGAAATGGAAATCACAAGATTCAATGAGCAAGAAGTCTCCGAGAAGAAGAACGAAGCATTGCACTTAAAGTTGAAGAAAATCAAGAATCGAAGAAGATAATGAGAACCTTGGACTGCTTGTTAGGAAATTCAACAAATTCCTCAAGAAAAAGATCCAAGACAAGGAAAGACACAAAAGGTATGAGAAAAGAACTGATTCTTCTAACTTTAAATGTTATGGTTGTGGCAAACAGGGCCATGTTAAAATGGAATGTCCAGAGAGAAACAAACAAAGTGAAAAGAAAAAGGAAAAATCAAAAAGAAGAGCCTACATAGCCTGGGATGATAATGATACGTCATCAACGAGATAACTCGAAAATGAAGAAGCCAATCTTTGTTTAATGGCGAGTCAAAATCCACAAACCAGCCAGGTAAGTTCTAGCTCCTCTTCAAATGTAGTTAACTATGATGCATTACAAGAAGCATTTAATGAAATGCATGAAGAGGCTAAGAAACTTCAAAAAGAAAATGATAGGTCGAAAGGGCTAAATAACTGGCTAGTTAACAAGGTTGATTCTCCGGAAAAACAGATTAGTGAAAATGAAACCGATAATGAATTCTTGAAACCGATTCATGCTAACTCGATTGTGAATGCAATAAACCATGCAATAACCGTCCCGAATTGCAAAAGAAAATTGAATTCTTATCTCAAACTGTTTCAAAGTTCACTCAGGGGCAAGCTAATCTTGATATATTACTTGGATCTCAAAAATTAATGTTTGACAAAACTGGAATAGGCTTTAAATCTAGATCCAAGAAAACAAAAACAAATAGGAATTCATACTCTACAATCAAATGTTTCTACTGCATGAAAAAAGGGCATTCAAGTAAAATACCTGCAGAATTAAAAAGTATGCTATTCCTAAAGGGAGAATGAAATGGGTTCCAAAGATTAATTCTTTTCAAATAACATGATCAGGACCCAATAATTATAAAGGGTACCAGAAAAATACTTAATTGTTTTGCAGGAACAAGTCCGGGAATCCCTTGAAGATCGAGCTGCGAAACCAGGTTCTGTGTATTTAAATTAATTGTTTTAATTGATATAAACCAATATTAATCGATTGAAATAACTTACCGTACCATTTTAATCGATTGAAATGTCGAAATAATCGATTAAATTGTTCTCAGAATGTTGGTTTAGTCGTTTTAATCGATTAGAATAAATTTATATCAACTAAAAACACTTAGGATCAAAATTAATCGATTCATTTATGTTTTAATCGATTTAAATACTGGTGATATTTTTTTATTACATTCTCGTACCTTACAAATCGATTCTTTCATAAAACAAATCGATTAATTCACTCGTAGATGTTTTCAACTCTAATGACAAGAATCAAATTAATAGATAATGAGTTGATTAATCAATTGATTAGGATCTGTAAACAAGACTTATAACATCTAATTGAAGTTTGACAGGGAAATTCAAAACAAAAACTCGATTGTCTATTATCTGCAATAAATCTTTAAAGATTTCTTTGACCAAATCAACATTATTCCCAAGAACAAATTAACCGATTCACCCACTATCCTCGTAAATTGTGTCGCACATGCTCGAACAGATCTTTAATTAGAAACTAAGACTAGTGGAATAAATGTGGGAAAGTTATTGCCGATTGAAATACTCGCAAACTTTACATGTAGGAAAGTTATCCATAGATGAAAATGTTATTTTATCCTTACATGGAATGCTGCATGGTAATACACTAAAAATCAAAGAAATTATCAAAGAATAGACTGTAACTTTTCTTATAGACACTAGTTACAAACAGGTCAAACTGTTAGGACTGAAAACATAGTTTATCAAAAATTTTTTAGTGATAATTGTTTCTGGTAATAAGTTATTCATTACTAGGAAATCCAATAAATACATGTTTTCATTAAATTTCTTGATATTACATTGCAATATATTTGAAATAATTTTGAGCATGCATTGGTTCAAAACTCTTGGTGAAATTCATTGGAACTGTGCAACTTTGAATATTTGCTTTAATCATCAATGTCACGAGGTGACACTATAAGGGAACCAATCTGGGACAACGAATTCAAAAATTGAATAACGTGGTACAGGGATAAATTTTATATTGTTTTAGAATTCCGGATTGATTGTCATCACCTGTCCTCATTACTAATCATTGCCCACTCTACCGTAATAAGTTTTTTTAATCACTTGTGCATATGATACCACTAGAAAACAACAAAGTTAAAAATGACTCATTCTTCAAAAGATAATGATGACTCGGTTCACTATAAGTGAGAATAACACCCATCATACTACATTAATAAGAATGCGCTTATTTGCTTGGATAATGACAACTCGTAGGGTTCAAAATGGGTTGGCTATTATGAAAGAAAATTCCTATCTCAAGTACATCATTAACTCTGTGATTCATGCAATTTATGGTATCATGCATTCTCGTGTGGGATTTGGTCAAGTACATGATTATGCCTCCGATGTGTAGTAGAAATTCCGAGTGTGGTGTCAACCATGGACTGTAATGCAGTCAATAGTAACAATGAACTTGCTAAAAGATTTCTTTTCGGGAAAAGTTTACGTGTTCATGTCGTCGATACGAGAGTGACAAGCAGTTGTTGACTCAAATAGTTGATAGAGCAAAATTGGTTCCAAGCAAAAGGAAAGCCTATTATCTTTTGATATTGGTGGGAATCAAATGAATGATCACCAAGCTGGTGGATAAGCAGTTCAATCGAGGAAATTGGGATGACTAGTTCCCCTCATCATCTTTATCTTCTCGCTTATTTCTATCTTTATATTGTTTGCATGGATCGTGATATTAACTGGTGTTATACCAGGAACATTTGCCTTAACCTTTGGTTAAATATGGTTTAGGATCTAATCTAGATCAGATCGGCGTAAATAGAATTTAAATAGATCCCCGAGAGCTTTAGCTAAATAAGACTTTATTCCGATAGATCTATTAGCTAAGATAGCTCGTTAGTATTGTTAAAACATCCTTCTAAATGATCAGTTTTACAAAATATGCATTAAACATTACTTCATTTTCAAAACTGATTGTTTTAATCAATACAACATCTTGTTAATCGATTAAATGAACTTATACAACATGTTTTAATCGATTGAAAATCGAAATAATCGATTATTTTTACTAAAGTTTCATGTTTTCAAAATCTTAAATGTTTTAATCGATTAAACTTTTCTTTCAATCGATTAAAATCATTTACCAAGAACATTTTAACCGATTATACTCGTTTTTAATCGATTTTTATTCCGGGAAGAAAGATTAAAGGCTTTAGTTAATGGTCAGTTTCGTAAACATGCTACTAAAGCGTGATTCCCTTATCTTTACACGTGTTAATTGTATTCATTACAAACGTGTTAATGGAGATAAGTTTGAATCAACTTTAATTGATTCTTTTCATGAGTGAAATATTGATTCACTTTTGTATTTTCAAAAACTTGAGCATATTTTTCGAAACCTTACATTCTTCTCTCTTCTATTCCCTATTTTTGATGAAGTCAAAAGGGGGAGAAATAGTTGCATCACTTTAAGATAAATTTAAGAACAACATTTTAGGGGGAGAAATAAGTTTTAGGGGAGAAACAAAACTTTATTACATTCTTATATTTCTCACCTAACTCGCATTATCAAGTGACTTATTTTGCGAGAGATTGTTTTTTTTCAAAATGGTGTTTGTCTTCATCAAATAGGGGAGACTGAAAGTGATCCTAGCAAAGATCTCATTGATTTGATGAAGTCAAAGATAAAGTCAAGGGTCAACTCTGCAGCGAGTCAAACAAGTCACTCGGAACAAAGGAGTCGAAGACTTAGTGTGTCTAAACAGAAAGCTTAGGTAAAACCACTTTACCTTTTCCATCGCATAAAGCTTCTTCACTCAATTTGCAAAATGCCTCAAAAATAGTTTTAAACAAATAAAAAACAAAAGCATTTTGGCAAAGAATTTTCTTAAACAAGTTATTAAGCTGATAAAGGTTTGAAAGAATCAATTTAAAACACTTAGAATGTTTTAAAAAGTGTTTTTACAATATTTTAATCGATACAAACTTCTTTTAATCGATTAAAACTCTTTATGACCGATTAGAATTCGAATGTAATAGGTCAGAATGCAATATAATCGATCAGATCTTAAATATGAGCGATTAGAATTATTTTAATCGATTAAAACACGTTTCAATCGATTAAAATCACTTTGGATGTCGAGTATGATCGATCAGAATGAGATTATGACCGATCGAAGTTGGTTATGATCGATCAGAATTGAATTATGACCGATCAGACTTATTTCAATCGATTAAAACGCATTTCAATCGATTAGAATAACTTAGAAAATCTTTTCAATCGATTAAAACGAACTTTCAATCGATTAAAATGACTTGAAAATATATGTGCAGATTTTCAATCGATTGAAACGAGTTTTAATCGATTAAAATAATTCTAATCGCTCATATTTAAGATCTGATCGATTATATTGCATTCTGACCTATTACATTCGAATTCTAATCGGTCATAAAGAGTTTTAATCGATTAAAAGAAGTTTGTATCGATTAAAATATTGTAAAAACACTTTTTAAAACATTCTAAGTGTTTTAAATTGATTCTTTCAAACCTTTATCAGTTAATAACTTGTTTAAGAAAATTCTTTGCCAAAATGCTTTTGTTTTTTATTTGTTTAAAACTATTTTTGAGGCATTTTGCAAATTGAGTGAAGAAGCTTTATGCAGTGGAAAAGGTAAAGTGGTTTTACCTAAGCTTTCTGTTTAGACACACTAAGTCTTCAGCTCCTTTGTTCTGAGTGACTTGTTTGACTGCTGCAGAGTTGACCCTTGACTTTATCTTTGACTTCATCAAATCAATGAGATCTTTGCTAGGATCACTTTCAACCACCATGGTCACTTCTTAAAACTTTAATTCTTAATTCCTTCTCATTTTGAATTTGCTTTGCAAACTTCCTAAAGACCTTAAAAGCTTCACTTTTCATTGTCAAGAAAAATGCCCAAGTATATCTAGAAAAGTCATCAATAATCACAAGACCATAATAATTTCCACCAAAGCTTTTTATCCTAGAAGGACCAAATAAGTCTAAATGTAATAATTCTAAAGGTTTTGTTGTGGAAATGACATTCTTTGATTTAAATGATGATTTTACTTGTTTACCTTTTTGACATGCATCACATAATCTATCTTTTTCAAACTTTAACTTAGGCAAACCAATAACTACGTCTTTTGAAATTAATTTGTTTAAATGATGCATATTTATATGAGCCGCTCTCTTATGCAATAACCATGGGTTCTCTTCCGTAGCAACTAAGCATGTTATACTAGTATCATGTATACAATCCAAATCAATCAAGTATATGTTATTATGCCTAATGCATTTCAATGCTACATTTTCGGAATCTATCAAATGTATGGTACAAAATTTACTTTCAAATATTACCTTGAATCCTTTGTCACATAGTTGACTTATACTAAGGAGATTA
Organism: Sphenostylis stenocarpa; assembly: GCA_963425845.1. Lineage (NCBI taxonomy): Eukaryota > Viridiplantae > Streptophyta > Magnoliopsida > Fabales > Fabaceae > Sphenostylis > Sphenostylis stenocarpa. The sequence goes on along the minus strand of OY731404.1, from coordinate 42,483,179 downwards.
TGCTTTAGCCCATCAACAAGAAGCACATCATTAATCTCCAAAGTGTTTGCACCACCTATATTTCCAATTCCAAGAATCTTTCCTTTGTTGTTGTCCCTATAAGTTAAATATCATTGTTCTTTAGCTTTGAAACTCACAAATTTCGTTTTGTCACCGGTCATATGCTTTGAGCATCCGCTATCAAGATACCACATAGACTTCTTTGATTTGGAAGTTTCCTACAAAACAAGAACATAGTAAACTTAGGTCCCCATAACTTTTGGGTCCTTGGGGTTAGAGACAAACAATTCATTTAACAATAGGAACCCAAATGTATTTTCCTTTAGGAACACCAAAATGTTTGATTTTACGTCTATTTGAAGTATGACCATGTTTCATACAATAAAAACATGCTTTAGATGTAGCTTTTGAAAATGATGCATTTCTAACAATAGATGCTCTAGTTCCTTTTTCCACCCATACTCTTCTCTTTTTAATTTTAGGTTTTTTCAAAGGAACATGATGGTTTACTCTATTTTGAGCTATAACAACTTTATCTTTATTATTATTACTTAATTCCTTTCCGGCTTTATCAAGCAAATGATTAAGTATATCAATGTCATATTCATACTCTTTACAAGATGCACATACTATATTCTTATCAACATTCTCATCTATGCATACAATTTTCGTTTCTAAGGTTTCCTTTTCCTCTAAACATGCAATTTTCTTTTTTAAGGACTCTACCTCCTTTTCGGATCTACTTAAACTCTTTTTCACAGCTTTGTATTCATTTTTCAAGTCCTTAAAGGCACTAAACAATTCATTATATGCATTTTGCAGTTCATCAAAATTATTTTCATCATCACTTGAAGATGAGTCGGAATCACTTACCTCAAAGTCGGAAGATATATTGTCATTTGCCATTAAGCAAATATTGACTTCAATTTCCGAGTCACTTGATTCTGAACTTGAATCACTATTTTCCCAAGCGATGTAAGTTTCTTCTTGAGGAACTTTTTGCCTTTGTTTTCTTCATTTTTCTTGTTTGGACATTCAGTCTTCACATGTCCTGTTTCACCACAACCATAGCATTTGATATTTACGGAAGTATTTTCTCTTACCTTTCCTTTACCTTTGAATGGATGTCTTCCTTTGGCTTTCATGAATTTGGTAAACTTCTTAATCATGAGACTCAATTCTTCTTCTTCATTCTCCGATTCTTCTTCTTCCTTTTTACTCTTACCTTTGGAAATTTCAGTTTTGAAAGCTAAGTTCCGCTTTTGATGTTGTCCTTCCTCATCATTTAGCCTTCCTAGCTCAAGCTCATGCTCTCTCAACTTTCCAAAGAGCGCCGCCATAGACATTGTGGCAAGGTTTTGTGACTCCGAGATGGCTGTCACTTTAGGTTGTCATTTCCTATCCAAAGATTTCAAGATTTTAACATTTAATTCATCAACGTCAAAAATATTACCTAATCCGGTGAGATGGTTCACAATATGTGTGTAACGCTTTTGAACGTCAAATATTGTTTTGCCTTGTTGCATTCAAAACATCTCATATTCTTAGATTAGAGAATTTTTTCGGGCTCTCTTAACGTAGTCGGTACCTTCGTGGGTTACTCTCAACATTTCCCACATCTCTTGAGCACTTTTACACACGGAGATCCTGTAAAACTCATCAAGGGTTAAAGCAGATGAAATAATATTTCTAGACCTAACATCAAATTGAGCTTTTCTATTTTCGTCCGCAGTCCATCTAGAAAATGGTTTAGGAACGTCTACTCCGTTTTCAGTAACTTTAGGAATATAGGGACCGTTTAAAATAGCGTCCCAAACACCTCTATCAATAGACTCTAAAAAGATTTGCATTCTAACTTTCCAGAAAGGATAATTTTGACCCGCAAAAATGGGGGTCTGTTGATAGAAGCACCTTTGACAAAAGTTTGATTTTGTCTGGCCATTTTCGAAAAATTTGAATGACTATCAAAGCAAGCTCTGATACCACTTGTTAGAATCGCGCAGCAGAATGTTTGCGTGAACGGACAAAAACCAAGAGGGGGTGAATTGGTTTCTTAACAAAAATTAGGTTTTAAAAATTTTCCCCAAATTTTACCGATTAAAATGATGTGTAAACGTAAATAGGATAAGGATAAAGTCTTACACATAAGATTTATACTGGTTCAGATCAAAAGACCCTACGTCCAGTTGTTAATCACTCAAACAGAGGATTAACGCTGTCACTATAATCAAAATTATTGCAAACAGATAACAATGGAAAAGATAGACTAATGAAAACACCTCTCTTGAGTCACACAAGAGATGAAGAACAACTTTCCCTAGAGACGGCACAACACACAATCCACTAAGAACTCCACTTAGTGATTCTTATCGTTTCTAGCCCACACCAGGTTCCAAAAGCCCCTTTTTCCTCCAACAAACAGTTATCTGGCAATCACAACTCTCAACTTTTGTTTGAAAAAGGTTGCTCAATTTTCTGGGAGCCTTAGAGAACCTTAAGTAGATGAATTAGGATTTGGGAATTGAGGATTTTCGAAACTTGGTGTATTGGGACTAGGGTTTTCGAAAATAGGTTTAATTTGAAGTTCAAAATGCAAAACTGACTGAAATAATCGATTATCTCAAGTGTTAATCGATTATTACAGAGCTAAAATCAACAGAAACCCTCAACGCACTGTTTTAATCGATTATTTGCCCTATTAATTGATTAACAGGCCTGTTAATCGATTAACAGGAGTGTTAATCGATTATTACAGAGAGCTGATACAGAAAATGGTTTTTCTCTCTGTAATAATCGATTATTTGACCCTTTAATCGATTAAACCCGTGAGTATTTGATAAAAATGAGTTTTTGAAGCTTCTAAAGAGTAGACTATGTACTGACTATCTTAGACTCTAATATTACAGACTCGAACTCATCAAAACAAAGTTATTACACAAGAATACAAGTTTTCAACTCTCTAAGTTCTTTGTTCTTGAATCATCATCAAAATCAACAAGTTTCATGACCATGTAAGTTCAACATCAAGTCCTTGTATGTTTAACAATTGTCTTGTACCCTAATGAAATACGCCCCAATAAAAACTAAATTTCACATCATGAAAAGTTGGTTGATGTATCCGTGTTCATAGAGGATAACTAACACATAAACATGTGAAGAAGGAGATAAGGACCAAAGCTTGATTTGGTAGGGAAAGTGTAGAAAAGTGAAGATTTTGAAACATGGGTTTATGCCTATTTATTCAGATATTAAGAAGAGAAATGTTCATGATACAACTTCCCTTATACATAGTTGGATGATGCTTAGAAGGTTGTGCTTTAATCCTTCTACAAGTAGCATATCTTGAATCATGAAGTTGTTGCTTATTTATATTTGTCCTGATCCAAGAATTTTGCCATTGTTGTTATCACCATATGTCACATGCCGTTGACTCTTTTTTGTGAAGCTTTCAAACTTAATTTTGTCACCGGTCATGTGCCTGGAGCATCCACTATCAAGAAACCAGAGTGATTTCTTATCCTTGATGATCAACTGCAATATCAACATACAAATCTAGGTACCATTTAATTATTTTTGGGTCCTTAAAAAGGTTAGTAGAATCACAAGTCTCTGCCAAAATACTAAGGATAAAAGAATAAAACCATGATATAATAGATTATGTAATTCCTGTAATTAAATTTTTTTTCAAACTTTCAAAAGTTTTCTGTGATAACCGATTATGACAGCATATACAAAAACAACATAATCGATTACTACAACGATAAAATTTTTACGAAAATTCATAATCTATTAGATGCTCAAACTATCAATTTATGTTTGCCCCTATAGGCGCCCATTTATATGTGTCATTAGGTATACCAAAATGCTTTATGTAACATCTATTTGTTGTATGACCTAATTTCATGCAATAAAACACATGTTGGTTTTCTTTGAAAAGGTCTAAATGAGTGTAGACCCCTAATCTTGCCCGACCTCATAATAAAGACCAGCAGACCTCCTATTCGAAGATGGACGAAGCCTAAGAAGCTACTAGGAGAGACTATTAGGCCCCATACTAGGATAGAAAGGATTTTCTACATTAAAATAAGGATTTTCGCCTTCAGAGGTTGAGACCGCCGTCTCGCATTCGGGACGGCCGTCTCGCTTTGCAAATGTGGCGAGACTGACGTCTCGTTTGGCGAGACCGCCGTCTCGCCACCTGCAGATGGCGAGACCCCCTCTCGTTTGGCGAGACAACCTTCTCGCCATTTTTGCAAGGTGAGACGGTCATCTCGAATGGCGAGACGGTCGTCTCGACCTTGTCAGACGAGACGATCATCTTGACCTGACAGGCACGAATCCCTATAAATAGTCACGTTTTCGCCCTCATTCCACACAGTTCTTCCACTTTCTCTCTTGCAACTTCTTCAAATTCTCTTCCTAGAACCCCTCCGAAGCATTTTCTGGAGTTTCTGAGAGTTTCCTAGAGTTTTTATAGCGTTTTCGAGAGATTTCCGACGTTGTAAAGAGCGAAGGGCTGCCAAAAAGCACCCTAATTTTCAAGAGTATTAATATAAAGGTTGCCTCGGATGTTTCTTCATTCTCCCTCTCTCTCTCTTACTGTTTTATTTCTATGATTAAATTGCATGATAGATATTAGGGCCATGTAGTCGTTATTTCAATTCCGCAAAATAAAGGGTAAAAGCGTATTTTCACAAAGTTTATTTATTAGCTGGTCTATCATAGGGAACCCAAAAGGGGCGTCGTAAGGGAACTAAAACTTCCCTTGCACGTAACTAACTCCCTTACCTAACTTTGGTTTTAACGACCAAAGTTGGTTTTCGAAAATCAACGCCTTTTTACTCCTTTTTCGATGTTTCCAGTAAAAACATCGATGGCGACTCCATAAGAACCCTTCAAAAATTAGTTCTTGGGTGAGCCCGGTTATCGGACGATCCAAGAACACTCTTTTAAAAATCTCGCCCCTAGGTTCAGCCCGGTTATCGAACAACCTAAAGGCGTTGTAACCACACCCATAAAAACGCGAAAATTGATAAGTCAGAACCATCGCGTCGCTCCGACCGCCTCGTTTTGATGGTGGCGACAGATGGCGACTCCGCTGGGGAAGCCTAGAGAGTTGATCCCATTTAATGATGGGCCAGCTTAAATAAATAAACCGAGAAATTACGCTTTTACCCTACCTTGTATTATAACATGTTTTAATGCTTGGCTTTAATAACTGTTGTTTGTTTATTTTTACGCAATTGTTTGAAATACAAATTGTACACAAACCTTTGCACACAACAGTTCCCTCTATACCTGGGGGGCAAGTGAGAAATCCATAGGGAGTGGGTGCCAGGTACGGTTCGCTGTAGTGATGGCCTTGTGCCCACCAGTGTGATCGGAAACCACCACTCAAGATGATAACCTTGTTCTTTTGGCACAAAGACTGAATATGGCCTTAGTGCTAAGCATGGTCGGAAGGCTGGAGAGTGGGGACCCTATAATGGGGGCACCTTGGGGGCCTTAGCCTTGGTGAGAACAGTTAGAACCTACCTTCGTCAATGCACTTTTCTGCAGGAAAACCCTACCTCGTGATTAAAAGGACTTCTCGTTTGTTCGTGGATTATCGAATTGTGTGTGCATTTGTTTGTTGCATTTGTCTGTTGCATAGCATAACCAAACAACAGAAAAATCACAAAAATAAAACATTTTTTGCAATAAACACCCTCTGCCTTTTAGCTAGCCTGGTTTCAGGTTCTTTGTAAGCTAAGTAGCCACGCAGTCCGACAGAAGAGATAAGGGACGCTAAATATTATTCTTTCACATAAAGCCATTTTTTTATCTCAGACAGTCTGCCTTTTAGCTAGCCTGATTTTAGGTTCTTTGTAAGCTAAGTAGCCACGCAGTCCGACAGAAGAGATAAAAGGCTATAAAAAATAATAAATAAAAATCAAATTCAAAACAATAAATGGGACCTTGTTCATAAACATTATACTCATAAATCATTCATATAAGTAGTTTATTTTCTAAAAAATAAAATACGCAAATACCATACATCATGTAGAAATAAAACATGATAAATAGGAAAATAAACACTCACATTCATACCTACAATAAGCATCATATTCATAAAGCATGCATTTTGGTTTTAGAAAATGGAAGGGACTAGTAGACAATTGAAGAAAGTGGACATTCCCCGGTACCATACTGAGAAGCTTGAACGACCTTGCGCAATAATGCCACCAGAGGTCCGCTCCGACTTTGAAAAATCCTATGGACGGATTCTCGACCTGCTGAAGATCTGTGTCGATCAAGTTTTCATCAATGTACTAGTTCATTTCTGGAACTCTATTCTGCGCTGTTTCGAATTTCCACAGTTCGACATGGTGCCCACCTTAGAGGAGTATGAGATTATGCTGAAATGGCCCAAATCAGCTAGGGTCCATATCCGCCACGAGGCATATACTCCTGTAGCACAATTTGCTGCCATCATTAGATTGCCATTCCGGCAGACTACCCTGATAGAAAAAAGGGAACATCCAGGGTTGGAAAGTCTCAATGTTAGAAGACCATCTGTCCAATTTGGCTGAAAAGGCAGAATGGGTCGCCTTCAACAAAACCCTGGCTCTGATCATATTTGGAACAATCTTGTTTCCCTTCCACATTGACATAGTGGATCAAGCCGTCATGGACGCCTTCTTCGCCTGGGACGTGAACTCGAAGAGTCCCTTGCCTGCAATTCTTGCCGACACCTTGCTCTTGGTGGATTTTTGCCGCCAGAAGCAAGGAAAAACACTCCGTTGTTGTTCTTCACTACTTTTCGTGTGGGGCATCACACATTTTTATGCCTCTAGTCATATGGGGATGTTCCCCGACCCTTTAAGGAGCTTCTCCAAAATCCCTCTCCAACGACGCTTAACTTCAGAATGGAAGGACGAGTTGGAATAATGGGACGCCAACCATTTATCCTGGGTCTGCCCTTGGTTCCGACCCGGTCTAGTCCTCATCAGATGTGGGGATTATCTGAACGTACCCTTGATAGGACTCAAGGGTTGCATAGCCTATTCACCTAGAGTAGCTATGAGACAACTCATGAGGACTCAAACTACAATTTCTTGAGGGGAAATCAGAGGACTGTGTTTCTTCGGAGACCCATGCACAATTGCTAACTCACCAGCCGTGAGAAGAGCATGGGAGAAACTAGTCTTTATGGGAGATAGAGAGCTAGGAAAAGCTCGAGTGGCTGTCTTTAGTGACTATGAGGTGCGGAGGAAAAGAAGAGGGATGTCTCAACCATCCACCTCACTCATCACAAGCGCCAATAGTGAAGAGCTGCAAGCTCAAGTCGATGCCTTGACCCAGAGGATAGAAATCATGGGAGCCCAGATGAGGGCCCTTGAGGAAAGAGAGCAAGAATCTATCCTCACCATAGATGGTCTGCAGAGGCAATGTAAGAAAAAGGATCATGAAATAGAGTGCCTCAAGGATCAGTGTGCTGACTCTAATGAGCAAGCTATCCGAGCATCCAAAGCTGCCAGAACCATCTCGGATAGCCAACTCCAAGAAATAACCGCCAAATAAGCACGCCTTGAGGCCGAATCAGCAAAACAGGCTAAGACGATCGAGGACTTGATGGAAGACCTCACCAGGACTCGGTCAGAAATACGCCAAGAGCGAGAGGCTAATCGGAGACTCAACAAAAGTCTCGCTGAGCTACGCTGCAAAGAAAGAGACGGGCTAGCTCAGTACGGCCAAGTACTACAAGAGAAGGACCGAGCCCTCGCAAAACTTGACGAACTACAAGCCTTGGTCGTCCATCAAGAGGCGAAGATCAAAGAGACTCAAAAGTACAGTGAAGATATGAGCCAGGAGGTCCAGAAGCAAAGCGAAGCACTTGCTTGTCACGTCCGGGAAGCCGAAAGGGAATTACATAGAGATCAAGACCCGCCTGTGGGTTTCTTTAGGTTTTTCCGTTTCTGTCAAAAGTTGCTTCGTAGTATGGAATAGGGGAATATACACCTTCTACGGATAAATGAAATTTTTCTTTAACAATTGTCTACTTGCATGCATATCATTCATTTGCATATTTAATTTCCCCTCCTTCACTCTTAATAAATAAGATAATAAAAAGGAAGGATTAACTGACACGTCTTCCAAATCAGAAGAATGGAGAGAAAGCCACTCCTAATCAAGCTTTCCCCAACGGTTGATGCGCCACAAGAGGACAATAAGCCTCGACCGTTGGTCCTTAAAAATAAAGAAGAAGGGGCAAGGACACCAGTGCGACTATTTATGCCACGTCCTTTCCCCTACGAGTCAAATAAAGTTGTACCATGGAGATATGGAGAATCTTCACCAATAAAGGAGGATATCTCGAATATAGTCAGCATTGGGGGCATGACTAGAAGTGGAAGAGTCTACTCCCCCAAGGACTCAGAAGAAGACGTCCCCAAGAATAAAGGAAAAAATAAAAAAACCGAAGAAAAAGAAAATAAAGAATCCAAGGAGGAGACAGAGGAATTAGTCCAGTTTATAAGGCAAAGTGAGTATTCCATTATTGACCTGCTCAATCATACACCTGCAAAGATAACCCTATTATCTCTAATGATGAGCTCAGAACCGCACAGAAATGCCCTGATGAAGGTCTTGAGCGAAGCGCATGTACCTCACACCATATCCCAAGAAAAGGTTGAGAGAATCGTTAATCACATCATGACAAGCGATCACCTCACCTTCACAGAGGAAGAACTCCCCCTCGAGGGGTCAAACCACAACAAGCCCTTGCACATCTCCATCAAATGCAAAGAGTACCTCATCGTCAAAGTTCTTGTGGATAACGGGTCATCCTTGAATGTGATGCCCAAGTGCACACTCGACAAATTGACTATCCAAGGAACCCATCTGCGCCCAAGTAGCACTATCGTTCGAGCCTTCGACGGATCAAAACGAGAAGTAGTGGGAGAAGTTAATTTGACAATCCAAGTTGGGCCCACTATCTTCAACGTCAATTTCCATGTAATGGATATTACTCCAGCATACAGTTGTCTCCTCGGCAGGCCTTGGATTCATGACGCTAAGGCAATACCTTCAACGCTCCACCAGAAAGTCAAGTTCATAGTGGATGACAAATTGGTCACGGTCCAAGCAGAAGATGATATCCTGATCAGTAGACCGTCCACCCAACCTTATGTGGATGCGGCTGAAGATGCCCTTGAAACATCTTTTCAAGCGCTCAAAATAGCCAACGTAGAGAGACTTCCCAAAAACACAAAGGTAGCCCGCATGATGATGAAGCACGGTTACCATCCTGGCCAAGGACTGGGGGCAGATTCCCAAGGCATGAGGGAACCCCCAGAATTTAAAGATAATCCTTTCAAGTGTGGCCTAGGATATGACCTTACTGAGGACCGAGCTGAAGGAAGAAAAGGGAAGTCTCCCCTCCGCACACTCAAGCAAATGTTCCGAAGCGGAGGGATGCAAGCGTCAAGGGCTACCCTAGTCATTAGGAGATCTTTTTCTTCAGTTAAGGGATGTAAACCCCATGATTGTTAGAGATTATCCCCCGGGGCTAGCCCGACCCCTGGGCATTTCAAGGCACATATTCCCTTATTAATTAATAAAGAATACATTTTTTACTATATGCTTCTCTTCTTGCTATTTCATGACTAGACCTCACAATAACCTTGTCTAAGCAAACAAAAAGTAGAATAAAAAGCACATCCAAATAATCAGAACTTGCCATTGCCATTACAATCAAGCTAGTTGATTAGAAGCACAAAACAAGGCTTTATCTCACCATAAAGAAAGTCATGTTTCGCCAATATTGTGAAAAAGAAAATAATAACAAAGGAAAGAAAAAGCCCATAGAAGCCAAAGGCCAAAAAAAACAAAAAAAAGAAAGGGCAAAATACCCGGTAGGAAACCCACTAAGGGGGCTACGCAAAAGATAGGGTCGACCAGTAGGATACCCGAACAAAAATAAAGGGTAGCCTAGGCAGAAATTAGGGTTACAAAAAGGTCCGCTAGGATTCCCTAAAACAAAAACAAAAAGAAGGAATCTAGACAAAACATAGGGCCAAAACACAATATCCTAGTTTGAAAACCCGAAGGGCGATTTAGAGAGATCAGCTAGCCAATAAAAGCAATGGAAATAAGCTAAGGCGCAAATACAAGAAAGGAAACGTTTGCTTAGACAAAAAGCTTAAACACCCAAACCTAACCTTAGCCAACCATTCTTACAAAAACCTTTTTCTAAAAAAATTAACAGTCTAAAACACAAGCCGTTGAATTTTCCCTCTTACTTCTCTTCTCTTGACCCTCACAACAATATTCTAATAATTAATTTGGGAATATGGAGGCGTATAGTCAACAAGAGGATTGAAATCCCTAAAGCGAAGAAAAAGGGACACTAACATAGCAAAGTGTGTTATAAAAAAAAAACAGAAAAAGAAAAAGCAAAGAAAAAGAAAGAAAGAAAGATCAAATTATTCTTCGGTCACAAGAAGTCCAGCATGGTACAACCGAATACAAGAGTGCATATCAGAGGATACTTGTCACTAAAAGACACGTCAGTTAATTCCTTCTGAAAAACTAAATGAAATAGGCATTATAGGACATCAAACATGAAAACATTGCATGCATAAAATGTTTTTGAACCAGGTCCTATTTTCTTCCAAAAAAAAAAAACCTAGAATCGAGACGGTCATCTCATATGTTCATACCGTCGTCTCAATTTCCAGCAAAACGAGACCGCCGTCTCGACTTGACAAAAAATGGGACCGCCTTCTGGTTTGGCGAGACGGTCATCTCGCTTAAGGCCAAAGTCGAGACCGTTGTCTCAAGGCTCCAGACGGTCGTCTCGGCCAGCGCAAAATCGAGACTGCCGTCTCGACATCCCACACGGCGGTCCCGAATTTGAAAAAATTTCTATAAATAGAGAGGCCTAGGGGGGGTTCTCCACACCTCCTTTTGCACTCCCACCTTCCATTCTCTCACTCTCAAGCACCCTACAGTCAAAATGCACCGTGGAGATCAGTCTAGGAAGAGAAGAGGCTCTGCCGGCCCTAGCAGCTCCTCAGCTCCCGCTCCGCAGGACCCCACACAGCTTTCACCGATGCACCAGGCCCGTCTAGAGCACATTCGCGGGTATACATGGCACCCCATGCTAAGGTTGGATTTTGGCATCCTCGCCGAATTCAGGTGGGAAGATGATATATGCGCCCACATCGGCAGCATAGGGTGGCGCTTCCTCCTCCAGCCTCCACCTACCCACGTCTACCCCCAGGGGGTGCTAGAGTTTCTCGCCTCCATCTCCTACGCCGAGTTCCCCCCCATGGTACCAGGTCTGTCACCGACAAAAATGGTGACGTACTTCATGGGTGGGATGTACCGGACCACCACCCTGGACGAGTTCAATGTGACCATTGGATTCGTCCAGCCCGAGGATGTGCTGACTCGGGAATACCAGGATGCCATCTGCGCACGCCCCACCAACCTCACCACCGACGAGATGTGGGAAGAACTGACTGGGGCGCACACTCTGCCCACGCTGATGAAGGGCTCCGCACTTCCCCCCGCCCTCCGCATCTACCACAAGTTGCTGGCTGGGACTGTCCACGGGCGGAAAGAGAGCCAGGGTAAAGTTACCCTCCCGGACCTCTTCGTCCTCTATTGCATGAGCCAAAGGCACCGGTGCAACCCTGGCTATTTCTTCCCGAAGGCCCTCAAGGACTTCGGGAGCCAGCCCGTGGGAGCCGTCCTCATAGCCCCCCATCATCACCCCCCTGGCAGAAAAATAAGGGTGCAGTGGCCTCCAGCCTCCCTCATGGCCCCCCTCATGGCCCCCCTGGCAGAAAAATGAGGCCTCCAGCCTCCGACCCGAGACTATCAATGGGTCGGTCCTAGTTAGCATGGGGATGCTGCTACACCAAGGGACTCGGATGATCCTCCACCCCTCACTGGATGTAACCTTGGATCTCCGGGATCTCGTAGCAATGCACGATCTCCCGACACCTCCCGAGTTCCAACAACAGCAGCAACAGCTGAAAGAATTAATGGTTGAGTTCAAGAGGGGGGGTGAATTGAACTTAAGAAAACTTTTTCGCAAAACTTACTTTCTCTTGGAAGAATGATTTATCTTTATTCAATTCTTGTGTAGGTAGGTTTGATTTTAATCACAGCAAGTATATAGACAAGAAATAAAGGAGATGAAAGAAGAAATTCAACACAAAAGTTTATACTGGTTCACTCTTTACCAGAGCTACATCCAGTTCTTGACAAATCTGTCAAGTTCCACTAATTCCAAGTGAAAAATACAACCAGTAGATATACACCAATCTACCCCAAGAACTATCTCACAAACCCACAAGATAGATTCTTGAAAACCTCCCGATAACCAAATCCGATTCATCGTAACCAGTGCAGATCCAAAATCCAATCTGCACAATCACACTTTACACAAGAGTATGAAAAGAAAAAACCTGGACTGCAGCTTTATCAGTACAAATGTCCAGAAGCAATTCTAACTCAGAACTTTCTCTCTTTGATTAACAACAATCTTGATCAAAGCACCTTATGATATGAACAGTTCTTGAATGCACAGAGAAAGTCATGGATATGATAGCTCAAAGATTGCTTTCAAATGTTTTCACAAATTGTATATTTCAGAAGATAGATCAAATCTGTATTTATAGAGTAAAAGAGAGTACCAGAATGTTTAATTTGTTAAAAACTGATTCAGAGTAGAAAGTAATCGATCAAAATGAACATATAATCGATTAGAATCAATTATGATCGATTAAAACAGCATTATGATTGATCAGAACTAATTATGATCGATCAGAATGCATTTCAATCGATTAAAACGACGTTTCAATCGATTGATTTTATTTAAAACTTCATTCAATCGATTGATTCGTGTTTTCAATGGATTGAAATAGCTTAATGAAAAATGATAGCTCTCTGTTTCAATCGATTAAAAAACATTTCAACAGATTGAAATCCTGTAGGTTTTTAGACAGAAAAATAGTCTCTTTGTTTCAACAGATTGAAAAGTATTTCAACAGATTGAAATTCTAAAAACACTTAGACTGAAAAATAGTCTTTCTGTTTCAACAGATTAAACAACATTTTAACAGATTGAAAATCCTTTTCAACAGATTGAAAAACTTAGTTTGTTCTTTTAATGATTATGTGTTAGTTTTTCATGCAGAAAAATGATTTCAATGAGATGCATCATTTCAAGGCGCTTATCACAAGATTTATTTGCCTATCAAGAGATTAAGTTCTAAACTTCTAACCTATTCAACTACACACCCACAAACTAAACTATATCAACTCAATATGTCTTCATCAAATCCAACAAGTGCTTCAACAGCAATAGCAACAGCAGCAGTACACGAACGATTTTGCTGGCGTCAACCGCAACATCTACGATTTACGCCAGCAATTTGACCAAATGTCTATGAGACAAGAGCAGATATCCCTAAGGCAAGATGCCTTCGACACAAGGCAGGAGGCATTCGCCCAATACCAAGAGGGAATGAGGCAGGACCTGGCGGCATTCCGGCAGGAGTACATTGACGAAGCCCAAAATTAAGCAGAGTTCCGAAGGCATATGTACCGGCAGTTCCCCTCTTACGGATCGTCTCCAGACACGAGTCCACCACCTTAGGGATAGAGCTTAGAAAATAAAACTGTTGTAATAAATTTTATCATAAATAAAATTTTAGTTTATTCATTTTTCTCTCCTTCTCAAAAGAGTCAGCGTAACAAAAAGAAACTAAGAGTAAAAAGACTTACGCTCAAAGAAAAGCCAAAATCCAAGATCGCGAGAAAAAAGAAATAAAATCACGGAAAAAGGCAGGATTAAAACAAGTTAATCACCCTGACCAACAAATTTTGACAACCAAGAAGAAGTCGAACAACAAACAAAACTACCCGACAACCAGCGAAGTCGGATGACTACCACCAAAAGATCAAAATCAAAGAATCCCCAGTAACCAACAAGCTGGATGAACACCAACAGAGTCCCCGGCACAGACCGGACGACTACTCTCAAAAAGACAAAGTAGAGAACACATCTCAGTGCTCGACGCATGAGCCACCCGAGCAGTAAGCCGCCACCACCAGTCCTACGCAGTGGACTGTACCAGCCTAATAGGGGGTTCATACCTATCAAACTGCGCACGCGGTGCGCCTGATCTGCGCTTGAGCCGGATCAGTAAGTCGTAACTACCAGCCTGATGGGGGGTTTATACCCATCAACCGAAGGATCGGCTACCGTGAGAAGGAGTATCCTGAGGTTCTACCATGTTCCAACCAAAAGGATCGGCTACCGTCAGAAGGAGTATCCTGGAGGTGCACAACAACTTTTCCCCAGAAGATCAATCGCCACAAGACAGGATGTCCGAAGGGTAACCGGGTAAGAGGGTCAACTCCTTTACCCTCCAGTCGATCTTCTTGGCACGATAGGCCAACAGTCGACTTGTCAGGTAAAGGGGGGGCAACTGTAGACCCCTAATCTTGCCCGACCTCATAATAAAGACCAGAAGACCTCCTATTCGAAGATGGATGAAGCCTAAGAAGCCACTAGGAGAGACTATTAGGCCCCATACTAGGATAGGAAGGATTTTCTACATTAAATAAGGATTTTTGCCTTCAGAGGTCGAGACCGTCATCTCGCATTCGGGATGGCTGTCTCGCTTTGCAAATGTGGCGAGATTGCTGTCTCATTTGGCGAGATGGTCGTCTCGCCACCTGCAGATGGCGAGACCCCCCTCTCGTTTGGCGAGACGGCCTTCTCGCCATTTTTGCAAGGAGAACGGTCATCTCGAATGGCGAGACGGCCGTCTCGACCTTGTCAGACGAGACGACCGTCTCAACCTGACAGGCGCGAATCCCTATAAATAGCCGCGTTTTTGCCCTCATTCCACACAGTTCTTCCACTTTCTCTCTTGCAACTTCTTCAAATTCTCTTCCTAGAACCCCTCCGAAGCATTTTCTGGAGTTTCTGAGAGTTTCCTAGAGTTTTTATAGTGTTTCCAAGAGATTTCCAGCGTTGTAAAGAGCGAAGGGCTGCCAAAAAGCACCCTAATTTTCAAGAGTATTAATATAAAGCTTGCCTCTGAGGTTTCTTCATTCTCCCTCTCTCTCTTACTATTTTATTTCTATGATTAAATTGCATGATAGATATTAGGGCCATGTAGTCGTTATTTCAATTCCGCAAAATAAAGGGTAAAAGCGTCTTTTCACAAAGTTTATTTATTAGCTGGTCTATCATAAGGAACCTGAAAGGGGCGTCGTAAGGGAACTAACACTTCCCTTGCACGTAACTAACTCCCTTACCTAACTCTGGTTTTAACAACCAAAGTTGGTTTTCGAAAACCAACGCCTTTTTACTCCTTTTTCGATGTTTCCGGTAAAAACATCGATAGTGACTCCATAAGAACCCTTCAAAAATTAGTTCTTGGGTGAGCCCGGTTATCGGACGATCCAAGAACACTCTTTTAAAAACCTCGCCCCTAGGTTCAGCCCGGTTATCGGACAACCTAAAGGCGTTGTAACCACACTCATAAAAACACGAAAATTGGAAAGTCAGAACCATCACGTCGCTCCGACCGCCTTGTTTTGACGGTGGCAACAATGAGTTTCTTAAAATATTTGAAACTAGTTTCACATATGTTTTCCTTGACTCTTTCACAAAAATAGTTTTATGAGGTTCTAGACTTTCTTTAGGTTTGTAACCAAGTCTAGCTTTGCTAGAATCCCCTCTTTGACACCTTAATATAGAATCAAGATTTTCAGAAGATTTTGAAAACTTGCTCATTATTTTCCCTAACTTGAAAATCTCATTTTCCAAATGATTACAATTTTCACAAGGATGAGCTACTTATTTATCTTTAGCCAAAGTTTTAAATTTCTCAACATCTTTCTTTAAGCACTCATTTTCTTTTTCAAGAATACCAACAATATTTTCTAATGCTTGAAACCTTTGCTTAAGTGCAATGTATTTCTTAGCTAACTTGTTAAAAACTTTATACATTTCTTGATATGTTTCATACAACTCATCGTATGCATTTTAGGATTTTGTGCTACTTACTTGTGATGAGGTTTCTTGTTATGAGACTTCATCATCACTCTTTGTCATCAAGCAAATATTTGTTTCTTCTTCTCCATCACTGCTTTCGGAAGAACTCTCTTGTGTTGTGGAAGAATCATTATCCTCCCAAGCAATATAAGCTGTGTGTTTTCTCTTATAGATAGTGTTCTTCTCTTTCTTGTTCTCTTTCAGATCTTTCTTCTCTTTCTTAAGTTTTGAATAGTCTGGTTTGATATGACCAAGCTTTCCACATCTATAGCACTCGTACCTATTGGTTTTCTCTTTTCTTTGCTGTCTCTTTTTCCTACTCTTTATAAACGAGTAAACTTTTCAACAAAAAGAGATATGTGGGAATCTGAAAACTTACCTTCATTTTCACTTTCATCCTGTGAAGTTTTTACTGCATTTAGAGCTATCGTCTTGGCTTGGTTCTGTTCACCATTCTTTAACATTTATAGTTCAATCTCATGTTCTCGCAGCTTTCCAAATAGAGTAGAAATATTCATTTATGTGAGATCCTTTGATTCTATAATAGCAGTGACCTTTGGTTGTCAATTCCTGTCTAAGGATTTCAAGATCTTTGTGTTAAACTCCTCATTATCAAAACTCTTTCCTAATGCTTTCAAGTGATTTACTATATGTGTGAAGCGTGTCTGGAAATATGTGATGATTTCATTATACTTCATTTGAAACAATTCATACTCCTGGATGAGTGTGTTCTTACGTGCTCGCTTTACTTCATTTGTTCCTTCATGTGTCAGTTCAAGAGTGTGCCATATTTCTTTTGTCGTCTTGTATTGTAAGACCCTGAAAAATTTATTACGAGTTAAGGCATAAACAATATCATTTCAAGCTCTTACATCATATTGGGCACGCTTGTTTTAATCCGGTGTCCATTGGTCAAAAGTCTTTGGAACAACTCCAGACTCCGTTGTTCTCATCGGAATGTAGGGACTGTTGAGTACTGTTGAATATAGAGGAAATACGGTTTGAGATTAATCTCCCTTATGTATAAACCACACATAGGGTAATCTATTTATAATAGGGAGAGGTACAAATAAAAGAGTAACCGAAAGTAAACAAAATAAATAGAAGATAATGTTTGATATTGTGGTTAACAATATCTAACAATATCTTAACAATATCTAAACAATATCTAATACTCCCCCTCAAGCTGGAGCATACAAGTCGTATGTGTCAAGCTTGTTACAAATATAATCAATTCTAGGCCACCGTAAAGACTTAGTAAAAATATCTGCTGACTGATCACTTGAGTTAACAAACTCAGTCTTGATGTCTCCAGACATAATCTTTTCTCGAATGAAATGACAGTCAATCTCAATGTGTTTGGTCCTCTCATGAAACCCAGGATTACAACTAATATGAAGAGCAGCCTGATTGTCACACACAAGTGTCATTTGAGTGACATCTCCAAATTGTAACTCTCTAAGCAATTGCTTGAGCCAAACAATTTCACAAGAAGCCGAGGCCATAACTTTATATTCTACTTCTGCACTAGATCTTGCCACAACACTGTTTCTTATTTTTTCACGAAATCAAGTTACCACTAATAGAGACACAATATCCAGATGTAGATCTTCTATCCGAAGGAGATCCTGCCCAATCAGCATCTAAGTAGCAAACAAATCTTGTATGGTTATTAGAACCATATAATAATCCT
Organism: Sphenostylis stenocarpa; assembly: GCA_963425845.1. NCBI lineage: Eukaryota > Viridiplantae > Streptophyta > Magnoliopsida > Fabales > Fabaceae > Sphenostylis > Sphenostylis stenocarpa. The sequence goes on along the minus strand of OY731404.1, from coordinate 42,465,417 downwards.
TTTCTAGGAGATCCTTTAATATACTTCAAGATACGAATGACTGCATTCCAATGATCTTCACATGGGGAATTAAGAAATTGGCTAACCACACTGACTGCAAAGGGTCAGGACGAGTAACTATAAGATAATTCAATTTTCCAACAAATCTTCTATACTGCTCAGGATCAGATATAGGCTCTCCCTGATTTGGTAGAAGTTTAGTATTAGGATCCATGGGTGTATCAACAGACTTTAAACTCATCAACCCAGTTTCCTCCAAAATATCCATGGCATACTTTCTCTGAGATGAAACAATACCATCATTGGACTGTGTCACCTTAATACCCAAGAAATATCTAAGTTTGCCAAGATCTTTGGTCTGAAAATGGTGACATAGATGTTGTTTCAACTGAGAGATGCCATGGTTGTCACTACCTGTAAGAACGATATCATCAACATATACTATCAAGTAAACACATCCAGCACTTGAGTTTCGATAAAAGACAGAATGATATGCTTCACATCGAGTCATACCAAATTGTTGAATAAACTTGCTAAACTTTCCAAACCAAGCCCTTGGAGACTGTTTTAGGCCATATAGGGATTTGCAAAGACGACATACCATCCCAAAAGACTCCCCTTGAGCAAAAAACCTAGGAGGTTGCTCCATATAGATTTCTTCTTGCAAATCACCATTGAGGAAAACATTTTTAACATCCAGTTAATAAAGAGTCATTGTTGAAGAGCGGCCATGGCAATAAATAAACGAACAAAAGCCATTTTCCCCACGGAGGAAAAGGTATCTCCATAATCCAACCCAAAAATTTGAGTATAACCTTTGGCCACAAGACGAGCTTTGAGACGATTAATAGTACCATCAGGTCCAACTTTGATAGCAAACACCCACCTACAACCAACAACAGATTTTCCAAACGGTAACGGGACCAATTCCCAAGATCCACTATTATGAAGAGCACTTAGTTCATCTAACATGGTCTGACGCCAACCAGGATGTGTTAAAGCTTCACGGACAAATTTTGGAATGGTCACAGAAGAAATAGAGGAAAGACATGTATAAAAAGGTAATGATAGTTGATGATAACTCAAAGCAATATAATGGGGAGAGGGATTACGTGTAGAACGGATACCTTTTCGGAGGGCAATGGGAAGGTCAGACTCATGTGTTAGATCCGGAGGAGACAGAGTAGTTGGCACTTGAGTGGAGTCACATGGTGGTGGTTGTGATTGATTTTGGCAACTATAAACCTGAAAAGGCAGTGGAGAAGAAGCTAACTGCAAAACAGGAACTAATGGTGAAGAAGACACAGTTAGTGGGTCACACACAATAGGAACATTAAATGTACTAGGAGTGTTGACAGGATTGGATGGAGACAGAGGTGAAGATTGACTTTTAAAATAAAGAGAGAACTCATCAAAGGTGACATCTGCAGACACAAAATAACGGTTAAGAGAAGAAGAAAAACATTATTATCCTTTTTGTGATCTTGTAAACCCTAAGAAAACACATTTATGTGATCTAGGAGAAAGCTTATCAAGACCATAACTTAAATTATGAACAAAACATGTAGACCCGAAAACTCTTAGAGGTAAGGAATGAAGAGGTTCATGAGGGAATAAAATGGAATGAGGTCGTTGAAACATACAAGGATATGAATGTTGAACATACATGGATATGAAGCCTGTAGATTTTGATGATGATTCAAGAACAAAGGACATTAAAGATTTGAAGACTTGTAATATGATGTAATAACTCTGTTTTGATGATTTTGAGTCTGTCCTTTTAGAGTCTAAGATAGCCAGCACATAGTCTACTCCTTAGAAGCTTCAAAAACTCATTTTTATCAAAAACACACTGGATTAATCGATTAAATGGCAGAATAATTGATTATTACAGAGAGAAAAACCATTTTCTGTATCAGCTCTCTGGAATAATTGATTAAAGCCCCTGCTAATCGATTAACAGGGCTGTTAATCGATTAACTGCTCAAATAATCGATTAAACTACATGGTTATGGGTTCCTAATGATTTTGGCTCTGTAATAATCGATTAACACTCAAGATAATCGATTATTTAAGTTAGATATGTGTTTTGAATTTCAAAATTGCACCAAGTTTCGAAAACCCTAGTCCCAATTCATCAGGTTTCGAAAATTCCCAATTCCCAAACCCTAATCTTTCTACTTAAGGTTCTCTAAGGCTCTCTACAAATTGAACAACCTTTTTCAAAACAAAAGTTGAGAGTTGTGACTGCCAGAGAACTGTTTGTTGGAGGAAAAAGGGGCTTTTGGAACCTATTGTGGGCTAGAAGTGATAAGAATCACTAAGTGGGTTTTCTTGGTGGATTGTGTGTTATGCCGTGTCTAGGGAAAGTTGTTCTTCATCTCTTGTGTGACTCAAGAGAGGTGTTTTCGTTACCTTATCTTTTCAATTGTTATCTGTTTGTAAAACTGTGATTATAGTGACAGCGTTAATCCTCTGTTTGAGTGATTAGCAACTGGACGTAGGGTCTTTTGATCCGAACCAGTATAAATCATCTATGTAAGACTCTATCCTTGCTCTATTTACTTTACACAGCAATTTAATCGGTGAAATTTGGGAAAATTTTTAAAACCCTAATTTTTGTTAAGAAACCAATTCACCCCCCCTCTTGGTTTTTGTCCAGAAACGCAAACATTCCGCTGCGCGATTCTAACAAGTGGTATCAGAGCTTGCTTTGATAGTCATTCAATTTTTCGAAAATGGCCGAACAAAATCAAATGTTTACCGAGGGTGCTTCTATCAATAGATCCCCACTTTTTGCATGTCAAAATTATCCCTTTTGGAAAGTTAGAATGCAAATATTTTTAGAGTCTGTTGATAGAGGTGTTTGGGACGCAATTTTAAACGGTCCCTTTGTTCCTAAAATTTCTGAAAACGGAGTAGAAGTTTCAAAACCATTTTCTAGATGGACGGCGGAGGAAAATAGAAAAGCCTAATATGATGTTAGGGCTAGAAATATAATTTCATCTACGTTAACCCTTGATGAGTTTTACAGGATCTCCGTTTGTAAAAGTGCTCAAGAGATGTGGGAAATGTTGAGAGTGACCCACGAAGGTACCGACGACGTTAAGAGAGCACGAAAAAATTCTCTAATCCAAGAATATGAGATGTTCCGAATGCAACAAGGAGAAACAATCTTTAACATTCAAAAGTGTTTCACACACATTGTGAACCATCTCACCAGGTTAGGTAAAATTTTTGATGTTGATGAATTAAACGTAAAAATTTTGAAATCTTTGGATAGGAAATGGCAACCTAAGGTGACGGCCATCACGGAGTCAAAAAACCTTGCCACAATGTCTATGGCGGCGCTCTTTGGAAAATTGAGAGAGCATGAGCTTGAACTAGGAAGGTTAAATGATGAAGAAGGTCAACACCAAAAGAGGAACTTAGCCTTCAAAACTGAAATTTCCAAAGGTAAGAGTAAAAAGGAAAAAGAAGACTCGAAGAATGAAGAAGAAGAATTGAGTCTTATGATAAAGAAATTTATCAAATTCATGAAAGTCAAAGAGAAGCAATCCTTCAAAGGTAAGGGAAAGGTAAGAGAAAATACTTCTTTGAATATCAAATGTTAAGGTTGTGGTGAAACAGGACATGTGAAAACAGAATGTCCAAACAAGAAGAATGAAGATAACAAAGGCAAGAAATTCTTCAAGAAGAAAGCCTACATCGCTTGGGACAATAGTGATTCGAGTTCGGAGTCAAGTGATTCGGAAATAGAAGCTAACATTTTCTTGATGGCAAATGATAATATATCTTCCGACTTTGAGGTTAGTGATTCCGACTCATCATCAAGTGATGATGAAAATAACTTTGATGAATTACAAAATGCATATGAAGAATTGTTTAATGCTTTTAAGGACTTGAAAAATGAATACAAAGCTATGAAAAAGAGTTTGAATAGATCCGAAAAGGAGGTGGAATCCTTAAAAACGAAAATTGCATGTTTAGAGGAAAATGAAACCTTAGAAACGAAAATTGTATGTTTAGATGAAAAAGATAATAAGAATATAGCATGTGCATCATGTAAAGAGTATGAATATGATATTGATATACTTAATCATTTGCTTGATAAAGCCGAGAAGGAAATAAGTAATAATAATAAGGATAAAGTTGTTATTGCTCAAAATAGAGAAAACCATCATGTTCCTTTGAAAAAGCCTAAAATTAAAAATAGAAGAGTATGGGTTGAAAAAGGAACTAAAACGTCTATAATTAGAAATGTATCATATTCAAAAACTACATCTAATGCATGCTTTTATTGTATGAAACATGGTCATACTTCAAATAGATGTAAAATTAAACATTTTGGTGTTCCTAAAGGAAAATATATTTGGGTTCCTTTAGTTAAATGATTTGTTTGTCTCTAACCCCAAGGACCCAAAAGTTATGGGGACCTAAGTTTACTATGTTCTTGTTTTGTAGGAAACTTCCAAATCAAAGAAGTCTATGTGGTATCTTGATAGTGGATGCTCAAAACATATGACCGGTGACAAAACGTAATTTGTAAGTTTCAAAGCTAAAGAACAAGGATATGTAACCTATGGGGACAACAACAAAGGAAAGATTCTTCGAATTGGAAATATAGGTGGTGCAAACACTTTGGAGATAAAGGATGTGCTTCTTGTTGATGGGCTAAAGCATAATCTCCTAAGTATAAGTCAACTTTGTGACAAAGGATTCAAGGTAACCTTTGAAAGTAAATTTTGTACCATACATTTGATATATTCCGAAAATGTAGCATTGAAAGGAATTAGGCATAATAATATATATTTGATTGATTTGGATTGTATACATGATACTAGTATAACATGCTTAGTTGCTAAGGAAGAGAACCCATGGTTATGGCATAAGAGAGCGGCTCATATAAATATGCATCAATTAAACAAATTGATATCAAAGGACTTAGTTGTTGGTTTGCCTAAGTTAAAGTTTGAAAAATATAGATTATGTGATGCATGTCAAAAAGGTAAACAAGTAAAATCATCATTTAAATCAAAGAATATTATTTCCACATCAAAACCTTTAGAATTATTACATTTAGATTTATTTGGTCCTTCTAGGATAAAAATTTTTGGTGGAAATTATTATGCTCTTGTGATTGTTTATGACTTTTCTAGATATACTTGGACATCTTTCTTAACATTGAAAAGTGAAGCTTTTAAGGTCTTTAGGAAGTTTGCAAAGCAAATTCAAAATGAGAAAGACTTAAGAATTAAAGTTTTAAGAAGTGACCATGGTGGTGAGTTTCAAAATGAAAGGTTTGAAAATTATTGTGAGGAAAATGGAATATTGCATAATTTTTCTGCACCTAGGACTCCCCAACAAAATGGTGTAGTAGAAAGGAAAAATAGGTCACTAGAGGAACTTACTAGAACAATGTTAAATGAATCAACTATTCCTAAATATTTTTGGGTTGATGCTGTAAGTACTGCATGTTATGTTTTGAATAGGATGCTTATTAGGCCAATTATAAAATCAACTCCTTATGAATTATTAAATGGTAGAAAGTCTAATGCTTCTATTTTGAAAATATTTGGATGTAAATGCTTTGTGTTAAATAATGGAAAGGACAACTTAGGAAAATTTGACTCAAAAGCCGATGAGGGCATTTTCTTAGGTTATTCACTAACTAGCAAAGCTTATAGAGTGTTCAATAGAAGAACTTTAAATGTTGAAGAATCTGTACATGTTACTTTTGATGAAATTGTAGACCTTGGAGGAAATCCTCTTGAGTCAAATAAAGAACTTGTAGGTGATGATGAGTACATAAGAGAGGCTCTTGAAGAATTGTATTTGAATGAAAATGAGCCTTCTCAACCAACTGAATTAGCAAAAGAATGGAAATCACCAAGAGGAATTTCAATGGATAATATTATTGGTGATATCTCAAAAGGGGTAAGAACTAGAAATATGACTAATTTATGCATGTCTTTAGCTTTTGTTTCACAGATAGAACCCAAAAATTTTGAGGAAGCGCTTAAAGATGACCAATGGTGCATAGCAATGCAAGAAGAACTTAATCAATTTGAAAGGAATCAAGTCTGGGAATTAATTCCAAGAGAAGAATCACATCAAGTAATTGGAACTAAATGGGTATTTAGAAACAAACTTGATGAAGATGGAAATATAACAAAGAATAAAGCCAGACTTGTTGTCAAAGGTTATTGTCAAGAGGAAGGTATTGATTATGATGAAACTTATGCTCTTGTTGCCAGGTTAGAGGCTATTCTCCTACTTCTTGCTTATGCATCATTGATGAAATTTAAATTATATCAAATGGATTTTAAAAGTGCATTTTTGAATGGGTTTATCAAAGAAGAAGTTTATGTGGAGCAACCCCCTGGATTTGAAGATTTTAATTATCCAAATCATATTTTTAAATTGAAGAAAGCGTTATATGGTTTGAAACAAGCTCCTAGGTCTTGGTATGAAAGATTAAGTAGTTTTCTAACTTCAAATGATTTTTCTAGAGGAAAAATTGATTCTACTTTGCTTATCAAGAAAGTAAAAGAACATATCTTATTAGTTCAAGTATATGTTGATGATATCATTTTTGGATCAACTGATAATTCTTTGTGTGTAGAATTTGATAAGATAATGTAGGGAGAATTTGAAATGTCTATGATGGGAGAATTAACATTCTTCCTTGGACTTCAAATCAAACAACTTAAAGTTGACATTTTTGTCTTTCAAACCAAATACTGCAAAGAGATTCTTAAGAAGTTTGGAATTGACACTTCAAAGGAAGCTAACACACCCATGGGAACTTCATGCTATTTAGACAAGGATGAATCAGGTTTGGAAATTAATCAATCTATGTATAGAGCTATGATAGGTTCACTATTATACTTAACTGCAAGTAGACCTGATATTATGCATTCTGTTTGTGTGTGTGCTAGATTTCAAGCATGTCCAAAAGAATCTCATTTAACTGCAGTAAAAAGAATTTTAAAATATTTAAAAGGAACTACAGGTTTTGGTTTATGGTATCCATCTGAAGCTTCTCCTAGTTTAATAGGTTATTCTGATGCTGATTATGGTGGATGTAAAATAGATAGAAAGAGTACTAGTGGAACATGTCATTTGTTAGGATCATCATTAGTGTCTTGGCATTCTAAGAAACATGTGTTGCTTTATCCACTACTGAAGTTGAATATATTGATGCTGGTAATTGTTCAGCTCAAATTTTGTGGATGAAACAACAATTAGAAGACTATAGTATCTTTCTAAGTGATATTTCATTGATGTGTGATAATATAAATGCAATAAATCTTACTAAGAATCCAGTAATGCACTCTAGAACTAAGCATATAGAGATTAGACATCACTTCTTAAGATATCATATTAGCAAAGGAAACTGTAAAATTGAATATGTCGATACAAAGCATCAATTAGCGGATATTTGTACTAAACCTCTTCCCAAGGATAGATTCTATGATCTTAGAAGAGACTTAGGAATATTAGAAATAGCTTAAACTCTGCTTAATTAATCAGTTTTTGCATGTTTGTAATGTTATAATCAATTATGTAGGGTATTAATAGATTATCATGTGTCTAAAACTAAAAAATTTGATGATCTCTCTGGAATAATCGATTATTTGAAGCAATAATCGATTATCTACACCTAAATTTCCAAAATCTGAAGTTACTCTCTGGAATAATCGATTATTTCAATAAATAATTGATAAAATACTGATTTAATCGATTAACAGGGTGATTTAATCGATTAAATGGGTCTGTTGCTGGTTTAATCGATTATTTCAAGTTTTAATCGATTAAACTGGGTAGTTTTCATGAACTAGCCATTTTCAATGGCTCTTTTGGCTCCTTTTCTCTCCCAAATGACCGTTGTACATGTTGTTTATATATAGGAAGCCTTCATTTCACTTCTCCACACCTCAAACTCTTGAATCCCAGCATTCTAGCATCATTCAAGCCTTCTTGCCTTCTCCTAACCTCACTTGTCTTCCAAAACTCTCTTATTTTTCTTCTAATCCTAAAATGGCCTCATCTTCTCGTGCTAAAATTCCCACAAGAAGAAGATCTGCTCCTGCCTCTCATCCCCATCCTAATTCTGTCGAAGGATGGATCTCAAATGATGAGGGCCGACAGGAATTTCTCACCTTCTGGAAGGAAAGAGGTATCATTACTCCAAAATTCATTATTAGTGATCAATTCATCAATAGAGGATTCAATTTTCCGAATCTTCTTGAAATTCAAGGTGTCCTCCCTTTTATCCAAATGCAAGGTACATACTACCCTGATTTAGTTAGGGTATTTTATTCTCGTTTCAAATTTAGGGATTAAGTAGCCACTTCTCGTGTCAAGGGTGTGACTATCATCCTTGATGATGATATATGGGAAAATGTTGCACATTTTCCTGTAAGAGATGATTCTATTAACATTTTTGCGGAGTTAGACGATTTTGAAAGAATTATGACTTACCGTTCTTTTCTCCGCAACCCCTCCATGGAGATTGGGCGTCTTCTTCTAGTTGGCCCATTAAAGAAGGAGGAACATCTGCTACTGCATCTACTTGTCTGGATTTTATGTCCCCGGGCAACCAACCATGCCCAATGTTCATCCATAGATCTTCGCATTATTCATGCAGTCATGAATAATGAGCCAATCGATTGGGGTAGCCTTGTCACAATGACCATGCTGAAGGCGAAGCATCATCCTACTTTTAAAATTCCCTATGCTCTTCTTATCTCTCGCATTTTAGAGTACAAAAGAGTGAATGTTGAATGGGAACAAAAGATAAGAACCACTAACTTAAACTGAATGCTTGATAGTACGCTAACTCAACTTCAAATGGTGCGAGTCAATAACATTTATGTTCACAAAGACGAAGTTCCCAACATGACTGATAATGCAAAAGATTCTGACGAAGAGATGTCTTCTGTTGCTAAGTTTCCCTCTGAACATATTCATAATGCTGGAACATCTTCTGCCCCTCCTGCATCCCGACAATCTATGGAAGAAATGTTGTTTGATATGAATAAGAAAATGCAGGAATTTTTCACCCTCTCTAAAGTACAGCATGAGGAAATCATTCGTCGTATCTCTAATGTAGATGATAGGGTCTGTAATCTAGAGGATAGGTTTGATGCTCAGTTTAATAGTGATGCCAATGAAGAGTTTTAATCTCTTCCACATATCTTTTTGTTTGTAATGACGTTACTTTATGAAATAAAATTTGTATTTTTGTTTTGTTTGAGGGGGAGTTATCTATAAATTATGCATATATTAAGGGGGAGCTTTCAATTTTTTGATCATAATCAAAATAGGGGGAGAAATTTATTTAAAGCCTCTTATGTTTATTAACTTTAAATATTATCTGGTATGTTTAATGTTTTTGTTAGTGTGACAGATAAAATAGGTTATTACAGGGCTTTAAAAGAAAATTTTGATCATCATAAAAAAGGGGGAGATTGTTGAAACATACAAGGATATGAATGTTGAACATACATGGATATGAAGCCTGTAGATTTTGATGATGATTCAAGAACAAAGGACATTAAAGATTTGAAGACTTGTAATATGATGTAATAACTCTGTTTTGATGATTTTGAGTCTGTACTATTAGAGTCTAAGATAGCCAGCACATAGTATACTCTTTAGAAGCTTCAAAAACTCATTTTTATCAAAAACACACTGTATTAATCGATTAAATGGCAGGATAATCGATTATTACAAAGAGAAAAACCATTTTCTGTATCAGCTCTCTGGAATAATCGATTAAAGCCCCTGTTAATCGATTAACAGGGCTGTTAATCAATTAACTGCTCAAATAATCGATTAAATTGCGTGGTTATGGGTTCCTGATGATTTTGGCTCTGTAATAATTGATTAATACTCAAGATAATCGATTATTTCAGTCAGATATGTGTTTTGAATTTCAAAATTGGACCAAGTTTCAAAAACCTTAGTCCCAATTCATCAGGTTTCGAAAATTCCCAATTCCCAAATTGAACAACCTTTTTCAAAATAAAAGTTGAGAGCTGTGACTGCCAGAGAACTGTTTGTTGGAGGAAAAAGGGGCTTTTGGAACATAGTGTGGGCTAGAAGCGATAAGAATCACTAAGTGGGTTTTCTTGGTGGATTGTGTGTTGTGCCGTTGATGAGTCATTATTTTCCCGCATTTTCTTATCTTTATGTACTTATCTTAATTGGTGCATTGTGTTTAATTGTCTATTATTAGTGCATTTTCATTGATTGGGCTTCATTGGGCCAATAATTTAGATTTTAATTAATTTGAATTTATTTGATCTAATTTTTACTCATTATTAATTTTAGGACAGTTTAAAACAATTTTGGACTTGAAAATTTGGGTTAAATGTCATATTTTATTTTATACGAGTACTAACATTAGTTTATTGTTTTATTTATCATTTTTTCTACAGATCTCCAAATAACATGATTCTAAAATAATTATAAACTAGACACATTGAGCTTTCAACAGGATCCCAAATCATTCAATTCGGAGCTAAATTGGATTTTACATAAATGATCCAAAACGGGTCAAGCGCACCAGGGCGGCCCAATGGACATGCTTCAGTAATTTAAGTCTCCTAAATTCATTAGACCTCCAAAAATAGTAGAAATAGTGGCGTTTTAAAGCTAGCTCAAAAGGCTTTCAAAGGAGACCAAAATCGATTAATTTGGATAAGTATTGAAAATACTGCACGTGTTTGAAGTTCACGGACTTGCACTAAAGCCAACTTATGATGTGTTTCATGGACCAGTTGAGCCCAAACCTCAATAAAGATTAGGGTTAGGGTTATTTATATAAGAGAGACACATCACACATCAGGAGTGAGACATCACACAAGGACTACGCAGCCACCACACTTCCACCTTTCATCTTCTGGAATTTATATTCAAGTTTGTTTACTCTTTTGTCATTATTTTTAAATTCTCGTTTTGATTTTAATTATGTTTCTTCTATTGCATTTTCAACTTTCCATGGATAACTAAATCTTTGTATTGATTTTCTGAGAAGAATGTAAGTAGATCTTTGAGGTTTTGTTATTCAATTTCATTTCGTTTGTTCTCTTCACTCTTCATCTTCTAATCTCAGTGTTGAATTATAATATGTTTATGCTTAATAAACCGAAACTAATATCACAGTTTGCTTAATTTTGTGTTAGAGATGAGATTATGTGATGTATGCAATGCTTAATTGTATAAGGATAATTTGGGGTTAATCTTCGCTTAGTTGGTTAATTTCATGTTGGAATAAGGGTTAAGGAAAATTTGGGATTAATCTTCGCTTAGTTGGTTAATTTCATATTGGAACAAGGGTTAAAGCTAATTTGATATTAATCTTCGCTTAGTTGATTAATTTCGAATTAGAATATAATTTGGGATTTATCTTCGCTTAGTTGGTTAATTTCGAATTAATTTCATAATCTAGGATAAGTGACACTGCATTAGAATCAGGAAATCAATTGCATTTTAATATGTTTTTATTCTATTTCATCTAATATTTTAATTTTGAAAAACTTCCCTTTTTTTGTTACTAAAAATTGATAAGTTTTGATAGAAGTTTGTGGTCTTTGGGAGACGACCTAGGAAAGTTTCCTAATACTACATTTATCTGTTTTAATTATTTGACCGAGTACGATATCGATCAGCCGTCTCTAGGGAAAGTTGTTCTTCATCTCTTGTGTGACTCAAGAGAGGTGTTTTCGTTACCTTATTTTTTCAATTGTTATTTGTTTGTAAAACTGTGATTATAGTGACAGCGTTAATCCTCTGTTTGAGTGATTAGCAACTGGACGTAGGGTCTTTTGATCCGAACCAGTATAAATCATCTGTGTAAGACTCTATCCTTACTCTATTTACTTTACACAACAATTTAATCGGTGAAATTTGGGAAAATTTTTAAAACCCTAATTTTTGTTAAGAAACCAATTCACCCCCCCCCCTCTTGGTTTTTGTCCGAAAACGCAAACATTCCGCTACGCGATTCTAACAGAGGTATTTTATTATCTAAAATCGAAGAAGGCATATGATTAATGAGATAACATGCAGTAAGAAGAGCATCACCCCAAAAATGTTGAGGAACCTGTCCATGAATTAAAAGAGTGCGAGTTGTTTCAATAAGATGTCTATTTTTGCATTCAGCTACACCATTTTGTTGAGGTGTATAAGCACAAGAAGTTTGATGGAGGATACCGTGAGAAGTCATGAATTGTTTTAAAAAATGAGAAAGATATTCACGACCATTATCACTGTGCAAAACTCTAATAGAAACACCGAACTGAGTTTGAATTTCATTGAAAAAAGTTTGAAAGATATGAAATAATTCAGAACGATTTTTCATCAAAAATAACCAAGTGCATCTGGAATAATCATCAATGAAAGTAACAAAGTATTGAAAACCAAAAGTAGACTTAACGCGGCTAGGTCCCCAAATGTCAGAGTGAACCATGGCAAAAGGGGATGAAGTACCGTGTGTGACACTACGAGGAAAGGAAGTACGACTATGTTTGCCTAATTGACACAACTCACACGCCAAACTAGACAAGTTAGACAAGGCAGGGACAAGTTTCTGTAACTTGGCAAGACTTGGATGACCTAACTGAGCATGAAGAAGAGAGAGAGACTCCATAACTGCACCAACATGTGTAGAGGGATGGAGATGATAAAGACCATGCAACTCATATCCTATGCCAATCACCTGTTTCGAATTCCAGTCATGTAAACACACAAAATTGTTGGTAAAAGAAACAACACAATAAAGAGAACGAGTTAGACGACTGATGGACAACAGGTTAAAAGGAGAATCAAGGACATAAAGAACATTATCAATGGTTAAAGAAGGGAAAAGTTTAACAGTTCCAACACCATGAGATGATACTCTAGAGCCATCAGCTAGTGTAACAGAAGGTAAAGGATTAGAAGAGGATAAAGAGGAGAATAAAGATTTGTTACTAGTAATATGATTAGTGGCTCCTGAATAAAAAACCCAAGGACTAGGAGAAGAGGACTAGGTCAGACTAGCAAAATATGTATCTATGTGTACGAAAAACATAGTGTGTCGGATGTAACAGAAGAAGGAGGATCCCCAACAGACAAAGGTAAGGAAAGATTGGTCTGAACAACTACAGCAGATCGAGGAGACGACCATGTAATGGATAACACTTGTTAATCTTGTGACTTGGCTTGCCACAATGTTCACACTTAGGATGCCCTTTTCCCTGTTTGTGAGGGCGAGTCCGGTCATCACGGTGAGATGTCAACACAGAAGAATCGTTAACAGAATTGGAAGTAGTAGAAGGAGTGGAAGAAGTCATGAAGGGCAGGAGAACAAACCCTAAAAAAAATCCAAAGTAATCCAATCAACTCACGAAGCACAGATCCAAAACGAGAAGACCAAAACAAGTCTGTCGAGACTAAACAACATAGGAGACAACAGACGACCAACTCCGATAGTGGTGATCTCAACGACATGGTGATCACCTTATAGAAACAAATAAAACCGTATGTCACCGGTCAAAAATGAAACTCCGACGATGGCTCCGGAGACTGCTCCGGCAGCGGCGGTAGTGATAGTAGCGTGAACCAGTACACCAGGTAAGTTCCCAGGAAAGAGAGGTGGGTCACTAATGGACACACTTAAATACCAAGTCTTTCCTTGTCAGAATCTTCCTAGACATGCACTTTCACACTACCAAATAATATCAAGTAACAAAGATAACTCTTTTCTGATGTGGAAGATTAGTTTAACCGGTAGCAGCGGCGGTGGCGACTTTAGCAGTGGATAATGGCGAAAAAATTTCAAAATAACCTTAAACTCTAGATACCATGTTGAATATAGAGGAAATACGGTTTTGAGATTAATCTCCCTTGTGTATAAACCACACATAGGGTAATCTATTTATAACAGGGAGAGGTACAACTAAAAGAGTAACCGAAAGTAAACAAAATAAACAGAAGATAATGTTTGATATTGTGGTTAAAAATATCTTAACAATATCTAAACAATATCTAATAAGTACAACATCCCAAACACCGTAATCTAGTGTTTGTAAAAATATTTCCATTCTCGCCTTCCAAAACTGATAGTTTTCTCCTTCAAATAATAGTGGTCTGTTTATTGAGACTCATTCCCTGTAAACTTGATTCTGCATAGACATCTTGACAGATCGTGTAGAAATATCTTTTCAAATCAAGCTCTGATACCACTTGTTAGACAAATGACATCTAGAGGGGGGATGAATAGATGCACAAATTAAAATAGATGTCAAATTAAATATTTATTTTAGATGTCCAAGAATTTATTAATTCAACTTTAATTATCAGATTGAAATCAAATAAAGCGGAAGCAATATAATCAGAAAGGTATAGGGAAAAATAAAAGCGAAGATATAGGGAAAAGAAGAGCACACAGTAATTTGTACTGGTTCGGGTATAGCCAACCCTACATCTAGTTCCCAGTCACCTCTAACACAAGAGTAACCCCAATTCACTATCTTTAAACTTCAGTTTATAAATTTCAATCACCTCAGTAGAGGAACCAGTAAAGAGTAAATTAATTAAAAAGACAATCACTTCCTTAGTTTCCCACTAAGGATGAACACCTCCCTAGAATCCCACTAGGGATGAACACCTCCTCTGAACAAATTAAAGGATGAAAAACACCTCCTTTGCAACCAACACACAAAGGATGAACATCTCCCTAAAATCACACTAGGGATGAACACCTCCCCGAACAAATCAAAGGGATGAAAACACCTCCTTAGAATCCCACTAAGGATGAACACCTCCTCTGAACAAATCAAAGGATGAAAATACCTCCTTGAACAAATCACAGGGATGATAGTAGAAACTCCAAACAAAAACACATTGCTCAAGAAACAGTATAACCACCTAAACCCTAAAACGAGGATTTAACAACAACCACTTAAACCATAAACAAGCAATTTAACATCAACTTCCTAAACCCTAAAATGGATGAAGGAAATAAAATAAGAACAGTTACACCTGGGTAACGGAGACAACAAATTGTAAAAGTCTGTAGAATGATAACTTCAATAACACAGTGTGATTGAAGTGAAAACGCAAAAGGCAATATGAAAAAGTTTTCTCAGAAAACTTAAAAGTACTTTGTTGCCTTGGTCAAAATTTTTTTCTCAAAACTGATTGAATGTAAATTAAATTTTCGAATTTTGTAATTGTGTGTTTTTTATTTTTCATCAAAACTCATTTAAATAGGAAAATAACATCAGAAAATAGTAGTTGGTCATTAATAATTTCGTAGAGAAAAATTAGGATGTATTTAAAAATATTTATTCTTCAAAACAGATTTATAGTTTTTAAATTTGAACTTCCATAATCGATTATGTTACCACTATAATTGATTATGACAAAGAGAAAATCATTTTTCCATTTATGATGCATCATAATCGATTATGACAGTGAAAAATGTCATGTTACGAAATTTTATCGCACTTGTGCTTCGGAGGTTTATGCATAATACCACTTCATCAACTTGTACCTCCATATTTAGTATTCTAAGGCTCTATCTAGTCTTTAGGAATCATCTTAGACTTGCTTGAATCTTGAATGATTTGAATAATCATATCTTTGGCTTGCTTGAGTCTTGAATGTTGTTGACTTGAATCATCATCAAAATTATCTCTTTGGAATGTAGGAACATGTTTCACATTGTCATTCATCTCCCCTCATTGTTTTCATCTCGCTCACTCTTCTTCCAAAATTATTTAGCAAACATAACAAAGATGGAGGTTAGATCGGACAAAATAGTATAAAAGTTTTCAAAATATTTTGAGTATTGTAGGTATTTGTACCTGCTTTTGGTTCGTCACAAAGGAAAGTAATTCGGGTTGGTTTATTGCTTGTTGAAGATGTTGTTGGTTTACTGCAGAGAAACCCTATAACCTTCTCTTTTTTTTTTTTTTTTTTTTTTTTTTTTTTTTAACGGAGCTCAACTCAGTGGCGTGCTTCCCGTGTGGTTTTGAATGCATCTATGGGTTGATAAAAATAGTATCTCAAAATTGGCAAATAATTTACTACTAAATTTTTATTGTGTTGTTTTATTGTATGTTTTTTATTTTTTTAAACATATTTTATTAAATAAATTGTTTTAATTATTTAAAATAATAAATTTAAATATTTTATTTCATTTTTCTTCAAAATATAAATTTGTAAATTTTTTTTTAAATTTTCTATCATTAATTTAAATATTATCAAACATTTCTTGTAAGTTTATATTCATAAAAAAATTTCAATAAATTAATTTAAATTTTTTTACTAATTTTCTTGCAAATTTCTTTTGTATATTTGCCGTAGAAATTTTTTATAAATAATAGTTTGAAAAAAAAATTCTAACTTTTTCTCATAAATATATTTTTCATAAAAATTGACAGTTATTTTTTGAATAATTTTTTATTAAAAAATTGTAAATATTTTTTGTGAATAAGTTTCTGAAATAAAAATGGAAAGAAATAAATAAATTTTCAGGAGTGATTCTTTTATATGGATAGTGCCAAATATAGAAACCTATGTTTTAATCATTTCTTAACATTTTTTTTTCATTTAAAAATTATAAATTTAAAATATTTCTATGAATAATATGATGTGGATTATATAATAATAAGAAGAAAAAGAAGAAGTCCGTGTATGTCTATTTTTTTAATGAGACCTAAAGTAATAAAACAATTCATTTTAAATAAATATAAAGGCTAAAATATGTTAATTTTATAAACAAATAAATTACAATATGTTTAAAGAATACAAAATCATATTTTATCTTATTATTTTTATATTAAATTAAAATAAATAACTATTTTGGATGTGTAAGTGTAAGCTTCGTAATTTAGTTATTGTTTACGAGAAAATATAGTTATGAATTTGTAAGGGTTTTTTTTTAATTAACACTAGTTTATAAAGAAATCTCACATGTTATATATTACATCTCAATTGATGAAGAAACACCTTAAAAACAGTGTAATAGAGGTAACGTCTCTCCATATTCTTGTAACATATTCACTCACATGTAATCATCTTAGTTGGTAAAATTTTCAAGTACTTCTTACTCGAAAGAAAACATGGTTGGAAAAATATTATATTATGCAAAAGAAAAAAAATTGTCTAATATAAAAGAAAAACAATGCAATCAAAATAATGATTATATTATGACATATAATTAATTATATTAAAATACAATTGATTACAATGTAAAAAAAAATAAAAAATAACGTAACATTGCATATAAGTTTTTCGATTTTTCAATCAAGTACTAATTAATGATTATATTATGACACATAATTAATTATATTAAAATACAATCAATTACAATATAAAAAACGTGACGTAAAATTTAAGAGGGTACGAACTTTTCAATTAGAACATTAAGGGTATATATAATGACGGATTTTTTTTAAGAAAGAGAGAACCTATAGATATTTTAAAGTTTTGTAACTTAAAAAACTAATGTAAAACTTATAAATCTATAAATTTTTTAGTTGAGTAATAAAGGTATATATATATATATAATTTTTTTAAAAGATGAAATAGATTATAAATTTTTAAAGTTTTATAATTTATATTAATATTTATGATTTTAAAGATCATATGAACTATGAATCTTTAAACTCAAAATTAATGGTCAAAATCAGTTGTTAGATATATATAAATGAAAAAAGACTCCTCTTAATTTCACAATGAAAACTAATATTCTTACATAGATATTATTTATTTTTAAATTCTCTATTTAAGTTACTCTTAACCTCCATTCTGTCTAAGGCTTATGATATGATGTTACTTTATTCAAAAATTGTGGATGTGTATAAGATGAGGATGAAAATTGATTTAAAAGAAAAAATGAAGAGGAACTAAACTGGTAGTTAAGAGTGGCGGTTTCGGACAAACTGAATGTAACAGCAGAATTTAAATGGAAAGAAGAAAAAATTGTTTGGAAACACTGCACTGCAATGAACATCACTTGGCACCTCTCAGTTTATCACCTCAATCACCACCAGATATGATTCCGAAGATTCCGTCACAGTATTTATCATTTGCGTTAGGGTTTCTGCTTTGCGCTACAATCCCTTTCGTTCACGCTGAGTCGTCCACGTGCTTGACGATCTACAAGAACGGTGGTGCTCCGGCGGTGTTCCAGTCCCCAAAATGCCCCCGCTGGAAGCTCTCCGACTACGATTCTCCTCCCCAAACCACCGCACGATGCCAGATTGCGATGCTCCAAGGCCGCAGAAAGTCGCAAGAGGATCGCGCTCTCTGTGTCCTCGATGTTCGCATTCCCTTCCCCGGTAAGCTATCCTAATCTCCCTCTCTCTCTCTCTCTCTTCTGGTTTCTGTTCCAGAAGCTTCTCTGTAGCATTTGTTGTAATTTTAATTTATCGCGGAACAGGTGCGAACGGGATCAAGGAGGTTCCGGTCGGCGTTGTGGCCGTTTTCGACGGTCATAATGGTGCAGAAGCTAGTGAAATGGCGTCGAAGCTTTTGCTGGAGTATTTTGTTCTGCATACGTATTTTCTTCTCGATGCCGCCTTTTCTGTTATTTCGAAGACGTCATCAGAAACATTGCTTCACAAGAGAGACCATGATCATGTAAACGTACTGCATAGATGGAAGGAGATTCTAGGTTTGGAATGGCATGAACTGCATTTTGAAAGGTGTTTTATGTATCTTGTTTTAATTTTTTCTTATATCAATCGTTTTCAAGTAATTAAAACTGAAATAGCAGTGTTTTTGTTGATAATTCTGAATGTCTAATTTAGTCACTAGTCAGTAGTAGTCACTTCTAACATTTGATTTTGGTTTAGAGTTGCTTCCTTGGTTTACAAGTACGTGAACTATGTGTTCCTAATACAATTTAAAAAATTTCATAGCTTTTGTTTCTATCATTTGTATGCCAATCTCAACTATGAACAATTTTCCAGGTTTCAGAACACCTTTTCTCCAAATTTTGATGATTCTTTTCACTTGGAAATTTTGAAGGAAGCGTTGTTGAGAGCAGTCCATGACATTGATGCTAATTTTTCTGAGGTAAGTTTGATTTCTGCTCAGTTTTGTAAAACTTTATGTGATTTTGTACTTGTTATATTAACATCTTGAACTTGAACATGAAGGAAGCCTCTAGAAATAATCTTCACTCAGGATCGACAGCTACCATTGTTTTGATAGCGGATGATAAAATTTTGGTTGCCAATATTGGAGACTCTAAGGCCATCTTGTGCTCTGAAAATTTTCAGACTCCTAGAGAGGCTAAAGGTGAGAAAGATTATGAAATGTAATTAAGCTTTCAATTTTTAAAGGACAATTTTATAATGGCATAATTGAAAATTATATATTTTTCTATATAGCTTTTTGGTTATGACAGGGCAACAATCCTACTTTTCATTTGATGAAATATGATTAAAAGGGTTTTAAATATAGTTCCTTGTGATTTGTAGACTTATTATTAAAGCTATATAGGCAGAAAGAGCGCGACAGTTCTGTTTCCATGTGGGATCGTGAAAAGTACAAATTGGCTTCGTCGCATGGTCTCACTCATTTTGCAGTAAAGGAATTGACCAGTGATCATCATCCAGACAGAGATGATGAAAGAATTCGGGTGGAAACAGCTGGTGGTCAAGTTCAAAATTGGGATGGTCTGCCTCGCATAAATGGTCAGCTGGCTGTTACACGGGCTATTGGTGATGTACCCTTTAAAAGGTAGGTTCAGTGTGCAAATTCACTTCATATAGCTCATGCTTATAGCTAAAGCATGTGTATATTATAGCCAGCAGCTTTGTATCATGTGCAAATGATTTTGGTTCGATGTTCTTTTTGAGGAAAATAACTTGGCCTATGGTTTCGGGTCAGTCTGAAGCATAGGTGAAGGAGGAGGACCATGTTACTAGGCCATCCACAGACAACATAAAACTTGTTGAAATTGTAAATATAGTTCATTTCATATTGTGAATATAAACCAGCTCTTTTTCTTGTATTAAAAATTTAAAATCAAATTTCAGCAAGGAGGGCTGGGCATATGCTGTTTATAGGCTTATGCTGTTTAAAGGCTTCAAGTCAAAGGTTTTTGTTGAGGTCTGGGCTTTTCATAATCTAAAATTTTTATGTTGAAATACTAATGCATTTCGGACAATGAATTGTCAGCAGTTATGGTGTTATATCTGCACCAGAAGTGACTGATTGGCAGCCTCTGACAGCTAATGATAGCTATTTGGTGGTAGCATCAGATGGTGTATTTGAGAAGATGAGCTTGCAGGATGTTTGTGATTTGCTGTGGGAAGTAAGCCGTTTCAGTAACATGAGATCAGAGTGTACCCCTTCTTCCTATTCGTTAGCTGATTTATTAGTTAAAAATGCCCTCAAAAAGGGCAGCATGGACAATGTAGCAGCTGTTGTCATTCCTCTGAAATCTGTCAAATCTTCAGGAAACTTGCTTGGGGGAAGTTATATTGGAAAGAGGGATGCAGGTTTCCCATTATTTGGTTTTCAGGAAACGGCCTTCAAAAGCTCAGGTATATTATGTGGGTTTAGCATTTAATGAATAGTTTGGGTGAGAGAAGTATGAAGGAAAAGTGCATTTTCCACCATTTGTTTGGAGAAAAATATTTGAAATGAAAGGAAATAAAACAGATGAGGCCGCCTGCTAAAAATGTTTTTTTGTCAAACTGACAAATTTACCCATGTACCAAATTCCTAAAGATGCCACCACATGTTGATTTATGTCCATTATTTGAGTATGTTCCATCCATATTACATTTGGTCCATCTTGTTTCAGGAGGATTCCAATCCACTTAAATAATTTTATCTGATTTTCTTGGCCTACAAACAACCTAAAATGCCTTAATAGTTTTGCAATAGTAGAATGTATATTACTTGTTGCCAGAGGAGCAGAAAGATTCACTGTAGAGAAGATTCTGTTTTTGATATGCTGGTACTGAATTTTCTGTCCCTCAAACTTAATTCTATTCCTACTTTGCCAAATCTCTGCTACAATATGTGTAATAGCTAAAAGCATCATTGTCAGCACCAAATTACTTCAATTTCCATTAGGCTTCATAATTATCATTATGCTAGTGGTGTCCAGCCTCAGATTAGTAATGCTTTGAAGCCAATTCTACAACCTAGCTGCAAATGGACAGCTGAGAAACAAATGATTATCAGTTTCATAGGCATTATAGCAATGACAATAATAGGAACTCAACACCGTAAAATAGAGCATACACAATAAATGTAATGAACAACGAAATGATTCTATTTAATTGAAAGCAAGAAATACAGCAGGGGGAGAAATCCTACTGTCCAGAGCACAAGCTCCTTTAGAGCCCAGAAAGACCCTTCACCCAAAACAATCAACTCAATCGAAATGCCCCAAAAAGGTCCCCACACCTGATTCTAAATACAATGGAAATTCCCCCTTTTTCTCTTCTCTAACTAACCTCTTTCTTGGTTAATTCAGTGAGAGGCTTTGTTATTTTACCGTAGCCTTTGATGAATTTACGATAATACCCCATTAGGCCCAAGAACCCATGCACTCCCTTACGTTTTTTGGCACAAGCCACTCCATGACACTTTTTATCTTAGATGGGTCAATAACTGTTAGGATCGAACGCTTACCACTTGGCCAAAAGTTATAGCTATTAGTCAGAGCGCAACTCTTTTTACTTAAGAGTAATAACCCAAGCGCCACGATTCGATTGTGGCCCGGTCCACTTAGTCTCTGTCACGGGATAATTGATGCTACCTGCAACAATAATTACACTCTGAATAGAAATAATCTGGCCAAGGTACTCTATGTTCTCTTGGCCAAAAGTACACTTTTCCTTATTTGTAAACAACATATTTTCCCTCAAAATCTCCAACACCTTCATCAATGGCCATATATGTTCTTCCCATCGCTTACTATAAATGAGTATATCATCCAAAAAAACTAATACTCCTTTTCTTTGGAAAGCACGAAATACCTCATTCATCAAGGCTTGGAAGGTAGATGGGGCATTCATAAGCCCAAATGGCATTACGAGATATTCGTAGTGTCCTTTTTGGGTTCTAAACGTGGTCTTCGGAATATCTTCCTCCCTCATCCTCACTTGATGGTACCCAGAATCAAGATCCAACTTTGAAAAATAACGAGACCCATGCAGCTCATCCAGTAGTTCTTCAATCATTGAAATAGGGAACTTATTCGGATGTGAGTCCCTAATGCCCGCTTTTGCTCTAATGTGAGTCCATGTTCCTCTTGCTTTTTGCTTTCTTCAAAAACCCAAAAACTGACATTATCATGACTCTTCCCGAGGAACTCCTCTCAACATTTTAGTTCCCTAAGGAGTAGTTACTTACATCCCTTGTTTCTTCCTGTCCACCACCATTTCTCCTAAAGTAGTAAGGCACGCCATACTGAGAATCATGTCCATATCTTCAAGATCAAATGGAAATGCATCAATCAAGAATTGCCCTTCATCAAACTCCACTTTGATTCCTCTACATACTTCTTGTGTCTTTATTCGATGACCACCTCCCATTAAAATCTTCATGCATTGTGTTTTTTCCCAATTCCACCCTAGGGCGTCAACCAATTTGCGAGAAACAAAATTATGAGAGACACCGCTATCGACTAGAATCAACAATGGAACTTATCTACCTTTCCTCGTATCTTCATCGTCCTTGGAGGATCCTCACTTTTCATCATCACCTACAAGTTGATGGCAATGCAAGCTTCATCTGAGTTTATCTCTTCTTCATCGAAACTCTCTCTTGTATGTGTCTCGTCATCTTCACATTTGACCCGTAAATCATTATCCATCAAAATAACTCGAAGATGTTTAACCGGGCATTGGTGGAGCGGCCCATAAGACCTCCCACACTTGTAACACAACCCACGTTGTTTCCTATCCAAGAGGTCTTGATAAGAGAGATGGTTTACACCTCTATTTCTTGGTCCTTCTTTGCTTTTATCATCCCCTTCTACTTTTGCAATTGGGTCTGACCCATTTCCAGCCCCCCCCCACCCCCCCAACTTCCACTATTTTGACGTGAGGCGGGTTGATTCCCCAATTGGGTTTTCCCATCTCCATGTGTATCTCCCTTTCCCTCCAACAATATGCTACGCCCAGATAATTTAGCGTCTATGACCCTAGCCACACTCATCATTCTACTTCATATGTCAGAGGACTCACCATGTGGACACTCCTCATTCTTGCTCTAATGTCATCCTTGAGTCCTTGGGTGAAATGTGAAATAAGAAGAATACTGATCCTCGTGCATCTTTGGTACTTGAGCGATCAAACACTCAATTTCGAATGTAGTTGTCCATGCTCCCTGATGTAACGACGCCAATTGATTGTATATGCTTCCCTCACCTCTACCTCCATATCTCTCCAACATTTCTTGTTTTAGATCTTCCCAAGTAAGATCTTTGTAATTGTTCAATAGAGAGTGGAAGAAGTGTATTGTTCGTCCTTCCATACAAACTTGAGTAAGATTTACCTGTACCGCCTCATTCGTCTCTTGGACATTAGAATAAATTTCTGTGCAAGCAATCCAACCTACAGGATCTTCGCCATAGAATGAAGGGAGCTCTATTTTCTTCATGGATTGCAAAATTTGTTCAATGCATCCTCCTCGAGTGGTTTCATATTTGGTGTTCCTCCATATTTATGGCCCTTTGTTCCTTATTTCTTCAACCCAATTGACTCCTCTCCTTCTCTTCTTCACTATTTTTCTTTAAGACTTGACATGTGATGAAGCAGCTTCAATTGATTGTTCGCTGCTTCTAGCCGCATCTTCTCAATCTGCTTTTGGTTCTGCAGATATTGATTCACTAGTTCTTCAACCACCGCTTTCAATTTGGTAAGTTCTCCAATCACATATTCCACTCTCGTATCTTTTGAATCAGATGTTTTTGGTCCTCTTGTGTGTAGTTCTTCCTGGGAGACATTCTCTAGCCAGGTTCTTATCCAATAGCTTAGACCAATTAATAGGACTTAAAACGGTAAATTAGCGAATACACAATTAATGTAATGAATAATGAAATGATTTTATTTGATTGAAAGCAAGAAATACTGAAGGGAGAGAAATCCTATTGTCCAGAGCACAAGCTCCTTTAGAGCACCCACAAAGACCCTTTACCCAAACAATCAACTCAACCGAAATGTCCAAAAAAGGTCCCCACACCTAATTCTAAATACAATAGAAATAACACCCTTTTTCTCTCTCCTCTAACTAACCTCTTACCCTTATTCTGCCACATCACCCTTTCTAGGCTTCTTCCTCACACCCTTCCCCATCTACGCGTATTAGCTTCTTGGATCAATGGCCCATTATGTCCATTTGTATTAAGGTCTGTATCCGACGACAAAATGATATCATCATATTAAGGTCAAATTTTCTATGAAGATCATATGTAGGTAACTTATGATGCAAATAGAATAAAGGTTTTAAAAGGGGGGATGACTTTTGTTCCAGATTCTGTTTCTTCTAGATAGATTTGATTTACTTATATGCATGTGAAGTTAAGCATCCCTGATGGTATCTCCATTTTTAGTATGCTTCCATCTAATAGTATCCTTCCTATCTAACAGAGGAATAGTAACTTGACATATCTGTTGCTTCGTATCTTGTGGAATGGATGAAGTAATTTGCCATGATTTGTCTAAAATGAAATATGAGACCTTTGCTTTTAGCACATTATGTATGCTTCTGTTAATACTCATGATATTAGCTATGGAATCTGTGAGCCATGAGTCAAATCAGAAAAAATCAATATGCCATTATCAAGCTGCTAAACAGTGTTTCCTCTGACAAGCATTGTGGAAAATCAAATTTGCTATATTTGCTTGCTCTAAATAGTAGATAAAGGCTTCCAAAGTTAACCTTTTTATAGTTAATACATATGATATGCATCTGTATGCAACAATGTTTGTGTCATAAATAATTTCAGTGTAGAAAATCAAATTTGCAATTGCATGATATGTTTCTGCTGATAACTTAATCCATTGGTGAAGTTATTTAATTTACTTATTCCTGTATGTAGCTTCAACTAATTTATTATGTTTTATCTTTCTCAGCTAATGACATTGCTACTAATCTTATGCACTTGGAGCACCCCCATCTGGTAGATACCAATTTTAAGCGAATATTGGTATGGCCAAAAGCCATGGAACCTATGATTGTCAATTTCTTTCATATTTTGTTTGGTTTTCTCATAAATTGTGGGTCCTAATGGAATTAAGGAATTAATTGATTCTTCTGAAAAGACGGATAGCATTTTCTCAATTTGTATAATAATTGTGCTGTGTTTCTTAAAATATGATAGTCAGTTGTGGAGCTGTGATTCTATGATATTGTTGTTGGAGGAGGAAACTCAGTGTTAAAGATGCCTTGAGAATGTTTATATGTTTTGAATTGAATGAAGAGGACCAACCTGCTTTACTGGATTTCTTGGAATTTTAGCCATATTTTTTTCTTTGAGGGACTCCGTCTATCCTCTTGCATACTCACCATTTGATCCTCCAATGTGGTAGTGCAAACAGACGAGAAAAAATGCTACTAAAAGGGACGTGTAATACTTTTTGGGTTAACTAACAGTATTTTGCTTGGGGTGAGTAGGAAATGAGATTTGTTTCCTTTTATGAGACTATAGTTTTTATGGACATAAGTTGATTTATCAATTTCCCACTCTCTTCTTGGTGAGATATTCTGTATTATCTCACACACAGTCACACAAGGCTGATACTAGTTAAATACATTACCATTTTTTTTTTCACTTTTTAAGTTTGATCATTAGAATTTAAATGCATCTCAACAGTAAGTTTGCATCCTTCTAGGTATATTATTTTTAGTATCTTAAATGAGTTCTTAGAATTTGGGCTTAAGATCTATCTTAATCTCACAGAATCGTTTGTAATGTTAAAATGTTCTATGTAATCCATATTTTCTAGTATCTTAATAAAGATCAAGAATTTGGTTATAAGATCTAAGTCAACTCCATAAAAGCTAGTTGACTATGTGAGAACACTCTATTTATGTCTTATCTATAGTTGATGTGGAATATAAAGATGGTTTACGGGTGTACACAATTTTGAAAACTTCCCTTCATGCAATGATGCATGGATATAATACGATGCATATTTGATATGTTAACAAACTTATTCTAAAAATAATAGAATACCATACGTGTAAGATAGATATTTATAAATGTATAATAATTCATAAAACATAATAAATATATGATTGCAATTATTCAAATCCAAATTAAAATCACATTTCTTAGACAATTGTCGAAATAAAAAATCCTCAATCATTGTCATCATAAATTACATTCAATTCTTTGCATATAGGAAAACTGTTGATCTCAATACATTTTAAAAATAATTCATTTAAAACAATTTCTTGTGTTGGTTTATGACCAAACAATTTTTTTGATGTTTCTATATTACACATACTGATATGTTTTTTGAAGTTTTATTGGATAATAATGTTTTAAAAGCTTGGACATGTCACCAATACCTATCAGTGAAGTACTTAAAGTATCAATATTAGATATGTGAAAAAAAATATAAGTATTTGTTGAAAGTCCCACATCGCCTACCTCATATCATTTGGTATGGTTTAAATACATGTTAGGCTACTCCACATATATTTATGTTGGAACCTTAACATGGTATCAGAGCCAAAGCCTAATATCTTTCCGGTTATTGTCATGGGCCAAAAGTTGCCCTTTAGTTGGGTCAAAAGTACCCTTTGCCTGGTCCGGCAGGCTTCGTTGGAGGGGGTGTGTTGAAAGTCCCACATCGCCTACCTCATATCATTTGGTATGATTTAAATACATGTTAGGCTACTCCACATATTGCCAATTGGTTTTATGTTGGAACCTTAACAGTATTGGTGCTTTGTAGATTTGGATACTTTAAGCATTGGTAAAGTATCCTAGAGTATTAGAGACACATATGTGTCATAGATGGTTGAATCAAATTGAATTATTGATGCTTCATAGCCTTCATGTCTAAGGCTACTAGCTTGGAGCACGATTATTCAAGTAGCCTGAATGGATCTATGATAGGTTCTAATATCTTTTAAAATTTGGGTTTAAAACCAAAGTAAACCCCTCAACACTAGTTTGTTAGGTGATCACTTTACAAGCTTTCTAAGCTCTATTTAAGCTGTGTCTTTAGTCAATGTGGATCACCCTTGATACTAAAGTGGTTGCAATTAAGGTGACTAAGGTTGACCATAATTAAGGCAGCTTTCCAACATAAATCATTACTTCACTTCAAATCAAAAACCATCTGGTGGAGATCAATCCAAATAATTGAATGCCTTTGGCTTTTATTTTATGATAGGTTCAAGTAAAAGATGGCGATGTTGGCTGTTTTTATTTATCTGAAAATCTTGATGAACCAGAGGACTCCAAGCAGATTGCCAAAAAAATTGACTGGGATGACTATTTGTATGAACTACCTCCGCCTTTACCAGATGCCCTTCATCAACATGCCAGTAAGCAAAGATGTCTATTATCTAATTGCATAATCTTGGTGACTTTAGAGGTTCTTAATATTTTGCCATTATGTCGCATTTGTTTGTAGTTAAATTTTAGTTTATCTGTTGACAATGAAATACTTTGGTTGGTCCCTTTTCAGCTTCAGGTGGTCCTGTAAATTTATACGATAATAACCAAAACTTTTGCTTTCACCTTGGTCCAACTGTTAATGAAACTGAAGACCAATGCATAAATCCTGAAGGCTTTGCCAGTTTCATTGGTCTTCTTGAATCAATTCCTTTACATGATAGTGATTCCAGTAATGGGTCTACAGATTATTCAATGCCGGATTTGAAGTAAGTTTATCTGCTTTGAATTCCTATACATTCATCAGTCTAGAGGACAATATTGTTCCTAGTAAAATATAAGAGGATTAATATCTTGTGAAAAATTCACTTTTTTAATTTATAAAATTTTGGGATTCATCTTATATGGATGGTCAGTGTTGGAAAGAGGAGCATTTAATGTTATTGACTTTCCTCTCACATTTTCTCAGTGTATACTATCATGATAGCCATTATGATTCATTTATTGTGTTCTAATGAATTGATGCCTGACAATGTTTTACTTTAGCCCTACAGTTAAGCCAAATTGTGTTTCTGTGTATAGGTATGAGTTGAAGAAGAGTTTTGGACGTGGATCATTTGGTGAAGTATGGTTGGCTTTTCATTGGAATTGTAATCAACATAGTAATGCTGCAAAAATGAGCAAGGATGTCACAAATACAACCAGCAGCTCAACTGCCTCTGATTGTCAGGATGGTGCTTCTAATTACACCCTGTACATTTTGAAACGTATAATGGTAATAAGTTTTAGTGATGTAGAATTGCTTTTAATGGCTTCAGTGCATTAGGATGTGCTAGGTATTTATGCATTGTGAGAAGGAGTTTATACCTATATTTTCCTTTTTGTGCATCAACATAATCAATGAGCAATAAGTCTGATGCCTTATTTATACAACATACATTCCCCTACATTTCTAAAAGACAGATAAACATTTCTCAAAATTCTGTCTTTATGTAGATTACTTGACCTGAGAGGAAGCTGCTTGTTTTATTCTTTTACTGGTTTGTCATTTGTTCCTCTTCAGCTTCTGCTGAATGCTTTGGATCTTGGAGTAGCTCAGTCCTCCGTCCCTTGTTTTTTTTTTTTTTTACGTGGTGCCATTTTTTCTTAGTAAATATAATTTAAATTAGATGTTTTATTTTACTCTTACATAGTTATCACCAAAAATTGAAAACTGAACCTTCTATAGTAATTAACTTCAGTAATTGTAATCTAAATATAGTTGAAAGCCTGAAATTATAATAAATTGCCTGTCCAGTCCTTTAGTCTCTATTTTATTTTGTCCTCTCATTAGTACAAATCTAATGCTCCCCACTTATCCCCTTGTCTCATACCTGCCCTTATTGCAAACAGAACTTCTTCAAATTCTTGTTGTTTTTGGCTTTTTTTTTTTTCCTTTCGTGCACGAAAAGTAATTAAAAGATGCATTCTTAGACTTGCTGTTGTTAAACATTCTGCTTAGATTTTAAGAGGAAGCTCTGTTTTCAGGAGGTACTGTATATTTTAGTATGCATTAGTAAGCATGTAGCAGAAATAATTCTTAAATGCGCTAAACAGGTGGAGAGGGGGTCAGCTGTTTACTTAAGTGGGCTGAGAGAGAAGTACTTTGGAGAAATTTTCTTAAATGCCTCGACATGCTTTGAAGATTCACTATCAGCTGGAAAATCAAACTGTGTCTTGGAAACATCATCACAGTTTGGTCCTGAGAAATCATTTCCAAACAAATTTTGGCTACGAAGAACCCCATATGAAGAAGGTTTGAACCATATTGCAAGATATGTGGAGTCTTTTGAGTCTCTTGCAAATGAAATTTGGCTTGTATTTAGTTATGAGGGTGTGTCATTGTCGAAACTTCTATATACCGGGGAAGACACATATGGTACTGCTGAGCAAGAAAGACTTGAGCAAGCTAAACATGCTAAGATACTGCGTCCATCAAATTGGTGGCATTGGTTGAAAACAACAGAAGAAGGGCAAGCGGAAATGCGCAACCTTATCTGGCAGCTGGTATGTCTTAAGTGTAGGTTCTATGAGGGATTGACCTGATTGCCTTTATAGTTCCTTGATATTTAAAATATACTTTGAAATCTATGCACATATTAGATACTGCATTTTTTTTGTCCTGGAAAAAATAAAAATACATTACTTTTAACTAAGTGTACTTTTTTCTTTTTAGATCCCGAGATATCTTAGTTTTTTCTTTCTTTTTGTTTGTGGTGTATTATAAACCTCTGCATAAATTCTTGGGTGCCCAATTTGTGTTTAATATTAGAAATGGGTTAGCATGCAACTAGGGTTTATTAAGAAGTATAGACTTTTCCGTTTGTCCCATTTTTTTTTCTTATGTTCCTCAATCGCAAACCTTGATCGCATGGAATGCATTCATTATTTAAAGTATATTAAACTATAAGAGAGATTTTGAGATTCAGTATTTTAATATCTTCATTTTCACTTTAGTTAAATAAATTTCATAGTTGTCAACAAAAGAAGGGAAAAAGTTGTTATGGATGTGGCCATATGAAATTTGCCAGAATTTATTCTTGATTTTTCCTTGTGCTGTATATTCTTGACAATCTTCGTTTTTTAATCTTTAGTTATTGGCTCTCAAGTCCTGTCATGATCGCAACATCACACACAGGGATATTAAACCTGGTAAGACATGGGTAATTTGTTGTTCTTGAGTGATTTATGCCTAGGTTGATTCCTTCATGAACAGAATATTAATGACTTTATATTTAGAAGCACCCACTAATTGATACACTTGTGAATTGTGGACAAAGGGACAATTTACTTTATTGTATACCAATTTTTGCCTTTTTAAGTAAGCACTCACCTTTTTTTTTTTTTTTTTTCATTATAGTAAATTTACTTTATCATTTCCTAGTTGTGATTAGAGTATAATATAAAAAATATTACTTTTTTCATTGTGTTATTGTTGAAAGGATTTGTGAAAACCAATCATGGAGGATGATACTCTCTGGTACCATGTTGAGAAAAAAGAAACAGAGAAGGAATATAATGAGTTCCATATGTTATGTACACATAGGTATTCTTACTTCTAATGAAGAAGACATATGATAAAATGTTACAAGACAAATTTCTAATAATGGGTATTATTTGGTAAAATATTTCCATGTCAAATCATATCATATGTCCTTATTTAATGTAATCAATTCATATCTCTAAGACGTCCCCTAAGTTGAAGCATATATCACATAAGACAAGCTTGTTACAGACATCGGTTGTGAATAGTAACCATAAGAAAAACATTGGCAGTGAATAGTGGCCACCAAGAAAACGTTGATGGTAAACAATACCGGTTGGGAAAATATCGGCGATGATTACATGTCGATAAATGTTGAGCGGAAACAATACCTATTAGATAAACATTGACGACAAAATGTCTATGCCGGAAAAATATCAACAACAAACAATATCCAAAAATGTCATTAGTGGACAAAACTTGTCAAAAAAAGTTATCAGTGACCTGTTGGAAAACATTGATGGTGCTGGTAGAATTTTTGGAAATGAAAAATAATTGCTAGAAAAAATTGGTGTTGAATAGTAATAGTTGGAAAAATGTTGAGGGCTGTTAAGGTTCCAACATAAAACCAATTGGCAATATGTGGAGTAGCCTAACATGTATTTAAACCATACCAAATGACATGAGGTAGGCGATGTGGGACTTTCAACACACCCCCTCCAACGAAGCCTGCCGGACCAGGCAAATGGTACTTTTGACCCAACTAAAGGGCAACTTTTGGCCCATGACAATAACCGGAAATATGTGGAGTAGCCTAACATGTATTTAAACCATACCAAATGACATGAGGTAGGCGATGTGGGACTTTCAACAAGGGCAAATAATGACAACAAGGAAAAAAGTAGAAAGTGAAAAACACGGTTTCTAAAAGAATTTTACATCTAAACTATGGAACCACAGTGAAAGCATGAACTGTTGAGAATTTAAGTATAAGTTTGAAGTCCCATATTGAGTATTGGATAGAAATAGGAAAGTTGAGTAACTAATAAGTGAAAAAGACTTATAACCTAATGCCTTAAGGTTTTTGGTAGAAAGTGGTGTCATATTCTCTTATATGGTTGACTTATGTCACATTATTTTAGAATCTCCTAGTTGTTAGCATTCTTCGAAAAGACCTAACAGTAGTATCAAAGCTGATGGTTTGTTTGGTAATCAACCCGGTTGAGTACGACTTGGAGTAGGTGACAAATCCTTGATTGCGAACCCTTGTGTAAAAGTCTTCTTGACAAAGGTTTCAGGTAAGCAAGTCCTGCAGTGGTACAAGTAAGGTCATTATTGGGTACTCTGCAACGGTACAAGTAAGGTCACTACTGGGTATTCATAGTTAAAAAATGTTTAATGCTTCTGCTCGAGGGGGTGGTGTACCGATGCGAAAGGGAATCACACTTGAGGGAGCGATTGTTGAAAATTCAAGTATAAGTTTGAAGTTTCACATTGGCTAGGAATAAGAAAGTTGAGTAACTTATAAGTAAGAAAGACTCATAACCGAATGCCTTAAAGTTTTGGGTTGAAAGTGATGTCATATTTTTTTATGTGGTTGACTCATGTCCCATTGTTGAGAATCTCCCAGTTGTTAGCCCCCTTTAAAATGACCAACACAAACTTGGGTTCGTATCACTCAAGTATCATGGTGGGTACACATGACTATTCTTATTTATAAAGAAGAGATAAAATAATAATAAAAAAAAATCAATATCTAATAAAAAGAAATATTTGGTAAGATATTCCTCATCTAATAATATCGTATCTTTTTATTTAATGTAATCAAATTTGTTAAATATATAGGGCTTAGGTCAACATCATTGTTTATTTCCTTAATCTTTGTATTTATCTTATATATAATGAGATAAGCTTATATGTTTAATACAAATTAGGGATTTTGCCTGTTCCTCTTTTATTTCAACATGATATCCAGAGGTAGGGTTGATTTTTGCCTCACTAGTGAACCCACTCTTCACAAGTATTAATATTCTATTTTTTCCAATTTTTTTCCCTCTTGCGCTCCCTCCCCGTGCCACAACAACAATTACCGCCACTGTGGCCACCGTTTGGACCAATGACACCACCGCAAGGATTGTCTTTGTCAGAACTTGATATTCAAAAAAGAGAAAAAGTATTTTTAGAGGGCTTGAAGAACCCCTCTCATGGTTCTCTATTTATATAGATAAAAACTAATACAATAGGGAGATTACATTAAATGCCCCAGTCCTAGACTACTCCTCAGAACTAGGTGCAGAGTTTATCTAACACTCAACCCCCTACTTTAGGTATAATGATTACATATATTTTCTAATCTATTCCAACACTTCCCCTCAAACTGGAGCATAAAATTGTATGTACACAGATTGGAACAAATGAACTCAATCCGAGGTTCCCTTAAGGACTTGGTAAACACATCTACGAATTGGTCATTTGATCCAACAAACTCGGTACATATTTCTTTTGTCAACAACTTTTCACGAACAAAGTGACAATCAATTTCTATATGTTTAGTTCTCTCATGAAATACGGGATTTGATGCAATGTGGAGAGCAGCATGATTATCGCAATACATCTTCATAGTCTGAATATCACAGAAGTTAAGCTCTTGAATGAATTGCTTCACCCATATAAGTTCACAAGTTAGTGATGCCATTGCCCTATATTCAGCTTTAGTTGTCAATCGAGCCACTATATTCTGTTTCTTACTTTTCCATGAAATAATGTTTCCTCCGAGGAATACACAATATCTAGTAGTAGACCGTCTGTCAACAAGTGAACCTGCCCAATCTGCATCACAGTACCCAGTGACCTGAATGCTTCCTCTATCTTCATATAACAATCCTTGCCCGGGAGCCTTTTTGAGGTACCTTTGAATGTGAATGATAGCATTCCAATGGCCAACACATGGAACCTGCATGAACTGACTAACCACTCCAACTGCAAAAGATAGATCAGACCTTGTAATAGTGAGATAAATCAGTTTTCCAACCAGCCTCCTATATCTCTCTGGATCAAAGAATACTTCACCTTCTTCTGTTGTTAATTTCTTATTTGGGTCCATAGGACTCTCTACAGGTCTACAGTCAATCATACATGTTTCTTGTAATATATCAAGAGCATATTTTCTCTGAGAGATTACAACTCCATCTTTTGATTGAGCTACTTCAATGCCCAAAAAGTATTTTAGGCTTCCCAAATCCTTGGTTTGAAAATGTTTGCACAAGTACTCCTTCAGTTGAGATATTCCAACAGTATCATTTCCTGTAATGACTATATCATCAACATATACTATTAAGTAAACACATTTACCCAGAGATGTATGACAGTAAAAGACTGAATGATCTGCTTCACTGCGTCTTAGCCCAAATTTTTGAACAATGGAGCTAAATTTTCCAAACCAAGCACGTGGTGATTGCTTGAGGCCATATAGAGAACGATGTAATTTGCATACCAGTCCAGACTCCCCCTGAGCAACAAACCCAGGAGGTTGCTCCATGTAAACTTCGTCCTCACGATCACCATGTAGGAAGACATTTTTGATATCTAATTGATGAAGTGGCCAGTGACGAATGGCAGCCATTGCGAAGAACAGACGAATAATAGTCATCTTGGCCATGGGAGAGAAAGTGTCACAATAATCAAGGCCATAAACCTGAGTGTACCCTTTTGCAACTAATCGAGCCTTGAGCCGATCAACTTTACCATCAGGGCCAATTTTAACAGCATACACCCAGCAGCAACCAACTGCCTTTTTGTCCGGTGGAAGGGGCACAAGCTCCCAAGTAGCATTATGGTCAAGAGCATGTATTTTTGCAATCATGGTTTGTCGTCATCTAGGGTGATCAATTGCTTCTTCCACATATCTTGGGATAGCAATAGAAGATACTGAGGATAAAAGGGAATAATAGGAAGGCGACAATCTGTGATAGCTAAGAAAATTATAAATAGGATGTGGGTTTCGAGTGGAACGAGTACCTTTTCTGAGAGCAATGGGCCATCCGGAATCACCTTCACCAGGAGTCATGGTAGGAAGCGATGTTGGAGAAGAATGTAAAGTGGGGGATTCACCCTCTTCTTGGAGAATAGGACTAGCCATCGGGATCCTATGATTGACAACATCAATGTGAGGGGAGGATGGTTCAGGAAGACTTGGATCACGACTGAGATCACTAGAGACATTGGAAATATTAGACTCAACCACTGGAATGGGAAGAACTTGTTGTATGACATGAACATCTTGAACAGAAGGAGAAAAGTAAGGAGTCTGTTCAAAAAATGTAACATTGGTAGACATGTAGTACTTCTTGGTTTCAGGAGAGTAATACCGATACCCTTTTTGAAGTCGGAAGTAGCCCAAGAAGACACATTTGATAGCACGAGCAGAAAACTTGTCTAACCCTGGAGACATATCATGAACAAAACATATACAACGAAAAACTCGAGGAGAGGTGTGAAAGAGAGGATTATTTGGAAATAGATTGGAGAAAGGGATCTTATTACTGAGAGAGGAAGCTGACATCCTATTAATAAGAAAACATGCAGTTAAGATGGCATCCCCCAGTGATGGACAGGAATATGAGCACCCAGCAAAAGAGTACATGCAATTTCAACCAAATGTTTATTTTTTCTTTCTGTTATACCATTCTGCTGTGGTATATGAGGATAGGTGGACTGATGCAATATTCCATGTGAACTCAAAACAATAGAAAAGGTGGATGAGAAGTACTCTTTAGCATTGTCACTTCTTAAAATTTTGATTACTTGACCGAATTGATTTTTTATTTCATTTAAAAAGGATGTAAAGATGGGTAACAATTTAGAGCGATCTTTCATAAGATAAACCCAAGTACATCGTGAATATTCATCAATGAATGTAATAAAATACCGAAAACCAAAAGATGAGATGCGACTGGGTCCCCAAATATCAGAATGGATAATAGAGAAACTGGAAGTACACTTTGATTGAGACCTTTTAGGAAAGGTAGATCTAACATGTTTTCCTAGTTGACATGACTCACATTCTAAGGTCTGGAGACTACTAAGTTCAGGACACATTCTTTTTAATTTTGACAAATGAGGATGACCAAGCCGATCATGTAACATTTTAGGGCTCGGAGTAGCAACACAGGACACATGTGGACGAGGGCCAAAAAGGTATAATCCTCCAGCTTCATATCCTTCTCCAATCCGTCTCCCCGAACCACGCTGCTGTATAACAAAAGATTTGTTATTGAAGGTTATTGAATAATTTAAGGTTTTGGTTAACTGACTTAAGGAGATTAAATTGAAAGGACAATTAGAAACAAAAAAGACAGATTTCAGGCTTTTGGAGGGAGACAAGGAAACTTGGCCCACTCCCTTTGAGGAAGCTTTAGAGTCATATGCAAGGGTTATGAAATGTTGTTTTTCTTGAAAGGAAATGGTTGAGAACAAGGAGGTATTACCAAATATATGATCAGAAGCAGAGTCAATTACCCATGAATTTTGACCTTCCACAGATTGAGAAATGCAAGCAGTTGATGTGCTTGCAGGTTGAGAGGTTTGTGCCAAGCTATTAGACTTCAACCGTAGATACTCTTGGTATTTGTTCTCAGTGAACTTGGAGTCGACGGTTTCAGCCTTCGAGACATTGGCGGTTTTGGGAGGAAAACCATGCAAGGAGTAGCAATTCTCCTGTGTGTGACCCATCCTCTTACAGTAGGTGCATTGGGGACGTCCTCGACCTCCATGTCCTCCTCCTCTGGTGTCACGTCCTCCTCTTCCTCGTGTGGCAACCATGACATATGGTTCTACTAGAGCACAAGCTTCTTGAGTTTCAAGCATTGGTACACGAATCAGGCGTGTGATAAGGGATCCGTGGAAGAGACTTCATAAGTGGTCAGAAGTTGATCTCTGATATGGTTAAAGTTAGGATGTATTGCGCAAAGGATCATCACCATGTAATACTTGTCAAACTTCTTCTCCATTTCATCCAAGGAGTCGACTTCCAAGAACATCTTTAGTTCTTCCACAGCTGACTGGGTGTCATTCATGAAGGTCACCATATCATGATCTATCATTTTTAGAGATGTCAGCTTATTTGCGGAATCATAGAGATGTTGGATATCATTGGCATAAATGGTTTGGGTTTTCTTCCAAAAGGAGTGACAAGTTTTGAAGGCTCTAAGCGACATCAAAAGTCGTGGTTCCACCGATTGCCACAATAGAGCACATAGCTGAAAATCTGCCTGTTTCCATTGTTAAGCTTTTTCTTCCGGCACATGGCTTCCGTCTTTTTCAAGGTGGTCGTGATGCCCCTGACCGAGAAACCACAATTCGACGACAGCAGACCAAGATAGATAATTTTATCCGTTTAGCTTTTCGGAAGTAATGGAGGGGCTTCCAGAGAATGAAATTGCAGCCATTTCTGATTAAGAGGACAAAAACTGGTGACGGGGTGCGAAAACAGTAAGGCCAAAAGCCCAAGAGTGATTTTCGCAAGGGTGGCTATTGGATTTCACTAAAATGAAGTTCTGAGGGCTAGAACAGGGAGAGGAAGCTCCGACGATCCTAACAGAGGCGGCGCAGCGATGTTCCGACACGGAGAAGGTGGCGCGTGGATGACACGCGCCAGATGCAGTGAAGAGAGAGGCGGCGCGTGGAGGCGAACAAGCTTACGGGATCGGCGAGGTTTGCTGTCGCGCGGCGAGACGATTTAGATCCTGTGGTCACCGGCGAAAACTGGACGACCGTTGACGGTGGCCAATGGCGGAGATGGCGGCGGCGGACGACGACAAAAATAGTGCCGAAGACTACAAAGACCCGCTCTGCTACCAACTTGATATTCAAAACAAAGAAAAAGTGTTTTTAGAGGGCTTGGAGAACCCCTCTCATGGTTCTCTATTTATATAGGTAAAAACTAATACAATAGAGAGATTACATTAAATGCCCCAGTCCTAGACTACTCCTCAGAACTAGGTGCAGAGTTTATCTAACACTTAACCCCCTACCTTAGGTATAATGATTATATATATTTTCTAATCTATTCTAACATCGGGTAATCTATTCCAACATCGGGCAACCACTATGCTGCAAGAATCGCAATGATTAGAGCTTCGACACACCCTCACGTGTTGCTCCTATCTTTGCCCTATTGTTGTTGTGTGCTGCACGTGGCGGCGTGCCCGACATCTTCTTTGGTGCCAATTAACATAATCAAACTTGTCTTTCCATCCTTTTTTCGAATCTATAACTTTTGTTGTGATCAGGGCTCATTAGAATTTTTTGTATGTTTTTAGGGTTGTTTCTCTTACTTGGTGATCAAATTCTCTCTCTATAATTATCTATGGCCACTTTTGCTGCTATTACGTTTGATCCATCCATCTATACCAATTATGTCAATGTGCATCTATCAATTGACAAATTAGATGAGACTAATTATAATACTTGACCAGTTTGACTTTGTCTTAAAAGTCAGGATTGTGTTGATCATCTTAATAAGAATGTGGTTGCCATTGCTGAGACTAGGCCTTCTTGATGGCTAAAAATTGATGCTTAATTTTGCATTGTACTCAAATCTACTATTCATTCATCATTGAAACAAATATTTCGAGCTTATGAGACGAGTTCACAGGTTTGGGAATAGGCAAAGTTATTGTATACTGTTAAGGTTCCAACATAAAACCAATTGGCAATATGTGGAGTAGCCTAACATGTATTTAAACCATACCAAATGATATGAGGTAGGCGATGTGGGACTTTCAACACACCCCCTCCAACGAAGCCTGCCGGACCAGGCAAAGGGTACTTTTGACCCAACTTATAGGGCAACTTTTGGCCCATGACAATAACCGGAAAGATGTTAGGCTTTGACTCTGATACCATGTTAAGGTTCCAACATAAAACCAATTGGCAATATGTGGAGTAGTCTAACATGTATTTAAACCATACCAAATGATATGAGGTAGGCGATGCGGGACTTTCAACATATACCAATGATACTCAACGTGTGTATGATGTTTGTCAAAATATCCTAAATCATATCTCTAAATTTATAAAACATAATATTTCCTTAGTTTGCTTTCGAGGTGTAATAGTGTATTAGTCTATTGTCAACCTTTGTACAATTGTACTAATAAGGGTAGCTACTATAAATGCTCCTTCAGTATTATGCTTTTAGTGGGTAGAAAGAAATGAAAACTCCATTCATAGTTTAATTCTTTCTCTCTAAAATTCTTGAAGATTGTATCCAAAAGCATTAGATTCTCTTGATAAACCTTGATTTTCCTGCAATTTGTTTCTTCTTCTCATGACAAACTCAAATTTCATCCCTTTCTTACCTCAATTGTTTCCCATTTCCATAGATGATAAACTTGATGATTTGAGTTATCTTGATGGCAACAACAAACTCAATGTTGTTGAGGTGATGGTTCTCACATAGAGTGAGGATGACGCTTTGCAAACTTCTAATGTCAAATTTGTTTGAAGTATGGTCACATTGCCAAAATTCTATTTTTAGGCTTATTAGTTGTTTCTATGACAACTTTACGTCTCCCTTTATTCTATACAAAGAGGTTTGTTAGATGTTTTTCAATTGTACTTTGTTTTCTCTCTCAACAACTTTAATATGGTAGGTTCAGGTATCAAGAACGTTCAGGTTTTTATGGCTGAAGGTCCTCCTCCTTCCCACTCCTCAATTGTTTTTATGAAGATTTATGAAAAAACTAGATGATTCCAATTTTTTGCTTTGGCTGGTTAATTCATCTATTCTGCTACATTTTCTCATTGAAACAGATCATGAAGCTAGAAAAATAAATCCAGTTTAGCACTTGCAAGTGCAAGATCAAATGTTGTTGACATGGTTACACAATATACTTTACCAACATCTTTTCATTCTCCTGTTCTTGGAAGTGTTCATACCTATCAAGTTTGGGATCAAATTTGTAACAATTTTCATAAACAAACAAGAGCAAGTGATGTGAACATGACCTATGATAAGGGCTAGAGCAAGGGAAACAAAGGAAGCTTTTCAACAAGTATTGTTGATTGACCAAATTGTGTTTTGGATTAATCAATTAATGGGCTTTAGTTTGATTTTGTTTTAAGTTGTAATAAGGGTCCAATTGAAAATTTAGTCATCAGCCTTTGGGAGACCAAGGGATGCATAGCTGATTGACTTTTGGTTGCCACAGTTTCAGATACAATCAGTCATTAAGTAGTTTTCAATTCCTAGGTTAATGGATCATTATTAGCCTTTATTTGTTTCCATTAAATAGTTTTCAATTCTTAGATTAATGGGTTATTATTAGTATTTATTTTCTTTTATTAAGCCTTTTGTAATTCTGATGACAACGCTTCTATATTAGCTGAACCATTCTTATCAAGAAATAACAAGTGAAATTTTATTCAGAAATATTAGAGTTTATCTCTTTTATCTTAGTGAGAGTGATTCTCCTAAATTCTTGAGTGATTCAAGAACCCTTGGCTGTATCAAAGGACTGTCACATCCTTTGTGTGTTGCCTCCCTTGGAAAGAGTGATTCTTTCCTTCCACCTTCTTTGTAATTCCTAAATTTCTTACAAGGTTTTAACCCTAAAGATCCTAAATTACCCCTTGTGATTCATATCATTTGGTATTCAGAGCTCCGGTTTAAGGGTTCAAACATCAAATTGATGGCAGAAGAGGAAAATTACAATCAAGAAGCAGGAATTAGTCCAATTCAAATAAGAGTATTGATACAACATTTGGAAGGATTAATGATACGACATAACAATGAGCTCCATGAAAGATTGAACCGGTTGGAGAATAGAAATCCTGAAGACGAAGAAGAAAGGAGAAATAGGAGAATGAATGATGGAGTAACAAGACCAAGTAGGCTTGAAGGGGTCAAGCTTAACATTCCTCCGTTCAAAGGAAAAAGTGATCCAGAAGCATACTTGGAGTGGGAGATTAAAATAGAGCATGTTTTCTCATGCAACAATTATGAGGAGACCCAAAAGGTGAGGCTTGCAACAACAGAATTTTCTGACTATGCTCTTGTTTGGTGGAACAAGCTACAAAAGGAGAGAGATAGAAATGAAGAGTCAATGGTTAATACATGGTGTTAGATATGATTAGATATTAGTTGATATTATTTGATATTGTTGAGATATTGTTAGATATTGTTAATCACAATATCAAATAATATCTTTTTATTTACCCTATTTGTATTCTGTTACTCTTTTGAGGAGTACCTTTCTTTATTATAAATACACTGCCCTATGTGTGGTAAATACACAAGGGAAATTAACCCTATACAGTTTTTCCCTATATTCAACATGGTATCAAGAGCTTAAGGTCTCTTGGGATTTTTTTTCGGCTCTGCCACTGAACCTGCAGCTGTCGCCGCCTCCATCGCCACCGCCGTCGCCACCGCCGTCCGCCGCCGTCGCCAGAGTAGCAGTTCGGACCGCCAAGCACAGGGTTTTGCTCGCCTCCTCCGTGCGACCTCCACCGTGGAAGTTTCGCGGTCATCGGAGCAGCCACGCTCCCTCACGCGCCTCCCGAAGCCGCGCCACCTTCTCCCGTTCCGCCGCGCGTGGCGGCGCGTCTCGCCACCGTTCAGGCCGCCGATCTTTGCGCCGGCGTCGCCCCTTCTCCTCTCTCTCGGATCTGTCCTCGCCGCTCCAATCGGACCTCTTTGGTGTTTTAGGGTTTTTCTCTCTCTTCCTCCATGGCATCTTCCGCTGCCACTTCCAATTCTGAAGTTACCTCTGTCAGCTCCGGTGGGTCTGAGCAATCTGTTTTTACTAATTATGTCAATGTGAATTTACCCATTGATAAATTAGATGGTACGAATTATGCAACTTGGGCATCTGATATTAGACTTTGGCTTGAGAGTCAGAGGTATGTTGATCATCTTACAACCAAGATAGATGATGTTCCTTCCAATGATCGTGTCCGTTGGAAGAAAGTTGATGCTCATATATGTATGGTTCTCAAGAATACCATCCAATCTTCTTTAAAACAAATTTTTCGATCGTATGGCACATGTTATGACGTTTGGGAACAAGCCAAATTATTATACACCAATGACACTCAACGTCTTTATGGTGTTTGTTACAATCTTCTTGATGTTATTGCTCCTCGAGATAAGGATCTTGTGG
This sequence comes from Sphenostylis stenocarpa, assembly GCA_963425845.1. Taxonomy (NCBI): domain Eukaryota; kingdom Viridiplantae; phylum Streptophyta; class Magnoliopsida; order Fabales; family Fabaceae; genus Sphenostylis; species Sphenostylis stenocarpa. The sequence goes on along the minus strand of OY731404.1, from coordinate 42,423,620 downwards.
CGGATTATGTGGATCCTCCTTCGTCTGTACCTTCAGACAAATCTGCTATCTTCAATGATTTTCTTCAATGGTATGAGGATCGAAAGCCCTCCAGTTCCACTACTTCTGTTGCCCACACAGGTACATCTTTTGCTGGTCTGACTCACTCTTCTTCTATTGGCCCTTGGGTTCTTGACTCAGGCGCCACCGATCACATCACTGGTAACAAATCCTTATTTTCCTCTTTCACTTCTTCTCATAATTTACCCTCTGTTACAATGGCTAATGGGTCTACAACTTTAGCTCATGGTGTTGGAACGGTTACTCTTTTTCCCTCGTTGTCCATTGATAATGTTTTGTATGTACCCGGGTCCCCCTTTAACTTATTATCCATTAGCCGTCTAACTCGATCTCTTGATTGTGTTATCTCTTTTACCAAAACTTCTGTTTCCCTACAGGACCGGAGCTCGCAAAGAGTGATTGGCACCGGATGTGAGTCACATGGACTTTATTATCTTCAACCTTCTCCACATGTTGGCACAGTTATGGAGTCTCCTTCTCTCCTTCATGCTCAGCTTGGTCACCCCAGTCTGCGCAAATTACAGCAACTTGTTCCCAGCTTATCCCAGTTGTCCAATTTGGTATGTGAGTCCTGTCAGTTAGGCAAACATAGTCGTACTTCCTTTTCTCGTAGTGTTTCCCAGCGTGCTTCATCCCCCTTTGCCTTAGTTCACTCTGACATTTGGGGACCCAGTCGTGTTAAGTCTAATTTAGGTTTTCAATATTTTGTTACTTTTATTGATGATTTCTCTCGTTGCACTTGGTTATTTTTAATGAAAAATCGTTCTGAGTTGTTTTCTATATTCCAAAACTTTTATCATGAAATTAAAAATCAATTTGGTGTCTCTATTCAAACTTTTCGAAGTGATAATGGCCGTGAATATCTTTCAAACTCGTTTAAACAATTTATGGCTTCTCATGGCATTCTTCATCAAACTTCCTGTGCTTATACCCCTCAACAAAATGGGGTGGCTGAGCGCAAGAATAGACACCTTATTGAAACAACCCGTACTCTTTTAATTCATGGTGAGGTTCCTCAACATTTTTGGGGTGATGCTGTTCTTACTGCCTGTTATCTTATTAATCGTATGCCCTCTTCGGTTTTAGATAACAAAATTCCCCATTCTATTTTATTTCCTCATGACACTCCATCCTTTACCTCTGAAGGTTTTTGGGTCTACCTGTTTTGTCCACAATTTTGATCCTGGTCATGATAAGTTATCTCCTCGATCACACAAATGTGTTTTCTTAGGATTTACTCGATCCCAAAAAGGATACAAGTGTTTTTCTCCTTCTCTTAATCGCTATTTTGTGTCTGCCGATGTCACCTTCAATGAGTTTTCCTTTTACTTTAAGGACCCTTCCCTACCTGCTGAGTCTCCATCTGCTACAGTTCCCATTCCTGTTCTCATTGATCCTTATGTTGAGGACCATCCACCATTAGTCCCTCCTCCTCCACCACCCCTTCAGGTTTATAGTCGCGAGACCTCGTCCACAGCAGACGCCACATGACTCACTCCCAGTGCCAAATACTCTGCCTCCTCAGGTTCAGTCCACAGAGTCTGACCTTCCTATTGCCCTTCGTAAAGGTACACGTTCTACTCGTAATCCTTCCCCACATTATCCTGCTTTAAGTTATCATCGAATTTCTTCACCATTTTATACCTGTCTCTCGTCTATTTCTTACTGTGTCTATTCCTAAATCTGTCTCCGAAGCCTTAGCCCACCCTGGTTGGCGTCGAGGCCATGCTAGATGAACTCGGTGCTCTTCGAGACTAGTGGAACCTGGACGCTTGTCCCATTACCATCTGGAAAATCTGTTGTTGGTTGCAGGTGGGTCTTCGCTATCAAGGTTGGTCCTGATGGTACTATTGATCGCCTCAAAGCTCGCCTTGTAGCCAAAGGCTATACCCAAATTTTTGGGTTGGATTATGGTGATACTTTCTCTCCAGTGGCAAAGATGGCTTCTGTTCGTTTATTCATTGCCATGGCTGCTATTCAACAATGGCCTCTTTATCAACTGGATGTCAAAAATGCTTTCTTGAATGGCGATTTGCAAGAAGAGATTTATATGGAGCAACCTCCGGATTTGTTGCTCAGGGGAGTCTTCTGGATTGGTATGTCGTCTTCGCAAATCTTTATATGGCCTAAAACAGTCTCCTAGGGCCTGGTTTGGAAAATTTAGCAGCGTTGTTCAACAATTTGGCATGACTAGAAGTGAGGCGAGACCACTCGGTCTTTTACCAGTCACTCGAATCTTTGGATGTATCTATTTGATAGTGTATGTCGATGACATTGTTCTTACAGGTAGTGACCATCATGGCATCTCTCAGATGAAACAACACCTTTGCCACCATTTTCAAACCAAAGATCTTGGCAAACTCAGATATTTCTTGGGTATTGAGGTAGCACAATCTACCGATGACATTGTTATATCTCAAAGAAAGTATGCATTGGATATTTTGGAGGAAACTGGGTTGATGAATTCAAAGCCTGTTGACACACCCATGGATCCTAATACCAAACTCTTGCCAAATCGGGGGAGCCAATGTCAGATCCTGAACGAGTATAGAAGATTAGTTGGAAAATTAAATTATCTTACGAGTTACTCGCCACTGACATTTCCTTTGCGAGTCGGTGTGGTGAGTCAATTCCTCAATTCTCCTTGTCAAGATCATTGGAATGCGAGTCATCCGTATATTGAAGTACATCAAAAAGTCTCCTGGAAAAGGTTTGGTGTATGACTCCCATAATCATACAAGAGTTGTCTGCTATTCGGATGCTGATTGGGCAGGATCTCCCTCTGATAGAAGATCTACATCTGGGTATTGTGTTTCCATTGGTGGTAACTTGATCTCATGGAAAAGTAAGAAACAAAGTGTTGTGGCAAGATCCAGTGCAGAAGCAGAGTATAGAGCTATGGCCTCAGCTACCTGTGAACTTATTTGGCTCAAGCAATTGCTTAAAGAGCTACAATTTGGAGATGTCACTCAAATGACACTAGTGTGTGACAATCAGGCTGCTCTCCATATAAGCTCTAATCCTGTCTTTCATGAGAGGACTAAACACATTGAGATTGACTGCCATTTTATTCGGGAAAAGATTATGTCTGGAGACATCAAGACTGAGTTCGTTAACTCATGTGATCAATTAGCAGATATTTTCACTAAGTCTTTACGTGGACCTAGGATGGATTATCTTTGTACCAAGCTAGGCACATACGATTTGTATGCTCCAGCTTGAGGGGGAGTGTTAGATATGATTAGATATTAGTTGATATTATTTGATATTGTTGAGATATTGTTAGATATTGTTAATCACAATATCAAATAATATCTTTTTATTTACCCTATTTGTATTCTGTTACTCTTTTGAGGAGTACCTTTCTTTATTATAAATACACTGCCCTATGTGTGGTAAATACACAAGGGAAATTAACCCTATACAGTTTTTCCCTATATTCAACACATGGACTGAGATGAAAAGGATCATGAGGAAGCGGTATGTGCCGGCTAGTTATGCAAGGGACTTGAAATTTAAACTCCAAAAACTTACTCAAGGCAACAAAGGGGTTGAGGAGTATTTCAAAGAAATGGACATGCTCATGATTCAAGCAAAGATTGAAGAAGATGAAGAGGTAACTATGGCCCGATTTATTTGTGGTTTGAATATTGATATATGTGATATTGTTGAGTTGCAGGAGTTTGTTGATATGGAGGATTTACTTCATAAAGCAATTCGAGTGGAGCAACAACTCAAAAGAAAAGAAGTGACTAAGAAGAGTTCTACCAACTTTGGATTTTCAAGTTTTAAGGACAAAGGCAAAAAAGATGGGACTGTTACTTCTAGTAGTTCCACACCTATTCCTACAAAGACCCATTCAAAATATGAAGAACAACTCTCTAAAAAAAGTAGAGATGTGAAGTGTTTCAAGTGTCAAGGCCTAAGACACTATGCTTATGAGTGCCCTAACACAAAGACCATGATTCTTAGAGAGGGAGAATATATAAGTGAATCTGAGGTTGAAGAGGGAGAAAAGAGTGAAGACACTGAGGAGGAAGAAGAGATTCCAAAGGGAGATTTATTGATGATTAGGCGATTACTTGATAGTCAATTGAAACCTATGGAAGAAAACCAAAGAAAAAATATTTTTCACACTAGATGTTTAATCAATGACAAGGTGTGCATGATGATCATAGATGGAGGTAGTTGCACTAATGTGGCTAGTGCTAGATTAGTATCAAAACTAAATTTAGCTACCAAACCACATCCTAGGCCATATAAACTTCAATGGCTTAGTAAGGATGGAGAGGTGCAAGTGAGACAACAAGTTGAAGTGGACATTTCCATTGGAAAATACAATGATAAGGTGCTTTGTGATATTATTCCTATGGAAGTCAGTCATTTACTTTTGGGGAGACCATGACAATTTGATAAAAGGGTTAATCATAACGGGTTCACCAACAAGATTTCTTTCATACATCAAGACAAGAAGATTGTGCTCAAACCTTTGAGTCCACAAGAAGAATGTGAGGATAAAAAGAAAATGAAAGAAAAACTTCTTCAAGAAAAGAGAGAGAAAGAAAGCGTTAGTGAAACACTTGAGAGGAAAAAGAGTGATCAAAAGAAGAGTGAAACACTTGAAGTGAAACAGAGCTATTTAACCATAAAAAGTGAGTATAATGTTTGTTCTACATTTAATTTGTCAGACTTATCTATTTTTAATGTAGATGACGAATCCGATTTGAGGACAAATCCTTTTCAAGAGGGAGAGAATGATGTGAACATGACCTATGATAAGGGCTAGAGCAAGGGAAACAAAGGAAGCTTTTCAACAAGTATTGTTGATTGACCAAATTGTGTTTTGGATTAATCAATTAATGGGTTTTAGTTTGATTTTGTTTTAAGTTGTAATAAGGGTCCAATTGAAAATTTAGTCATCAGCCTTTGGGAGACCAAGGGATGCATAGCTGATTGACTTTTGGTTGCCACAGTTTCAGATACAATCAGTCATTAAGTAGTTTTCAATTCCTAGGTTAATGGATCATTATTAGCCTTTATTTGTTTTCATTAAATAGTTTTCAATTCTTAGATTAATGGGTTATTATTAGTATTTATTTTCTTTTATTAAGCCTTTTGTAATTCTGATGACAACGCTTCTATATTAGCTGAACCATTCTTATCAAGAAATAACAAGTGAAATTTTATTCAGAAATATTAGAGTTTATCTCTTTTATCTTAGTGAGAGTGATTCTCCTAAATTCTTGATTGATTCAAGAACTCTTGGTTGTATCAAAGGACTGTCACATCCTTTGTGTGTTGCCTCCCTTGAAAAGAGTGATTCTTTCCTTCCACCTTCTTTGTAATTCCTAAATTTCTTACAAGGTTTTAACCCTAAAGATCCTAAATTACCCCTTGTGATTCATATCAGCAAGAGTGGGACAACTTCGCAGTCATGAGTGAACTCGTTTGTAAACTCTTTTTTGGAGTATACTTGTGTTGAATCAGGTAAACTTGGCGAGATTCAAGAGTTTACCATGAAGTCAGCGATTTAGATTACATCTTTGTTAAGAAAGTGTGTGTTCCTCTTCCATTGCATTTCTAACTTGCGTCTTTTCTTTCCCCAGTCACTGCATTTCTCCCCTCTATGTGGGTCTTCTACCCTAGCTTTGCTTTGCCCTCTGAAGCTCTGAGTCGCCCTTTGCAACTCAACGTCATAATGTCTAGAGCTTCCTCCATGTCACATGATATCTAGGGCTACGCATCTTCCTTCATTCTTTGCATCTTAAATTTGTTTTCATTCTTTGCATCTTAAATTTGTTTTCTGTTATTCTTTATTTGGAAGTTTCCTCCTTCTATGTTTTATTTAGTGTGTGTGGTTGTATCAGGATTTCGTTCTATATTTGCACTTGGAGATTGTAATTTAACCGATAAAGATACATGTTTTACTCTTTTTATTTTTTGTTGGTATTTAGGCTTTTAGCAGAAGTTGGGTTATTAAGATTAAGTTAATATGTGGTATAATATGATTATTATTTTTCTATTTTCTTTATTTTTTTATATTGATTCAAATTATATGATATTAATATAGCTTATTGATCACATCCTACAAATAAAAATACTCATAATAATATCATCAATTAGTTACTAGTTTACTTAATTATAATATTTAAATATTAAATTAATATATTATTTTTTTATGAAGTAGACTCTTATGGATTCAAGAATTGACTCTACAAGTCGAGTTTACAAAAGTCTCATGAGTCCGAATAGACTCTCGAGTTTGATAACCTTACCAACGAAAGAAGCTAGCTACTATAAATGCTCCTTCTGAATTTTGTTTTAAGTGGATTGATTGAAAACAAAACTCAATTCTCAGTTCAATTCTTTCTCTCTCGACTTCTGTTAAGAGTTTTGGGTCCTATGTTTACTCCAAAAGGTTAGCCTGTATTGTGTTTAATGCCTACTTGAATAATTGTTAAAGCACTACACTTGTGTTGTCCCTTTATCCACAGTTCATAACATGTCCTATTGATTTTTTAACTTTTGTAATGCAATGCTCAATTGAAAGATTTTGTTTATTTGAAAAACTGACTTGGGGCATTTTGTTTTTGAAGAGAATATGGTGATATGCTTCGAAGATCAGGAAACAGGGAGATGCTTGAGAGAGATCCCCACTAAAGTTAATAATTTTTCCACCAAAATGTACAGTGAACTATCTAAGTTGTATTTCAGTACTCTGCTTTTGTTACCGGCTATTTCCTTTTTCTACGTGCATTTCACATAATAGGGGAAGGTTGCTCCATTTCTATATGAAATTTATTCTTCATTAAATTTTGATTTTCATATTTATTTCTATATTTCTATAATTTTATACATTTTTTTAGTTTAGAATATAATTTTAAAATATAACAAATTTTAGGAAAAATAAGATATATATTTTAAGATTTAAAATGAAAAATAAAATATTAATATTTCATTTTCCATTTTTAAATATTATTTTGATTTTATTCAATTGTATTTTTATTAAATCTATTTTAAATGTTTTATTTTCCATTCTTTTTTACAATAAAAAATTGATTGGAAGAATTGTAACCTTCTATATTATATATTCAAACCATAGACTTGTCTAGTTACTTCTATTTATTATGTAATTAGTTCCATTGTGGTTTAAAATCCATACTTTTCTTAAGCCCTGTGTATTTAGTTTTAATATCATCTTATAGAATGATCAAAACTTCTTCCCTTTGCCTGATCATAGTTTTAGTGCGTCTAAGAGACTTCTTGCCTAAAGAATTGCACCTAATGTTCGACATTCAAATTGATTGAGGAAAAATCCATCTTCCCGTCTTCCCCCCTTGTTTGCAGTTAGTTGGACAGACGTGGTATATATTTCAAGAACTCAGTTCTACCTGTCCGCTGAGATATTTCAAAATATACTTAAATAAATATTTGTAAATAAAATAATATATTGTAATGATCCTCTTAGTTTGGCTGTGTACTTTATTCCCTTTTAATGATTGATCGTGTACCATCTATTTCCAATTTCCTATTTCCCTGTGTATGGAACAATTAATTCCTTTTCCTTTTCTTTCTGACCATTGTTCTACTTAATTAAATTCTCTGCAATGGCTTTGTTCCAAAAAGTACGCAATATATATGATTTTGTTGCGCTTCATGTTTAGGACCATTTTAATATGCAAGAAAATTCATTCTCTATGAAATTTGATATTCTCCTCTTTAGATAATAATTACATACATGATGTGTTTTTGTTCTTGCTTGCTTACTGTTTATTTATTCAGAGAAAGCTTACTATCAGTTATGTATCTTCTACTCCTTTTTGTAATGATGAATGTTGTGTTTTCATTTGAAGCCATTCATATTGTACTGTACATGTGGAGTTTAAATTCAGCTGTGATATGTGCATGAAAATTTCTAAATTAACTCTTCAATCCATTACACTCTAGTATCTATCTATGAACACGTCTACGAGGTATCTATGTATGGCTATATCATGCTTGCATTGGAAAAAATCTATCTCCAATTTTTTATTTACCTGATAGTCACAGTTGAGTCTTTGGCAATGATAGCAGTAAAACTGGGTCATTGCTTACCTTTAAAACCTGAGTTATCTATCCAACTATTTGTCTCTATTTGTGCGTGCATAATTTATTAGTTGTGTAGTGAATTTGGTGCTGTTAGTAATTGTTCTGTAAAATTAAGTATTGCAGGAGAAAGGAAATCTAACAATTTTGGAAGAGAAGAACAACGTACATTCATTAATTGCTTGACAATTTTAAAACCTTAACTAATAACAGAATTACCCACTGCTTAACTTATTAACTTAAAAAAGAAACTGACAATTGAAACAACAGTAAAAGAAAATACATGTGGACACCTAATGTAACTTCCTAACAGGTGCATTTTTTCTGTTTCTTTTAGGCGTATTATTGATTTTGGAAGTGGAATTGATGAATTTACATTAAGGAATTTATATGGTTCCACTGGGCCTTCAAGGTATCTTGCTTCTCTTTATACACGGATTATTTACTTGTGATATTGTAGTATAAATATGCTATATTTCTTCAGAGCTGAACAAACCTACGAGTATACTCCTCCTGAAGCTTTGCTAAATGCTACATGGTATCAAGGGCCAACAAGCTCAACTTTGAAGTATGTGATGTTCTACAGAAAGTTCGCATCTATATTCAATGTTATCCTTTATGATGTTGCTTGATCTTTTGATTCTGCATGTTTTGAAGCAATCTGTTTGCTTTCACAGATATGACATTTGGAGCGTTGGTGTTGTGATGTTAGAGTTAGTCTTAGGGACACCAAATGTTTTTCAGATAAATGCTTTAACACGTGCTCTATTAGACCAGCATCTAGAAGGCTGGAATGAGGGCGTGAAGGAGCTGGCATACAAGTAAGCATGTTTTTTTGACGGTGCAATCCTAATTTTGTTTAATACCATGAAATTTAGATGACAAGATGATAGTATTTATCTCTCTTTCTCTCTTTTCTGTTTCTGATGATGTCTTGTTCTCTCATTCACCAAATTGTTTGGTTGTTGTTTGATGGGAACTAAGATCCAAATTAGTTCCACTAATGGATTGGAGGTAGTTCAGTATGAAGAGTATATACGATAGAAAAAACTGGTTCTTTAATAGCAAATATATTAGAAAGAAGTTCTGCATTAAAAATTGTAGGACGTCATGAGGGACATTAAGAATATTTAGTGATGTCCTTTGGTCTCATGAATGCCCCCTCTAATTTTGAAGCACTTACAAATGAAGTGTTTAGATCTATGTTGAGGAAGTATGTGCTGGTGTTTTTTAACGATATCCTGGTATTACTTATCTATTATTTGCCCTTGACTTACATTTATTTGTGACTGTTCTGGTACCTATCATTCTCTCTTATTTCTAATATCTGGCTGGAATTTTTGACACAAGCTCAAGCCCTTCATTGAATTGGAATTGCCTGGAGCTTTATTAGAATGGGTGATAACAATCTTGATATTTAAGGATGTGTGTTCCTTTGTGGATTATCTTGGGACACCAAATCTCAAGATTCAGTTTTCTGGTTTAGTTTGAAGTCAATATTTTTTTCAATCATTTTAAACTTTAGACTTTGCTTGCTCTTCAGCATTTTCCTATATTTATTTATTAAATATCAAGGAAGTAGGATAAAATAGATGCTTTGAAATTTTGAAACTTTGGGCATATGGGATGGTGAGTGTTGTTCTCTCTGTTATACGATTTCATTTCATTAGTTAAGTTATATCAGGTATTTATTATTGCAAAACCTCGGAAGCATTTTGTTTGCTTCAATCCCATAAATTTTAGGTTTGAGTTTTAACAACTAAAATATTTACTGTCTCCTTCAAAGCTGGTATGTGCAAGCAGTTAGGTGCCAAAACATTTGAATCTTGCTCATGCATCCCAGTTCTAAATATTATGGTTTAACTCTAAAACTGTTGTTTTTGTTTTGAAGACTTGATTTTAATTCTTTGAACTTGTGTACTCCATATAATTGTAACTTTTATTTTATTAATGTGGTGACAGACTTAGATCATTCATGGAATTGTGTATTTTAATCCCTGGAATCTCCAGGTCCGGCAGTATCTCAAAAAAGTATCACAGAGTGAACCAAGTAAGTTTAGCATCTTCACAGTTTTAATCTTGTTTTTGACATGTGAAAAGCTAATTATGATATTTAAACTTGTTGGACATCCCATATCGACAATTATAGTATGTAAGTGGCATACAAATCTTACCTTATGAGCCTACTTTGTGGTAATGAGTTAGGTCTAAATTCACTTTCTATGATGGTATAGACTTAACAAAAACTGTCCATGTTGCCTTACATAGACATTGTCATGTTGTATTGTACTACATATCAATTTTGGTATTTTGAATACAAAACCCATAATTATAAATAAATTAATATCTTTTCACAAAACACATTTTTATATAATTATAGGATTAAGTGAGATACAAATCTTACATTATATAAGCCTACTTTATAGTATTGAGTTAGGTCTAAATTCACTTTCGATGATAGTATAGACTTAACAAAAATTGTCCATGTTTACATAGTTGTTGTCATGTTGTATTGTACACAACATATCAAGTTTGTTATTTTAGATACAAAACCCATAATTATAAATAGATTAATATCTTTTCACAAAACACATTTTTATATAATTTATATAAAATAACTTTTTATTGATATATTTGTTCTATATCACTATACAGGATCCAGATTGACAAAGAAAGCACGGTCCAAACAGAAATAATGGAATCAGTGCAAATCCAGTTCAGGAAGAGGGTTCATGACCAGTTCATACCCTTGTTTTGCACTAAATTCAAATAATTTTTTTTTATAACTTATTTTAATACACACAAAAATCAAGGAGATTGAGATAAAAAACAATTTTAGTGGTGTTTGTTATCGATCCCCATCCTTATGATGTTAGTCTTGAGAGCTATTGGGAATTGGGAAGCTTCCTAGTCCTGCTGTTGCACAAAATGAAAAGTCTTGGAGTATCGTTGTCCTATATATATTTAGGATTCGGATAATTGAGAATATGGTGCAAATTTTGACCCTAGACAATTTTGAGTAGGAATGACAAATCGAAGTCTAGGCCTACCTGAAAAGTGGCAGGATGGATTAGTGATTTTAGTTCGACAGTCCATTTTAGTCTGTCCCGCCCAGCCTGCCAATTTGGTGGGTCAAGGGCGGGGCAAGCTTTAAAACAATAGTTATATATTAAAATTAAAATAAAAATATGTATAATTAAATATATTATATTTTTTTTGTTATATTATTGACATATCTAAATATATTATAATATTATAATTTAAATTATAAAAGTTAATTAATTAAATTTAAATTATTAATTATAATTAGTTATTTTGACACATAAAATAATAATTTTTTCAACTTATTTAATAAAAATATTAATTAATAAATAAAAACTTAAAAATCATTCATATAATAAAAGATATATTTTTTAAAAAATATATAAAATTCTTTACATAAAAAAAAAATAAAAAATTACTAGTAGGCGAGGGAGCACTAGACTGACCCGTTTTGTTATCCCTAATTTTGAGAACTGCCTTCTCCTTTATAGGGAATATAGACATTTGAGTCAATTGGTTTAGTTTTTGGAAAGATGCCACCTTCCAACTTTCTTATTTTTATATTCCTTGACCTGATGAAGTGTTCATTTTTGTCAATGTAGGTTGGAGTTTCACCTGCATCTTGGAAATGCTCCGAAGAATTCTTTTCTCGTCAAATTAAGAATCGAGATCCCCTAAAAATAGGGTTAGCTTGCTACTTCTGATGCTTTCACTTATATATATATATATATATATATATATATATATATATATATATATATATATATATATATATATATATATATATATATATATATATATATATATATATATATATATTTCTTGTAATAATATTTCTTTTGACTGGCAGCTTTTCAAATATCTGGGCTTTACGGTTAGTGCGCAGTCTGTTACATTGGGATCCTGTAAGTTCCCATATTAAAATGGATTTCTTGTCATGTATACCCTCAAAACATGTTTGATTGATGATGTTTACCATCATATCATTGAAGTTTGGTTGCCTTATTTATATGCAGTTGTACTAATCTCTGCATTTCTATTAAATCTGTAGATAGAGGGAAAGATCAAGACAAATGAAAGAATCCATGTGTTTGAATACAATAGAACAAATATTAATATTAGGTGTCAGAAATACAAGAATAATTAATTACAATGATATGTCCCTACAATATTTACTGTAGTTACATATTTCCAGCACTTTCCTTAAGTTAGAACATATAAACCGTATATACCAAGCTTAATATATAACAAATTTGAGGATCTTCCAATGATTTGTGAAAATATCTTTCAGTTGACTATTTGAATTGACAAAGCTAGTGGTTTGTCTCTTTATAAGATATTCTCCCTTATGAAATGACATCATATTTCAATATAATTGGTCTTGACTCTTGTCAATATGAAAAGCTAGAGTTGAAGCATTATGCAAGGGCGCATAATTATCCCAAACAAATATCATCTATGCATCCTTCCTAATATCAGTTCCTTGAGCAACTATTTGAATCAAGTAAGTTAACAAGCGGCCGAGGTCTTGGTTCGACTACTTGTGAACCCGATCTTTGAACCAGTCTCAATTTCATACGTTTCTAAGAAATCATTACCACCAATCGAGATGCAGTAACCAGGGTTAGGCCTCCTGTCAATGCAAGATTTTGACTCATACACCTGAATATCCGCATCTAATATCCTGAATATCCCATAACTGGTGTGACCCTTTGTCTTCATATAAGAGACTTTTTTCTTAAGACTCTTTTTGTATATTTCAATATGTTATTATTACATCCCAATTTCCTTAATATGGAGCTCGAAATCTGACACACCTCAGTGTAAAGGTCTTTTAATCTTTTATGTAATAATCAGCTAGTTCAGTTTCTTGACCAATCATTTATGTCTTTTTCGATCTCAAAGTGGTTCATCCTAGAACAGATGCTCAACAGTAGCATCATTTTTTTTTTCCTTGTGTTTTTGTTTCACTTATTATGGTGCCATATGAGTCAAAAACTGAAAAACAGTAACACAATATGTCTTTGACACAGGACTTTTCAAAGTACCCATTCTTCCTTGTTAAGAGCAAGCAAGTGCCTACACCTCTTGAAAATAGTGTTGCCGTGTCCGATTCCTTTTGGACATGATACTTCTCGAACACGATTTTCACATGTGTCCGACACTCCTCAATTGTGTCACAATTAAAAAATAATTATTCAGCTGACTCCTCTTCAACACCTCTTGGATATTTCTTCAACCTAGATTGAGATGAGTAAAGAAATTGAGCCAATACTAATTCTTGGCTAAAAGACACTACTATCATAAAAAAAGTAAAAACGAAATTAAAAGAAACACTAACATACATTGTACATAATTGTTAGAAATAGCTAAATATATGGGCTAAACCCATTTTTTTGTACCATAATATTTATATATATTTGTTCTTCTATTGTGCATCATACACATGGATTTTATTCACATCCCTCTCCACCATTTATTTTAACATAGCATCTAGAACCTAAGCTTGTGCCTTCCTAGTGGACCATTATCCATTGGTGCCAAAAATTTTCTGGAAATCATGTTCCATTGATCATCATGAGTTTGGCCACATCTTTGACCTTTCTTGTCGGTGCAGCCCTCCTCTTCCCCGATCTAGTCATGGTATATTGTGTTTGGAGCCTATTTTCTACACCATCCCTTTATTGCGCTTGTTTTCTCTCTCCCGTTATTGTGTTCTCTCTCCTCTAGTCTTCATGGCTTCTTCAACTTTTGTTAGGTCTAATTCTCCTTTTCACTAATTAAGTCAATGTGTCTCTCTCCATTTGTAAGTTAGATGGTAATAATTATATCATGTGGGCCTCAAATATTAAACTTTGGTTGAAAACACAAGATTATGTTGATTATTTTACCTAGACAATGACATTCATTGATGAAAAAGATTGTTCTTGGTACATGTTAAAATAAGAAAGGCATAAGTTGAATCCCTAATGTGTATTAAGCACATAGTTATCTACTTAGAAGTAGGAAAATATAGAGCTGTCAAAACGGGCAGTTCAGTCCAACATGGGCCGATTAAAAAGATTTAATATCCTAGCCTGATCCTTTTTTAAACATATAATTAAAAAAACAATTAATGAAATTGTTAACATGGTTATATCAAAACAATTAATTAAAAAAATATTTAAATAAAAATAAAATAAAATAATATATTTTAAAAGTTAACTTATATTAATGAAATTAATTTTTATTTAACATATAATGATTTAATATATAAATTATAAGATAATGGATGAATCCAATATGAAAATAAGAATTAAAACTTACTTTCTTTATTATTATTATTCTTATTTTAGTAATTTATTGATCTTAAATACTAATTAATTTTAACCATTAGATCTTCAAATAAGTGGTTGTTAGAAACTTACACTCATATTTACTCTTAGAATAAGTGAATTCCTTATCAAATTAATTTATTATATATATATGCATATATATTCTAATAAAATAATGTTATTTTTATTTAAAAAATAATTATTATTTTATAAAACGAGCTAACTCATAATCCTATGGGTTAGTTAAGCCTAAGCTCATGTAGGCCATTGCCTAAACGGGCTAATCAAAATAGGCCTTAAATATTTTTGTCCAATATGGCTTAATTTCGGGTCTTTTGGGTCGGCCTATCAGGCTAAACCTATTTTGACACCCCTAGAAAAATACAAAGATATGGGTCTAAGTCCATTACATCCAACACTCCCCTTTAAGTTTATGCATATATATTGTATGTGTCAAGTTTGTAACAAATATAACAAATTCTAGGTCTCCGTAATGATTTGGTAAACACCTATGATATATGTCTTCAGATACAATCTTTTCTTGAAAAAAATGATAATCAATCTCAATATGTTTGCTCCTTTAATAAAAGAGGATATTTAAGCTAATATGAAGAATGACTTGATTGTCACATATAAGTGTCATTTGAGTGACCTCTCCAAATTGTAATTCTTTAAGTAATTGTTTAAGCCAAATAAGCCCACAAGTAGTTAAGGCCATAACTCTATATATTGTTTCCGCACTGGATCTTGCTACAATATTTTGTTTCTTACTCTTCCAAGAGATTAAAATGTCTCCAATAAATACACCATATCTGGAAGTGGATCTCCTATAAAAACAGTTTGCCTAAGCAACATTTGAATAACATACAACTCTAGTGTGATTATATAACAAATCTTTTCTAGAAGTGGCTTTAATATACATTAATATACGAATGACAACATTTCAATGATTTGTATGGAGAATTAAGAAATTGACTCATCACACTAACTACAAAAGAAATGTCAATGCAAGTAACAATAAATAATTCTATTTTTCAACTAATCTTTAATTCTCAAGATCTGAGAGTAGCTCCCCCTGATTAGGTGGGAGTTTGGCATTGGGATCCATGGGTGTGTTAACAAACTTTGAAATTCATTAACCTAACTTCCTCCAAAATATCCAATGCATACTTCCTTTGAAAAATAAGAATTTCATTGTTGGATATGCTACCTTAATCCCTAAGAAATATCTGAGTTTGTCAAGGTCTTCAATCTAAAAGTAGTGACAAAGGTGTTGCTTTACCTGTGAGATACCATGGTGATTACTGCTTGTATGTACAATATCAACATATACTGCTAGATAAATACATTCAACACTTGAGTAACGATAAAGATATACCAATCCAGAATAATTCTTCTGAGCAACAAAACCTAGAGGTCGTTTCATATAAATTTCTTCCTGCAAATCACCATCAAGAAAAATATTTTTGACATTCAATTGATAAAAAGACCAACATTGAAAAGCATCCATGACTATGAATAAGCAAATAAAGGTCATATTTGCAACTAGAGAAAAAGTGTCACCATAAAAAAATTTGTGTATAATCTTTGTCTATTAGGCGAGCTTTGAGACGATCAATAGTACTATCAATACTAACTTTGATGGCAAAAATCCACCTACGACCAACAGTAGACTTCCTTGACGATAAAGGAACAAGTTCCCAAGTTCCACTATTTTAAAAAACACTTATCTCATCAAGTATGGCATGATGCCAACCAAGATAGGCTAAGACATTACCTATAGACTTTTTAAATTGAAACAAAAGAAATAGACGAAAGAAAAGTATAAAGTTATGGAGATAACCTATGATAAAGGACAATGAGAAGTCAAGGATTAAACCTATGTCTAGATACCATGTTAAAGTAAGAGAGACATAAGTTGAATCCCTAATGTGTGTTAAGTACATAGGGTTATCTATTTATAAATAGGAAAATACAAAGATATGGGCTTAAGCCATTATATCTAACAATCCAAAATTGATGCCCAAGTTTGTAGTGTCTTGAAGTCCACTATTCAGTCTTTAAGCTTACAGCGAAAAATCTTCTTTATGTTGATGGCATTTTATAGGCTCCCTGACGAGTATTCTTCTATTCATCATCAGATTTTGGGATCCCTGACTATGCCTACTTTGAATTCTACCTGGTCTACCTATGCAAATTATCGCTTAATATCTTCTTATGCCACTCCTAGTGACTCATCTACATTCGTATCTCAACATGATGACCATCACCGCACTCACAAATCCAACAAGGGTTATCTCAAGTGTAATCTTTGTGATAAATTGGGTCATACAATTGACCAATATTATGTACTACGTGTTGCACTCCTCACTTTGTTGACATTGCTCAACATGCTCCATCTTCACCCTTTTGTTTATTTTTTCTTTTCATTCTTGTCATTCAACCCCATATATTTAGAACTTGAATTTGATGATATTTTGCTTTAATTTACTTGCTATTTAAAATTTTAGACTATATTATTAATTATACGATTACTTTTTATTATTTTTTACATTTTAATTATATTCATACATTTTACTTATTTGTTTATTCATATTTATATATTATTTCTTTGTCCACGATACGTCCACCATAACCTGATATGAAATCCGATACATTTTCATAAAAGATTTTTTGGGTTACTAATATTTTGGATAACACTGGTCGAAGGAAATTTACATATAGCAATCTTTTGATTTTGTTGCTCAGGGGAAGTCTTTTGAAATAGTATGTCGTTTTTACAAATCTTTATACGTTCTCAAGCAATCTCGAGAGCAAGATTTGGTAGATTTAGATTAGTCAGCTTAACAATTGGCATGACTTGAAGCAAAACAAATCATTCAGTGTTTTATCATCATACAAACAGTAGGTGTATCTACTTGATAGTATATGTTGATGACATTGTTCTAATTAGTAACAATCACCATGACATCTTATTGATAAGCAACACCCTTATCATCATTTTTAGACAAAAGACCTTGACAAACGGAGATATTTCTTGGGGATTGATGTAGTATAATACAATAATAAAATTATTATTTCTCCAACAAAGTTTGCATTATTTTAGAAGAAATTGTACAAAAAAATGTCAAAGTATATTGTCTCATCCAAGGTTATCGGAATCGAGAGTCTACGTTGACTCGCGAGAGCTTCAGTAGACTCGACTCGTAAACTCGACTCGTAGACTCGTAAGAGTCTACTTCATATGAAAAATTCTATATAATAATATAAATTCAGAATTTCATCATCAAAATTAATGAAAATAAAAAACAATAGTTCAATAATTCTAAAATAACTTGGTTCAACACACATGATTGTTATATAAGTTCAAATTACACCAAATACATAAGTTAATACAAATCACCAAAACATAAATAACTTCAACTTTCTAGCTCCAATCCTCTAATTATATCATCTCCAACATCATCATCTTTTTCATCTTCATCATCATCTTCTCCATCACCATCAACATTGGCATCAAACAGTATATTATCAAGATCAATTGGTTCTAAAGTAGGATCAATTGAACTTATTTCAGCTATGTTAACATTTTCCTCATCACCTTCACCTTGAACTGGCTCAATCCCAACATTATCACCATCTTCTGTTATCCATTCATCATCAGACTCAATATCATCAAATGGGAGAGCAACTGTTTTCCTATTTTGTTTATTTTTGAGCTTCAAGTTGTACATGACATAAACCAAGTCATTCATCTTTTTCTGGTGCAAACGGTTTCTTCTTTTTGTGTGAACCTATAAATAAATATGAATGTTTAAATATGTTGAATATAGGGAAAAACTGTATAGGATTAATTTCCCTTATGTATTTACCACACATAGGGCAGTGTATTTATAATAAAGAAAGGTACTCCTCAAAAGAGTAACAGAATACAAATAGAGTAAATAAAAAGATATTATTTGATATTGTGATTAACAATATCTAACAATATCTCAACAATATCAACTAATATCTAATCATATCTAACACTCCCCCTCAAGCTGGAGCATACAAATCGTATGTGCCAAGCTTGGTACAAAGATAATCCATCCTAGGTCCCCGTAAAGACTTAGTGAAAATATCTCGCTAATTGATCACATGAGTTAACGAACTCGGCCTTGATGTCTCCGGACATAATCTTTTCCCGAATAAAATGGCAGTCAATCTCAATGTGTTTAGTCCTCTCATGAAAGACAGGATTAGAGCTTATATGGAGAGCAGCCTGATTGTCACACACTAGTGTCATTTGAGTGACATCTCCAAATTGTAGCTCTTTAAGAAATTGCTTGAGCCAAATAAGTTCACAGGTAGCCGAGACCATAGCTCTATACTCGCTTCGCACTGGATCTTGCCACAACACTTTGTTTCTTACTTTTCCATGAGATCAAGTTACCACCAATGGAAACACAATACCCGGATGTAGATCTTCTATCGAGGGAGATCCTGCCCAATCGACATCCGAATAGCAGACAACTCTTGTATGATTATGGGAGTCATACACCAAACCTTTTCCAGGAGACTTTTTGATGTACTTCAATATACGGATGACCGCATTCCAATGATCTTGACAAGGAGAATTGAGGAATTGACTCACCACACTGACTCGCAAAGGAAATGTCGTGGCGAGTAACTCGTAAGATAATTTAATTTTCCAACTAATCTTCTATACTTGTTCGGGATCTGACATTGGCTCCCCCGATTTGGCAAGAGTTTGGTATTAGGATCCATGGGTGTGTCAACAGGCTTTGAATTCATCAACCCGAGTTTCCTCCAAAATATCCAATGCATACTTTCTTTGAGATATAACAATGCCATCGGTAGATTGTGCTACCTCAATACCCAAGAAATATCCGAGTTTGCCAAGATCTTTGGTTTGAAAATGGTGGCAAAGGTGTTGTTTCATCCGAGAGATGCCATGATGGTCACTACCTGTAAGAACAATGTCATCGACATACACTATCAAATAGATACATCCGAGCATTCGAGTGACTGGTAAAAGACCGAGTGGTCTCGCCTCACTTCTAGTCATGCCAAATTGTTGAACAACGCTGCTAAATTTTCCAAACCAGGCCCTAGGAGACTGTTTTAGGCCATATAAAGATTTGCGAAGATGACATACCAATCCAGAAGACTCCCCCGAGCAACAAATCCGGAGGTTGCTCCATATAAATCTCTTCTTGCAAATCGCCATTCAAGAAAGCATTTTTGACATCCAGTTGATAAAGAGGCCATTGTTGAATAGCGACCATGGCAATGAATAAACGAACGAAGCCATCTTTGCCACTTGGAGAGAAAGTATCACCATAATCCAACCCAAAAATTTGGGTATAGCCTTTGGCTACAAGGCGAGCTTTGAGGCGATCAATAGTACCATCGGGACCAACCTTGATAGCGAAGACCCACCTGCAACCAACAACAAATTTTCCGAGATGGTAATGGGACAAGCGTCCAGGTTCCACTAGTCCGAAGAGCACCGAGTTCATCTAGCATGGCCTCGACGCCAACCAGGGTGGGCTAAGGCTTCGAGAGACAGATTTAGGAATAGACACGGAAGAAATAGACGAGAGACAGGTATAAAATGGTGAAGAAATTCGATGATAACTTAAAGCAGGTATAATGTGGAGAAGGATTACGAGTAGAACGCGTACCTTTACGAAGGGCAATAGGAAGGTCGGACTCGTGGACGGAACCGGAGGAGGCAGAGTATTTGGCACTGGGAGTGAGTCATGTGGCGTCTGTTGTGGGCGAGGTCCGCGACTATAAACCCGAGGGGTGGTGGAGGAGGAGGGGCTAATGGTGGATGGTCCTCAACATAAGGATCAATGAGAACAGGAATAGGAACTGTAGCAGATGGAGACTCAGCAGGTAGGGTAGGGTCCTTAAAGTAAAAGGAAAACTCATTGAAGGTGACATCGGCAGACACAAAATAGCGATTAAGAGAAGGAGAAAAACACTTGTATCCTTTTTGGGATCGAGTAAATCCTAAGAAAACACATTTGTGTGATCGAGGAGATAACTTATCATGACCAGGATCAAAATTGTGGACAAAACAGGTAGACCCAAAAACCTTCAGAGGTAAAGGATGGAGAGTGTCATGAGGAAATAAAATAGAATGGGGAATTTTGTTATCTAAAACCGAAGAGGGCATACGATTAATAAGATAACGAGCGAGTAAGAACAACATCACCCCAAAAATGTTGAGGAACCTCACCATGAATTAAAAGAGTACGGGTTGTTTCAATAAGGTGTCTATTCTTGCGCTCGACCACCCCATTTTGTTGAGGGGTATAAGCACAGGAAGTTTGATGAAGAATGCCATGAGAAGCCATAAATTGTTTAAACGAGTTTGAAAGATATTCATGGCCATTATCACTTCGAAAAGTTTGAATAGAGACACCAAATTAATTTTTAATTTCATGATAAAAGTTTTGAAATATAGAAAACAACTCAGAACGATTTTTCATTAAAAATAACCAAGTACAACGAGAGAAATCATCAATAAAAGTAACAAAATATTGAAAACCTAAATTAGACTTAACACGACTGGGTCCCCAAATGTCAGAGTGAACTAAGGCAAAGGGGGATGAAGCACGCTGGGAAACACTACGAGAAAAGGAAGTACGACTATGTTTGCCTAACCGACAGGACTCACACACCAAATTGGACAAGCTGGGATAAGCTCGGGAACAAGTTGCCGTAATTTGCGCAGACTGGGGTGACCAAGCTGAGCATGAAGGAGAGAAGGAGACTCCATAACCGTGCCAACATGTGGAGAAGGTTGAAGATAATAAAGTCCATGTGACTCACATCCGGTGCCAATCACTCTTTGCGAGCTCCGGTTACGTAGGGAAACGAAGTTTTGGTAAAAGAGATAACACAATCAAGAGATCGAGTTAGACGGCTAATGGATAATAAGTTAAAGGGGGACCCGGTACATACAAAACATTATCAATGGACAACGAGGGAAAAAGAGTAACCGTTCCAACACCATGAGCTAAAGTTGTAGACCCATTAGCCATTGTAACAGAGGGTAAATTATGAGAAGAAGTAAAAGAGGAAAATAAGGATTTGTTACCGGTGATGTGATCGGTGGCGCTCGAGTCAAGAACCCAAGGGCCAATAGAAGAAGAGTGAGTCGGACCGACAAAAGATGTACCTGTGTGGGCAACGAAGTAGTGGAACTGGAGGGCTTTCGATCCTCATACCATTGAAGAAAATCATTGAAGATAGCAGATTTGTCCGAAGGTACAGACGAAGGAGGATCCACAGCAGAGGATTGTGCGGAAGAATCGATCCCGAGCAACTGCAGCAGATCGGCGAGGATAACCATGTAAAGCATAACATTTGTCAATTTTGTGGCCTAGTTTGCCACAATGGTCACACTTGACACGCCCTTTGCCTGGCTTGTGAGAGCGATTACGATCATCACGGTGAGAGGCCAAGGCAAATGAATCATTAGAAACTACAGGGGGAATATTGAGAGGTTTACATGTCACCCGCAAAAGGGAGGAACTGGTAGCGGTAAACCGGGTGTAACAGGGGAACCCAAAATCGGTCACGAACGAGGGCATATTTATCGGCAAGTCCGTGTAACATCAAAACCATGAAAAACTTTGATCGTTGCTCTAATTCTTGGGCAGGAGTCGAGGCAGGGGTAATAACTCATTAAATTCATGGAGAAGAGCATGGATCTTACCCACATAATCCGCCATAGGATCCTTATCTCGAGGAGCAATAACATCAAGAAGATTGTAACAAACACCATAAAGACGTTGAGTGTCATTGGTGTATAATAATTTGGCTTGTTCCCAAACGTCATAACATGTGCCATACGATCGAAAAATTTGTTTTAAAGAAGATTGGATGGTATTCTTGAGAACCATACATATATGAGCATCAACTTTCTTCCAACGGACACGATCATTGGAAGGAACATCATCTACCTTGGTAGTAAGATGATCAACATACCCCGACTCTCAAGCCAAAGTCTAATATCAGATGCCCAAGTTGCATAATTCGTACCATCTAATTTATCAATGGGTAAATTCACATTGACATAATTAGTAAAAACAGATTGCTCGGACCCACCGGAGTCGACAGAGGTAACTTCGGAATTGGAATTGGCGACGGAAGATGCCATGGAGGAAGAGAGAGAAAAACCCTAAAATACCAAAGAGGTCCGATTGGAGCAGCGAGGACAGATCCGGAGAGAGGAGAAGGAGGCGACGCCGGCGCAAAGATCGGCGGCCTGAACGGCGGCGAGACGCGCCGCAACGCGCGGCGGAACGGGAGAAGGTGGCGCGGCTTCGGGAGGCGCGTAAGGGAGCGTGGCTGCTCCGATGACCGCGAAACTTCCACGGTGGAGGTCGCACGGGGGAGGCGAGCAAAACCCTGTGCTCGGCGGTCCGAACTGCTACTCTGGCGGCGACGGCGGCGGCGGCGGCGGACGGCGGTGGCGATGGAGGCGGCGACAGCTGCAGGTTCAATGGCAGAGCCGAAAAAAAATCCCAAGAGACCTTAAGCTCTTGATACCATGTTGAATATAGGAAAAAACTGTATAGGGTTAATTTCCCTTATGTATTTACCACACATAGGGCAGTGTATTTATAATAAAGAAAGGTACTCCTCAAAAGAGTAACAGAATACAAATAGAGTAAATAAAAAGATATTATTTGATATTGTGATTAACAATATCTAACAATATCTTAACAATATCAACTAATATCTAATCATATCTAACAAAATACAAAAAATTAAAAACAAATAATAACTTAACAAATTTGACTTACCATTTCAAATGAGCTCCAATTACGCTCACACCCAGAAGAACTACAAGTTAAGTTCAAAACTCGAATAGCAAATCGCTTCAACTGCGGAGTTCCATCTCCAAACATTTCCCACCATTCTCCAGGAAGCATAACTTTCCTACAATCTTTTGCATTTTCCATTGAGAAAAGTCCTTTTGCAAAATGAAACTCTAGAAGTTGTAAATTAATTTTTTTCCTTTTTGCAACATCCTTGACCAATCTTTTCATGCATTCATACAACCCTTCTTTTACCTCCACATCATCATTTCTAAAATTAGGTTCATAGTGCATGTGAGGGTTAAGGTAATATGCAGACCGCATGCAAAGGTCTATGAAGTTGATTATTCCACCTCTCATCAATTATGTTCCAAACAGGTTCATAACTACAATGATGCAATCATGCAATGTTAGAAATAATTACACAAAATAAAGAATGAAAATCTGAAAAGAGAGTTTATAAATTTTACCTTTTCTTAATATTATTAAAGTTAAATTTGATCTTCTCTTTGGCGAGAATCCATTTCTTCATAAATGAAACCCATTGCGGGTTTTATATCCGAATCCACTAATCGAAGGACCACCATCAAAGGGGCGACAACTTTGAGACAAGTAGTTACATTCTTCCGAAGCCGACTATCTAATACCACATGCTCAATTTTTCTCCCTTCCATTGAAGTTCCAAATTTGCTTGATTTCCACTCATTAGAGCTAAAGAAGCTCATCAATGATGCTTTCAATTCATGAAGACATGCAAGAGTTAGATAAGATGTGGCAAATCTAGTCATACCTGGCCTTATCAAGTCTCTACCTTTGGTAAACTTCTTTAACATGCTAATTAGCATTGCTCTACCATAAATGTAGGTAGTGATTCTTCTTCCCTTCTTGATAGTAGTTTGATGGACCTTCAAATGTTTTTCAAAATCTTCAAAAATCAAATCAATGCAATGGGCAACACATGTGGTCCAATACAAATGCTCTCGTTTTTGCATCAATAACTCTCCAGCTGCCTTGAAATTTGCAGCATTATCGGTAACCACTTGAACCACATTCTCCTCTCCAACAAATTCCACTACATCATCCAACATCTTAAACACTTTATCTGCAGTTTTTGAGATATTTGATGTATCCAATGAGTAAAGAAACACAGTCCCTTTAGGACTATTGACTAGAAAGTTACAAATAGAACGTCTTTTTTTGTCAGTCCATCCATCAGACATGATTGTGCAACCTGTTCTTTTCCACTCCTCCTTATATTCTTCAAGGATTACATCGGTTTTTGCACTTGCTTGTTTCAAAAGTTTTTCTCTAATATCATGATATGATGGGGGTTTGTAACCAACTCCATATCTTCCAATCATCTCACACATTTTTGCAAAAGCAAGATTTCTAATAACATTGAATGGAATGACACTTGTGTAAAAAAATTCCGCCACTTGAGCATCAACTTTTTCTTTATCCCCTTTCTTATACAATTGATTTAAAGTAGATTGAACACCTTGACTGAATTTGTCCTTTCCTTTATTTTTGAACATCATACTACTACTACTTTGAGTGGTATCCACCTCTTGAATGTGTTCATCATCATACTCATCAATTATATTCCGTCTCCTTTTCTTTTCTGAAACATCTTTAGCCTTTGCCACAACTTTCATCATTACAACTTTCACTTCTTCTGGAACTGAGTCACATGGTTCAGAATCATATCTAGTACCAGCAAGATGATGTTTGAATCTGAAAACTTCTCCATTGATTATTTTTGAGCAATAATTACATTTAACTTTTTTTCCATTACCCGAAACATCTGTTCCATGTTTCCATCCAATGTCGGTCCGGTTTCCTAAAGCATTTTTACTTCTAGGTCTAGGAGGTCTAGGTAGTGAAGATACATTAACATTGGAATCACAAGAATTTGAAGCAGTCCCACTTCCGGACATTGCAAATCGGTCTCAATTAACTAAAAAAAATAATTTATTTTTTTAGAACAACTATAAAAAACAACTAAAATAAAAGATAAAATATGCAACAAAAAATAAATTCAATAAATAAAACAGAGAATAAATTATATAAATACTACCTATTCAATAAATAAATAAATAAATAAATAATATAAAAAAATTTAACAGCTAATGAATAAAAACAAAGTTTCAGTTAAAAAAAATGCATTGCATTTTACAGAAATGCAACGCACACACATCCTCCTCACGCAGTACCTGCGACGCGAGGCATGGCGACCGGAGCTGCGACGCGAGACGACGACGACGCGGGGGGGGGGGGGCGAAACGTGACGCGACGCGGAGCTGCGAGGGCTGAGCTGCGGGGGCGAAACGCAACGCGACACGGAGCTGCGAGGGCTGAGTTGCAGGGCGACGCGACCAGAACTCAACGCGTGACACCACTGCAGGGACGAGGGAGGTCAGATCTGTTCGATTTTCTCTTCTTCTTCGATTAGGGTTTTTGATTTGGGTTTCAATCGTTTAGGTTTTCGATTTGGGTGGTTAGGGCTTTTGTTTGGGTTTAAAATCGAAATGGTAACGACATTTTTGTTTGCCGTTTCGTCCTCCCTACGAACTCGGTGACTCGCTCTCAAACTCGCGAGTCTATTTCGAGTCAGCGAGTCTATTCCGAGTTCACTCTGAGTCAAACAAAAAACGAGTTTACATGCGAGTTCACCCGTAAACAACAGCTTGACTCGCTGACTCGTACGAGTGTACGAGTCAACCCGCGAGTTCGATAACCATGGTCTCATCCATGGATCCAAATACAAAACTTCTACCTATATAAGTGGAACGACTTCTTGATCCTAAGAAATAAGGAAGGTTTGTTGGAAAATTGAATTATCTTATGGTTACTCATCCTGACATTTCCTTTATAGTCATTAGAGTAAGTCAATTTCTTAATTCTCTATATATAGGACATTGGAATGTTATTATTTGAATTTTGAAGTATATTAAAGTTTCTTCAAGAAAAGGCTTGTTATATAGTCACAACAATCCCATTCAAATTATGGGCACTTTAATATAGATTGGGTAGACTCTCCTTCTGAGAGGAGATCCACCTCTAGATATTCAATCTTTATTTGATCTCCTAGAAAAACAAGGAGCAAAATGTACTGGCAAGATGTAGTGCAGAAGTGGATTATAGAGTTATGATCTCTACCACTTGTGAGTTTATTTGATTCAAACAGCTGCAGAAAGCACTGAGATTTGGGGAAGTCACACAAATGACTCTTATTTGTGGCAACTAAGATGCCATACACATTACTTCAAATTCAATATCTCATGAAAGGAGTTAACATATTGAGATAGATTGTCACTTCGTCTATATGAACATTACATCTAGAGATGTCACTCAGATTGTGAACTCCAATGGTCAGTTGGCTGATGTTTTACACCAAATCATTATAGGGTCCTAAAATTGATTATATTGATAATAAGTTTAATACATACGATTTATATGTACCAACATGAGAGAAGTCCTAAAAATAGCTCAATATATGGGGTCAAGTCCATACAGGTATTTTATTTATATGTCTCTCGATCATTTACTTTAACAATAATGAAATACTTATATTTTTAAGGTTTGTTTCCATAAAACTTAACCAGTTATTTCAACTATTTAAGATATATGTTCCTTAGAATTCTACTGGAAATCTGTTATTGTAGGACAACTGTAGCACAGTATGAACTATATCACTCTTAATTCTCAATTGTGATTTTGTCATGTTGATTATATATATATATATAAGCAGTGTCCAATATTTTGAACAATAGCCGTGTCCCAAGTCCAGGTCTGTGTTGTGTGGGAGTCGGTGCTTCATCATAGGTTAACAGTATCAAAGCGCGTCTAATAATACTCATAGACATTAAAGCGCATCACGAGAAGATGTTATTTTTTCTTTTATTTGTTTCCAAGCTAAGTTGATATATTCTTGACTAAATTCATGAATTATGATTTTGGTCTTAAACTCACAATTTACTGTATTTTTCTCACTCCACAAAAAGGAGAACAGATTTGGCTTAAAAGTAATCCCTTTATTAGTTGCGTACTGCTGTTTCTAATCAAGGCTTTTGTGATAACTGTAGGAGGATCGGCCAAATATTGATGAGGCTCTTCAACATCCTTATTTCCAACATCCCCCTGGAGGATGATTCTATCGAAACCGACAGTGTCTTCTCCATCGATTAATTTCATTGCAGGTAAATCTATGCCTCCAACTTATAGCCTATGTTAAAAATTTGAGTATAAAACTTACATTAAGCTTTTATCTCATGATAGCGTATGTTATAAAACATGGGGTTAAATAAGTTTTTGGTATCTTAAAAATTGGTCTATATTAAAATTGATAATTTTCAGCACTTTTTATTCTCAACATTTAACTTTGATTATTACATGTCAAAACAGGTAAGTCAAGAGTAATAATTAGCATATTTAGCATATTCATTCATGTTTATCAAAAGCTCTGAAAAAATTTTGGGACCAATTTTGGAGATACCAAAAACTAATTTAACCCGAAGTTCTATGAGATAGAATTAACCCTGAAACTTATTTTAACTAGTTAGAAAGAGCTTATAGAAGTCATTTTCATCAGCCAATAAACTGTATAGAAACTATTCCAAATACGTCCTTAATGAATTTATATTGGTAGAAGCCTAGTAAACCTTTATTTTAGTCCTTAAAATTATAAGTGGCAATGACTTTAGTCTTATAACTTAAATAAAATCCACAATTCAGTCTCTCATACAAAATGTTAGTCACTTTCTTTTGTTAATACGTTGAAAATGAAGTAGACTAGGACTGTACGTAATAACTTATTTTGCTTAGTTTGAGACTAAAATGAGGGTTTTAGAATGTTAAAATTTACTGAAACCGAGATGCAAAATCGTACCATCGTATGCATTAGAGGGAAAATGCAGTTTTATTGTGCATATACATTGACGATTCGTGTATGAAGAAGCCTTACAAGATGATACTATAAATACAAATTCTGACTACTAAAATGCCAAAATCCCTTGACTGACTACCATAAGCA
Organism: Sphenostylis stenocarpa; assembly: GCA_963425845.1. Lineage (NCBI taxonomy): Eukaryota > Viridiplantae > Streptophyta > Magnoliopsida > Fabales > Fabaceae > Sphenostylis > Sphenostylis stenocarpa. The sequence continues at coordinate 42,395,244 of OY731404.1, read as the reverse complement.
CCTTACAAGCATCGAATGCTTGATATTCGATATTGAATCACAAAAACGTTGGTATTCTTTTGTCATCTCGTACAGAGCTTATGCAAATAAGATGATTTTTCTTGGGCAAATTTCAACCACCATGACAATAATATTCACTTTAGATCCATTTTATTTTTACAAGAAGAGAGTACTGCGTAGAACTAGTACAAGGATCAGAAGTTTTCTGATATACAAGATCTTTAAAAGAGACAAGTGTAGAGTATACTTATATCTAAGTAAAAGATATATAGCATAAACTATATTCTGAAGGCTTTCAGAGAAGAGAAAAGTCAGAGAGAAGGTATTTTTAGAAAGAGAATTTTGTATTCGATTTATTTTGCCTTCTTCATTACAAGTTTCCCTATTTATATAAATATTTACACGAGCAAATTAAAACTTTGCTAAAGTAAAATAAAGTTTAGACCAAAAACATTATAAAGAACGGAATCCAAAGATAAAACTTGGCCTCACACTCATATGGCCAAGAATTATAAAGAGTGGAATCCAAAGATAAAACTTGGCCCACACTCATATGGCCGTCAATTATAAAAATAAAGATAAGTTATTTGGTCCACACCTAGTATGGCTAATAGCTTTATAAAGTAAAGTTGATTTTGTCTTATCTTCATTTACACGTTTACAATTAATGCATCAGACATATATAAAGATAAGAGAATTTGTTCTAGTAACTTATTGACAGTCATTAACCAAAATCTTTTAATCCAATCTTGTGGAGGTGGAGTAATTCATCTATTGAGCTTTACATGTCATGCTTCCATGCATTGGATGCCAATATGGATACATCTTTTGTGCATTATCATTTTTCTCATCAATTCTTCGTTGTAATTAATTATTTGTCAAGTTTTCAACCGTATGAAATTTTTCCTCGAGAACATGAAGTTCTGTTTTGATTTGAAAAATTTTATTTTTTGAGGTTTATTATCTTTTGGAATTATCCTGATTAAGGGATAAGAACTGAGAGGCCTTTGAGAAAAACTTACAAGATTTGGATTCGGTGGCTTATGATGGTAGTTATTAACTTAACAAAAATGACGGGCAAGCTGAAGTTTGTAGCTTTCATCTAATGGATAGGTCACAAAAGTCCCCCAAATATAAACTTCATTTTTAGACCATAAATGTTTGGTGGGATTTTGGAAGCAAGGACAATGGATGATAAAGATAGAGGTCAAAGAGTCGAGTGATTTATGAGATATTCTTCTCTATTGTTCAAACTCTAAAATCTATTTTAACTCTCGTCTCTGCCATGATAAAGGAGAAAACCATTCCAAAAATCTTTAGAAGTAAAGCTTCTCTTTGTATGGATTTATGAGAATTTTGTAAATCATCTTAGTTTTTAAGGCAATGGGTATAGAGTATTGGACATTACATTAGATTACCCAAATATTTGGTTCACAAATATTCGATCTAGACTTGCAAAATAATTCAAAAATTCCTCCAAAATGAATTTTGAGATAAAAAAATTCAAGTTGAAGAGTATCATGGCTTGATGGAAGAAGTAGAAATAGTGAGATTTTTCATACTAAAGAATGTCTGCAAGAGATGTTGGAGTTAATCGAGGAGGATAAACCTTTATTGTTTTGTCTTTGTGCGATAAAGATTTTATCATGAATATCAGAGGAAAATTATGGGTAGCTAAAATGATTTGGACAATTTTCGCAAGCCTTGAGAGAAAGTCTAGACTAGGTTTTGATTTTCTTTAATATGTTTTATAGAAAATTCATACTTGGAAAGCCAATGCTTGAGTATGAGAATTTAAGGATATGGAGATATCTTATTTTTTTTAATTCTATAATTTTTGGAAAGGATGAGTTGTTCATTTGAACTTCAAAGTAATAAACTTTAAAGGCAATTTTGTTCTATATGGGTTAATACCCAATTGTCAAAATTCTGACATAAGGTTAAATTTAGAAAAAATGTGGAATTCCTTTATTAGTGAGGGTAAGGAGGATGTTTTTGGAATAAGAAACTTATCATCTTTGAGGAAGTGATTAAAGGATTTGTTAAGGTTCCAACATAAAACCAATTGGCCATATGTGGAGTAGCCTAACATGTATTTAAACCATACCAAATGATATGAGGTAGGCGATGTGGGACTTTCAACACACCCCCTCCAACGAAGCCCGCCGGACCAGGCAAAGGGTACTTTTGACCCAACTAAAGGGCAACTTTTGGCCCATGACAATAACCGGAAAGATGTTAGGCTTTGGCTCTGATACCATCTTGAAAAATAGATTAACTGAAATATGATTTTTTATTATTTCAATACAAAGAGATGATATAAGATATATACAAGAGACCTAAACTATTTTAGGAAATATAATAACTCTATTTTATGCTAGGATCCCTTGATTTATGAGATTGTTCCTAATTATTCAAATCTGTACAGATTACAAGGAAATATACAAATTTCCTTATTTATTCTTTCCTAAAATACTATTTGATTTCTCACATTCTTCCCATTCTTCCAGACTTGACATTTGAACCTAAACGAAAACATATTGAAAGTAGTAATTCTGGTTTTCCCATTCTTCCAGACTTGATATTTGAACCTAAACAAGATCAAATTGAAGATCAAATTGAAGTTGTAACAAATGAAACAAGTCAAGGAATTGGTCAAGCAAAGGAAGTTGGTCAAGAAAGTGAAATTAATTGTGAAGCTGATCAAGAAGATGTTGAAACTGGAAAATTTGGTAAGAAGCTGGTGTACTCAAGGAAGACTAAGGTCATTCCAGGATCAAGCCATGTTCAAGAATCCAACTCGACTCCACAAAAAGAGGTAACAATTTTTTCTCCAGCTGTGCAGGTTGAAATTGAAACCCAAAATGATCCTGACCTCCCAATTGCCATTAGAAAAGGAACAAGAAAATGCACCAAACAGCCACTCTACCCTCTCTCAAATTACCTGTCCTTTAAAAATTTCTCTCCTACCCATAAAACCTTCCTAGTAAACCTAAACACTGTACTTCTACCTAATACCCTATCTGAGGCATTGTCTGACAGAAAATGGAGGCAAGCCATGAATGAAGAGATGGAGGCATTGGAGAAAAACAACACTTGGGAGTTAGTCACCTTACCAATAGGAAAGAGGCCAGTTGGATGTAAATGGGTCTATACAGTGAAATACAAGGTTGATGGATCAATTGAGAGATATAAGGCAAGACTAGTTGCCAAAGGGTTCACCCAAACCTATGGAGTTGATTATTTGGAAACCTTTGCTCCGGTTGCCAAAATGAACAAAGTTAGGGTGATATTGTCTCTTGCTGCCAATTATGGTTGGAACTTGGAACAATTTGATGTTAAGAATGTTTTCCTACATGGAGACCTTGAAGAAGAAAACTATATGGAGATACCTCCGGGATATGGTAAAGATGTTGCTACCAACACTGTTTGCAAGTTGAAAAAGGCATTATATGGGTTAAAAGCAGTCCCCGTGCATGGTTTGGCGGGTTTACTAAAGTTATGACAGTGTCAGGTTACAAACAAAGCCAAGGGGACCATACTTTGTTTTTTAAACATTCCAAGTCCGGGGAGTAACAATATTATTGGTGTATGTGGATGACATAATATTAACTGGAGATAATAAAGAAGAGCAACAATTATTGAGTCAATGCTTAGGCAAATAATTTGAGATCAAGACTTTGGGAAAACTAAAATATTTTTGGGAATTGAAGTTGCCCACTCCGAGAAAGGGATATTTATATCTCGATGAAATACATCACCGATTTGCTCAAGGAAACTGGCAAGGCAGACTTGCAAACCTGCTAGTACCCCATTAGAACCAAACCTAAAGCTTGGAAATGCGAGAAGAAGATGTTGCTCGTTGAAAAAGATATGTACCAAAGATTAGTGGGCAGACTTATATATTTGTCACATACCAGGCCGGATATTGCCTATGCGGTGAGTTTAATTAGCCAATTTATGCATAGCCCAAAGGAGACCCATTTACAAGCTGCCTACAGAATTTTACAGTACCTTAAAGGAACTCCAGGAAAAGGGATTCTATTCAAAAGGAATGGTAATGTGAAACTTGAAGCCTATACTCGATGCTCGATTATGCGGGGTCAATTGTAGATAGGAGGTCAACTACGGGATATTGCACCTTTCTTGGAGGAAATCTTGTGACTTGGAGAAGCAAAAGCGAGGGTGTAGTGGCTCGGTCCAGTCTTGAGCAGAATTTCGAGCCATGGCACAAGGTATATGTGAGTTGCTATGGCTTAAAATCATCTTAGAAGACTTGAGGATAAAGTGGGAAAAACCTATGAAGCTCTATTGTGATAATAAGTCAGCAATCGAGTATAGCCCACAACTCGGTGCAGCATGATAGAACAAAGCATATTGAAGTAGACAGACACTTCATCAAAAAAAGCTTGATAGTGGCTTGATATGCACTCCATATGTGTCCTCTCAAGACCAAATTGCAGACATTCTTACCAAGGGACTGGGCTGCCATAATTTTGAGAAGATTGTATCCAAGCTGGGAATGGAAAACATCTATTCAACGAGCTTGAGGGGGAGTGTGAGAAATCAAATAGTATTTTAGGAAAGAATAAATAAGGAAATTTGTATATTTCCTTGTAATCTGTACAGATTTGAATAATTAGGAACAATCCCATAAATCAAGGGATCCTAGCATAAAATAGAGTTATTATATTTCCTAAAATAGTTTAGGTCTCTTGTATATATCTTATATCATCTCTTTGTATTGAAATAATAAAAAATCATATTTCAGTTAATCTATTTTTCAAGAGGATTTATAGTCATTGCATAACTTCCTTTTTCCCATATTTTTTTTCATATCTTTTTTCAACTTAAAAGGCTTAACAAGCTCAATTGGGTTGAGTTGGTTCAATCAATCATTATTTCAATAATTCGTAACATTCTTAATATTAATCACTTAAACCCTAATAAGGGAATTTAACATCAATTTCCTAAGTCCTAGAAAGGATGAAAGCAATAAAATAAGAACAGTCACACCTGAGTAATGAAGATAACAAATTGTAAAAGTCTGTAGAATGATAACTTCCAAGAACAAGTGTGATTAACAATGGAAGTGCAGAAGCCAATATGAAAAAGTTTTCTCAGAAAACCTAAAAGTGTTTTATTGCATTGCTCAGAATTCTTTTATCAAAACTAAGTGAATATAAATTGAATTTTCGACTTATGTAATTGTGTATATTTTATTTTTCATGAAAACTCATTTAAATAGGAAAATAGTATTAGAAAATAGTCGTTGGTCTTGTCGCCGCCGTCAAAAGAGGCGGTCGGAGCGACGCGATGATTTTGTTTGACTCGCATTTTTTTAAAGCGTGGTACAATGTCTTTAGGTTGTCCAGGCTGGATCTAAAAGCGAGGTTTTCAAAAAGTTTGAGCAGTCGCCACCAATATTTTTACCATAAACATTAGAAAAGGAAAAAAGAAGGTAGTGATTTTTTAAGAAAAATCAACTTTGGTCATTACAACCAGAGTTAGGTAAGGAGTTAGTTACGTGTAGGGAAGGTATTAGCTTTCTTACAACGCCCCTTTCGGGTTCCCTATGATGGATCGTTTTTATAAAGACAAAATAACTCTAAGTTATGCTTTTACCCTTATTTATTCATTACAAAAATTAAATTATTGACTACATGACCCTAAATGATTAATGCACAATAATACTATCTAAAAAGTAATAAAGTAGATAAGGGAGTATATAGGAACCTTCGAAGCAAGCTTTTATAGTAAGTTCTTTGAAAAATTGTGCTTTTTGACAATCTTCACGCTCTACAATGATGATCGCTCTTCCTTGCAACACTATAGAACACATTTTAAAAACTCTAAGAAACTCTGGAAATGCTTCAGAGGGGTCCTAGGAGAGTAATTCGAAGATTTTACAAAAGGGAAAGTGGTAGAATGATGTGAAAAGAGTGAGAAAGTCTCCCCTTTTATAGGAATTCGCACCTATCAGGTCGGGATCGTCATATCACTAAACGAGATGGCAGTCTCGCGAATGGCGAGACGGCTGTTTTGCCAAACGAGATGGCAGTCTCGCCATTGGCGAATAGCGAGACGACCGTCTCGCCAAACAAGATGGTGGTCTCGCCCTTAGCCAACAGCGAGACGGCGGTTTCGGCCCTTTAGGTGGAATTTCTTATTTTTCTTGTACAAAAATCCTTCATATTCTAATATGGGGTCTATTGATCAATCCTAGGGATCTTTTAGGCCTTGTCCATCTTCGAACGGAAATCTTCTGCTCTTTATTTTGAGGCCGGACAAGATTTAGGGTCTACAGTTGTCCCCCCTTCACCTGACTAGCCGATTGTTGGCTCGACATGCCAAAAAGATCAGCTGGAGGGTGAAGGAGTTAACCCTCTTGCCCGACTGTCCTTTGGATGCCCCTTCTTGCGGTAGCTGACCCTTCGGACGAAAAAATGTGTGTGTGCCTCCGGGATGCTCCTTCATGCGGTAGCCGACCCCTTTGGACAAAAAGGTGTGAACCTCCGTGTTGTTTCTTCTTGCGGTAGCCGACCCCTTTGGTTGACAAATGGTAGAACCTCAGGATGCTCCTTCTTGCGGTAGTTGACCCCTCGGTTGATGAGTATGAACCCCCATCCGATTGCTTGTAGCTTTGGGATGCTCCTTGCGGTAGCTGACCCCTCAGTTGACAAGTGGTAGAACCTCAGGATGCTCCTTCTTGCAGTAGCCGACCCTTCGGTTGATGAGTATAAACTCTCATCCGGTTGGTGCAGTCCACTTTGTAGGACTGATGGTGGTGGCGGCTTACTGCTCTAGTTGATGCGCTGGTTGATGAGTATGAACCCTCCATCTGGCTGGTGCAGTCCACTTTGTAGGACCGGTGGTGGCGGCTTACTGCTTCTAGCTCATGCGCCAGCTCCATGGGGAGTGATTCTTACTTTGATAAATGTTTTTCACTTTTTGCAATCATCCGGTGTGCCAGAGATTCTTTGATTTTTGGTTTTTTCCAATAGTCATCCAGCTTGTTGATTGCTGGGAATTCTTTGTTAAATGCCTCTGAAGTAGGCAGGAATTCACTGAGGATTTGTTGGTTTTGATAGTGTCTCTTGAGTAGGCGGATATCCATTTGAGGATTTATTGATGGTGCCTCTGAGTAGGCATATGTTTCAACTAGAGGTGAAGGTTTCGTGCTTGCACATTTTTGCCTCTGAATAGGCTGATATCTCATTCTGGGAATGTTGGCTCTTTATTTGCCGGATCTTGCTTATGCATAGGCGAATGACCCTTCTAGGGATGTGAGTCTGAAATTTGCCTTTGTCGTACGCTCACAGAAGATGATTTTTCTCTTTTTGATGATCCACTGGGGATTGATTGTCTTCCCAGAGATCTGATTTTGGTTTTTCCCCTGGAGTTTTGACTCCTTGTTAGGTACTGGTGTGAGCTGGTTCTACGATGCTCTTATTTCATTGGGGAATGGACATTCTGTATACCTAAAAGTTTGGATTTTAATTTCGCATTTTTTCGCAATTTATCTCTTTTTTATTACAATTTTGAAATCTGGTTTTTTTATGGGGATAATGCGTGTGCCTTTTTACTTTTTAGTTTGTTTTATATACGTTGGCTTTTTCTTCTTTTTGGGGATCTGCAGGGGATAAAGTTTTCTTTGGTGATCCACTAGGGGATTGTCAACTTCCTGAGGATCTGATTTTTCTTTTCTAGGGATGGAGTCTTGACTCCTTGATTGATGTTAATGCGAGCTAAACTTGTGAAGCTCTTATTCTACTGAGGGATGAGAATTTCTTATTCATTCTTTTTGTAGACTTTTCTGAGAAGATCCACTTGAGGATTTTTATTCGGCATTCTCTGTTGCGGCCCTTTCTTTTGGATATTCGTTGGGGATGGAAGGGGTTTTCTTCTTTCTTTTCTTTTTGTTGAGCCTTGATGGTATGAAGATTTGACTCTTTTGACTGTTGATGATGATGGACTCTTGAAGCCTTTATTCTCTATTGGAGAGTGTGGAGGAGACTTTGGGTGAGTGTTCTCGATGACTCATGTAGTGGTGATGCTGAATCGTGGAGTAATATTTGTGTTGCCTCTAGAGTAGACAAGAATCTGCTTGGAGATAACTAAGCCTTTCCGTCGACTTTTTTTTTATGATGTCTGATGATTATACCCTCTTTTATTGGGTAGAAGAATGATGACTAGAACTTTGGCTTCTGGAAGCTTCTTATTTCTTCTAAGCTATTTGATGATGACAACTCCCTCTTCTTATTTGTGCCTTCTTTTTCTGGGGTAGAAGGATGGTAGCTGGAGCTTTTGATTTTTGGAAGTTCTTATACTGTTGAGTCGCTTGATTGACGACTTGTTCTGTTTTCTTGAGGGGGTTATTTGGAGACTCGGTCTCGATGATCCTGTTTTCAATCACAAACATGGAGCTAGTCTCCTTATATGCATGAATACTTTTCGTTTTTTGTTATTTATCTGAAGTGATTTTTATTTTTTATTTTTTACCTTGACAAAGTCGTTTTGTGCGACTACTTGTGCGTGGATGCCCTAAATGTAATCTATCCTTTTATTTGATGCACCTAGAGACGTAATCGGCATTCTCATGCTGAATATGTTGATGAACCCCTCTCTTTTATTTATTTTTTGGTTTAGCCCTAACTTTTATCTAAATTGTCCTTTTGGGGTTTTCGATCTAGCGGGTTGCCTTAATTTTTGCCTAGGATATCTTATCGGACTTTTTTCCTTTTTTATGAATACCTTAACTTTTGCCTAGACCACCCTTTGCGGGTTTTCGATCTAGTGGGCTACCCTAATTTTTGGCTAAGAATCTCCTAGTAGACATTATTCTTTTTATTTTTTTTCTTTCTCTTCATTTTTGAGAGATAGGACCCTATCGTATGCATGCAAATGTTTGCGATATGCATCCTACAATGCTATTTTAATTAATATTTCAAAAGGATTAATCAAATGTACTTTTGCTTCTTACATGCTTTTGTCATTATGTGTTTTTGTCGACATGATAGGCTGTATCGATTTTGTCGTCTTGATTTTGTCATGACTGAAGAATGATTGTGTTGATTGTAGAGATACTTACCATGTTAGTGCATCCCTCCCTTTTCTTGGGAGTGTCAATCCTCCTTTTGATTATTATCTTCATATTTTCTTATTAATTACTAGAATACCATAATGGTAAGGGTGAAGAGAAAAGAAGAAAAGTTATTTATTCAAAGTTTTAGAATTGTTTCATTTTGACAAAAATGATTTTTCTAAGCACGGCTAGCCAAAGTTGGTTAGAGTATTTAGGCTAGTTTAGACAAACGTTTTGTTTATGAAATGATGTCTTATTCTATGGCGCTTGCTATGACTGATTGACTTCCTTATTCCGCCCTTTGGGTTTTCAGCCTAGGATGTTGTGTTGTGTCCTAATTTTTATCTAGGTTTCATCTTTTCTTGTTTTTGGGAATCCTAGCATACTTTATTTTATAACCTTAATTTTTGTCTAGGCTACCCTTTATTGTTATTCCGGTCTCCTAGCGAGTTTTACCCTAACTTTTGCGTAGCCCCCTTAATGGATTTCCTACTGGGTAATTCCCCCCCCCCTTTTTTTTTTCTTTGGCTTCTATGGGCTTCTTTTGATTTATGTTTTGTTTTCTTTTTTACACAACATTAGCGAAACACGGCTTTATTATGATGAGGTAAAATTTTATTTTGTGTTTCTAGTCAATCAGTGATGATGAGTGGTTTGATTATTTTGAAGATGGCGCATTTTGATTATTTTGACGCACTTCTGAAAACATTTGTTTAAACATGGTTATTATGAGGTTTAGACATGAATAACAAGAAGAGAAACAGATAATAATAATGACATTCTTTATTAATTAAAAGGGAAATATGTGTTCTATAATGCTCGAGGGTCAGGCTAGTCCCGATAAGTAATCTCTAATAGTCATTGAGTTTACATCCGTTAAAATTGGAAGAAGAACATCTAATGACTAAAGTCGTTCTTGATGCTTGGACCCCTTCGTTTGGAAAAATCTAATTCGAGGTGCAGAGGGGAGATTTTCTTTTTCTCTGTGCAGCTTGATCCTTTGCAGCGCCATGCTTCAAAGGATTGTCTTTAAAATCTAGTGGTTTCCTTATTCCTTTAGAGTTTCTAATGGCCCTTGGTATGGGCGGTATCCATATTTCCTCATCATGTGGGTCACATTCATATTGTTGGGGAAGTCTTTTCATATTGACAAAAGATATTTCAAAGGTTCTCTTCAGCCGCATCCATTCAAGGTAGGGCTGACGGCTTGTTGATCTGAATGATGTCTTTAGCTCAAGCCGTGACCAGTTTGTCGTCTACCGTGAGTTTGTCTTTTTGGCAGAGCGTTGAAAGAACTGCCTTAGCGTCAGGAATCCAAAGTCTACTCAATTTCCTCTTTGGATTTTTTTTTTCGGTCTTTTTATTTCTTCCTTTATTCTTAGGAGCATCATCTTATAGCTCTTTGGGGAAATAAATTCTTCCACTTCTAATTCTGCCCCCGATACCGGCTATGCTGGAGATATCCTCATTGATGAGCGATGTTTTTGCGTATCTCCATAGTACAACTTTAATCGATTTGTGGCATGAACAAATGTAACGACATCCTTGCCTCATCTTCCTTATTAACTTGGATATCCATCAGTTGAAGCTTATTATCCTCCTTAGGCGGATCAACGGTTGGAGAGAACTTGACGACGAGTTTCTAATGGCCCTTGGTATGGGCGGTATCCATATTTCCTCATCATGTGGGTCACATTCATATTGTTGGGGAAGTCTTTTCATATTGACAAAAGATACTTCAAAGGTTCTCTTCAGCCGCATCCATTCAAGGTAGGGCTGACGGCTTGTTGATCTGAATGTCGTCTTTAGCTCAAGCCGTGACCAGTTTGTCGTCTACCGTGAGTTTGTCTTTTTGGCAGAGCGTTGAAAGAACTACCTTAGCGTCAGGAATCCAAAGTCTACTCAATTTCCTCTTTGGATTTTTTTTTTCGGTCTTTTTATTTCTTCCTTTATTCTTAGGAGCATCATCTTATAGCTCTTTGGGGAAATAAATTCTTCCACTTCTAATTCTGCCCCCGATACCGGCTATGCTGGAGATATCCTCATTGATGAGCGATGTTTTTGCGTATCTCCATAGTACAACTTTAATCGATTTGTGGCATGAACAAATGTAACGACATCCTTGCCTCATCTTCCTTATTAACTTGGATATCCATCAGTTGAAGCTTATTATCCTCCTTAGGTGGATCAACGGTTGGAGAGAACTTGACGACGAAAGGTTTGCTCTTCATCTTATTCTGACTCATGGGAAACACATCAATTAATCATTTCTTTTTATTATCTTATTATTATTAAAGTGAGAATGAATGAATGCAAATTATGAATGTAATAGACGGTTGAAGAGATGATGAAAACAAACAATTTCATCTAGACAGTGTACATTCTTCAATGCAATGTTTCAAAGTATATTTTTTCTAAAAGCGAAGAAGCCTAGAGGAACCCATAGACGGGTTAGAATTTCTATGTATTTTCTTTTTTGACTTACCGTGCATGACATGTGAATGTCCTATCCTCTTTATATGGTATTGAGGAATGTCCACTTTCTTCAACTGCCTACTAGTAGATGCACGTTATGAGGGTGAAGTTTGGTGGATGCGTGTATGCAAGTGCTTGTTTTTTTCTAAATATTATCATGTTTTATTTCCTAACGTGATGTATGATAGTGTTTGGATTTTTTTATACAGATGAGGGCATGAAGAATATCAGTCGCTTTCTAGAATGCAAAAAGAATTTAAGAATGTTTATTTTTATTTTGAAATGAATAATTAGTGTGGGATAGATATGTTTTAAGACAATGACTTTGGTATCCTCTTAAAGCTCACACTTCACGTAGCACCATACCTACTTTGGTAGAATGGTTCCTTCCCTATCATGGATTTGACAAGTATAACGAAAGTCATCATATATCTTAGCACACTTGTCCCTTCTTTGTGCAAGATTACAAGTGCACTTGTGTCTCTTTTCCCTTTCTCTTAGGGATATCTAATGTCCCCTATAATGAATGTATTTATGCATATGTTAGTACAAAAAGACGACAGATGTTTAAAGTGAGATAACTTTTGATTGGGATGTCGGATTTGGACGCATAACATATCAAAACAAAGAGGAAAGAGTGAAGATCAGGTGAAAAATACTCAAAGGGGATTTGGTCCAACAATTTTCTCAAGAAACGCTCTTAAGACCTGTTTTTTTGAGAGATTTATTAAAATGATCTGTATGCATACTTGTATTTATTTCCCCTCTTGGTTTTTCTGCTTATGAAATGATGCGATATGAATGATACAACTTTGTCAAAATTATTTTTATTGTAAAATGTATTTTTATTACTTTAAGTTGTTATTTTTTTTAATCCTTTATTTCTTCTGTCGGTCAACGTGGCTACTTAGCTTACAAAGAACTTGAAACCAGACTAGCTAAAATAAAGACTGTCCAAGATAAAATTGTTTATTATAAAAGAATGGTTTTAGCATCCCTTATCTCTTCGTGACTACTTAGCTTACAAAGAACCTAAAACCAGGCTAGCTAAAAGGTAGACTGTCTGAGATAAGGGTGTTTATTATGAAAAGATTTTTGAGATTTTTTATTTATTTTTGTTGTTGTATGATTATGCAATGCAACAAACAAAATGCAATAAACAAATGCACACATAATTCACTCATCCGCGAATAATAGGACGACGTTTTTAATTACGAAGTAAGGGTATCCTGTAGAAGAGTGCACATTGAGGGTAGTTCTAAATTTCTTTACCAATGTCAGGCCCCCAAGGTGCCTCCATTATAGGGTCCCCACTTTCCCAACCTTCAGACCATGCATGACACTAAGGCCTTGTCAATCTTTAAGTCAAAAGAGGAAGGTTATCACCTTGAGTGATAGTTTCTGACCATACCGATGGGCTTATGGCCCTCACTACGATAAATCGTACAATGTCACTCACTCCCTAATGTTATTCCATTTGCCCCTGGGTATAGGGAGAATTATTGTGTGCAAGGGTTTATGTACAGTTGTTATTTCAAACAATTGCATAAAATAAACATACAACAGTTATTAAAGTCAAACAATAAAACATGTTTTCTCAGAAAACCTAAAAGTGTTATGTTGCCTTGCTCAAAATTTTTTTCTCAAAACTGATTGAATGTAAATTGAATTTTCGAATTCTATAATTGTGTATATTTTATTTTTCATCAAAACTCATTTAAATAGGAAAATAACATAAGAAAATAATCGTTGGTCATTAATACTTTTGTAGAGAAAAATCAGGATGTATTTTATTCTTCAAAACAGATATATTTTTCAAATTTGAACTGCCATAATTGATTATGTTACCAATATAATCAATTATGAGAGAGAAAATCGTTTTTCCATTTCTGATGCATCATAATCGATTATGATAGTGAAAAATGTTATGTTTCGAAATTTTATCACAGTTGTGCTTTGGAGGCTTATGCATAATATCACTTCATTAACTTGTACCTTCATATCCAGTATTCTAAGACTCTATCTGGTCTTCATGCTACATTTTGGGCTTGCATTTGTCATCATCTTCTTCAGAATGTATATCTAGTCTCCAGGCTTCATCTTGTGCTTGCTTGAGTCTTGAATGGTTTGAATAATCATATCTTGGGCTTGCTTTAGTCTTGAATGTTGTTGACTTGAATCATCATCAAAATCATCTCTTGGGAATGTAAGAATATATTTTACATTGTCATCAATCTCCCCCTCATTACTTTCATTGGATAAAGAATTCGAAATTTTTTCACGAAAGGCATGGATGAGAAGATTCTTAATGATAGCATATAACGTAGCTAATTTGGCTTTAACTCCATTTAGATCATCTGGAGCTTCTAAAAGATAATAGATTTTGTGTACATTAGTGAAGGGTTTGAATTCTCTTTTGAATTTTATTATAGTAGAATGAATCTAAAGTTTATTGGAAAAAGAGTAAATGTTCATTTTTACTAGTATGTCTTTATTTGAAAGTTTGCTTCCAATTACTTTTTACCATATGGGACATTTTGGGAAAAACTTGATTCCAACAAGGGTCCTAATGATGAGATATGTTTTGAAAACTTTTCAAGCAACAACAAAAAATAATATACTATTTTTTTATAATTGGTTAGGTAGAATGTTTGAGTCCATCATTGATTTATGTGCTCTAGTATCAAGATAAGCGATGACTTTGATGAATTTTTTATATTTAGAGGGAAGTAGGTGTATCTCTATACATGGTTGTGGTGGTGTAACATTGATAGGATGCATTTCTGGAAAAGAAAAAATTGGGACCTTTTCTATTTGAGAATCTAAGCAACAAGATTTTGACTCTTCAGAGGATGAGGATAGGGTTAGGGCGTAAATAGTTTCTTCATCGGCAAAACCTTGTTTAGAATATAAGGATTCAACTTCATTTTTCTCAAGATTGAGAGGAAAAATAAGATTGATTGCCCTATTAGCCTTGTGGGGGAAAGTTTTTGAGAAATGACATTTTTACTTGCAAAAGAAACACCTTTGATCACGAGACCTACCTCTAACTTTCTTCTTCAAAAAATTTAAAGGCTTTTTTCATATCATTTCAGATTTTTCTCTATTTCTTTTTGCAGTTGCTGGAACATGGTTTCTTGTATTTTATTTCAAGAGAGGATTTTTGACAAACTTTATGGAATATGCTCTTTTGATTCACGATATCTAAGATTTCATGTTATATGAAAAATGTATCAACTCCTTCTAGTGTCATTTGGTGGATTTGTCCCATGATTAAAATAGTTAAATCCTTTTGGATAATTATAGCCATTTTGTTTATTTTCATTTGAATCTCAATAGGAAGAGATGCAACATTTGTATTTTTCAAGTTTGGATCATTGAGTCAGTTTAGATAATAAAATTTATTACTCATTCTTTGATAGTGACTTAACTGAGCAAAATCTCATCTCAAAGAACTCTTGTCTAAGTTTTTTGTTAATTATTGTACCATCTCTAATGAATTCTTCATCCAATACCCTTAGAATTGTTGATGTTTGACTCAACTCATGGAATTGATGTTATTGGATTGCTCCCACTTTATAATATAATTCTTTCAAGGTTTGAGTCATTCTGCAATAAAAATCTTCAATTACCTTGTAAGGATCACATCTTCAATCATCTTTATGTCAAGCCTGAAATGAATGACTCTTCCCTTCTATTGCCTTGGGCCAAGTCATCTATGGTGAACCAAGGCTTCCATTTGGTTTTAAAGAATTATTATTCTTCGATTAAGCAGAGCTTATTTCTTCATCTAAAGAGTCATATATGAGTTCATGTCTTACTTTCAACCTAGATGTACTAATCATTGGAATTTGAGTTAAATGTTGATTCTTCTTAATCTTCGGAAGCATAATCTTCAACAGTTGCTAATGTGTCTTAGAAGAATGGAGTAGGACATTATTCTATAGCCATTTATGAATATAGGTCTTGAGTCTTGGAAAACATGATTAGGTTGGTCTTGAAGAGTTTACTTTTCTGATTGAATCTCATGTGAAGATTCTAATGTTTCTTGAAAAGATGTATTAGATAGGGGTGTAAAAATAAGTTTAACCCTGATGGATGAATCCAAAAGAATAAAGAAATAAGTAAGGTTAAGTCAAAAAAATTGTGGCCTAAATTGAATCAGACCTATTTAGATCATGGCCTATATAGGTTACAGTTAGCTCGTAGACTCATGGGTTAGTCTCGTTTTATAGAATAATAATTATTTTTTAAATAAAAATAATATTTTTTTATTAATATATATATATATATATATATATATATATATATTATAAATTAATTTGATAATGATTTACTTATTCTAAGAATAAATATCATAATAAATCTCTAATAATCACTTATTTCATTAATTATTATTTTAAATTAATAAATTATTAAAAATAAATAATGATAATAAAAAGTAAATTTTTATTTTTATTTTGAAATTGGATAGATGCATTTTTTTATAATTTATATATTAAATCATTATATCTTAAACAAAAACTAATTTCATTAATAAAATTTAAATTTTAAAAAAATATTTTTATTTTTAATTTTTATTTAATTAATTGATTTTGTATAGATATGTCAATATTTAAAAAAATAAAAATAAAAAAACAATCAGATCCAAATTGATCCGTTAGCCCATTGGCCTTACATAGGATCAAACTAGAATAAAAATTTTGACCCATTTTAAAATATAGGTATTATCAAATTTTTTTACTTGGTCCATAGGGTCAGGCTGGACAATCTATTTTGATAGCTCTTATACTAGGTTTTTTGGTTTTTCTCTTGTTTAGTCTTAAGGCTTTTGGTTTTGGTCATGGCCTATAAACAATAATAGTGGGCAAAGTTCAAGATGATTGTGAAAGTTGATGGAGACATGAGGTTGGTGTTTGGAAAGAAGAGTATACCTAATAGAGAGCAAATTGGGAGGGGCACATATTCTTTGGATCTTTTGTTGTTTAATCTTTTGTCTTGATGTAATTATTCATCTCCTGAATTTGAGCCTTAAGTTTCCTTATCTCTCTTTTTCCTACATGAAATAAGTTTTCCATCTAGGGAAACACTTGCAATTAGGATCTTTCCTTCTTAATTTTTATTTTTAATTTTTATTTAATTAATTGATTTTGTATAGATATGTCAATATTTAAAAAAAAAAAAAAAAAAAAACAATCAGATCCAAATTGATCCGTTAGCCCATTGGCCTTACAGAGGATCAAACTAGAATAAAAATTTTGACCCATTTTAAAATATAGGTATTATCAAATTCTTTTACTTGGTCAATAGGGTCAGGCTGGACAGTCTATTTTGATAGCTCTAATACTAGGTTTTTTGGTTTTTCTCTTGTTTAGTCTTAAGGCTTTTGGTTTTGGTCATGGCCTATAAACAATAATAGTGGGCAAAGTTCAAGATGATTGTGAAAGTTGATGGAGACATGAGGTTGGTGTTTGGAAAGAAGAGTATACCTAATAGAGAGCAAATTGGGAGGGGCACATATTCTTTGGATCTTTTGTTGTTTAATCTTTTGTCTTGATGTAATTATTCATCTCTTCAATTTGAGCCTTAAGTTTCCTTATCTCTCTTTTTCCTACATGAAATAAGTTTTCCATCTAGGGAAACACTTGCTATTAGGATCTTTCCTTCTTTCATGACAGGTGATATCATCATAGATTGGAATATGGAGATATTTGAATTTGGGATATTTTGAGGATTTTTGAAGATGATTTGGATAGTACCATCTCCCTATCTTCTAAAAGTGGTTTCACTAAATTGAATGGATTTTTTGGTTTATGTGCAGTTTTTCATAATTAGTAACTCATTGAATTAGAATAAGTTTTTTAAGCTCTTATTAGGAGATATTTCTAGAGATATGGACGATAGAAGGTATCTCATATTAGATGTTAACAACGATGAACAAGACACCATCTTTGTACGAACGCAAAGTAGACTACAGGCATGATCTTGTAGTATGTAAAGTATTTGGTGGTGCAATGTTACCAATAATGTCTCAAATATTTGTTTAGTTTCAGTAATTTGAAAATGAACTTTCAGTCTTTATGATATGGTTGGATTTCTCAAGTTAACCTTAAAGTTAAGAAAAATTGTTTAAACAACACTCCGACATGGAGAGTAGTTAGTATTATTTGTATCATCACATGCTATGGAGTCTAAAAGTCTAAAAGTGAGATTCTAGTTGAGACAGGTAGTTTGTATCTTCCATGAAGAGATAAGACTAATATGATAACTTCATAATGATGTTGAGTATAAACTTCATCTTGTCAACATCTAAGGAGATTTTTAAATATCTTAATGTTGACATATTCTTATGTAGTTGCGGTTAAAGAATATTGGTTCATTCTAAAATATTGGATATATTTTTTAGCATGAGCTTTTCTAGTAAAAATAAGTTTAAAGATAAATTGAAGAGTATATCTTTGTATTTTTTATTTAAATGTTATGGGAAATTAAGGGAGGGTTAAATGTTTCTGATATTTAAGCATAAATATAAGAATATTTTATAAAAAAATTTAGGAAATATTTTAATTAATAAAACTATTTGTGATTGAGGTTGTGTTTGAATGGTACATTTTTAGAAATTCGCATACTCACCTTTAATATATGGTTTATAGTATTATAATCCTCTCTTAAAAAATGGTTAGACACTATCATTTAAGGAAAAGTTAGACTCTATCATTTAAGGAAAAACTTTTCCTTAGATAAACAAGATGATTTGTCAAGACAAACTTCAACAGCAATTATATCTATTTTAGATCATCTTATTTTGACGAGATTACAGTTTAGAACTTATTCACTTTTTGATACAAAAATTAATAAATGTATTACAGCACATGAGGGAACGGAAACAATATCAACGACTAGATCTGCAAATAATAAATTCTGATTTTACCTGCATCATGATAAACTACAGTATCATTATCCTTTATTTGAGTTGGTTCACTTGATCTTGATGACTATTATTTCATCTCATTTCATTTTCTTCAGATTTGCTGTAATGACTTGGCATAAGAAATTACTACAGATAGATCATACTGCCTCTGCTTAGAACAGAGATTGCGGCGCATTCGGCCGAACATCACAAGGATTAGCCCAAATGGGGGGATGTGTATCTGGCACAAATGTCTTTAGTTTCCCAGCTTTCTTCGGAAAAAAAACAAACGTTTTAACTGTATGATTCTTTTTTATTCTTGTATATTTTTTATTTTATTTACTTATATTAGTTTAAAATAATATTGTTATTTTATAATAAATAGTTACTTACAAAAATGAAATATTTATATAATGAAAACAAATAGTAAAATTGTTTCCTATTTTGATAATGACCTAATGTTATCAAATATTATTTGCATATTGAATGATTTACCATAAAGTATATGGCGTCACAATTTAATTTAATTTGGGTAATTTTGTAGAATAAAATAATGAATAAATATTCATTTTAGATAAAAACTATTTTGAAATTCATTCTTATCCAAATAATATGAACTTCCTAGGACATAACGGTGTCATCATGATTTAAAAACCCATTCAATTTTATATTTTCTATAAGAAGAATACTCTGTGATAAAAAAGATTTTTAATACACAGGATCCTCATAAGAGACAAGTGTAGAGTATACTTGCATCTAAGTAGGGAATGATAATAAGAACTATATATTTTAGACTTTCTGAGAAAAGAAAACTTTGAGAGAACATTTTTAAGAAAGGAAACTTATATTTCATTGATTCTTGGTGATTCTGATTTGTAACATTATAAGTCTTTCTATTTATAGGAAAATCACACAAGCATAATTGAAAATCTTGCTAAAGTAAAATGAACTTTGGACTCGAAGTGTCATACAAAATGGTATCTGAAGATAAGGTTACGTCCCACACTCATTATGGTCTTACAAAAGGACAAGATAGGATAAGATCTGATAAGATACTGGATAAAGTAAAGTTGATTCAGTCTTACCTTCATTTACACATTTGCGATGCTCGCACTTGACACGTGTAAAAATAAGGAAATCTTGCTTTAATAACTTGTCATGATGACAGTCATTGACTAAAACCTTTATTCTGAGTCAGATCTAATGGAACCAAAATAATTCATCTGTTGGGTCTCGCTCCTTGTCATACTTCCATGTAATGGGTCCCAGTAGGGATACATTTTCTTGTGCATCATCATTTCTTTCATTAATTCTTTACTGTAATCATCTGCTAAGTCTTTAACCTTTTGGAATTTTTCTTCGGGTACATAAATCTCAGTCGTTGATTTAAAAAATCTTATCTGTTGAGATCCATCATCTTTTGGGACAATCCTATTCAGAGGATAAGAACTAAGCGGCCTTTGCGATGAGCTAATAATATTGGGGTCCACTGACTTCTAATGGTAATTGTTGACTTCACAGAGGTGTGAAGCCAGTTGGGTTCTGTAACATTCATCAAGAGGATAAGTCTCAAAGTTTTCCCACATGTAAGCTTCATTCATTGACCATAGTTGTCTTGTAGGATTTAGAAAGTACGGTTGATGGATGATGAAGATTAAAGTGAGACCTTTGAGAGTCTTCAGTCACTCCCCTTTGTCTTTGACAGTCTAAGATCTTTTTGAGCTCTTGTCTCCACTAAGACAGTGGTGAGAACCATTCGAGTAGAGTCCAGAAGTAAAACTTATCTTTATAGTGATTTGTCAAAATTTTATAGGTTGTTTGTGTTTTTAATGCAATGGGGATGGAGTATTGAACAGTGACACATCATATAGTTCAAAGTGTTGGTTCACAGAGGTCCCAACCCGGGTCATAGAATAATTCAAAAATTCCCTCAAAGGGAATGTCAAGGTTAAACATGGAGGTTGGGATGGTTTTGTATTTCATGGTTTCATAGAGAAAGTAAAAGTAGCAAGATTTCACATACTGGAGGATATCTACTAGTGTGGTTGGGTTCAGTCCAGGAGGATAGATTTTGACAGTCTTTACTTTGTTGGATAGAGACTTGACCATAAAAAGGAGAGGAAGACTATAGGTGTCAGAAATTAATTGGACAATTTTTTTTTTATGAACAAAAAATCAGGGACTGTGTGTTTGGTTTCCTTTGATGTGCTTAACAGAAAAATCATACCTTAAAAACTAGTCCATTAGTCAGAGGATCTCAAGATTAGGAGGCATTCTGTTTTTGAACACTAGGATCCTTGGGAAGGATGAGTTGTCCATCTGTACTTCAAAATGATGTCCTTTAAGATGAAAATCAAACTTTTTTATTATATTTTTAACAACTAAGACTTCTTTGAAGTTAGTATGATAATGTTTCTCGGTATCCTTGAATGGTTCACTTGCATGCCCACAGTGATACCTTTTCCCATTGTCTTCTTTGATGAGAACTGCTCCCCAATAGTCATCACTAGCATCAGTTTATAATATTCTTTTTTCGTTGCCTGCAATCTTTAGAACTGGAGGAGTCTGGGTTACCTTCTTCAATTCTTTATTTGCTCTAGTTTGCTTTGGTCCCCATGGGTGTGGATTCTTCCTTAGTAACATGGATAAGGGACTTGTGTATCTGATAACGTTGGAAATTAACTTTCTAATGTAGTTAACTATTCCAAGAAACTGTTGGATTTGCTTGACAATCAAATTTTCATTCGAGAAGTTAAGAAGTTCTTTAGCGATGTGAGATTAAGGTTGATACGAGCCTTAACAGAAATGCATATACAAGAAGTCAATTTTCTTTTGGGCCAAGTGGATCTTTTTCTCGAAGAGCATGATTCCATGTTGATGGAATATCTCAAAAAATTGATCCAATAACTTGTGGTAAGAGTTCATGTCTTGAGAGAATAACAGAATATCATCAATATAAATGATTGGTCTATACAATATGGCCTCAAAGATTTTTTTCATAGCTTTTTGGA
The DNA here is from genome assembly GCA_963425845.1 of Sphenostylis stenocarpa. Taxonomy (NCBI): domain Eukaryota; kingdom Viridiplantae; phylum Streptophyta; class Magnoliopsida; order Fabales; family Fabaceae; genus Sphenostylis; species Sphenostylis stenocarpa. The sequence continues at coordinate 42,373,763 of OY731404.1, read as the reverse complement.
ACAGTGATGGGACTATCTTAAGTCCAAAGGGCATTACTTTCCATTGGTATTGGGCCTAGGTATACAAAAATAAATTTTGTATCTGTTAGATAAGTCAATGCCTAATTGCCAAAATTCGGATTTGAGGTCAAATTTAGAAAAGACATAGGCTTCTTTTATCAGAGTGGGTAAGGACGACGCTTTAAGAATTGAAAATTTGTCATCCTTAAAAAAATGATTAAGAGATTTATAATCAATAACTAACATCTTTTTTCCTCTGATTTTTTAGAGTTCTTTTCCACATAAAAGGCTTGACAAGCCAATTGGATTGGGTTGATTCGATCAAGCCTTGTTTCAACAGTTCTTGACATTCTTGTCTAGCTAATTGTAGGTTTGATGGAGACATTCCTAAATGTGTAGCTTTGTAGGATTGACATGTTCATTGAGCTTGAAGGGTAACTGAATGAAGAATTCAGGATTCTTCCATAAAGGCTTTAGATGAGAAAAGTCTTTATGACTGTTAGCGCATAGAGTGGTAATTTGTTCTTTATTTCTTCCAAGTTCAGAGGGACTTTAGAGAGGGAGAATAGATTGGGTAACTTTGTGAAAGATTTGAATTCCCTCTTCAATTTAATTCCTATAGGATGAATCTGAAGCTTATTAGTCATGGAGTAAATATCCATACCTACTAGTATATCCTTATTGTGAAATTTGCTCCCAATCACTTTAGACCAAATTATGCATTCTGGGAAGAATTTAATTCCAATTTTACCAACCCAATTCCAAAAGTTTAAAGACTTAGCGGATGATTACAATAAAGAATTAATGGAAGAAATGATAATGTACAAGGAAATGTATCCCTATTGGGATTCACTACATGGAAGTATGACAAGGAACGAGGCCTAACAGATAAAGGCTCCACCAAATCTGACTCAAAGTAAAGGTTTTAGTCAATGACTGTCATCATAATAAGTTACTAAAGCAAGATTCCCTTATCTTTACACGTGTCAATTGTGAACACTGCAAACGTGTTAATGAAGATAAGACTGAATCATATTTACTTTTTATCCAGTATCTTATCATATCTTACCAGATTTTATCTTGTCCTTTTGTAAGGTCATAATGAGTGTGGAACGTAATATTATGTGAATTCCACTTTGTATGATATTTCGGGTCTAAAATTCATTTAGTTTAGTGAAATTTTCAATTCCGCTTATGAGGTTTTCCTATAAATAGGAAGACTTGTAATGTTCAAATCAGAATCAATGAAATACAAGTTTCCTTTCTTAAAAATGTTCTCTCTCTAAGTTTTCTCTTCTCTGAAAGTCTAAAGTATATAGTTCTTATTATCATTCCCTACTTAGATGTAAGTATTCTCTACACTTACCTCTTATGAGGATCCTATGTATCATAAAGTTTCCGATCCCTGAAATCATTTTATCGCAAAGTGCTCTTCTTATAGGAAATATAATCTTGAGTAGGCTTTTAAGTCATGATGGTGCAGTTATGCTCTAGGAGGTTCATATCATCTGTATAAGGAAGGGTCTCTGTCCAAAATGTTAAATCCATAAAATACTTTATAATTTTATTAATTCTTTAAAATTCAAATTATAAAATCCTAATCACGAAAACAATTTCAAAAATATTTAGAAACTTATATATTTTGTACAAAAATAAAATAAAATCTACATTATGTTTCTTTTATGTAAAAATGATTTTTGAAACTATATAAGAATACGCTCACGACCTAAAATATATCACAACCTTTCCAAGTCTACCAATGTGTTCTACTCTCACTGCAATTCATTCAACCGTCATCAATGATTGTCATTTCTATAGTTTGTTTGGTAAAAATGATATAACTACGAGGAGGACATCATAACACTAAGAGAAAAAAGTCTAAAAATTGAGGTTTCATCTTGTATCATTCCAAAACATATATAATAGATATTTATGTAACTTACATGAATAAGGTATTTTTAAAATATAGACTACTTATTCATTGGGATTTTTATTTTTTATACATATATTTGAATTATCATAAAATATAGAATTAAATCGTCTTATTCCTATTAAGGTTTAATACTTGCATCATTTGTTTTCGTATAAAAATATGATCATCACAGTTAAAAAAAATAATGTACAGAACACACAAGGTAAGCTAGTATTTTAAAATAAACATGTTAAATTTAAATTTTTTATAAAACTACAACTTCATGTATGTCTACATATATTTACCACTATACAAATCCATTTCAAATTTATCATATCAATTCAATTCACGTCACGTAGAATTTAGACGACTTTCAAAAGACTAGACATCGAATTAGACTTAGAGATGTTGCACTTGTCACATTACCTTCCCTAAGTAGACATCTTCAACATAGGTAAATTCCCTCGTGACATGGTAAATTCCTATGACTCCTCATATATAGTTCTTTTTCACACCACAAGCGCAGTCATAAAGACTTCCTTCAACTCTCACCACTTTATCTCTTCATCTATGTGATTCTAGTGATCAAAAGAATCAAGATAATCTCCTTCGGAATCCCAATTTAGTATTTATACACACTTCACCACATAGTACCTTTGTAGGTACCACAACCACATACATTTAAGTCGATTATGGATCACATCTGGGCTTGACTTAGCCTCACATACATAAATATATCTTAGTCAATTATGAGTTATTCTCTTAGCTCGAGCCTTTACAGATATATCTTACTATCAAGAACACACAAAAACACCACCACATCATCTTATAATTCATCACATATATAATGTACATATATGGATATCTCATAGTAATTATCACATTACAACAAATAATTTTTTATGCATATATAGCATTCAACACTCCACATTTCATGCTCATCATATATGTTCTAACATTCTAAGTTATATACATATCATTTATCACATTTACAAACAAAATGCATTTTTCTAATTTGACATTTACATATTATTTTGATTATAACTTTTTTCTACAAATATCCTTATTATTAGTTCTTGTTTTATTGGATTCCTCATTTTTGGGCTTCAATTTGAATATATGGAATGTTAAATTTGAAGTTTTGAGTTGTTTTTTATGACTTTTAGAAAATTTCGTTTGAGCAAAATATTTTCACTTGAACAGAAATACAAAAATACTCCTAACAGGATCCCTCATCTCTGTTGTACATTTCGCTTGAGCGAATTATCCATATAACAAATTGTGAAAAATACACCTTAAACTTGTTTCTAGTCATTAACCATTATCCTTTGAAACTAGATTACATAATTTCCTTATAAAACATGTTATACTTAATCCAAATATTGTTATTTTATCCTAACATTCCATGCACATCTCTCCCACATAATAAATCTAATTTAACTCATTCAATTACGTACAAATACAAATATTACCAATTCACAATCAACTTCTTACAAATCAAACAATGTGACAAAGTCACAATCACAATCCAAATTATCTATCCTAGGGTTCTAAGAAATTTACTGTTGGCTTCCCTTACCTCAATTTCTCAACTTTTGATTCAAAAAACACTCAATCTCATAGGAAGTTAGACCCTACTCATAGAAAACTCCAATTAACAAATTAAGTATATCATGATGTTCCTAAGCTAGTCAAGATTCATCTCTGAAAAAACCCACATGCAAGCACCCTAGGCCTCACATGCAAGCTCTGCAAATTTACATGTAAATGTTCTAAAACGGACAAATAGAAACTTACTCTATTTGAAATTTTATTCAGGTAGAAATTATCTCATCTACTCTAGGAGCACTAAAGCGTACTTGGATCAAGAAAAGATGAGAGAGGGAGCGAGAAATTTAGAGAAAAGATAGAGAAAAATATTATAGAGAGATGGTAGTTTTGTGATAATAAAGTTTGAATTATTAAGATTTTCTGTTTATAATTCTTTTTAACCTAATCGGTAAAACTTCAAACTTTACCTCTCACTTAACCACTTCTACTTTTAACTCTCGGGTCCTCACATTCTCCCCAACAACAAAATTTTCATCCTCGAAAAATCACTTATAAGATTCTCTCATGCTTTCATATAGTTCCCAAGTGAAAACACTTAGTTTGTCTTCCCACAACACCTTCACTATTCTAATAAACCTACCCCAATGTTTGTTTAATCTACTAATACTTAATCCTAACTAGCTTAGCTTCAATAGACATACCCTCCCTGACTTGCATCTCATCTATCTCCAATACATGACTTAAGTGATGTACATACTTCATCAACTAAGACACATGAAATACACATTATAGGTAAACTAACTGAGGTGGTAAAACAATTTCACAAGTCATTGGACCAACCCTCCTTAGAATCTTATTTGACCTAATGAACTTAGGAAATATCTTTATGGATCTAATTGTTCTCTTAATACTAGTGGTAGAAGTGAATCCCAAATATAGAGTTTTGAGTTACAAACTCCAAATGTCACCTCCTCTGATCAATATATGACTTTTGCTTGTCCTAAGAAGATCTACCCACTCCTAAATTTGTCTAACCTTCTCAATAGTTTACTAAAGTATCTCAGGTCCTATCAAGCTAAATTTCTTCTCATACAAGGTCTCCCAAGGCGTCACTCCAATAATTGAATGATGATTGGTATTGTAGGTGAACGCTACTAATAGAAACATCTCATCTTATCTCAACTTCTTAGATGATCCAATTTACATGTCCTGAACAAATGCTCCAATGATTAGATTGTCCTTTCAAACTAACTATATATATGAGGATAGTAGGTAGATTTGAGTCTTAGTATAGTCCCCAAATTAATCTATAGAATTTGCCACAATTGAGAGGTTAACCTAGGAGTCTCTATTTAATATTATACTATATGACACTCTATGTAATCTCATTATCTCTTTGATGTACAACTGTGTAAGTAAATCATGGAAATATTCATATTCACAAGCAAGAAGTGAAACATTCTTTGTCAGTCGATCTACGATTATCCAAATTGTATCATGTCCTTGCATTGATTAAGGTAAAAATAAATAAATTTCATAGCAATGTTATCATATTTTCTCTTAAACACATTCAACTATTATAGCATCCTTCTCTAACTCTAAAATATTCCATCTTGAACTTTTAACAAGCTAAACATGTAGACACATATTGTGTCACTTCTCCTCCTGTTGGATCACCAAAATATCTTCTTCTAATCTTGGTATATTTTATTTCTGTCTGAATGTAAACCAAGTCTCCTCTTGTGACCTATGACACCTTTAATACCAACATTCACTTTATTATGATTTATTAATTATTATTGGTTCCTCTTAGTATTTGATTACCAATACACTCTTGTAGAAGTAAGGTACACAATAATTAGAACATACACTTAGTAATTAATATACATATCATTCATAAGTATTAAGTATAACTAGATAGTAAATATACACAAAGTCATCCCAAAATACACCTAACAAGGGTTCACAAGACCAGAGCAAACAAACTAATTAGACAAACTAACTATACAACCTAACTAAAGAAAAGATATATTTTGTACGTCCACTAAAATGAAGTATCTCTTATAGCACTGTAGTGGTGTCCGATCAGGTCCTCTACTTAGCACTTGCAGTGATCGTATTTAAACTTTACTTGGAGATGATACCGGGGATGAGTTGTGTTCAACGTCACATATGCAAACATTTCATAATAACAATACATGCACAGAAAGGGTAAGACAACTTTATATTCACTTAGAGCATGCAAATAACATTGAGTTAATTAGAAATTACACATACAAACATACTAGTAATCAACACACAAATGATATGATATTAAACATACTAGTAATCAGCACACAAATGATATGATATTATAAATGCAATGTATCCACTAATCTTTTCTAGGACACATCCTAGTATGCAAGACCATGGGGATCCCAAAACCACTTTCCCTTTTCTCTTTTTGTTTTGTTTTTTTTTTTTTCGAGAAGGATCAGGAGTTTCACTGGAACCTCTCACCGCCTTGCGGTAGTATACTCATAATTACTTGTCCAGCTCAACTGATCATGAGAAACCCCGGGGCTTTAGTCGGGATAATCAAGCTTGGTAGTGAGAGTCTCACAACTTAGGTAGCGAGCTCTGAGCCACATATGAGCTCGATCACACTCAATCATCCCCGAGGTTAGCCGACCACGATTTTCCATATCCTCCTCATACACTCAATCTCCGACTCATGAACATGATGCATGACTTATCATAACTTCTTCACACTCTTTCAAATTTGTTTCACCTCATTATACTTAAATCACATCTTAACTTCTTCAAAATAATACTAGGTTATTTCTTAAGAAAAATCTGACAGAGTTTCCCTGTAAATCGGACATTCCCAACAAATTTTAACACCTGCAAAATAACCAAAAACAGCCCAGAACACTTTTATTTTTCACCAAACCATCCTTCCACCTCATCATATTCATCATTACTCAAAATCATAATTTTCTCAATTTTAATTTATTTTTCTTAAATAATAATAATAATTGCAAATAATTTCCTCAAAATTATTGAAAATTCATTTTCACTTACAATTACTTGTTTTCTCCTAAATCAAAATTATTCCAATACTTTTGAAAAATATTTATTAATTAAATAAAAATATAAAAATTCACTTCATAATTAAATTATAATAATTTCAATTTAATATATCAAAAAAATAGTTTTCTTTCTCACATAGTTCATTTCTCACACCTTTCCTCCATTCCACCAAATTATACAATGCAATTCTATATGCTAATCCATCTTAACAAAAACATTCCACAATAATTTTTTACTTATCATGCTTCATAACATACATACAATATATCTCAATAATAAATTTAAAGCAATTATCATAATACTAAACATAGAAATAGGCTAATTCTCAATCTAAATTCATCAATAAATCATATAAAATTACTAATGATTAAGCAATCGATTCAAACAACATTCATGGATGCCTTATAATCATACAAGGTTCCATACACTCAAGTTGCTCCATTTAGAAGCCATAAAATTCACATAATCTTAAAACTTTAAAAATTCATAAAAATAGAAATAGCATTCAAATAATTCCAAATAAATTTCTAATTAGCTTAGAAGTGAAGGGACTTCTTCTCAATGCTATTTCAAGCAAAAGTGAATTATAAAAGTTATTCTGCCCCTTACCTTATGTTGTAACTTGGTGAAGAGTAACTCTTGATCAAATAATTTATGAAGTCTTTGGGTCTCCTCTTTGCACCTCTATGTAGCCTCCTACATGCCAATTAAATACCCCAATTAAATCCTTAATTCCAACCATATTAGACCTCTAAAATCTCACCTCTTTCATAGCCTAAAATTCTAAAATTCAAGACTATGGTTCTTTGAGTTATAAAATCATTTCTAAGGCCTAAATTGATGCTAATGGAATTAATACAAGTAGAAGAGAGTAATGGAAGTAATACACTTAGAGTAGGAAGAATCCTAATAACAAATATGGACAAGGTTCAGTATTTCAGATTTTCTAGAGTTATATAAACTGTTTTGGCATGAGGTAAGAGCCAAAATTTCAATAACTTAATTACCTACAATATTTATGAAGAAAATAAATTCAAATACCCTGTAGAATAAATGCAATTTTTCAGTTTACAGTGGTTGTTTCCAACATGGCTCAACTACAATAACACTCTGAACATGCCTTGGTAATTTGACTATAACTCATGCTACACATAAGCTATTGACATGAAAAAAATTTCTAAATTTCGGAAATATAATTTCCTACAACTTTTATTAAGAAATCAAGTCCTAATTTCACACATATCAATCCCAGTAATTCAAAAACCGAGGCTGTTGAAACAGGGCAACCTCTTAACTTCACAGCTATAACACTTGACAGTAAAATGAACATAACTTGAGCTACAAATATCCGTTTGATGTGAAACAAGTTTCTAAATTTCTATAACTTAAAGCGCTACAACTTTTATGAAGATACCAATTCCTAATTCTGTTCACAAACGTCCCAAAATTCAATGAACAGTGACTTACGAATTAGGGTGCTTAAAGTTTTTAGCTTAATCACTTCTAAACCTCAATTCTAAGTATTATTCTAGTGTCCTAGGTGTAAAACCTACAATAACACTCTTTTTACTCCCATTCAAGCTTAGCCAAGTGAGGAAAAAATTTGAAAATGTGCCGTTTTGAAAAATAAAACCGTAGAAATGTAGAGAAAATTGAGAGAAACAAACTTACCTCTTGGAGTTTCTCAAGAAAATCAATATTTCCCCCTCAAAATTAAGCTTCAATGTGAGGAGGGTTTGAGAGAAAGCGAGAAATGAGAGAAAGTTGCAGGGAGAATGCCTTTTTAAAAGTCAAAATCTATTTTTTTTTAAATATATTATTATTTTATTATTATTTTCTTTTTTTTTTAATTCCAGAAAATCACAAATAATCTAGCAAACATAAAACTCTATAGTCACTTTCCCCAATTCCTAAGAATTTAATTATTAAAATTTTGACAAAAATTTTGTCAAAATTTAACAAACTAAAGGTATTGAGAATTAGGATGTTACATGACCCACATCCAATATCATCTTTTTCAGCTCCTCATTCGTAGGAATACCTACTCTACCTTTAATTCTCAAAAGCCTTACTTAGTCCCTAATAATAACACCACAGTATGTCTTAGGTTGGGACACATCAATTGCCTCTCCTTTGATCCTTTTAAGAAAATCATTAGTTATAGCTAGTCTGCTATAACCTATATGATTTTAAAACAGTTTAACCTCATATTCAAATTTATATACTAGTGAATTAACTTTATCTCCTTCACCATTAAGGTTAACATTATTGTCTTCTTATTCAAGACATTTTTTTACCACATTTACCTTTTTAGGGTAATACATCCTTTGTAAATCATAATTCGATAAGAAACTTATCCACCTCCTCCATCTCATATTCTCTTCCTTATGGTCAAACATGTTTTGCGACTTTTATGATCACTAAATATTATAAATTGAGCACTATAAATATAGTGTCTCTAGATCTTCAAAGTAAACACCACAACTACTAATTATAAGTCATGAGTGGGCTAATTCTTCTCATGTGTTTTAGTCGCCTCAAAGCATAACCTACCATACACTTCTTCAGCATCAAACACCACCAAACCCCTAGTGTAATGTGTTACCGTAAACTTGGAAATCTTTCCCTATGTTTGGAATCACCAAGACTTAGAAAATAATCAACTTTTGTTTCAACTCTCAAAAACTCTGTTCACTTCAATCTGTTCAAGCAAAAGATTAATCCTTGTGAGTCAACTATGTCAAGGTTGCCCAAATTCTAAAGAATCCCTCAATAAACCTCTTATAATAACCAATTAGCCCGATAAAACTCTTGATCTCAACAATAGTCTTAGGATGCTCTAATTGAAGTACTACCTCCCCTTTACCAAGATCCACTAAAATTCCCAAAGTTGATGTGACATGTCCCAAGAACTGTATTTTAGCAACTAGAACACACACTTGGAAAATTTTTGCATATAACTACTTCTCCCTCAAAATTTTCAAGATTCTCTTCAAGTACTTTTCATGAGTCCTGGAATAGACAAGTATGTTGTATTGTACATGAAGGCTACAACAAAGTTGTACTAGAATGGACGAAAAATCCTATTCATGGAAATTGTGAATAGAGAAGAGACGTTGTTCACCCCAACTATCACCCTAACTTGTAGTAGTTATAACAAGATCTATAGGTTTTCTTCTAAACATCTTCATCCTTCATCAAGATATGATATATTCTAACCTTAACTACATCTTAGATAATATCACAACTCCATGTAACTGGTTCACTAGATCATCAATCCTCATCAGTGGTTACTTATTTTTTATAATCAACTTATTCAATTGTCGATATTCCACAAAATATAGATCCCTTATCCTTCTTCTTTACCAACAAAACTGAAGTTCACCATGCAACACATTAGGTTTTATAATTTGTTCTTCAACGACTCCCTTACTTGCTTTTACAACTCCTCTAACTCAGAGTCATATTTGTAAGGAATCCTTGACACTAGTCTTAATCCTTGACACTAGTCTTGGTCCTGACCCTAACATCATGTCAATAGAATACTCTGCCTATATCTTAGAAAGTAGCATAGACACTTGCTCAACAACAGGTATGTGACTAATACAACTCTCATCACCAACCTTCACTTATGTTTAAATCACCAAATAGTTAGCCTCATTTGCCACTTATTCTATACATGTTAGGTTGACAACAATATTTCCTCCAATGGATCTAAAAACACAATTTTCTACTAGTCACAACATATGAGAATGTGATTGATAATTGATCAAATTTATGCCTAAGACTCATCTAAGTCTTGAAGAGGTAGGTAGATCAAGTTGGTCTTGAATCTACATCCCTCTACTACCACAAGGCACTCTAGGAAATCAAAGATGTTGTCACCAACTTTATGATGTTGTTGACATGAATAGAAACTCCATTCACTAGCAAACATAGATTCTCCACACATATTCATTACACAAAAGAGTGTGTCACTCTAGAATTACACAAAATGCATAAACTTATACTAGATGTGGAACTTAAACTGTTAAGTGGTAAAAGCTGATATAATTATACCTTCATTTGTTATGAAACCACTTAATTGATACTAATTCTAATCTATTTTTCTCCCAATATAGGATGAATTCGAGAATACCTTCATACAAGAGTAAGGAGCATAATTGTCAGCAGAATTGGAGTAAAACTGGAAGAAGGAAGAAGATTTTCAGCATGGAAGTCAATCGAGCGGGATGGATTCTCGCTTGAGTGAATGTTAGTTATTCTTTTCTAGAGTTCACTCGCTCAAATGAGACAAGATTCGCTTGAGCGAATATCAATTATTCTTCTCTAGAAGTCAGTCGCTCAAGCGCAGAAAAATTTGTTTGAGCGAATGTTAGTTATTCTTCTCTGGAGTTCACTCGCTCAAGAGAGCATTTTATCGCTTGAGCGAAAACAGGCTACTTTCGCTTGAGCGAAAGTTCTTGCTCGAGCGAAAGACACGAAGCCCAAAAGCCCAAATTTTTCCTACAAAAAGAGAAGATGTGTTTTGAGAAAAAAAAGTGGTTTTAGAGGGAGAAGATGCACGACTACTGCTAGGGTTTTGTCCAATCTTCATCAATTTTTCACTTCTTCCACATTTGGAGCATTGTAATGGCGAACATGAGTGGCTAACTCCATTCTCTTAGGATTCGGTGTACTTCCTTTGAACTCTTTTGTATCATGGTGATATTTTGAGATATTAATCTATGTTTTGATGTTGTTATTCTTATCCTTTTTGCTTTGGAATGATGTATTATTGATGTTTGAGGTATGATTTGAAAATATATCTTGAACCCTAGATCGCGGTAAGAATAATTGTTATGTTAATTGCTAAGAATGGAATGAATGTATCAATTGCTTAACACCTTAAACCTAATGCTGGAAAATCTCTTAATTGTGTGAGGAATCAACATTTATTAGGTTTTCTTATGAATTTCATGTGTGAGGAATTAACATGGATGATTTGAGTAGGTGTCATCAACATTGTTAGGTTAATTGACGTTCTTAATTGACATAGTCATTACAAAAGAGGGATAAGGAAGGAAACCAATCCTAAGTATCTTTAATTGATAATTTTTCAACAATTTATAGTTCTTTGTCATTTAAATTCAATTCAACTCTTTATGCAAAAATCAATTTGTTTAATCCACTTAGTAAGCATAATTGGGAATTTCCATTGAAACCATTCCTCGTGGGATCGACTTTTATTTAATCGAAATACTATACTACGATTGATAAATTTGGTATGCTTGCCAATAATTCAACAAGTATTTCTAGTGACGTTGCTGGGGAACGGTGTTGTTTGAGAATTCTTTGTTTAGCTTATTGAGTATTTTATTTTTATTTATGTTTTGTTTTATTTTTCAATTTTAGTTTTACTTAATTATTGGCTTGTGCTAATCTTTGCTTGAGTTATTCTTTTGATTTATGCGTTTAAGATGACAGGTATCTTCAGAGAAGTTATAATTTAATCCGGAGATTGAAAAAATCGCTCGGAGGAACCGAGGTAGAAGAAGAAGGAAACTCAAGAACAAGCCACAAGAGAATCTGTTAATTCTTCTTCCACACTTGATTTACCAGACCCAATTATAGAAGATATGGCAGAAGACGGAGCAAATCTGAATCCAAATCCAAATCCCAATATAAATCCAAATCAAAATCCAGATTCAAATCCACCTAGAAGAACTCTCAGAAGCTATGTTATGCAGCAAGGTCCAAGATACTTTTCCAGCATTGTCATACTGGACGATCAAACATTGCAGATGAATCCAGCTTTCTTAAGCTTGATTAGTGCTCATCAATTCACTGAATTGGATCATGAAGACCCTTATATTCATTTGTCTACTTTTTATGAGTTGATTGGTACCATGGGATTTAGAGCAACAAATCTTGAATATGCATATTTGAGATTATTTCCTTTTTCTTTGGCAAGTAGGGCAAAGGAGTGGTTGAAGGCACATCCTAATCAGAGTTTGACTAATTGGAGTAGTGTAGAAGAGAAGTTTCTAAACAGATTTTTTTTCACCATCCCGCTACATCAAAGCAAAATCTGACATCACTTCTTTCAGACAAGGAGCAGATGAATCTTTTTATGAAGCATGGGAGAAATTTAAATCACTGATGAGATGATACCCAAATCATGGATTTAAAGACATTGCTCAATTGAATATTTTCTATACTGGCCTGCGACCTGATACAAAGATGCTATTAGATGCAGCAGCAGGAGGATCCATGCTAGATGCAGAAATCAAACATGCCACAAGAATTATTGATGCATTAGCCTTTACAGACCAACAGGCTCAACATGATAGACATCCAGTTCAAAAGAAAGGAATGTTGGAGCTTAACACTTCAGATGCTATGTTAGCTCAGAATAAAATTCTAACTAAACAGATGGAAGCATTGACTCAAAAAATAGCAAAGCTACCTCAACAAATACATGATATTCAAGCTTCTCCTGATCAACAATTCATGAAATGCGACTTGTGTGGAGGTGATCATTCAAATGAACAATGCTCTTATCAAGGCAACATTCAACAAGAAGAAGCTAATTATATGGGTGCCCAAGGTAGTAGTCAAGGCAGATAAGGTAATTTCCCTAATTCCAACAATTATCAGAATCATTTTGCACAAGGATGGAGAGGGAATCAAAATCAAAATCAAAATTTTGGGTGGAAACAAGGTGTTAGTCCATCTACTAGACAACCTACATTTCAACAACAGTCATATCAGCAACCTCCATATCAACAGCAGCAACAACATTATCCTTCAATGCCTGACAGAATGAGTAAATTGGAGGATAATTTAGAAAAATTCATGCAAAGCACTATGGCTAATCAGAAAAATACTAAGGCTTCATTCAGAAATTTAGAGACCCAAATGGGCCAACTGGCTAAACAATTATCTAAGTAGCAAGGAGGACAGTTTTCATCTAACACACAAACCAATCCAAAGGAGCAATGTAAGTCAATAACTACAAGGAGTGGTAAGGTTATAGGAGAAGGGATTTGTGACAACCTGGCTGTAGAGAAGGAAATCCTACAAGAAAAAGAGGATGAAAAGAAGAAAGATGAGTGTGAAGGAGAAAAATAAAAAAATAAAAGTGAGAGTATAGAAAAAGAAAAAAATACTGAAAAAGAAGAAAAAAATAAAAAGAGTGAGAAAAAGACGGAGAAAGATGAGAGTCAAATACCACAACTAAAGGATTTACCATATCCTCGTCATCCTTCCAAGAAAGATAAAGAAAGACAGTTTGCAAGATTCATGGATATTTTCAAGCATTTACAGATTAATATTCCATTTATGGAAGCTATGGAGCAGATGCCGACTTATGCAAAATTCATGAAAGAATTGTTAACTAAGAAAAGGAGATTTACTACAGAAATAGTGGAGCTAGAAGCAGGATGTAGCGCTATAATTCAGAAATTATTACCTCAAAAGTCCAAGGATCCTGGCAGTTTCACTATACTAGTCACAATTGGGACATTACAAGTAGGTAAGGCATTACTTGATTTGGGTGCTAGTATAAATCTGATGTCTTTGTCTATACTTAAAAGAATAGGAGATTTGGAAGTAAAGTCTACAAGAATAAATTGCAGCTAGCTGACAGATCTCTAAAATTTCCTTATGGTGTGGCGGAGGACGTTTTGGTCAAAGTTGATAAATTTATGTTTCCAGTTGATTTTGTTGTGATGGATATGGAGGAAGACACTGAAGTTCCACTTATACTAGGAAGACCTTTCATGAAGACATCAAAAGTTATTATTAATGTTGATGATGGCAAGTTAAAAGTTAGAGTAGAGGATGAGGAAGTTAATTTCAATGTGTTTGAAGCAATGAAGCATCCTATAGATAAACAACATTGTCTTAGGATGGATGTGGTAAATGATATCTTTCAAGAAGCAAGGAAGCAACTAGCTAAAGTAAGCCCATTAGAAAAAGCTTTGACAGGTATTATTGATGAATTTGATGAAGAGGAGGAAAAAGAAATTGAGAAATGTGTAAAACTTCTTTATTCAGCAAAAGAAGTTACTGCAAAAGAACAACAATCTGAGAAATTGCAGCAAGATCATGAAACTGAGAGTCAGAAGCTGGAATTAAAGGTATTACCTCCCCACTAAAAATATCTTTTTCTTGCAGATGGAGGCAGCAAGCCAGTGGTGATTAGCAATGCCTTAACAAATTCTGAAGAAGAAAAATTGATCTTAGTTTTGAAAGAAAATGAGAAGGCTATAGGATGGACGTTATCTGATCTCAAAGGAATCAGTCCTTCTTGTTGTATGCATAAGATTCACATGGAGAATGATTTCAAGTCTGTTGCACAACCTCAAAGACATCTTAATCCAACTATGAAAGAGGTGGTAAAAAAAGAAGTATTGAAATTACTTGATGCAGGTATGATCTATCCTATCTCTGATAGTGCTTGGGCTAGCCCAGTTCAGGTGGTCCCGAAAAAAGGAGGTATGACTGTAATTTATAATGATAAAAATGAATTAATACCTACTAGGATTGTCGCAGGTTGGAGAATGTGTATAGATTATAGAAAATTGAATCAGGAAACTAGAAAATATCATTTTCCTCTACCTTTTATGGATCAAATGTTAAAAAGGTTAGCATGACAAGCTTTTTATTATTTTCTGAATGGTTATTCAGGGTATAATTAGATAACAGTAGATCTAGAAGATCGAGAAAAAACTGATTTTACTTGTCCTTTTGGTGTGTTTGCTTACAGGAAAATGTCATTCGAATTGTGCAATGCCCCAGCAACTTTTCAAAGATGCATGTTGGCTATCTTCTCATATTTGGTGGAACAATGCATAGAAGTTTTCATGGATGATTTCTCAGTATTTGGTGCATCATTTGACCAATGTTTGAGGAATTTAAACATTGTACTGAAGCGGTGTGTTGATACCAATTTCATTTTCAATTGGGAAAAATGTCATTTTATGGTAACTGAAGGCGTGGTGTTAGGCCACAAGATTTCTGCAAGAGGGATTGAATTTGACAAAGCAAAAATAGATATTATTGACAAGCTTCCACCACCAACGAATGTGAAGGGCATAAGAAGTTTTTTAGGACATGCCGGATTCTATAGAAGATTTATAAAAGACTTCTCAAAGATTGCGAAGTCACTAAGCAACTTGCTCAATAAGGATATTTCTTTTAATTTTGATGTGGAATATTTGCAGGCTTTTGAATTGTTAAAATAGAAATTAATTTCAGTCCCTGTGATAATTGCACCTCATTGGAAATTAGACTTTGAATTAATGTGTGATGCAAGTGATTATGCTATAGGAGCAGTTTTAGGCCAAAGAAAATCTAAGATTTTTCATGCTATACATTATGCTAGCAAAGTTCTTAATGCAACCCAAATTAATTATACAACTACTGAAAAAGAATTACTAGCTATAGTTTACGCATTGGAATAATTTAGAGCATACTTAATTGGTTCATCTGTTACTATATATACTGATCATGCAGCAATTAAATATTTGTTAACCAAATTAGATTCTAAACCCAGACTAATTAGATGTATTTTATTGTTGCAGGAATTTGATTTGGTAATTAAGGACAAAAGGGCTGTGAAAATTTGGTAGTTGATCATTTGTCCAGATTAGTCAATACTGAAGTGACTAACAATCAATTAGAAGTGCAGGAGGAATTTCCAGCTGAAAAACTGATGATGGTACAAGAAAGACCTTGGTTTGCTGACATGGAAAATTTCAAAGCTACAAAAGTTGTCCCAGAAGAATATACTTGGCACCAAAAGAAGAAATTATTTAAGGATGCCCATTATTTTGTATGGGGTGATCCTTACCTTTTTAAGATAGGAAGTGATAATTTGTTGAGAAGGTGTGTGACAAGCAAGGAAGCCAAGAATATTCTGTGGCATTGCTACAGTTCTCCTTATGGGGGTCATTTTAATGGAGTTAGAACTGTTGCAAAAGTTCTCCAATCTGGTTTTTTCTGGCCTTCCTTATTTAAAGATGCGCACAACTTTGCACAACAATGTATTAATTGTCAGAAAATAGGGAGTATTTCAAGAATAAATGAGATGCCTTTAAATATCATGTTGGAATTTGAAATATTTGATTGTTGGGGAATTGATTTTGCAGGACCTTTTCCATCATCATTCTCTAAAGAGTACATCTTGGTAGCAGTAGATTATGTGTCAAAGTGGGTGGAAGCAGTAGCTACTGTAAAAGCTGATGCCAAAACTGTGATAAAATTTTTAAAGAAAAATATATTATGTAGATTTGGCACTCTTAGAGTTTTAATCAGTGATGGAGGATCACATTTCTGCAATATTCAACTTCAGAAATGTTTAGAGCATTATGGAGTCAAACATAAAGTTGCATCACCTTATCATCCACAAACTAATGGTCAAGCAAAAGTTTCAAACAGAGAAATCAAAAGAATATTAGAAAAGACTATTTCATCTTCAAGAAAGGATTGGTCAATAAAGTTAGATGATGCGCTTTGGGCTTATAGGACTGCATATAAAGTTCCTACTAGATTATCCCCTTTTCAACTTGTCTATGGTAAGTCATGTCATCTTCCAGTGGAAATGGAGCATAAAGCATATTGGGCTTTAAAAATTTTAAATTTTGACCTAAAAGCTTCAGGAGAGCAAAGAAAAATTCAAATGCATGAATTAGAAGAAATGATACTTAATGCATATGAATCATCCAAGTTATACAAGGAGAAAGTTAAGGCATATCATGATAAGAAGATTCTGAAAATAGAATTTCATCCAGGCCAGTCAGTTTTACTGTTTAATTCAAGACTAAGAATTTTTCCTGGGAAACTAAAATCTAAATGGTCAGGTCCATTTGTAGTAAGATATGTTAGGCCTTATGGTGCTGTGGAATTAAAAGATCCAGCAACAGGAAGAATATGGACAGTTAATGGGCAGAGAATTAAGGCATATTTGGGAGATGCGGTGGAGGAGCTTCACCTCATTATCTACTTAGATGATGCTTAAAACAAACAGGCATCGAGCTAAAGACGTTAAACAAGCGCTCCTAGGAGGCAACCCAGTGTTTTATCTTGAATTTCTTTTCTTTTTGCTTTTGAGTTGTTAATCATTGGATTGCATTTGAATTTCATGTTCCAAGTCAAAATTCATAGAATATTCACTCAAGCGACAAAAGTTTCGCTCAAGCGAATGTTAGTTATTTCTCTCTGTTTTTCTTCGCTCAAATGAAAAGTTTTTTTTTACGCACATTCGCTCAAGCGACGCTAGTTTCGTTCAAGCGAATGTTAGTTGTTTCTCTCTATTTTTGGCCGCTCAAGCGAATAATAGATACACTGATTTTCGCTTGAGCGAAAAGGCCCAGATCTGGTTTTTTAAAACACGTGGAGGGGGTCAGTTTTCATTTCACCCAACTCTCTTTCGAAAACCCACTCCTACCCAAACCATTTTCTCTCTAATCTAAGTATCTATTACGCAAATTTCACCCTTCTTGCACCACTCTTCCTATTCTGTGGTGTTTGTGCTTCAATTTCACCGATCAAAAGTTCAAAATTTTCACTCTCTTTACTATTCATCATCTTTGCACTATGCTTCTGCATTTTTCTGCAATTAAGGTAAGATTTAAGATGCTTTTTGTGCTTTCTTTGCTTAATTATCATGAGATTAACACTTGTGGTCGAATAGATTGGATAAATTGTTTATATAAGGGTTAAAAAAAATTATGTTGCATGCTAAGTGTTCGATAAAATGCTTCAAAGAGATTTGTTTCAATTTTAGGTGATAGAAAGTGTGTAATTGCTGATGATTTGCTTAATTATGTAAGGAGGAAAGGATGAATGTTAGAAATTAGGGCCATAGAAATTCAAAAGTAAGGTACATGCCAACTGTTTGATGAAATGTTCAAGTATGAATTATAGTGTGTTTTGTGCAATTGAACATATCAATAATCTCACATATAGACCTAAGTAACATTATGAGATCAAAATATTAGAATAACTATGAGTATCATGATGTTTTAGATGGGTCCAAGAAAAGAATCTCAAGGTGCCTCATCATCCAGGACTGCTGGAAAAAGGCCAAGAACTGAGCCTACATGCATTCAGATTAATAGAAGGCGATTCAGGGATGCTGAGAGGCAAGCGAGGATTGACAGAATCAGGAACTGGACCTTCATTCCAGAGAGAAGAGTAGAATTGAATGAAGGGGAGTATCCAGAATTCAATAATGAGTTAACCCGCTAGAATTGGAGGCAGTTGGCGCTCCCAATGCCCAAATATGATCCAAAAATTGTAAAGGAATTTTATGCCAACGCCTACTTAGTAGAAGGTGAGCCATTCAGGGTGCGCTCCAAGGTGAGAGGTAGATGGGTTCCGTACAATAGGAACGCCATTAATGATCTACTAGGGAACCCACTATTTATGGAGGAAGGTCATATTTGTGATTTCTAGGTCATCAAGAACAACAGGCGTCTTACTAAGATGCATTTTAGGGATGATGACACTGCAAGAGCTCTATGTTTGCCTGGGAGGACTTATAAGGCAAACCATGTTGGGAAGGCTTTAAGGATTTTAAGGGCCAACATGACCACAATCACTCAAATCTGGACTTCTTTTTTGTTGGCCAACATTGTTCCCATAAAGCATAGCTCAGATCTGAACATGCCCAGATGCCATATCATCAGGTGTATTTTGGATGGCACTGAGATTGATATCGCCGCCATTATTTTTGAAGAAATTTATCAATTTGTGATGTTGGAAAGCGGGCAACGAGCGGAGCAAGCAAAGGCTCTTGGATTCTCTGCCCTAATCACAGCCCTTTGTGCAGCCCATGGTGTGGAAGTCAACCCAACAGTGAACATCCGCTCGCCAATTAATAAAAGATTCATCGAGCGACACTATGTGAACCCTGCAGAAGGGGTGCTACAGCCACTGGCACAACAACCGCACCAGCCAAGACGAGCCCAGCAGCCACCTCCACCACCCTAGCAGCCGGACTTTCAAAGAATGATGCAATACATGAAGCATCTGACTTTGCAGCAATCAGCAACCCATAGGGGTCAATGTAATATTAATGAAAATTTTTATAACTTATCTTTGCAAATTGTGTTAGAATCGCGCAACGGACTAATCACTCAAACAGAGGATTAACGTTGTCACTATAATCACAGTTATACAAACATATTACAAATGAAAAGATAAGGTAAAGAATACACCTCTCTTGAGTCACACAAGAGATGAACACCTCCTTTGAATCCACAAAGGATGAAGAACAACTTTCCCTAGAGACGGCACAACACACAATCCACCAAGAAAACCCACTCAGTGATTCTTATCGCTTCTAGCCCACACTAGGTTTCAAAAGCCCCTTTCTCCTCCCAACAAACAGTTCTCTGACAGTCACAGCTCTTAACTTTTATTTGAAAAATGTTGTACTTTTTTGCAGAGAGCCTTAGAGAACCTTAAGTAGAAATATTAGGGTTTGGTAATTGGGGATTTTCGAAAATAGATGAATTGGGAATAGGGTTTTTGAAACTTGGTCCAATTTTGAATTTCAAAACACATATCTGACTGAAATAATCGATTATCTTGAGTGTTAATTGATTATTCCAGAGCCAAATTTGCAGAGAACCCAAAACAGCTCCAGTTAATCGATTAACAGGGCATTTAATCGATTAACAGCCTAGTTAATCGATTAACAGGGTGTTTAATCGATTATTCCAGAGAGTAGATGCTGAAAATGATTTTCTCTCTGTAATAATTGATTATCCTGCCATTTAATCGATTAATCCAATATGTTTTTTTATAAAAATGAGTTTTTAAAGCCTTTAAAGAGTGAACTATGTGCTGGCTATCTTGGACTCTAATATTACAGACTCAAAACCATAAAAACAGAGTTATTACATAACATTACAAGTCTTCAAATCTTTAAGTCCTTTATTCTTGAATCATCATCAAAATCAACAAGCTTCATATCCATATATGTTCAACATTCTGAAAGTGATGAAGATATTATTGATTTACTTTGGCAAAGATCTTGTTGATTTGATGAAGTCAAAAATGAAGTCAAAGGCTACTTTGTGGCAGTCAAAGGTCACTTAGATCAAAGGGTAGTAGGATTAGTGAGTCTACATCTCTGCATAGGTATAATCATTTTTATCTCTCTGCTGCATGAGGTTTCTTCATTTAAAATATTTTTCAAATTCCTCTAAAAATGTTTAAACGGTTAAAAACAAAGTATTTTGATAAAAGGTTTTTTAATTAGCTATTTTAACTAATAGCGTATAAGCTTTATCAACTAAAATGTTCTTAACACTTTTGTAACAGGTTTTTAACTGATATGTTTTCGAAATAATCGATTGTTTTCATTTGAAGGATTTTTGAAAACCTTCTGCCAGTATTTTAACTGATATAGAATTGATATAATCGATTAAAATAACTTAGAATTTTTTGAAAAGTGTTCTGGCATAATTTTAATCAATACAAACTCGAAATAATCGATTAAAACAACTTAGAGTGTTTTGAAAGTTGTTCTGTCAGTATTTTAATTAATACAAATGCGAAATAATCGATTAAAACAACTAAGAATTTTTTCCAGAACGTTTTAATCGATTAAAACTTGATTGCTATCAGTTAAAATAACTTAGAAAGTTTTATGAAATCTTTTGGTAGAATTATAATCGATTAAAATGCGTTTCAATCGATTAAAATAACTAAGTGAATTTTTTTCAAAGTGTTTTAATAGATTAAAACAGATTGTTATTAGTTAAAATCACTTAGAAAAGTTTATAAGAATATTTTGCGAGTATTTCAATCGATTGAAAGATGAATCAATCGATTAAAACAATTTAGAATATTTTTTACAAAGAGTTTTAATTGATATAAACATTGTCGTATCAGTTAAAACACATCTGGAAAATAATCAAGAACATTTTAACAGATTAAAAGAAGTTTTAACAAATTAAAACATGACTTTTAACAGATTAAAAGATTATTTTAACAGATTAAATAAACCAGCAGTTTTGAAAATCTTCTATATAAACAGAGTTGCTTGAACTTTTTAAAACACATCTTTTAGCAATCAATCAAGCAATCATAAGTGCTACTTTCAAGAAAGAATCGCGCTAGTTCTGTGTAGTTCATTGAAGTTCTTTCTTGAGGCAAAATTGCATTCTTTTGGAGAAGAAACACATACTGCAGAACTGCATAAATCTGGTTTGAGCGTTCTAAGTTTCTTCTATTTGTTTCTTTACTTTCTTTACTGTATTGTGGGTGCCTGGAACTGTGGGCACTGGTTTCTGTAGCTGGAATTTGGCTGCAGGGTTGGTCAAGAACTGGAATTTGGTTCTTGGTGAAGGTTTAGGTGCAGGAACTGGAATTTTGGTTCTTGTGGTAGATTGAGTGTGAGATTAAAGTTGTAATCTGTAAAACGTTCAATCTAGTGGAACCCAGCTGGAATTTGGATGGAAACTGGACGTAGCCCTGGGATTGGGTGAACCAGTATAAACCTTGGTTGTATCTTTCTAAACCTTTCTCTTCTTTAATTTTGTGACTGCATTTATTTTGATTGCTTGTTGTGTGTGATTCAAGAGCTGGTCAGATTTCTTAATCTTTGAAATAGATAATCTGTTAATTGCGAAAATCTTTCAAATATCAATTCACCCCCCCTCTTGATCTCAGCCTACTTATCTAACACATTCATATCCTTGTATGTTTCAACAAATTGTTCCAGGTATGCAGTGGACGTCACCACAGGAGTTTGACACCTTGGTTCAATGGCCTGGGGACAGTCCATATTTTCCAGGAGGGGGTGAAGGTGCAGCTAGTGTACAGGGAGCACAAGAGGAAGAGGAAGAATCAGGAGAAGAAGAGTATGAAGAAGGAAGTGAAGAAGAGGACTAAGAGGGAGGAAATTTTATTTTTAAGCTTTTCTTTATTTTTATTTTGGTGTGTTTAAATAAAGTGAGTAATTTGAGGTTTTAAGTTTGTATTTGAATTAATTTGAAGTTGTTTTGTTTGGATATTTTGAATTGATAATTAATGTGATGAATGATTGTGATTGTTGTCACATGCAATTTGTTTTAGAGCCACATATGAGATTATTGTTTATTGTCCAATTCAAATCTGGAACTTAAGAAAACCATTTTTTATTGTTTCCAATAACAAATGATTTTTGGGATGTTGAGTATGATAGTGAAAAGGAATTGATGAGGAGAATTAGGAATTAACTGAATTGGAGAAGCTAGCCAAAAACCCAGGTGAGTAGAGTACCAAAAAAAGATAAATTGAGTGTCAACACTTTGTTATGATAACTGGTATTGATTAATTCTTTGATGTGATTGCGTGTTAGTAAGACTTGAAAATGATAAAGACATTTTTTTCTTTGTAGTAGATATAACCCAGAGCCAAATAGCCAACCCTGCATTAATTATAGGACATCCATTTGAACCCCTTCTGAGCCAAAAATAATATTGTTTCTTAAACAAAACCCTTAAGCCTAAACATTATTTATCTACCTTCCTATATTTAAGAAAGAAAATGAGTATGAATGTCACTATTTTTCCTATTGTTGGGTGCTATTGTTGTCCTACAGGTATTATTGGGGTGTTATTCTTTAAAAAAAAGGTGTAAAGAAAAAAGAAAAGCAAAGCTTAAAAATTAGGGCAAAGCCAAAAAGGATACATGCAAAAGCATGAGAAAAAAAAGAAAAAAAAAAGTAAAAAAGGGGGAATAATAACTTGTGAGATTATTAACTCACTATCATTGTGTTAGGGACAAAAGCATGAAGTTTGAAACCTGACTTGAGCAAAAGGTTAATCAAGAATCATTCATATGAGTTAAATTTCTCAAATACTTTTGTATATCCCAGAAAAACCAATGATTCTTTCTTAGCCCAGCCCCATTACAAGCCTTAAAAGACCTTTTGATTTAAGTCTTGCTTAACAAATGTTAATTGCTTAAAGATGATTATCAATATTGGATTTTCTAAATGAAGTGATTGAATGAGATAAACACTTACCTGTGAGAATTAAAGATGAGTATATATAACTCTATTTGAGAGATCATGCTTCTCTGAGAATAGTTGAGGACTAATTATTCTTTGTTGGTTTCTGTAACTTGAATGCTTATGTGTTCTATTTTCATTTGGAGTTGTGAGCACACCTCTGAAAATTTTTATGTTGTGGTTCTGGAAGAGAAAGTGATAATAGGCGATGGTTTTATTTTGGAAAAATTATTTTGCTTGGGACAAGCAAGATTCTAGGTTGGGGGGAGTTGTTAAGTGGTAAAAAGTTGATATAATTATACCTTGATTTGTTATGAAACCACTTAACTGATGCTAATTCTAATCTATTTTTCTCCCAATATAGGATAAATTCGAGAATATCTTGATACAAGAGTAAGGAGCATAATTGTTAGCAGAATTAGAGTAAAACTGGAAGAAGGAAGAAGATTTTCAGCATGGAAGTCGCTCGAGCGGGATGGATTCTCGCTTGAGCGAATGTTAATTATTCTTCCCTAGAGTTCACTCGCTCAAGCAAGACAAGATTCGCTTGAACGAATATCAGTTATTCTTCTCTAGAAGTCAGTCGCTCAAGCGCATGAAAATTTGCTTGAGCGAATGTTAGTTATTCTTCTCTGGAGTTCACTCGCTCAAGCGAGCGTTTTGTCGCTTGAACGAAAATAGACTACTTCCGCTTGAGCGAAAGTTCTCGTTTGAGCGAAAGACACGAAGCCCAAAAGCTCAAATTTTTCCTACAAAAAGAGAAGATGTATTTTGAAAAAAAAAAACAAAGCAGTTTTTGGGGGAGAAGAGGCACGACTACTGCTAAGGTTTCGTCCAATCTCATCAATTCTTCACTTCTTCCACATTTGGAGCATTGTAATGGCCAACATGAGTGGCTAACTCCATTCTCTTAGGATTTGGTTAACTTCCTTTGAACTCTTTTGTATCATGGTGATATTTTGAGATATTAATCTATGTTTTGATGTTGTTATTCTTATCATTTGTGCTTTGGAATGATTTATTCTTGATGTTTGAGGTATGATTGGAAAATATATCTTGAACCCTAGATCACGGTAAGAATAATTGTTATGTTAATTGCCAGGAATTGAATGAATGTATCAATTGCTTAAGACCCTAAAGCTAATGTTGGAAAATCTTTTAATTGTGTGAGGAATCAACATTTATTAGGTTTTCTTATGATTTTCATGTGTGAGGAATCAACATGGATGATTTGAGTAGGTGGCATCAACATTGTTAGGTTAATTGACATTCTTAATTGACATAGTCATTACAAAATAGGGATAAGGAAGGAAACCAATCATAAGTATCTTTAATTGATATTTTCTCAACAATTTACAGTTCTTTGTCATTTAAATTAAATTCAACTCTTTATGCAAAAACCAATCTGTTTAATCCACTTAGTAAGCATAATTGGGAATTTCCATTGAAACAGTTCCTCGTGGGATCAACTTTTATTTAATCGAAATACTATACTGCGATTGATAAATTTGATACGCTTGCCAATAATTCAACATAAACCTTGCATCAAACTACGGGATTCGACACTTTAAGGGAAAGATGAATCTTTGACCAAGTCCTATGTGTGCACCAACATAACTCTATCAAGATTTATTTATTCTTTAAAGTGTTCATCTTAGTCAATACCAAGATGAAAAAGAAATAACTTAGCCAAAAAGGTCAGGGACATTTATCTGAACAAAAGATAAAGTATCTAAGGTCATCAACATAAGAACACATGTCATTAAATAAATTTAGAAACAATCCAACTTAGATTCTTAAAATCATCGAAACAAAACTAAAAAATACAAAACACAAGGTTAATTACACGGCTAAAACATAGTCAACCAACTCCCCTCAAGTCAACCTAGGACACGATCTGCTCTGATACCACAAATGTAACATTCCCAAAACACATATCATAGATATTTATGTAATTTACATGAGTGAGGTGTTTTCAAAATATAGACTACTTCCTCATTGAAATTTTTTCTTTTACATCCATTTGAACTCTATAAAATGTAAAATTAATGAAAAACATCTAATATCCTATGATCTCCTTTCCTACCCCTGTTATGGTTTAACACCTGCATCATCTATTCCCATGTAAAAATACGATCACCACATTTAAAGGAAAAAATATACAAAATACACAGGGTAAGCTAGTATTTTGAAATAAACATGTTAAATTTAAATTTGTTATAAAACTATAATTTCATGCATTTCTACATATATTTCTCACTACACAAATCCATTTCAAATTTATCATATCATATCAATTTATGTCACATAGACTCTAGACGACTTCTAGAATACTGGACATTGAATTAGACTCATAGATTTTATACTTGTCACACTACCTTTCCTAAATGGATATCTCCAAGATAGGTATATAATTGAAACACATTTCCTCATGTGACAAGAGAAATCCCTATGACTTGCTAAATACAGTTCTTTTTCACACTAACATATAGAGCTCCTTCAACTCTCACCACCTAATCTCTTCATCGATGTGATTCCAATGATCAGTAGAGTCAAGGTAATCTCCTTCAAAATCCCAATTCAATATCCCCACTTCACCATATAGTACTTTCCCAAGTACCCACAACCACATACATTTTAGTCGATTATGGGATGTGATTGACTTAGTCTCATATACATAGATATATCTTAGTTTATTATGAGTCACACTGCTGGCTCAACTAAGCCTCAATAGATATATCTTAGTATTAAGAACACACACAAAAATATCACCACATCATCTTATAATTCATCACAAATACAATGTACATATATGGATATCTTATGGTAGTTCTTACATTATAACAAAATATTTTTATATGCATATAATAGTACTCAACACTCCTCATTTCATGCTCATAACATATGTTCTAACATTCTAAGTTATATGCATACCATTTATCACACTTACAAACAAAATGCATTTTTCTAATTTGACATCTACTTATTATTTTGATTATAACTTTTTCTACAAATATCCTTTTTTTATTAGTTCTTATTTTATTAAATTCCTCATTTCCAAGGCTTCAATTTGGATATATAGAACATTAAATTTGGAGTTTATAGCTATCTTTTATGATTTTTAAAAGTTTAGAAAAAAAAAAAAGCTTCTAGAAATTTCACTTGTGCGAAAATTCTTTCACTTGAGCTAAAATGCACATGAGACCAGCCTTATTTCATTGCGTGATTTTTGCTTGAGGGAGATATTTTCGCTTAAGCAAAAATACACCTAATAAGAGCCTTTAACTCTGCTACATATTTTGCTTGATCGAGAAGTTGTCGCCCGAGTGAATTATGTAGACAACATATTGTGAAAAATAAACCTTAAACTAGTTTTTAGGCATTAACCACTATCCTTTAAGACTATATTACATCATTTACTTATAGAACATGTTATACTTAGTCCAAATATTGTTATTCTATCCTAACATCCCATGCACATATTTCCCACATAATAAATATAATTTAACTCATTCAATCAGATATAAATACCAATATTATCAATTAACTATCAACTCCCTCCAAATCAGACAATGTGACTAAGTCTCATCACAGTCCAAACCATCTATCCTAGGATGCTAAGAAATTTACTACTAGTTATCCTTACCTCAATTTTTCAACCTTCCATTTCAAAAACACTCAATCTCATAGGATGTCTGATTCTGCTCATAGAAAACTCTAATAAACTAATCAAGAATATTATAATATTCTTAAGTCAAGATTCATCTTTGTCTGACAAAAGTCACATGCATGTACCTTGGGCTCCATATGCAAGCTTTGCAAATCTACGTGTAAATGTTTTAAAATGAACAAAGAAAAACTTACTCTATTTGAAATTTCTATCGTGTAAAATATATCTTCTCTACTCCAAGAGCACTAAGGCGTGTTTAGATCTAGAAAAAGATGAGAGAGCAAAAACTTTATAGAGAAGACAGAGAAAGAGAGTTGTAAAGAGATGGTAGTTTTTTGAGAATGAAATTTGAATTGTTAAAATTTTCTATTTATAACTCTTTTTAACTTAACTAGTACAACATCAAACTTTACTTCTCACTAAACCACTTATACTTTTAACTCCCTTAAATTAGGTCTTCACATATCTAATAAAAGATATTGTAAAACAAATATATATATATATATATATATATATATATATATATATATATATATATATAATTTTAAAATTATACAAATGATCATTTATTTATTTTATTCAATTTAGTCTTTAATTTTTCAAAAAAAATCAATTCAATTTATATGTTTTTTAAATAATTGAAAATGATCATTCTAATAGCTTATACTTAATATTTTAAATTAATCTTCCATCTCAAACCTCCCTCCATCTTGCTCGGGTGTCTCCCTCTTCTTTTTCTCAATGATTGCATTTTCTCCCTTTTCTCACTCCATCCAACTCCTTCTTTCATCTTCACACAACTAAATTTTCATTATAGGCAGTTAAGTAAATTAAAAAAGAAAGCAAAAACAAAAATAAAATTTTATAAAAGCAATAATTCTTTAAGGAGCAATGATTTCAATATTTTTCATAATATAAATATTCATTTTCAGACTCACTAACTAAAAACAATTGTGAATGGTTTACCTACCCATCAAAGGTAATAGAATGAATGAAGAAATGGAAAGAGAGAAGAGGAAGAATTAGATGTGAGCATATGAGATGGTGGAGAGGGAGGAGGGAGAAAATTGGGTGCGATAGATTGGAGGAGTAGAACTAAGTGGTAGATAAGATAGATAGATAGATAGATAGATGATGGAATGATAAATTAATTTTAAATTTTAATGGAATTAATATTAACTTGATGGATGAATTTTAAACCACTATAAGAACAAAAGCCAAACTAAATTAATAATTTGTAAAGATAACCTAGTCACCATATATAAGCTATGCAGTATGGGTACTGAATATGATTCGCCTTGCAACAATGCATTAAGTCCAACACTTGAGCCTGTGTGTGCCAAATGAAAAACTCAAGGAAGATAACCGCTATTTCTTTTTCTTGGTACATTCTAATATATATCCAGACGATACAATATAAATAACAAAATTTGGGCCACCCTAGCAATAGTTAAATCCTATTTAACTACACTTTTCATTTACAAAATCACTTCATGTTTAATCGTCAGTGTGGCAGTGTTTTCAGGCATGTTCTTCACTCATGGCTCGTGACTATTAACACGACAGTGAAGTTCTAACATTTTTTGATGATTTGGGTCCACAGACAGTGCAGCACGACAATCTCTTAACGCTCCTAAAACATCTCCCTTGTGTTCATGGAATGCTGCACGTAGATGCAAGAGGTGCAAATCAGCTTTAAATGCAATTGCTCTGGAGAGTTCAGCAATGGCTTCCTCTTCCTTATGGTTGTCCATCAAAACTGCAACCACATACTCCATTCAAATAACATGACATGAATGACAACATGAGTCATATCAATATTTCAACACTACAACATATAAAACAAGTTTCTTTTTCTTGTAGCTGACAAACAGAACAGAGGGTGAGTGAGGAAGCAAAATATGAACCTGCTGCTCGATATCTGTAAGGATACACCCGAAGTGGATCTAGTCTAGTGACCATCTCCAGATCAGCGTTTGTGAGTTCACGATCACCATACTCAGACCTCTTCTCATACGCTGAAGCATTGTTTCTTGCCTTCTCAATAAGATTGGTCATTTCTTTGTACGCAGCAGCCTTATTATCATTTCTGAGAAAATGAACACGAGCAAGACCCTGATGGGCTCGCGTGTGCTGGATTTTAAGGGCCTTGATATAGCAATCTTCTGCTGCGTCTAGTTTTCCGCAATCAACATAAACACTTCCAAGATTGTTCAGGGCCTGTTAAATTTAAGGGAAGAAAACAACTGTAAAACAAGAAGCTTGTTCTATCCAAAGTAAATATGGATATGATCATATGATGCGAGCTTGTTATTGACCCGTGTGTGTGGAACAATTGAAGAACCATACCTGACCTTTGCGCAGATTATCAGAAGGACACCTCAAGGCATCTTCCAGAAGTGAAATGACAGTGGAAGAACATGATGAATCTACACTAGAGTCAGCCAATGCATAGGCTTTTAGGAAGAAGGCCTCAAAAGACCTTTTAATAGTAATAGACTCTTCAGCTTTTTGGAGGCCTTCCTCGTAATGACCTGAATCATACAAGATCCACCCCTCATACACAAGTCTCTCATGCTCACTTGATGCATGTTGCCAAGCTAACTGTAAACTCCTCATGGCTGCCTCAGGACAGTTTAGCCTACAAATTAATATTAGATTTATAGACTCCTTAGCATACATAACTTCAAGTCATCCAAACAGGATCTTCAAGTAGAGGAGAAGAAACTGTATTCGGATACACTTTCCCTCCTTTCTAGTGTGTTAATTGACAGAGATTTCAGTGACTATAAATGAAGCACATATACATAGCAAGATTAAAAACAGCTACTATTTCTTTACCTATTTTTTTAGTTATAATACTGGCAAAAGAACCAAAATGGATTAATTAGATTCATAAACTATCATAATGATAGTATTCTATAAAACCGTAATGTAACGCACTCATTTTGAATTTTTTAATATAAATCCGAAATCTAATTTTTTCTTATAAAATCAATCCAATTTAAATAGATAGAAAGGAGACTATTTTGATAAATTCAAAAAAAAAATTATATACATAAAATAAAAAATAGAATTTTGTTAATACTTTTTTTATATCATTAAATTAAAATCAATGTGATACAAAAATGCGTGTATTTATTTAGTATATGTAACTATATACATATGCTAAATAGAAGACAAATTTAGATTAGGGTTTATGGTTTCAAAATGGATTAATTTGATTCCCCCTCCTCCCTTTCCCCCAAAAAACCCCCTTCTCTCATCTACTCCCCCGTCTTTCTCTCTCCCCCACAACCACGTAAGCAATTCTGTTAGAACAAAATCATGGTGCGTGTGTCGATGGACCCCATGCAAAGGGTTTCCACTTTCTCCTCTCATACACCTTTTGGATTTTCCTAATTTGCCCTTCAATTTCTTTAACTGTATCAACACTTCCTCCTTTAAAATTCACCTTGTCCTCAAGGTGAAGTTCAGGAAATACTTCCAACATCCTACTCATGGATTCCCAGGAGTTTTCACAATCAGGCATGTCCTTCCATTTCACCAACACTTCTAGTGACTGATCACGGTCTCCTCTCACAGCTAACACATCTTCTGGTTGAACTTGTAATTCAAACTCCTCTGTCACATATGGTGGTAATGGTTGGACAGCAGCATCAGCTGTCACAGTGAGTTTCAACAGAGACACATGAAAGACTCGGTGCACTCTACTATCTTCAGGCAGTTTCAATTTATATGCTATTTCTCCAATCTTCTCAATAATTTCAAAAGGGCCATAATATCTCGGGCTAAGTTTCTGATTAACCCTCTCAGCCAACTTTTTCAACTTGTAAGGTTGTATCTTCAAATACACAACATCCCCAACCTTATACTCCACTTCTCTTCTACTTTTGTTGGCTTTCTGCTTCATTCGGTTTTGAGCTTCCCAAGCGATTCTTCAACATATCTAAAATTTCATTTCTCTCTTGTATCATCACGGCTACCTCTTCTATAGGTGTAGATGAAACATCGCCTCTAATAACAGGAGGAGGATCTCTTCCATACAATGCCTTAAAAGGTGTCATCTTAATAGACTCATGGTAATTGGTATTATACCAATATTCAGCCCAACTAAGCCATTTAAGCCACTGTTTAGGTTTAAGGCCAGTCATCCACCTCAAATAAGTCTCCAAGCACCTGTTAACCACTTCAGATTGCCCATCTGTTTGTGGGTGGTATGCAGAACTAAATTTTAACTTAGTTCCAGCCAACTTAAATAATTCTGCCCAGAAAGAACTCATGAAAACGCGATCTTTATCCAATACAATGGATTCTGGAAATCCATGCAATTTAACCACTTCCTTCAAAAATAATTCAGCCACACTTTTAGCATTATAAGGATGTTCCAAAGCAATAAAATGAGCATATTTTGTTAGTTGATCCACCACCACTAATATGGTATCCATTCCCCCCGCTTTGGGTAAACCTCCAATAAAATCCATAGAAACATCGGTCCAAATCTGCTTGGGAATAGGTAGGGGTTCAACAACCCTGCTGGACTCAATGTCTGGTACTTGTTTTTCTGACACACCTCACACCTTTGCACATACTCTTTAATATCGTTTCTCATTCCTTCCCAAAAAAACAAGTTAGCAATCCTCTTATTAGTTCTGTAATATCCAGAGTGACCTCCCACTACTGTGTCATGAAATTCCTTCAAAATAGATGGGATTTTCTGGGAGTTCTTAGGAATCACTAATCTGTTGGGGTAATATAGCCTCCCTTTACTTCATACCCTGGATATTCACCCTCCTTCAATGATAGATCTTGAAGAATTTTCTTCAATTTCTCATCCTGCTCAATTTCCTCTTCTAATTCTTCCCATTCAAAGAAGTGGATAGTACTCATGGCTGAGTAGTGTAACTTCCTGGAAAGGGCATCAACTGCTCTATTCTCTACCCCTGGTTTGTACTTTATTTCAAAGTCAAACTCCAACAGTTTGAAAATTCATTTATTTTGCTCCTCACTCATCAACCTCTGATAGACCAAAAATTTCAAGCTCTTTTGGTCTGTATGCACAATGAAGTGCCTTCCTAGTAAATAATGCCTCAATTTTTGTATTGTCAAAACCATAGCCATCAATTCTTTCTCATAAACCGATTTGTTCAAGGATCTATCAAACAAAGTTTGACTCATGTAGGCCACTGGTTGCCCTTCTTGCATCAAAACCGCCCCTAAACCCTTCCCTGAAGCATCAGTTTCCACCACAAATGTTTTTGAAAAATCAGGGACAGCCAACACAAGCACTTGAGTCATGGCTGTTTTCAAACTTTCGAACGCCTCTTGAGCAGAATCATCCCAGTTGAACTTATCTTTCTTCAATTGTTGAGTTAGAGGCCATGCTATTTTTCCATACCCTTCAACAAATTTTCTGTAATAACTAGTGAGGCCCAAAAACCCTCTCAATCCCTTCACATCTCTAGGAGTTAGTCATTCTAGCATATCTTTTATTTTGGCAGGATCAACAGCTACACCTTGACCAGAAATGATATGTTCGAGATACTCAATACTTGCCTTCCCAAATGAGCATTTCTTCTTGTTCACCACCAACTCGTGACTTCTTAGAGCAATCAACATAGTTTTCTCATACTCACAATGATCCTTAATAGTCTTGTTGAATATAAGGATGTCATCAAAGAAAATTAAGGCAAACCTTCTCAAATAGGGCTTTAATACATAATTCATGAGGGCTTGAAATGTGGACGGGGCATTCGTTAGTCCAAAAGGCATGACAAGAAACTCGTAGTGGCCTTCATGAGTCCTAAAAGCAGTTTTAGGGACATCTTCTTTCATACGAATTTGGTGATACCCCAACTTAAGGTCTAACTTCGAAAAAACTTGAGCTCCTCCCAACTCATTCAAAAGCTCATCTATAACCGGGATAGGAAACTTGCCTGGTATGGTAATTTTGTTTAAAGCTCTATAATCAACATAAAACCTCCATCCTCCATCCTTCTTTCTTACAAGAATAACAGGGCTACTATAGGGGTTGTTGCTAGGTCTTATAATTCTCGATGTCATCATTTCCTTCACAAACTTCTCGATTTCATTCTTTTGATAATATGGATACCTGTAAGGCCTTATATTTGGGGGATTAGCTCCTTCCTAGAGGGTAATGGCATGATCACATGTTCTCTGGGGAGGTAATTCCGTGGGTGATCTAAATATATCCTCAAATTCTGCCAACACAACCATTAATTCTTCATTAGGAACAAGATCCCTCTCTATTGCATGAGTCCAGGGTCCTTGATATGACAACATATATCCCTCCCCTTCATTGTTGAGGGCTTTCACCATTGCCTTCCAATAAGCCTGAGATTTACAAAGTGTAGGGTCACCTTTCATGATCTTCTTGTCGCCCTTTATACCCCAACTCAGCACCAAATTTCTGAAATTAGCTTTCACATTTCCCAAACTTGCTAACCACTCCATCCTTAACACCAAATCAGTCCCTCCTAACTCCATGAGAAAAAATTGTTGCACAATTGAAATACCTTGAATCACCACTTCCAATTGTTTGCATATGCCTCTATTCCACACCTTCTCCCCTGTGCCCACTTCAACCTCAAACTCTCTAGTGTCCTCCTCCTATGCGACCTTCGTTTGTACGATCGACCTCGACGAGACAAACTTCTCGAGATGATTAAATGCTTTAAATCTTCTAGCTGTTATTCGAGATCCTCAATCCGCTTCTCCATCGTATTTCACGTAAGGACCATACACTCCCAGAATCGAGTGCTCTAATACCAATTGATAGTATTGTGTAAAACCGTAATGTAATGCAGAGATAGTATGCGTATTATTTTAATAACCCAGAAACAGAGAGGTTTAGGAGCCTCTCTTCCTTACAAAATCAGTCCCAATTCCCCCTCCTCCTTTTCCCCCCAAAAACCCCCTTCTCTCATCTACTCCCCCATCTTTCTCTCTCCCCCACAGCCACGTAGGCAATTCTGTTAGAACAGAATCATGGTGTGTGTGTCGATGGACCCCATGCAATGGGTTTCCACTTTCTCCTCTCATACACCTTTTGGTTTTTTCTAATTTGCCCTTCAATTTCTTTAACTGTATCACATAATGAGTCACTTTTGCATTAATTGTACATGCAAGCATGACTTTTAAATGAAGAAGCCTTCTTACAAAACACAACTCCAATGTAAGATTATTTCATTTTAAAGTTTTCAAAATGGTGCTTGAGAACAAAACATCAATAATCTAGATTCTCTTCACCTCAATTTGTTTTTTCTTTTTTAAAAATGAAATCGTTCAAAGTCCCAACTTTAAGTATTATTTAATTATAAGATGTTCTAAGTAGTATGAATTTAGTTTAAGTAAATTTTATTAAAGAAAAATATTTAGGTAATCAAGAAATAAATTTAAAATATTATATACATCAATTATGTATATATAATTATTTCATTTAAATTAATATGTAAGTTAGAACAATTAGTTGTTATTTTTAGATATCATTGTTGTGATTTTTTTATATTTTTGTTATTTCATAGAATTGAAGATAATTATAAAATTATAAATGTGTTATGTGAGAAAGATATGAATAAGTAGAAATAATAATATATTGAAATATGGGTAAACATTTTACATTTATTGTCTACGTGAACAATTTGCATGATTATGCCGTTCATTTAACGAGAATGAACATTATTTTTTTGTTTATTTGAATTGGTTGATCCATTTCCTTATGAGTGTGAATAGTAGTAACAAGTCTACGTGAATTTCTTATCACATATTAAGGTTGGGAAGGAAATTTTAGACTTTTATAAAAAAATTAACAATTTTCATTTCAAAATGGATGGAATTGAAGTTTACATAGTTGTAAATGAAAGAAGAATCAATAACAATAATATCTAATAAGTAAGGAACTGGAAGAACTTGAAACTTTTCACAATCACGTCGACCGAGTTAAGGATTTGATAGTATTTACACATCAAAGTGAGAATCTTCTTGATTGTACCTTTGGGCATTATACATGTGAGCACACTGTTCATTTTTTCACGAATCAATGTAGTAATTGTTGAACATACAAGGATATGATGTTTGAAGATTTTGATGATGATTCAACAATAAAGGACTTGAAGTCTTGAAGACTTATAATCAT
This sequence comes from Sphenostylis stenocarpa, assembly GCA_963425845.1. Classification (NCBI taxonomy): domain Eukaryota; kingdom Viridiplantae; phylum Streptophyta; class Magnoliopsida; order Fabales; family Fabaceae; genus Sphenostylis; species Sphenostylis stenocarpa. The sequence continues at coordinate 42,338,407 of OY731404.1, read as the reverse complement.
TTGTATTTACTTGTAATAACTATGTTTTATCTTATTTTGAGTCTGTAAAATTAGAGTCAAAGATAGCCAGCACATAGTTTTTCCTCTAAAAGTTCATTTTTATTAAAACCACTCTCTGATAATCGATTATCACTTAGGCTAATCGATTATCTTGCTTGAAATCTGTTTTCTTAAAAGCTTGTTGGAATAATCGATTATCTGGCTTGATAATCGATTATCCCAGTTGTTTTTGGTTTTTGAAAACTCTGGAATAATCGATTATCTCAGAGGATAATCGATTATCCTGGTCCAGTTTACTCCTCTGCGAAAATGGCTCTATGATAATCGATTATCACTTAAGATAATCAATTATCTACTTTTGTTATGATTTTTGAATTTCCTATTTGGACCTATTTTCGATGCACCTGTTTCCAATACTCCTATTTTCGAAAACTTCTATTCCCCAGACCCTAAATCTCTCTACTTAAGGTTCTCTAAGGCTCTCTGAACAAACAACATTTTTCATACAAAAGTTTAGAGCTGTGATTGCTAGAAAACTCTGTGTAGAAAAGAAAAATGGGCTTTTGAAAACCTAGTGTGGGCTAAAAACGATAAGAATCACTAAGTGGGTTCCTTAGTAGATTGTGTGTTGTGCCGTCTCTAGGAAAAGTTGTTGTCAACCTTTGTGGTTTCAAAGGAGGTGTTCATCTCTTATGTGACTCAAGAGAGGTGTTTTCTAATCGATTATTTCTTCATATTTCTGGGTAAAAGATGAAAAAATAATCGATTATCATAAGTGATAATCGATTATTTGATGTCGTTAGGGATATTCTAGTCGTTGGCAACGACTCTTTTTGCATGGATTCTTGAAAATATAGCCGTTGGGGACAATTCCTATATATAGATGAACTCATTTTCAAATCATCACACCCTATTGTCTCACTTCCAAGCATTTTACATAGATTTCAAGCTTTTCGAATATCTGCTCCTGCATCTCGTCTCCGCCCTAACTCTATTGAAGGGTGGATCTCTGATGACGAAGGAAGACAAGAACATCTAAATTTTTGGAAAGAAAGGAGTATTATATCTCCTAAGTATCTTATTGGTGATCATTTCATTGACAGGGGCTTCAATTTCCCAAATCTCCTTGAACAACAAGGAGTTCTGCCCTTCATTGAAATGCAGGTCACCTACTATCTTGATTTGGTCAGAGTATTCTATTCCCGTTTCAAGTTCAGAGATAATGTCGCCACTTCCAAAGTAAAGGGGATCACCATCATTCTTGATGATGACATTTGGGAAAATGTTGCTCATTTTCCTATTAGAGATGATGCTGTCAACGTTCTTGCTAATCTGGAAGAATTCAACAGAATTTTGGTATATCATTCGTTCCTCCGTAATCCTGCCATGGAGATTGGTAGACAACTTCTGGTTGGTCCTCTGAAGAAAGAGGAACGTATGTTACTTCATCTTTTTGTTTAGATACTCTGTCCTCGAGCTACCAATCATGCTCAATGTTCTACCGTTGATCTTCGCATCATTTATGTCATTATGAACAACGAGCTAATTGATTGGCCCAGTCTTATTACTTTGACTATGCTCAAAGCGAAGTGTCACCCCACCTTTAAGATTTCTTATGCACTCCTTATCTCCAGGATTCTGGAATATAAAGGTGTTAATGTTAAAGGTGAACAATAGGCTTGGACTTTAAATTCCAATCGGATGTTTGATGGAACATTATCTCAGTTGTAGATGGTAAATGTTAATGGAACATACTTTCATAAAGATGATGCTCCCCATGCTGTTGAGGTTGCTGGAGATTCTGATGATGAAGAAATGTCTGCTGCAAATATTCCTATCACCGGAACTTCATCTGGTGTTCATGCTGATCCCCGCTCCTCTATTGAGGATATGCTCATCAGCATGAACCAACGAATGCAGGATTTCTTCTCTATCTCCGTTGAACGTCATCAAGAAGTTATAAATCGAATTTCGAATGTAGATGAACGTGTATCAAATCTGGAAGACAGATTTGATATGCAATTTAACTCGGACAGCGAAGAATTTTAGAATTCTAGGCTTAGGAATTTATGTTTATATGTTGTATTGTTTTGCTCAAACTTAAATAAAATATCTATTTTATATGTTGTACATTTTATATCAACTTGTGTTTATATGTTGCACATTTTAAGGGGGAATTTTAAATTCTTATGCACATGTTGAGGGGGAGCTTTAATTTCTTTTGATTATGACAAAAATAGGGGGAGAAAATATTTAAAGTCTAGTATGTTTAAAATTTTTGTTAGTTGTGACAGTAAAAAAGATTATTACAAAGGTCTTTAAAGCAGATTTTAATCATCATCAAAAAGGGGGAGATTGTTGAACATACAAGGATATGATGCTTGAAAATTTTGATGATGATTCAACAACAAAGGGCTTGAAGTCTTGAAGACTTATAATCATTTGTATATACTTGTAATAACTCTGTTTTATCTTTTTTTGAGTCTGTAAAATTAGAGTCCAAGATAGCCAGTACATAGTTCTTCCTTTGAAAGTTCATTTTTATCAAAATCACTCTGTGATAATCGATTATCACTTAGGCTAATTGATTATCCTGCTTGAAATCTGTTTTCTTAAAAGTTTGCTGGAATAATCGATTATCTGGCTTAATAATCGATTATCCCAGTTGTTTTTGGTTTTTGAAAACTCTGGAATAATCGATTATCTCAGAGGATAATCGATTATCCTGGTCCAATTTACTCCTCTGCGAAAATGACTCTGTGATAATCGATTATCACTTAAGATAATCGATTATCTATGTCTGTTATGATTTTTGAATTTCGAATTTGGACCTATTTTCGATGCACCTATTTCCAATACTCTTATTTTCAAAAACTTCTATTCCTCATACCCTAAATCTATTTACTTAAGGTTCTCTAAGGCTCTCTGAACAAACAACATTTTTTCATACAAAAGTTAAGAGTTGTGATTGCTAGAAAACTTTGTGTAGGGAAGAAAAATGAGCTTTTGAAAACCTAGTATGGGCTAGAAGCGATAAGAATCACTGAGTGGATTCCTTGGTAGATTGTGTTGTGTCGTCTCTAGGAAAAGTTATTGTCATCCTTTGTTTTTTTAAGCTATTGTCATCCTTTGTAGTTTCAAAGGAGATGTTCATCTCTTGTGTGACTCAAGAGAGGTGTTTTCTAATCCTTATCTTTGTGCAATTTGTAATTTGTTGTAACTGTGATTATAATAACTGCATTAATCCTCTTTTAGAGTGATTAACAATTAGACGTAGGGTCATTTGATCCGAACCAGTATAAATTACCTGTGTAATCTTCTTTCCTTTATCTTTTTACTTTACAAGCATTTTAATTGGTGAAATTTGAGAAAAATTTTAAAAACCCTTATTTTTTATAACTAAACCAATTCAACCCCCTCTTGGTTTTGTCCGCAAGCGCAAACATTCCGCTGCACAATTCTAATAGTAATCTCTTCAAGTTAACCTACTCGTAATTTGAATTCTAAATTCATGTCTCCTTCTACAAACTAATATTTAGTTCTTTTGAATATGATTTTGACTAAAGCACATGTAAGAGTACATCTTGAATTTGTTCATTGTATTATGGTCAAAAGTCCTACTCATAGTCACTTGATAGTATTAAGTTGTAGGTATTATTGTGGATCAATCATTGGAGAATTGAGCGCTCAATTAATATTAAGAACTTTTCATATTGGCGAAGGTGCATAAGGCTCGAGTTCCCTTCAAATCAAAATTATGCACTCAACGATATTGATTGTCATTTGTCCATATCTTTTAGTTTCATCATAAGCTTAGGACCACTTTCCAATGTGATTTCATCTAACCAAAACACTATTTGTCGGAAATCATATCTCATAGCAGGTAGTTTTGCTAAAAATATCAAGATTTAGTTCTTCCAAACATGGTTTTGACCAAGACACCTATGCATAAGACTTGCACTCTTTTCAACACAAAATTCATGTACCCAACGAGATTGATTATCATATATCTATGTCTCTTACTTTTATTATATGCTTGGGTTCACTTTTTCAATAGAATTTTATCTAACGAAGACGACTTATCAAAATTCAAACCTCATAGCAAATAATTTTGCTAGAAGTGTTAGTTCTCATAACTTAATTTTATCTACTATAAGATTTGAGCTTTAACAAACAGTATTTGAGTTAGATGAAATCTCATTAGAAAAGTAAACCCTAGTCTATGATATATGCAAGAGGTATGGATATATAATAATAAATCTTGTTGAGCACATAAATTCTTTTCTAAAAGAAGCATAAGTTTTACCCATATGTGTCTTTGTTAAAATCACATTGAAAAAACCAAATCTTAGTACTTTTAGTAAAACTATTTACTATAAGATATGAGCTTTGACAATCAATGTCTTGTTTCGATAAACTTCCACTAGAAAATGGACCCAAGCTTATAATAGAAGAGATATAAACATATAACAATCAATCTAAGTACATAAATCCTATTCTAAAGGGAGCACAATTTTATTCATATGTGTCTTAGTCAAAACCACATTCGATAGGACTAAATTTTGGATTGTAAAATGAGACATGAAGGCAAAATGCTTATTATTATCAAGACACAAGTATCCTAAAGTGATTACCAACTTACATGGAGAAAATGGATGATGTGCTCACATTATCATGTCCAAATGTATAGTCGAAAAAATTATGAATTTGATGTGTAAGAGCTATCAAATCCCCAACTTAGCCAAAGATCAATGGGTTACACAATCAACTTAAAATAGATTGTGGTGTGATTATGAGGATTTTTCAAGCTCTTCATTTTCTTGCTCTCATGATATTGTTGTATATTCTTTTTTTTCGGGTAATTAGGCACATTTCTTGATCCAATGTATAGGTTAGAAAAAATTTACAAGATATATGCACTTCAATTTTATCACATTCAAAATGAAGATTATCTGTCTGCTAATAGTGATCCAATTTCACTCCTAATCTTAGTATGCGACAAGAAAATTCAAAATGATTTACAACTACTAGCCTTCATAATGAAATACATCAACCAATTCCACATAAAAAAATAAAAAATCATACTACCAAAATAAAATGGATAATTTTTTAAAAGGCGACTCATTGTAGTAATTTACATATCAAATTAATCCATTTTGGTGTTTTGCCTATGATACTCACTGCATGTGCCAATATATGTACATGAGAAACAGTAATTACTGTTAAGAGAAAGCATACGTAACAGGGTATAAGACTGAACAGAAAATAGCTATCAAAAACGGACTATCACTAATCAGATTATGCATCAGACGATCCTACAGACTGATCAAACCTAACATACGAAATGGAAACACTATAAGACAGTGTATAGAAGAAAAGTTGTAAATCACAAACCAACAACCTCACTCGAAAGGGAGGAAAAGTGACTTGATATTACAACAAGAGCTTAAACAGAATGAACTATGAGGCTTCTCATTTGGCAAAGTAAAAAGTATTCGTGACTAAGCTAAAACAGAAACATCAGTAGCCTGCAGCTACCACTTGCTTTTTCTGAATGCAGGCAAACTCAAAAGTTTAACAAACAAAAATGTTTAAGATAAAATAAAAATCTCATATCTAACCAATACAAAATCAGATTGCCTAGGCTTCAATGGTGGAGTTTAGATAGAATTCAAGATCTGTTTTATTTTTAAATAATTAACAAGAGTTCGGGACCATGATCTTCATGGTAAAGCAACTTTAATTCAGATTAGAACCCATCATTTATACAAAAACAGCAAAAAGGCTAATGGTGAAGGGAAAAAAGGCAACAAGGAAGTGACACATGGCATTGGCCTGGAAAGATTTAGAATAATAAATATGGATAACAGTTATCAAACATTCTTAATATACCTGAGGAGAAGCAATGACTGTCTGAAGTATAGAACACCTTTGGCCGCATCAGATTCAAGCATCTGGTAGATAACAGAAAGAGACTCGATATCATCCACAGCAGACCAACAATCATATAATCGTGCCCAACAATCTGCAGTTGTCCAATGTTCAACATGCTCACGCACAAGAGTACAGAGCTGAGATGCAGCTACACGCCCCTCAAACATTTTATAAGATGGACACAGGGTAAGAATTGCTTGAACATCTCGGAGCGCTGCTTCGTAGCCCTCAAGGACTAGATAGATGAAAAACCGTAGTTCCAAACACTCTAATGAAAGTTTGAAGCCAAGAATCCGGTTGATTTCAGCTAATGCACCTTGAACGTTCCCTTTCCTCATTAAAGAGGCAGACCTATACATGTAGGGATATACAAGAGTCGGGTCCAGATCAGTTGCTTTCTCAAGGTCCTTCCACCTCAAATCACCATCACAGTATAGTGCTCTTTCCTGGTACATCCATCCATGTGGAGTACCAGAAGAAATGACTGAGCTGATCTTCTGATAAGGTAAAAGCTTCTCACCCTTTATAGAGTCCAGTCTAGCTAAACCTGCAACGGAATAAATATGACCTGCATTTACAGCCCTCTCAAAAAGACCATAGGCTTCATCATATTCTTTCCTTGAGAGCCTTACACATCCCAATTCATGAAATGCCAGCAGTCTCTGCTTGTCATTTTCAGCAAAATCAACTAACCGTTCCAGAAAATGAGCTGTTGTGTCTGAACTAGAGCTGAGGTTCATAGAAACTTCGCTTAAGAAACAGAAAAGTGCAAATACACCAGGCCCAACCATGACTTCCAACTGCTGCCTATTAGCATGAATAAATAATTCCACAACCCGATTGTCACTCAAGCAGTTGGGAATATCGCGTAAAAGAGCTTGTAAACAAGAAGCTGCAAGGACAGATGAATTCTGATCAACAGCATATTCCATGAGTTCCAGAGCATCTTCTCTGGAGGAAACTACGGATGCAAGTCTTCTATCACAAGCCAGTTTTAGTGTTTCGCAACAATACTTGTTTGCAAAAACTGATATCTCCACCAAAAGATTTTGAGGGACATCAATTAAACTGCCTGTCAGGCTAAAATAACTTATTGCCCTCATACCTGAAGGAGAGATGTTGTTTTCTGACAAATCGATAGTCTCAGAAAGGGATTCCCTGAAACACCCCTTTAGCATTGCATGAAATGGTGCTGAAAGTTCAGAAATCTTTTGTCTATCACAGACTATCTTCTCATCTCCAATTGTAAAGATAACATATTGTGAAGTGTGGTTCCCGTTCATGGAAACTCTATCCTGGGAACGTATAACTTTATCCGCAGAAATATGAGATTCTACGTCTATGGGCCCATATTCCTTCTCACATTTACCACAAGCTGTGAGCAACTGAGCAACTAATTCTTCCCCTTGCTTCTCATACTTCAGCCATGCCCCAAATATAATCTTCTCATGAACAGTATTTGCTCTCTTCCAAGCTGACCGGAGGCTTCTACGCATCAGTTTAACATCCCTCAAGCCCCTAAAGACCTGGTACTGTGACAAAAACAGATTTGACTGCTCCTGTGGAGAACACAGCTCAAGTTCTTCGTGGATTTGAGCTAAAACTTTCACATAATCAACAGGCTTGAAGAATGGGAGTATAGGTGGCTGTGGGACCTTGATTAGAGACTCTCTGTGGCAGTTAACAGTAAACCACTTAATTCAATGAAATGGCTAAAAAAAGCTAAGCTTCAAATAAAAATGTTGACCTGAGAAGCTTACATTGATGAAGAGGAGGACTGTGATGACAACTTGGGAAGCTTGCCTCTTTCAACTTGGAGCCAGGACTGTGGATTTAAAGCATTAGGATGTGCTTCTTTACATGATTCTGCAGTGAAAAAAGTCCTCATAGGGCATAAGAGGTAAAACAAGTCCCAGATCTCCACTATAATTGTGCTTCCTCTTCAAAATCAAGCCTTTGAAAAATGTGGGCAGAGGAAAAGAGCAGCTTCTACCTGCAAGTCACATTCCACAACCCTCTACTCAAAAATTCCCAACCCCCAGAAAGCAAAAATACTTCTTTTTCTTTCCCCTTTGCGTTCCCCTTTTAGAAGCAACAGAACAAACAATCTCAAAGTAACGGTCTTTCCTAAAAAAATTATTAATGTGTTATCTCATCAAAAAAATCTAACACAAAATTTATATTCATGAAAAAGGGCAAATCATTTAATAATTCTACTCTGCCATCTTCAGTTCAGCACTAAGGAAGGACTATCTAGAAAAAAAGGCCAAATGGCTAAGGAAGATCCCAAAATAAAAAATAAAAAAATGCGACTTGAATTACAGTGGTTCATCCAAATCAGTGGCTTGAATCTGCAGAACCAACTAAAGGATTTGAACACGATATGAAGTGAGGGGGAATCTAACTTAAAATTTCCGACTTTGACTAACTTTTACTTTATCCTCTCTAGTTGGTGAAAGGGAAAGTGAATTACTTTTTCCCCTCCTACCGTTGGAGTTGTAGGCCATAGAAGTTGCAGCCACTATTGATTGGAAGTTTAACTTACCAAAATCAATAAGAATAAAAGTTTGAACTCCGTTTTGATAGAAAAAATAAATAAATAAAAAATAAAAACTGAACTAATAAAACAAAAACAAGTGATGAAACGAATGAAATAGAAACGGAAAATAACAGGAGCATCACAGATCTTACGCAGTCCTTTTCCAATGCCAATAACAAACGCCCAGATATTCCTCGTTTGAAAATAATGTCTTGTTTGATTCTTTCAGCCAATCAATAATTGTCTCATTCAGTTACTAAGAAAATTCGTGTTAGTGCTTCATAAGATTTTGCCAATGATTTATCTTTCATATTATAACGGTTAAATTTGAAAACTAACTTAATGTCTAAATATATTGGAAACTAAATTTATTTTAAATGTTAAAGAATAAAATCTAGAGAAAATTTTAAAATTAACTTTGTCATGTTCGTTTTAAAATTTATGAACATTGACTAACGTTTTTTTTATCCACGTTTTCTTGAAAAAAATGTAGTACTAACTAACTCTATTGAATGAATTATCTTGTAAGTGTCTATTTTCTTTAATCTTCATCATTTTGTTAGGTGGTAGTACAAGAGAATGTTATATGCTAAATATGATGTGGTTGGTGGCTTTTATGTGTGAGATCAGAGTTACAGTCTTTTTATGTAAAAAATAAGTATTGAAGATGTCTCTGTTTTAGATAAATAAAAATAGATAAAACAAAATAGTATAATTTGTTCTATTTTTTTCTGTTAACATTTTACTTCTTTTTTTCCTGACTCTTCTTTTTTTATTTTTCTTAAATTCCGGCCACTGTTAATTTTAATATTAATTTAATCTCACTTTTTTAAAAAATTGTATTAATACTCTTTAAATTATTTTATGAGAAGTGCAAGATAGTATTAATATGATCATTCTATTTACATGGTATGTTTAGCATATTTATATATTAATATAACATATTATCAATATTTATGTTGGTAAAAATATTATATACACATGTTGGTGGGAAAAATCGATATATGGATCGAAAAACGGATGGAAGAAAATCGAGGATCGTATGTTAGTTGAAAAATTGATAAATCGAAAAGATGGTAGGAAGACATTCGATGACCATGTATTAGTATGAAAACATCGATCGAGAATTGAAATCAAGAATTGGAATCGAAAATCGAAAGAAGAAGATTCGATAGCTATTGCCGAAGAAAATCGAGAATGGAAAGAAGAGGATTCAATGGCTATTGCTGAAGGAAATCGAGAATTGGAATCGAGAATCGAAAGAAGAAGATTCGATGGCTATTGCTGAAGAAAATCGAGAATGGGAATCGAGAATCGAAAGAAGAGGGTTCGATGGTTATTGCTGAAGGAAATCGAGCATTGGAATCGATAATCGAAAGAAAACAGGAAATTTGATGATCATGGGGAAGTAAAAATCGATGAAAGGTATTGAGTATGAAGTTAAATGGAAAGCCAGAATTAGTTTTAAATACTCGATGGTTGAGGTCAAGATCAAAGGAATGGTTATCACGCACATGGAACGTGCGAAACGGTTTTCTAAACCGTGGCTAAGATAAAAATCGAGGGATAGTTAACGTACGTGCACATGGAACGTGGTAGCAGTTTTTAAACTGCTCTTAGGAGGGTACCTGAAAGACACTCTATAAATAGAGCGAAGTTTGAAGGAAAACGGGAAATTGGCAGAGACAACAGAAACACAAGTGAAAAGTCTACCGGAAAAACGACGAATCATGAAGTTTCTGGCAATCTGGATTTCCATTTTCATTGATTGTCTTTATCGCTTTCTTTACTTTCCTTGATAATTTATTTTCATGTAATTTACTTTCATGCTATTTACGTTTGATCAGTCACTTACATTTATCAACTTTAAGATTCTGTCCTTATTTACCTTTATGCAAGTTAAGATTCTGCGTTTAAGTTCCTCGCTATTTACACTTCTGCAATTTCAATTTCCTACTATTTACACTTCTGCAATTTTGATTTCCTGCTATTTACATTTTTGCAATTTCAATTCATTGTCATTTACACTTAATGCAATTTTAAGGTTCCGCATTTACATTTTCTCTACAATTTAATATTCTGCTTTGCTTTTCGTCTCAATACCTTTTTATTGTTTTTTTTTTACTTCAAGTTTCTTAATAAAAAAATACTAAAAATAGTACTTTCGATTTTGATATGCATGTTTTATCACACTTCCCATGTTTTTAATATACGTGCATGTTTTATCTTTCATTCGACTCGATACTGTGACGTTTTCGATTTTCATACATGTTTTGATTGAAAATTATTTGCTAACCTAAGTAAAAAAAATCTATTTGATTGAAATTTGGTTAGAATCTAAATATCTAATAAATCAAACTCGACCAAATTTTCACCAGAAAGATCACCATAGCATAATATTATCATCATGGTAACCATCATAATTATGTATTATTTTGTACATGCACATTCAATGTGACCATTGAAACATACTCTTTTCTTGTTCACTCACATGCCTATTCACGTGTTCCTCTCTACATGTATTATATCATTTTTAAGAATCGAATTTAAAAATAATATATATATATATATATATATATATATATATATTAAATAAAATCACGATAATTAAAGTTTCAAACTAGAAAATACTAATAAATAAAAATTTTAAAGTTTTTTAAATCTATATCTAAAATCTTCCTACCTTTTAAAATAAAAGAATTATACGCAAACTTAAAGATTAATTCTATTTTTAAAATGTATAATACACAAATTTAAAATCAACGTAAGAATCATCGCATTAAATGTTTTCATAACTAATTTCAAAAATGAAAACTAAAATATAATAAAAATAACACAAAAGATATTTGTCCCAAACTTTTAGTTAAGTTGCATTATTTAAAAAAATTAATATCCGAACTCTCAATACTAAATTACATTATTTATTTAAATAATTTTTCTTAATAATTTTTAATATTATTTTAAATTTTAAAAATATTATCTCATATCTAATAATATACTTTCAATTTACTATATAAAAACATATAAAAAATTAACAATGTAATTTATTTAGAAATTATGTTTTAAATTTAATATTGCTTATAAATTATTATAAAAAAATTATAAAAAATAAATATGTTTATAAAATATTAAAATATTTTTTTAATTAATTTCTATTTTTAATTATTTATATATTTTTATTAAATAATTACTTCACATTAAATAATATATTGATTTATATTTATATTTATTCTTATTAAATTTATATAAAAAATATTTTGTTAATTAATTCACTTATCCTTTTATATTTATTAATTTGTACTCAATCTTATTAATTATTGTTAGACAAATGGCATATAGAGAGGGATGAATAGATGCACAAATTAAAATAGATGTCAAATAAAAAATTTATTTGTGAGTCAATAATTTGTTTGAACACAGATAAAGTGGAAACAATAATATAATAAGGAAAAGAGAAAGAAATAAAGGAAAGAGAAGAGCACACACAGATTTATACTGGTTCGGGTATAACCAACCCTACAACCAGTTCCCAGTCAACTCTTAACACAAGAGTGACTCCCAATTCACTATCTTTCAAATTCAGTTTACAAATTAGAATCAACTCAGCAGAAGAACCAGTAAAAAGTAAACTAATTAAAAAGATAATCACATCCTTAGAAACTCACTAAGGTATTAGAAAAGTAGGCTGAGATCAAGAGGGGGGTGAATTGATCTTTGAAAGATTTGCGCAATTTACAGATTATCTATCTCAAAGATTCAGAGTTCTGATCAATTCTTGAATCAAACAAAGCAAACAATCAAAGTAAAAGCAATGACAGAATTAAAGAGAGAAAGGTTTAGAAAGATACAACCAAGATTTATATTGGTTCACCCAATCCCAGAGCTACGTCCAGTTTCCAGCCAAATTTCAGCTGGATTCCACTAGATTGAACGTTTTATAGATTACAACTTCAATCACACACTCAATCTACCACAAGAACCAAAATTTCAGTCCTTTTGCACCTAAACCTTTACCAAGAACCAATTTCTAGTTCTTGAACAACCCTGCAGCCAAATTCCAGCCACAGAAACCAGTGCCCACACTTCCAGGCACACACAATATAGAAAAGAAAAGTAAAGAAACAAAGAGAAGAAACTAGAACACCCAAACCAGATTTATGCGACTCTGCGAGAATGAGTTTCTTCACCAAAAGAATGCAAATATTGCCTCAAGAAAGAACTTCTAAAAACTTCACAAAACTTGCACGATTCTCTCTTGAAAGTAGCACTTATGATTGTTTGATTGATTGTCAAAAGATGATTTTAAAATGTTCAAGCAATTCTGTTTATATAGAAGTTTTTCCAAACTGCTAGTTTATTTAATCTGTTAAAATAATCTTTTAATATGTTAAAAGTCTAGTTTTAATCTGTTAAAACTTCTTTTAATCTGTTAAAATTTTCTTGATTATTTTCCAGATTTGTTTTAACTGATACGACAACGTTTATATCAATTAAAACTCTTTGTAAAAAATCCTTCAAATTGTTTTAATCGGTTTTTTCGCCTTTTAATCGATTAAAATACTGCCAAAGGTTTTCATAAAACTTTCTAAGTTATTTTAACTAATAACAATATGTTTTAATCGATTAAAACACTTTGCAAAAAGTTCACTTAGTTATTTTAATCGATTGAATCGCATTTTAATCGATTAGAATTTTGTCAAAAGATTTTATAAAACTTTTTAAGTTATTTTAACTGATAACATACTTGTTTTAATCGATTAAAACATTATGAAAAAACCCCTTAATTGTTTTAATCAATTATTTCGCATTTATATTGATTAAAATACTGACAGAACAACTTTTAAAACACTTCAAGTTATTTTAATCGATTATTTCGAGTTTGTATCAATTAAAATTCTGCCAGAACACTTTTCAAAATATTCTAAGTCATTTTAATCGATTGTATCAGTTCTATATCAGTTAAAATATTGACAGAAGGTTTTCAAAATTCCTTCTAATGAAAACAATCGATTATTTCGAAAACATATCAGTTAAAAATCTGTTACAAAAGTGTTAAGAACATTTTAGCTGATAAAGCACATATTCTATTAGTTAAAATAGTTACTTCAAAAACCATTTAACAAAATACTTTATGTTTTAACAGTTTAAAGACATTTTAGAGGCATTTGCAAAATCTTTTTAAATGAAGAAACCTCATGCAGCAGAGAGATAAGAATGATTATACCTAAGTAAAGATGCAGACTCACTAATCACACTACCCTTTTATCTAAGTGACATTTGACTGCAACAGAGTAGCCTTTGACTTCATTTTGACTTCATCAAATCAACAAGATCTTTGTTTAAGTGATTCAATAAGATCTTCATCACTTTCAGTCTCCCCCTATTTGATGAAGACAAAACACCTCTTTGAATAATATCTCTACAGAAGAAGTCATTTGAATATATAGATTAGTAAGTATTCAAAAAATTAATCAATTTTCCCATTTCTCCCCTTATGTTACTGCTCCCCCTAAAATAAGGAATCATTATCATTATCAAAAGCAAAACAATTATTTTTCCCCTTTTGACTTCATCAAAAATAGGGAAGAGAGGAACAAAACAAACATTATGTATGGTATATAAAATTTGTTTTTGAAAACAGAAGAAAAAAAAATTTCAACAAGATACATTACTCATATAAAAAGACGAATCAAAGTTGATTCAAACTTATCTTCATTAACACGTTTGTAATAAATACAATAGGAACGTGTAAAGATAAGGGAATCATGTCTTAGTAGCTGTTAGACAAATGGCATCTAGAAGGGGGTGAATAGATGCACAAATTAAAATAGATGTCAAATTAAAAATTTATTTGTGAGTCAATAATTTGTTCAAGTGGAAGCAATAATATAATCAGGAAAAGAGAAAGAGATAAGGGAAAGAGAAGAGCACACATAGATTTATACTGGTTCGGGTATAGCCAACCCTACATCTAGTTCCCAGTCAACTCTTAACACAAGAGTGACTCCCCATTCACTATCTTTCAAATTCAATTTACAAATTACAATCAACTCAGCAGAAGAACCAGTAAAAAGTAAACAAATTAAAAAGACAATCACCTCCGTAGAAACCCACTAAGGATGAACACCTCCTTAGAATCTCACTAGGGATGAACACCTCCTCTGGACAAATCAAAGGATGAAAACACCTCCTTAGAATCCCACTAAGGATGAACACCTATCTAGAATCACACTAGGGATGAAAAACACATCTTTAGAATCTCACTAAGGATGAACACCTCCCTAGAATTACACTAGGGATGAAAAACACCTCATTTTCCACCAATGCAAAAAGGATGAAGGTAATAAAAATAAGAACAGACACACCTGGGTAATGAAGACAACAAATTGTAGAAGCCTGTAGAATGTCAATCTCCAAGAATAAGTGTGATTAACAATGAACGCACAGAAGGGAGTAGAGAAGAGGGTTTTCTCAAAAGGTGTAAAACATCTATGTTGCCTTGCTCAGAATTCTTTTCTCAAAACTAATTGAATGTAAATTGTATTTTCGAATTCTGTAATTGTGTGTTTTTTATTTTTCATCAAAACTTAATTAAATAGAAAAATAGCATCAGAAAATGGTCGTTGGACATTAATAATATCATAGAGAAAATCAGGATGTATTAAAAAACATTTATTCTTTAAAACGGATATATTTTTCAAATTTGAATTGCCATAATTGATTATATTACCAGTATAATTAATTATGATAGAGAAAATCATTTTTCCATTTATGATGCATCATAATTAATTATGACAGAGAAAAATATCATGTTATGAATTTTATCACACTTGTGCTTTCGAAGCTTATGCATAATATTACTTCATCAACTTGTACCTCCATATCCAGTATTCTAAGACTTTATCTAGTCTTCAGGAATCATCTTGGGCTTGCTTGAATCATCATCTTTATCTAAAACATATATTGGGCATGTAGGGAAATGTTTCACATTGTCACCTACGTCATAAATTTAGCTTGTCCTTAAATTCATCTTGAATGGTGTTAACTTGAATGTAGTTGACTTGAATCATCATCAAAATCATCTCTTGGGAATGCAGGAACATTTTCATCAATCTCCCCCTCATTGCTTTCAATCTCCCCCTTTTTGATGATGATCAAGGAAACACCTGAAATGAATTAAAATGTTTGACTCTATATTGCCAGCTCAAGATTAGCACAGATTTGTATCAAGTGTCAGAGTCTCTTAATCTCCCCCTGGATATATTAATAACAAGACTCCCCCTAACTCATATGAGCAAAGACTTCTCTTAACTCCCCTTGTTTAATTTAAATAGGAAAGAATTTCACACAGATTTTAATTCATCAAAAAATTCCCCCCTGTTTCATTGATAATCATAAAAAATATTATAAGAAAAAATCTTCCCCTGTTTCACACATATTAATATCATCAAAATATCTCCCTGTTTCTTTGATAATTATAAAAAAATATTATAAGAGAAAAAATCTCCCCTCATTTCACACAGATTAATATCATCAAAATATCTCCCTGTTTCATTGATAATTATGAAAAATATTATAAGAAAAAAAAAATCTCCCCCTGTTTCACACAGATTAATATCATCAAGGTAGAGAAGATAATGCATTACAAAGTGTCATAAAGAAGAATATCATATTAAGGAGACAATATCTAGGATACCCAAGACAAATGAAGAGAGAGAAAAATAGGGGAATAGAATGATTATAGAGATAATAGAATGAAATGTAGTAGTTTCCCCCAATTGCAATCTTCTTATTTAGGCAGCTTTCAAATTCAAATTCACTCATATTCCAGATTTCAAATTTCAAATTCAAATTGCAACAAATTTCAAATTTCAAATTCAAATTCGAAAAAATTTCAAATTCGAAAAAATTTCAAATTCGAAAAAATTTCAAATTCAAATTTCTAATCCAAAATTTCAATTTCAAATTTCAAATTACAATTCAAATTCAATTTCAAAAATCTCAAACTGCAAAAATTTCAAATTTCAAAATCTCAAACTACAAAATTTCAAATTTCAAAAATCTCAAATTGCAAAATTTCAAATTTCAAAAATCTCAAATTGCAAAATTTCAAATTTCAAAAATCTCATACTGCAAATTTAAAAAAAAATCTCAAACTACGGAATTTCAAATTTCAAAAATCTCAAATTGCAAAATTTCAAATTTCAAGAATCTCAACCTGCAAAATTTCAAACTTTAATAATTTCAAATTTTCATAAATTCAAACTTTCAACATAATTGATTATGACAAACAAGAAAAAAAAAATTTCGATTCTGATAATCAATTAGATGCTCAAACTATCATCTAGGCATATATAAATGATTTGTTCCTTTAGACACCCATTCATATTTGCCATTAGATATGCCAAAATGTTTTATGTAACATCTATTTGATGTATGACGTAATTTCATGCAATAAAAACATGTTGGTTTTCTTTGAAAAGGTCTAAATGAGTCTCTTAAAGTTTTTGAAATTGGTTTCACATATGTTTTCCTTGACTCTTTCACAAAAATAGTTTTATGAGGTTCTAGACTTTCTTTGGGTTTGTAACCAAGTCCAGCTTTGCTAGAATTTCCTCTTTGATAACCTAATATCGAATCAAGATTTTCAGAAGATTTTGAAAAATTGCTTATTATTTTCTCTAACTTGAAAATCTCATTTTTCAAAGGATTACAATTTTCACAAGGTTTAACAACTTCTTTATTTTTAGACAAAGTTTTAGATTTCTCAACATCTTTCTTTAAGCACTCATTTTCTTTTTCAAGAATACCAACAATATTTTCTAATGCATTAAACTTTTGCCTAAGTGCATTGTATTTCTTAGATAATTTGGTAAAACCTTCATACATATCTTGATATTCTTTAAATAACTCATCATATTCATTTAAGGAATTTGTACTACTTACCTGTGATGAGGCTTCATCATCACTTTTTGTCATCAAGCAAAGATTTGCTTCTTCTTCTCCATCACTGCTTTCGGAAGAACTCTTTTGTGTTGTGGAAGAATTATTATCCTCCCAAGCAATATAAGCTTTGCGTTTGCTCTTATAGGTATTGTTCTTCTCTTTCTTCTTCTCTTTCACATCTTTCTTCTCTTTCTTAAGTTTCGGACAGTCTGGTTTGATATGATCAGGTTTTCCACATTCATAACAATGAAATTTATTTGTTTTCTCCTTTCTTTGCTGTCTCTTTTTCCTGTTCTTCATAAAGCGAGAAAATTGTTTAACAAAAAGAGACATATCGGAGTCCGAAAACTTACCTTCATTTTCGCTTTCGTCTTGTGAAGATTTTTCTGCTTTTAGAGCTATCGTCTTGGTTTGATTTTGTTCACCGTTCTTTAACCTTTGTAGCTCCATCTCATGTTCTTGCAGCTTTCCAAATAGAGTAGCAATATTCATTTTTGTGAGATCCTTTGATTCTGTAATAGCAGTGACCTTTGGTTGCCAATTTCTGTCTAAGGATTTTAAGATCTTTGTGCACAACTCCTCATTATCAAAACTTTTTCCTAATGCTTTCAAGTGATTTATTATATGTGTGAAGCGTGTCTTGTAAATCCGTGATGCTTTCATTTTGATGCATTTGAAATAATTCATACTTCTGGATGAGTGTGTTCTTACGTGCTCGCTTTACTTCATTTGTTCCTTCATGTGTTACTTCAAGAGTATCCCATATTTCTTTTGTCGTCTTGCATTGTGAGACCCTGAAAAATTCATTACAAGTTAAGGCAGAAACAATAGCGTTTCGGGCTCTTACATCATATTGGCCACGCTTATTTTCATCCGGCGTCCATTGATCAAAAGTCTTTGGAACAGCTCCAGACTCCATTGTTCTCATCGGAATGTAAGGACCATTGAGTACAGCATCCCAAACACCGTAATCTAGTGTTTGTAAAAATATTTCCATTCTTGCCTTCCAAAAATGATAGTCTTCTCCTTCAAATAATGGTGGTCTGTTTATTGAGGCCCATTCCCTGTAAACCTGATTATGCATAGACATCTTGACAGATCGTTTAAAAATATCTTATCTAACCAAGCTCTAATACCACTTGTTAGACAAATGGCATCTAGAGGGGGGGTGAATAGATGCACAAATTAAAATAGATGTCAAATTAAAAATTTATTTGTGAGTCAATAATTTGTTAAAGCGGAAGCAATAATATAATCAGGAAAAAAGAAAGAGATAAGAGAAAGAGAAGAGCACACAGAGATTTATACTGGTTCGGGTATAGCCAACCCTACCTCCAGTTCCCAGTCAACTCTTAACACAAGAGTGACTCCCCATTCACTATCTTTCAAATTCAGTATACAAATTACAATCAACTCAGCAGAAGAACCAGTAAAAAGTAAATAAATTAAAAAGACAATCACCTCCTTAGAAACCCACTAAGGATGAACACCTCCCTAGAATCCCACTAGGGATGAACACCTCCTCTGGACAAATCAAAGGATGAAAACACCTCATTAAAATCCCACTAAGGATGAACACCTCTCTAGAATCACACTAGGGATGAAAAACACCTCCTTAGAATCCCACTAAGGATGAACACCTCCCTAGAATCACACTAGGGATGAAAAGCACCTCATTTTCCACCAATGCAAAAAGGATGAAGGTAATAAAAATAAGAACAGACACACCTGGGTAATGGAGACAACAAATTGTAGAAGCCTGTAGAATGCCAATCTCCAAGAATAAGTGTGATTAACAATGAAAGCACAGAAGGCAGTAGAGAAGAGGGTTTTCTCAAAAGGTATAAAATATCTCTGTTACCTTGCTCAGAATTATTTTCTCAAAACTAATTGAATGTAAATTGTATTTTCGAATTCTATAATTGTGTGTTTTTTTATTTTTCATCAAAACTTAATTAAATAGAAAAATAGCATCAGAAAATGGCCGTTGGACATTAATAATATCATAGAGAAAATCAGGATGTATTCAAAAACATTTATTCTTTAAAATGGATATATTTTTCAAATTTGAATTGCCATAATTAATTATATTACCAGTATAATTAATTATGATAGAGAAAATCATTTTTCCATTTCTGATGCATCATAATTAATTATGACAGAGAAAAATATCATGTTATGAATTTTATCACACTTGTGCTTTCAAGACTTATGCATAATATTACTTCATCAACTTGTACCTCCATATCCAGTATTCTAAGACTATATCTAGTCTTCAGGAATCATCTTGGGCTTGCTTGAATAATCATCTTTATCAAAAACATATATTGGGCATGTAGGGAAATGTTTCACATTGTCACCTACGTCATAAATTCAGCTTGTCCTTAAATTCATCTTGAATGGTGTTGACTTGAATGTAGTTGACTTGAATCATCATCAAAATCATCTCTTGGGAATGCAGGAACATTTCCATCAATCTCCCACTCATTGCTTTCAGTAGCATGTTACAAGAACAGTCATTAACTAAAGCCTTTAATTTTTCTTTCCAGAGTAATAATCGATTAAAAACAGGACAGAATCGATTAAAATGTTCCTGGTACTGGTTTTAATCGATTAAAATGTTGTTTTAATCAATTAAAACAGTGATGAATTTTGAAATCTAGAAATTTAAGATCATTTAATCGATTAAATCGACATTTAATCGATTAAAACAGTATGAAAAAAATGTTGTATAAGTGCTTTTAATCGATTAAAGCTTGTTTTTATCGATTAAAACAACCAGATTTTGAAATTTAAGTGATGTTGGATGCATCTAGAATGCCTAATTCAGTGCGGATTTTGTAAAATCCATCACGAACAAGATTGTTTAAGATAATATCAACTAAATTGTTTAAGATTCAACCAAAAGAAATAGCAAAATCAGAATAATATCTTATCTAGTTGATTTGACTGATGTAAACTAGTTTTAGTTGATACAGCTACATGACATACAACTTTTAATCGATTAATACGCAAATTAATCGATTATATTGGCGCGAATTTCCTATGTAAATGTTTCTTTTAACTGATTTAATCGATTGAATTGATTTTGTATAAGCTAAAAATATCATAAAATTATTTTTTATTCTATCTAGGCTCTCGTAATTCAAATAAAAACCTGCATCATATTGAGAAAAGTTAAAGGATTGTTTCTGGTTTAAAAACCAGTTAATATTACAGTCCAAAATGAAAATTAGCAGTAAAAAAAATGACATAGAAAAAAAATGATTATGATAGAAAGGGACCCTTGGTGCCAAAAGTTCAATCATCCCAATTCCCTTGATTGAACTGCATATCTTCCAGTTTGGTATAGATATCAGCGATCTGATTTCCAAGGTTTGTGAATTGTGTGTTGGTCTGCTGGAAGTGTTGATAGGTCATTTGCATATGCTTCCTTTGATTTTCCTGCATTGTGGTCATTTGAGAAAGCATAGTCCTTTCAAATTGTGAAAGAGGAGTCCCACGGTCAGGTTGTTCCATGTAGGGTATTATCTCCATGTTCTCATATGAAGCCTCCCCACCAGTGGACTCGGGAACTTCAGCAGCAGCTGGAGAGGAAGGAATTTGACCTTGCTCATCTTCGTCTTCAACTTCTTCCTCCGCTTCAGACATCCCAGCATCAATCTTAAAGATCCACTCATCATCAATTTTGATAAATCCCATTTTCTGTAAAGTTGAATCATCAATTTTGTTAGATGCTTTAGGAGTTTCCACATATTTCCCTTCTAGATCTACTGCAAAATGTCTAAATAATTTGTTGATTAATAAGGCATAAGGCAATTTATAATCAGCAAGCCTCTTGGCTTTTATCATGTGATCTTTAATAACATAGACCCAGTTAAAACGAATCCTATTTTCAATGCAATACATGAGAGCTAAATCACCCTCATTGAGTATAGCATGATTACTCCCCCTTGGAGTAAGCATCCATGCAATAATGAAGGCAAGAATTCTTGATTCAAGCCTCATCTTTCCAGCATTGAAAATTCTTACCGAATCATCTTGATCTTTGAGACAGGTACGAAAAAATTGGATTTTGTTAAACTCTGGCAATTCTACAATATTACCTCTAGAGACTTTTACACCAATATCTTTGAGGCCAGCAACTTCATCCCATATATCAGGAGTAATGATCATATTAACTCCTTTTACATGTGATCTTAATGTAGAGTCATTGACAGTGAGATTAGAATAAAACACTCTTACCAGATCTGGTTGAATGTTACCAGTATATTCCAGAAAATTCTTCAGTTTTTTATTCTTCAGTTTTCTTCTTAACAAAGTGAAACCTTCTTCATCTAGCCAAGCAAACCTTATGAATTTTGGGAATTACTAGTTGCTTTTGACTAAAGTGAGTGATGAAATTATTCATCTTCTCTATATCACCACTGAACCAGTTTTCCAGATGACCACCAGGATTGGCAGTAGAGGAAGATTCTCCTTTATGTTTCTTCCTTGACTTTGATCTCCTAAGCATCTTGTTTGTGCAGTTTAGAGAGGAAATTTGATACGTGAGTACAAGAGAGAAGAGAGAAGGAATTTGAACCAGAGAATGAAGAGTGAGACTGATGGACTCAAGTGCAGAAAAAATGAGTTACGGATTTCAAATTGTGTAAATTGAAGTCCAATTTGACAGAACCTGCAAAGAAACAACTTTAATTGCACATGTCCCCTTGACTGAAAGCAGAAGCGCAAGTTTCTGGATAGTGGGTACATCAGCTAAAGTGTTCTTAGATAAGTGTTTGACTTGGTCAAAGGATACAGTAAATGCATTATGCAGATTTTGATTAACACAAAAATTTGGAAATTTGACCTTGATTAGCTGAGCAATTTTCAATTTGTTGTAGTTAAAATAATTTTCAGGAACGAATTAATCGATTAAACAACAAATTAACCTATTAATTTGATCTTTAATATTAGGTTTGAAAATGCAACAGTGAAATAATCAATTAAAAACATAAAAGAATCGATTATTTCTTGTACTTGAAAGATTAATGATATGACAATGAGAATTTTAATCGATTAAAACGAAGACGAATCGATTAAATTTACTTTTTAATGATTTTAAGCTGATATGAATTTTTTTAATCGATTAAAACAACTATACTAAAAACCTAACGAGAATTTTAATCGATTAATTCATGTTTTAATCGATTAAAATTATACGGATAACTTTTCTGATCTTCTCTGTAAGTGAAATTAATCGATTAAAACAATTTTATATCAATTAAAATACACAACCCATAAATCCATAATCGAATTTTGCTGATAGGGTATCAAGGGACTTCCAGATTTTGTTCCTGCAAAACAAATTTAACATATTTCTGGTACCCATTATATAATCATTGGGTCCAATCAGGTTATTTGAAATGAATTTTTGGGAATCCACTTCATTCTACCTCTAGGAATAGCATACTTCTTGATTCTACAAAATTTAACAGAATGACCTCTTTTCATACAATAGAAGCATGTAATAAATGGAGACGAAACAAATTTACTATATGCAAAATAGTTTTTAAATGCTCTAGTTTTCTTTCCAACAAGAGGTGTAAAACCAATACCACCACGATCAATAACCAATTTTTGAGAATCAAGTATCATATCAAGACTGGTTTTTCCTTGTGCAAGTTTAGATGCAGTTTTTATTAAATATGTTAATTTTTTTTGTAACTCAGGACAATTTTTACAATCTTTATCATTACACATGCAATCAGAATTATTACCTATTTCCAAATTTTCATTCTTAGTTTCTTCATCAACAATTTTCTTTTCAAGAAGAGTGATTTTGTTTTCTAATAAACTATTCATGCTTTTTAATCTTTTGTTTTCAATTTCTAATTTCTTAGCTACTGCATGCATTTCATAAAAAGCATCTTGTAATGGGAGAATCTGAATTGACCATCAAACATATCTCTGTTGTTTCTTCATAAGCTATCTCAAGAGTTTTCCACATCTATGCAACAGTTTGACAATGAGCTATCCTGAAAAAATCATTTCTGTTAAGTGTAGATGTGATGATATTCTTAGCAATACAATCATCTTGGATTAGTTTCTTTTCACAATCATTTAAACTAGACCATTCTCTGTTAAAAACATAAGTTCCCTGTTCAATAATATTCCAAACATTTATACCAACAGATTCAATAAAGATCTTCATTCTTATCTTCCAAAATGAGTAATCTGTACCACAAAACAGTGGAGGTCTATCAATACAAGCACCCTCAGAAAAATTATTTCCAGCCATTTGGATCGAAAGACTTGAATAATTCTCAAGAACCTTGCTCTGATACCAATTGTTAGAAAAGTAGGTTGAGATCAAGAGGGGGTGAATTGATCTTTGAAAGATTTTTGCAATTTACAGATTATCTATTTCAAAGATTAGGAGTTCTGATCAATTCTTGAATCAAACAAAGCAAACAATCAAAGTAAAAGCAATGACATAATTAAAGAGAGAAAGGTTTAGAAAGATACAAACAAGATTTATACTGGTTCACCCAATCCCAGGGCTACATCCAGTTTCCAGCCAAATTCCAGTTGGGTTCCACCAGATTGAACGTTTTATAGATTACAACTTCAATCACACACTCAATCTTCCACAAGAACCAAAATTTCAGTCCTTGCACCTAAACCTTTACCAAGAACCAATTTCCAGTTCTTGAGCAACCCTGCAGCCAAATTCCAGCCACAGAAACCAGTGCCCACACTTCCAGGCACACACAATATAGAAAAGAAAAGTAAAGAAACAAAGAGAAGAAACTAGAACACCCAAACCAGGTTTATGCAGCTCTGCAGAATGAGTTTCTTCACCAAAAGAATGCAAATATTGCCTCAAGAAAGAACTTCTAAAAAATTCACAAAACTTGCGTGATTCTCTCTTGAAAGTAGCACTTATGATTGCTTGATTGATTGCCAAAAGATGATTTTAAAATGTTCAAGCAATTCTATTTATATAGAAGTTTTTCCAAACTGCTGGTTTATTTAATCTGTTAAAATAATCTTTTAATCTGTTAAAAGTCTTGTTTTAATCTGTTAAAACTTCTTTTAATCTGTTAAAATGTTCTTGATTATTTTCCATATTTGTTTTAAGCGATACGATAACGTTTATATCAATTAAAACTCTTTGTAAAAAATCCTTCAAATTGTTTTAATCGATTGTTTCGCCTTTTAATCGATTAAAATACTGCCAAAGGTTTTCATAAAACTTTCTAAGTGATTTTAACTGATAACAATCTGTTTTAATCGATTAAAACACTTTGGAAAAAGTTCACTTAGTTATTTTAATCAATTGAATCGCATTTTAATCGATTAGAATTTTGCTAAAAGATTTCATAAAACTTTCTAAGTTATTTTAACTGATAACATACTTGTTTTAATCGATTAAAACATTCTAGAAAATCCCCTTAGTTGTTTTAATCAATTATTTCACATTTATATTGATTAAAATACTTGACGAACAACTTTCAAAACACTTCAAGTTATTTTAATCGATTATTTCGAGTTTGTATCAATTAAAATTCTGCTAGAACACTTTTCAAAATATTCTAAGTCATTTTAATCGATTGTATAAGTTCTATATCAGTTAAAATACTGGCAGAAGGTTTTCAAAATTCCTTCTAATGAAAACAATCGATTATTTCGAAAACATATCAATTAAAAATCTGTTACAAAAGTGTTAAGAACATTTTAGCTGATAAAGCACATATTCTATTAGTTAAAATAGTTAATTCAAAAACCATTTAACAAAATACTTTATTTTTAACAGTTTAAAGACGTTTTAGAGGCATTTGCAAAATCTTTTTAAATGAAGAAACCTCATGCAGCAGAGAGATAAGAATGATTATACCTAAGTAAAGATGCAGACTCACTAATCACACTACCCTTTTATCTAAGTGACCTTTGACTACAACAGAGTAGCCTTTGACTTCATTTTGACTTCATCAAATCAACAAGATCTTTGTTTAAGTGATTCAATAAGATCTTCATCACTTTCATAAGGATGAACACCTCCCTAGAATCCCACTAGGGATGAACACCTCCTTTGAACAAATCAAAGGATGAAAAACACCTCCTTAGAATCCCACTAAGGATGAACAGCTCCCTAGAATCACACTAGGGATGAAAACCTCCTCTGAACAAATCAAAGGATGAAAACACCTCCTTAGAATCTCACTAAGGATGAACACCTCCCTAGAATCACACTAGGGATGAAAAACACCTCATTTGCCACCAATACACAAATGATGAAGATAATAAAAATAAGAATAGTCACACCTGGGTAATGGAGACAACAAATTGTAGAAGCCTGTAGAATGTCAATCTCTAAGAACAAGTGTGATTAACAATGAGAGCACAAAAGACAGTAGAGAAGAGAGTTTTCTCAGAAGGTATAAAATATCTTTGTTGCCTTGTTCAGAATTCTTTTCTCAAAACTGATTGAATGTAAATTGTATTTTCGAATTCTGTAATTGTGTGTTTTTTATTTTTCATCAAAACTTAATTAAATAGAAAAAATAACATCAGAAAATGGCCGTTGGATATTAATATTTTTATGAATAAAAATCATGATATATTAAAAAATATTTATTCTTCAAAACAAATATATTTTTCAAATTTGAATTGCCATAATTGATTATGTTACCGGTATAATCAATTATGACAAAGAAAATCATTTTTCCATTTCGATGCATCATAATTGATTATGACAGAGAAAAATATCACGTTATGAATTTTATCATACTTGTCCTTTGGAGGCTTATGCATAATATTACTTCATCAACTTGTACTTCCATATCCAGTATTCTAAGACTCTATCTAGTCTTCGGGAATCATCTTGGGCTTGCTTGAATCATCATCTTTATCAAAAACATATCGTGGGCATGTAGGGAAATGTTTCACATTTTCACCAACGTCATAAATTCGGTTTGTCCTTAATTCATCTTGAATGGTGTTGACTTGAATGTAGTTGACTTGAATCATCATCAAAATCATCTATTGGAAATGTAGGGACATTTCCATCAATCTCCCCCTTGTTGCTTTCAATTATAAATTTTTCAAAAAAAAAAATTAATCACCTTTAACTTATTTTTTCTTGATCCAAATAATATCATTTACTATTTTCTTTTTTTTCTTTTTTTTAATCTCTCATATTCATCCATCAACATGCATACTTAAAAAAAAACCCTTTAAAATATTGACATAAAAATTAATACTACCAAATTTAAAATATTAAAACTTATGAAATGGATAAAATAACTTATCCTTTATTATTTTGTTATTATAATAAATAGTAGAAAGGGATGATGTGTATTTTATATTCTCTTAGAATCTCACAGACCATTTTATTTAGATATTTCTTTACATTTTAATTTTTTTCAAACAACTCAAATCCCTTTACTTTCATTTTCCTTTCTCTATGTTATGTTAATAGTTTTTAATATGATATTTTAAAGTGTGAAAAATCGGGATAAATTAATATAAAAATGTTTTATCTTTTATTTACTAAATAAATATTCTATCTTTTAATTTAAAAATAAATATTTTTCTTCCATTTACTTATCTTCAAATTTTTAACTTCCACATTCACTAAAAAAACAGTTGTAGGGACCGAAAAATTCAGTCGCAAATGTAAAAAAATCGGTCACTAAGCAATTAGCGATTGAAATGCGTCGTCGCAAAAGGCCAAATCACTAATGTATTAGTAACCGATTTTCATTTCGATTCGCAAAATAGCGACCAGATAAGGTGGTCGCTAAATAATTCGGTCACTTATTTCTTGGATACCAAAATAGCGACCGATTTATATCGATCCTTAATATATTAATTGAATTATTTAAATAATAATTTAATGCAAAAATAGTGACTAATAATTTCGATCATTAAATGACAAGATTCAAACCCAGTACCTTCAAGTTGAAGGCTAGTTCTCCAACCACTAAGTTAATAAGATTTTTTAGTAATAACTTACAAATAATTTATATTTATATACAAATAAATGTATATCCGTATAAATATATAAATATAAAATTTATAAATACAAATATATTTATATATTTAAAATTTAATTTATAAGATGGAAAAAAATTCTTAATAGCTTGAAATAGAGATGAAAAAAAAGACATGAACCCTAATATTTTAATAAAGAATTTATAATATAAATATTAAAATATTAAAGATAATATTATATTTTTCCAAAGATAATAAATGTTTTTAATTCATTATTTATAAATTTAATTAATTAAAAATTATTAATATTATTCATTCATCATTTAAGAAAAAAATTAAAATATAAATATGAAATATTAAAAATAATATTATATTTTTAAAAGCAAATTTTAGGAAAATATTTAAAAACATATATAAATTATATTTACATGTACAAAATATTAAGGATATCCACATTTAAAAAAATACTAAAAAATACCAAAAAATTATACTTTAAATTGATGAAATATATTTAAAAAAAATTATATTTATTAAAGTATTAAAAATATTTTGTAATATATAAGTTAAAAAAATTATCATTAAAATTTTTAAAAATTATTAGTTTTGTAATTTATACACAATGAAAATAAATTACAAATATGATAATATATTATTATATTAGTATAATATAGTATATTTGTATTCTAATTTTTAATTAAACTAAAATTACACTAATAATGTATAATAATATATAAGGAGATAACAAATTTAATAAAACTACTTATGTATATATCATTTTTTAACTTTTTTTTCTTTTTAAACTTCTCACATTCCACATTTTTTTTAACTATATCATTTCTACTACATTATCATCCTCATCTCCTCCCATATTATATTTTATCTTTACAATAATTAGTCTTCTTTTATAGGATACTTTATTTTCTATTTTTATTATTTATTTTCTTATAATTTAAAATAATTAATATTATTGTAACATTTATTTTTATGATTTTTACTATAAGAAATCAAATAAAATAGTTCGATAATATCAATTAATTAAAATCATCACATCAAAATCTTAGATAACTAAATTAAAATTATTAATTTTAAAAATATAAAATATATTTAAAAAAAATACTAAAATTATAGATTTGAAAGAAAATAGAATAAACAAATACTCTTTACTTTATATTATATTTAAGTGTGTGCATAAATGTTGATCTTCTTAACTATAAAGAAACACTAGAAAAATATAAAGATAGAATTTGAAGAAGTGAATTTTGAAGATAAAAACTATTTTTGTATAAACTTATTCTAGTATATCAATTAACAATAATAATACATAAAATTTAAAAACTAAACTAAAAAAAACAAGTCTAAATTTATAAAAAAAATACATTACTAAAAGTATCATATTATATTAAGATTTTCATTATTTTTGTTAATTATAAATTTAAATGTGTTTCATAAATAAAATTATAAATTTATATGTATTTCCACTTTTGATCCATCATAAATAAAAATAAATAGTTGAAAGCAATGAGGGGGAGATTGATGGAAATGTCCTTACATTCCCAAGAGATGATTTTGATGATGATTCAAGTCAACTACATTCAAGTCAACACCATTCAAGATGAATTAATGACAAACTGAATTTATGACGTTGGTGAAAATGTGAAACATTTCCCTACATGCCCATGATATGTTTTTGATAAAGATGATGATTCAAGCAAGCCCAAGATGATTCCTGAAGACTAGATAGAGTCTTAGAATACTGGATATGGAGGTACAAGTTGATGAAGTAATATTATGCATAAGCCTCCAAAGCACAAGTGTGATAAAATTCATAACATGATATTTTTCACTGTCATAATTAATTATGATGCATCAGAAATGGAAAAATGATTTTCTCTATCATAATTGATTATACTGGTAATATAATCAATTATGACAATTCAAATTTAAAAAATATATCTGTTTTAAAGAATAAATGTTTTTGAATACATCCTGATCTTCTCTATGATATTATTAATGTCCAACGGACATTTTCTGATGCTATTTTTCTATTTAATTAAGTTTTGATGAAAAATCAAATACACACAATTACAGAATTCAAAAATAAAATTTACATTCAATCAGTTTTGAGAAAAGAATTCTGAGCAAGGCAATAGAGATATTTTACACCTTTTGAGAAAACCCTATTCTCTATTGTCTTCTGTGCTTTCATTGTTAATCACACTTGTTTTTGGAGATTGACATTCTACAGGCTTCTACAATTTGTTGTCTCCATTACCCAAGTGTGTCTGTTCTTATTTTTATTACCTTCATCCTTTTTGTATTGGTGAAAATGAGGTGTTTTTTCCCTAGTGTGATTCTAGGGAGGTGTTCATCCTTAGTGTGATTCTAAGGAGGTGTTTTTCATCCTTTGATTTGTTCAGAGGAGGTGTTCATCCCTAGTGGGATTCTAAGGAGGTGTTCATCCTTAGTGGGATTCTAAGGAGGTGTTTTTCATCCTTTGATTTGTTCAGAGGAGGTGTTAATCTCTAGTAGGATTCTAGGGAGGTATTCATCCTTAGTGGGTTTCTAAGGAGATGATTATCTTTTTAATTAGTTTACTTTTTACTGGTTTTTCTGCTGAGTTTATTGTAATTTGTAAACTGAATTTGAAAGATAGTGAATGGGGAGTCACTCTTATGTTAAGATTTGACTGAGAACTGGATGTAGGATTGGCTATACCCGAACCAGTATATTATCGCTTCCGCTTTATCCGTGTTCAAACAAATTATTGACTCACAAATAAATTTTTAATTTGACATCTACTTTAATTTGTGCATCTATTCACCCCCTCTAGATGTCATTTGTCTAACAATAGTCTCTTATAAATGTTATATTTTAATCCATCATTAAATTTGTTTTATATTATTTGAGACAAGTATTTTTTTTATATTTTATTTTTACGTATTTTTTAACTTCAAATTTATTTTTTATTTTTATTATTTATTTTCTTATAATTTAAATTAATTAATATTATTTTAACATTTACTTTGATGATTTTTACTATAACAAATCAAATAAAATCATTTGATAATATCAATTAATTAGAATCATCACATCAAATATTTAGATGACTAGATTAAAATTATTAATTTAAAAAAATATAATATATATTTTAAAATAAAAATAATAAAATTATAGGTTGAGAAAAAAAATGAATGAACAAATATTCTTAATTTATAATATATTTAAGTGTGTATCAATCTTGACCTTCATAACTATAAAAAAATAGTTAAGAGATATGAAGATAGAAATTAGATAAGTGAATTTTGTAAATAATTTTTTTATAAATTCAAGCACTCATATCGAAAAGAAAAGACACGAGAGAAGAAAAAACGAATTTGATGATTTATCATATTATTAAAAATTTGGATGAAATAATTATGTATAATAATTTTGTAGTATATTATGTTTTTAAATTTACTAATAGAGAAAAAGTTTCAGAATTCAAAATGTTAAATATTTTTAAATATTAAAATTGACTTTATAAAAAATTAGGAAAAAAACAATTAATCCAAAAATATAATAATGTTAAAAATATTATAAAATAGAGTTCAAAAATGTATTATAATATTTTCAGTTTTAGTTTAATTATATTTTTAATTCACAAAGTAGAAAAATATATTGTAATTATTTTAATTTAATAAAATATAATTTAAAATTTTAATACTAAAATTAAGAAATTAAATAATAATAAATTTAATTCTTTAAATTTAGTATTTAGAAACTAAAATTATAGTTTCTTTGTTTTAAAAAATTAAAATAAATATTTAAAAATAAAAATAAAAACTAGTATTATCTTAAATTTATTAAAAGTATAATTAAATATTTATTTTCTTATCCAATTTTAGAATTTTTTTATTAAAAATCCAATATATAAAAAGTTGAAATTTTAAAAAGGCATAACCTTAACTTACATTAACTGCTTTTTTTGAAAAAAATTATAAGAAAGACTGGGTTTTGAAAAAAAGAAGTTATTAATTTTGAAGTTATTTCAATGATGAAGTTTTTTCAAATGTGATCTATGCATTTATTGAGCAAAATTGGAAGTGTATTGAATATATATTTAAATATATTTTTAATTTATTTAAATATGGTTTATTTTTAATATTTATAAAATAGATTAGTTTAAAACTTTTAACTTTTTGAGCAGTCTTTTTTTAATCTTTGTTGTTAATTTTTTTTAAATAAAAAATATTAATTAATATACTTAAATTAAAAAATATTTCAACTATTAATAAATATATTTTTATAAATAATATATTTATTATTTAATGTATATCAATT
Organism: Sphenostylis stenocarpa; assembly: GCA_963425845.1. Classification (NCBI taxonomy): domain Eukaryota; kingdom Viridiplantae; phylum Streptophyta; class Magnoliopsida; order Fabales; family Fabaceae; genus Sphenostylis; species Sphenostylis stenocarpa. Next base: position 42,306,687 of record OY731404.1, on the reverse strand, counting down.
AAAAAATAAATTCTAAAAAATATACTAAAGCAATTAAAATATATTTATAAAAAAATTTAAATATAATAAAAATAATAATATTCATTAGCGACCCATTTAATTGGTCGCTATTTTCTCATTAGCAACCGATTTCAATGTGGTCACTATTTTAATTTGTAATTTGGTCGCTAAATTAGTCGTTAAATATTTTTTATATTTTAGTATAAAATAGCCACTCGATTTAGCGATCGAAAATTTGCAACGCAAACTATTGGTCACTAAATAAAAAAGTGAAACCAAATCATATTTTGGTGGGTGTTTTTTCTTATAGTAATTCTTTTTTAGCATTTTCAACCGTGTTATCAAGGACGGCTTAATTCTAGTATGTATTTAGAAATTTATTGAAAGAACTTTACTTTCTAAAGCGCTATATCTTATTATTTCATTATATTTAAATTTAAGCACTTATTGTTTTTAATTGTATAACTTCAAAAACTTCTATAAATAAGTGTAACTTTTTCTCTTTTTTAATTTATTCGTTTATTGTCTAAAAGTTTAATTTAGTTTCTTTGCAAAAAAAAAAAAACGAAAGAAAAACATTAGATTCATTTATTTTAGGTAGATCTTATCCTAAATTGTGTTGTGGTTAACCTCAACTCAATCAATGTTTCACATATTAACATAAATAAATGACAAAGAGATAACGACGTCGAATCTATTTATATTACAAATTGAGAGTCTCTCGATTTATACCTTATTTATATAATATAATTTTATTATATTTTTATTTAATCTAATTTAAATAATTTATTTTAACAACGATTAACCAATAATATCTTAATAGAATTAATTAGAAGTGACTTTGATATTACGTTAAAAATGAAAAGATATGAAACTCAACTTATAAAATAGATTTTATATAGTGATATTTATATCTTATTTATATAATATAATTTTATTATATTTTTAATTAATAAAAAACTTGATAAAAACTATTTTTATATACTTTGGGAAGGAAAAAAACTTTTGTTTTAAATTATTTGTTTGAGAGTGAATACTAATAATTCAAAAGTTTATATATTTTATATTAGTCAGATATATCATCAAAAGAGTACATTAGTAAGAGACCATTCTTATTTTACATATTTAAGTTAAACAGTAAAAATGAAATAATTTAAAACAGTGAAATACCTGAAATAGAATAATTTGAACATGCAAATTGTCAAAGTTACTTATAGATCGAACAAATTCATATGTTATTTTTATTCCATGATCTAGTCGTACCAAAAGCTGAGTAGGTTTTAGTGGTATGGATGGATGGGTAAGATTCATGCAACTTATATATTTGGGTGAAATTACTCTTGAAATACATAAAAATAATAATAGTAAAAAACAGAATCTCAATTGAACATGCAAGATGTTTTCAAATGATATTACTAAATAAGATAAAGTTAGTTTTTAAAAAATACATAAGGTAAAGTTAATTAAGTTTGACCTATTGTTAATATTTTTGTTTTTAATTTATTTGAGTTGGAAGAATGCACATATCTATTTACACTATGTATTTTATATTACAAAATTTTAAAAAATGGTCAACAATGTACGAGTTTTTTAAAGTCAATATTCATATTGTTAGTCAGTATTTTAAGATAAAATAAATGTAACTTTTTACAAGTATTTTAAATTTAAAAAGTGGTCTTATACAAAAAAATAAATTATGAACACAATACTAAATCAATATAACTAAGTCAGACAACATCTCTAACCTATATAAAAAAATAACAATTACTACTGTTAATCCGTAAATCATATACAAGCAAAACTATATATGTAAATAAGTTTAATATTAACTATCTTATAAATTAATATATTATGGATATTTTGAAATATTTTCTTGTAAAGTGAAAGTCAAATAATAATCTCTCCGCAAAATATTAGTGTTAGCTTAGGAGTAATATATTTTACCCTACAATACTTAAATATCAAGAATGATCATGGCATGGTATTTTATGATTTTCAATTTCGAAAACAATTAGGTTAAAAATATTTTAAAGATCCAATTATCGTAGCTATTTTTCATAACTTCATCTTTTTTTTTTCGTATCATCCATGACGTAGAACATCTTTAATATTAAGATTCCAAGTGAAAACTTAGACAGTTTTTGTGCGGGTTTTACGTTAACCACTACAAGAAAATCGCAGTATTATCGATGGATATTTACTGACGGATTTAAATCCGATCGGTAAATAATTATTATCGACGGAAATTACCGACAGATATAAAATATTTGTGGAATTTGATTTTACCGACGGATATATCCGTCGGTAAAATAATAATTAGTTACCGACGGATACATCCGTCGATAAATCCCTCGGTAATTTACAGATGAATTTACCGACGGATATTTCAGTCGGTAAATTAACAATTAGTAAATATTCACCTAATTAAAAAATTAAATATTTTTTATTTAATAATTTAATTTAATCATAATTAGATTAATTTATAATAATTTCTTAAATTAAATAATTTTAAAAAATAAATATTTAATTATATATAAATATATAATTAAATATATAAAAATATTTAATTATATATAAATATATAAATATATAAATATATATAAAAATATAAAAATATATAAAATATAAAAATATATAAAATATAAATATATAAATATATAAATATAAAAATATAAAAATATAAATATATAAATATATAAGTATATAAATATATAAATATATAAATATATAAATATATAAATATATAAATATATAAATATATAAATATATAAATATATAAATATATAAATATATAAATATATAAATATATAAATATATAAATATATAAATATAAAAATATAAAAATATATAAATATAAAAATATATAAATATATAAATATATAAATATATAAATATATAAATATATAAATATATAAATATATAAATATATAAATATATAAATATATAAATATATAAATATATAAATATAAATATCAACCTCTAACTCTAAGGTACTTGGGTTCAAATCTTACAAGTAACAATTCTCTTAATCTAATAATAAATAAGTAAAATATTTAGTAAACAATAAAAATATTAATGTAATAGGAGAAAATAATTAATAATAAATAAGTAAAATATTTAGTAAACAATAAAAATATTACCGACGGATAATATTAAAATTTCTTGTAATGTACGATATAAGATATTATTAAATTTTTACTTGTACATCTTATTTTGAGTTTTTAAATAATTTTTATAGGTCTAAAAATCTTAATTTAATATATTTAAAAATATTAATTAACTAACTTTTAATTAATAAAATTAAAATATTAAACAAAAATAAAAATATTAATAATTGATATTTTAATTAATAAAAATAAATTGTATTTATTAGTAATAAAAATAATACATATACTAATAAAAAAAATTAAACATTAACCATGGATTTGTGAAAATTAAATTTTGTTGTTATTGTTACCTAAATAGTTTGAAATTGTTGTTCAAGGTCTTTGTGTGCATATAATATCTTGTTTGTAAGTATGTAGCAAATTTAGAAGAAGCATAATGAGATATGTCATGTTTGAGATGTCTTTATAGATATCTTTGTAATAAACATTAATATTACATGAAATATATCTTGTTCATTTTCAATAATTATGTTATATAATAAAATGTATGTTAATATGATGTTCTTCGTTGTATGTATGAGTAAATTACGCGATGGACCATTTATAATTGAAAATTAAGATTTTAATACATCAAATGTTCTCTAAACATATTTTCTGGTTGCTTTTTGATATTTAGCAAATAACTTTTTTTTTCTCTTGTAGCATTTCGATGATTTTCACAAATGTTGTTTAATCAAGATAAATGTCATCTATAAGATAATATCTCATGTTATATGGGATGCTATTAATTTTAAATTGCATTAGAGGAGTTTGACCTTATAAAAGATCATTAAAAAAATGATTGATTTAACACATTAATACCATTGTTTGATCCAACAACTCCAAAATATGCATGTCAAATCCACAAATCATGTGAAATAACAATTTCAAGTATTATCGTGGGTTTTCAATGATCATTTCCACTATATTGACCCTATCATGCAACTAGATAATTTTTATATTTCCAATACATACAGTCAATTGAACCTAACAAAGATGGAAACCTACGTGTTTCTCCCATTTGTAGTAGACAATTGAGGTTATGATTGTTTGACTTTCTTAAATACTTATCTTCAAATATCTCATTCACACCCTTTACGAGAGATTCTAAACTTGAATTGAGGTACATTTAGTAATTCAAATGTATTAATCCACACTATCGGTAAATGATTCATTTGTTAATATAGTATTGCAGTAGTGCACTTTTGTGGCGGTGATAAACCTCTTTTACCAACTACATCATGTCTAATTTGAAATTATGGATTGTGATTATTGATAAAATCTACAATTTGAAGAAATAATTGTTTTCATGGTCAAAACCTTCGACAAAATTGAGTTTCTATGTGTACTGAATATTTTGATAGGTAGTTATTAACAAAGTGAGTATAATTATCTTCACGATTATGATTTATGTCTCTTATTTTTGTTTAAATTATGTATTATTTTCGCTTTGTTGTTAAAACTTGTGTAAGTATCTCATTATTTCTTTTTTAGTATTTATTGTCTTTGAGTGTATCTTAAAGAAGTTAATCCAGAGCTTCATTGAACTCAGAATCTAAATTCATTGAACAAGTGAATGGAGAAAAAATGACAAGATTACAGAAATTGTATAAAATGTGCATGTCTTCAAGAATTAAATAACGTCAAAACCTATGACTAGTTTCACAACAACTAGTTTTCAACTATTAATTAAAGTTAACTTGAAACTTAATGATTTGCAACTAAATTCCTATATAATATTATTACATTACATATCAAACTTGTGCATAATGTAACTACATGTGACTTTGTGTTTCTTGCGTTGATCTTCAAATATTTGTGACAAGTCCTTCATTAGAATTTTGTACATTATTATTATAATTTTTATTTCTTGTGTTTCTTGAATTTTTTTTGTTCATAGTAGTTTTTTGTCTTGATTGCAACTTTCATGTTTGTCAAGTCAATTTGTCTCTAGATTATACGATGACGAGTATTTCCCACTAACAAAATTTTTTATTTTTCTTGAACTGATTTTTTTTGTGTTGATCTAATCATGTAGGTTAATTTTTCAACCGATCATGTTTGTTCTAAAGTAAAATCAAATTCATCTTCCTTTCAAATAGCATATGCATTGATTATGACATTGTTATTTATATAACCACTTTTATTCAAAATCAACTACTTTTTATAATGACCCTTGAACTTTTGAATACTAGCATTAATTTTTTTTCCATTAAGATTTGACTTGATTTAGTGTCCTCTTGTAAATTGCCACGAAACTTGTTATAATTTGGAGTTACTCTTGATCAAAATCGATCTCTTAATTATCAGTCACCAACAACTAGATCCATTGATACATTAAGCCAAGAGCTAATATGATGTGTATCATCAATTAAAAAGTAAACATTTTCTTCTTTTGTGTAGAATTTTCTCCTTCTTATGTGATCTTTTCTAACCCAATTTGAGTAGAAAAGTGTGACAATTGTGTTTTATTATTATCATTAGAAAGAGTTTGTATAGTGTTAGAGCCAACGAGAGACCTATCAAACATAATTGAAAAATCATGAAAAACTGGAAGAAAAGTTTGAAAATTTTGAATTTTTTTGTGTGGAAGAGATTGAGTATTTTGCATTATAATAATTTGTAGGAATGATATAAAAAAGGGAAAAATGGATAATTTTGAAAATTTGGGGGAATTGATTGTGGCAGTGGCACAAAGGGACAAGATGAAAGATTATTTTGAGAATTTTTAATTAACAGAGTAGTTTTGCTAAAAATTAAAACAGGTTTTTTAGTTAAAGTGGCTTGGAATCATTTAAAATGGAAAAAAAAAATCTCAAATTAAAATTAAAGTTGAGAATATTAAATGGAACGTTTTAAATGTTTCATAATTACTCATTTATACTATTTTTTAATTAATTTTTTAATTTTAAATAATGATAATCTATTAAAATACCGTGAAAATATATAAGTAATGTTAATACGAAGAGATATACAACGTTTTTTTTAAATAGGAAAACATTTCATATTTAATAATTTTTTTATTCAATTTTTACCATGTTTCTACATTCTTCTGCAATTTTCAATTCTATACTTCCCACCCCCACCCCACATGCTTTACCACCCATACTTCCCCTCCCTCTTCACCCACACTCTTTTCTTCCCCATAGTGGAGATATTCTCTTATTCTATAGTGCAGGATCTTGGTATTAAAATCTATGAATTAAAATCCATGAAAAAGACTCAATGGTAAAGATGTTATTAACCCAACTTCATCAATATTCATATTGACACAACGAGATATGGAGTGATCCAAATATTATTTACATATTGATTTTTTATCATGTTTATGCCATAATAACAAAATTTTGAGATAATTTATCCATTATAATTTTACACATAAGATATGTTCCAATATATAGTGACGAAATCATTTTATTATAAAATCCTCTAAAATAATTGTCCATATTTAATATTAATTTCTATAAATTAAATACTAGTTAACTAAGAGTTGATGTTCATATTGATAAATAACTCATCAATTACGTGTTTGTTTTCAACAACAGAAACACGATAGACAATGGAAAAACAAATTATTTCACCCATTTTAATGGAAAACAAATTAGAAATTCGAGAAAAATATTATCTTATCTCATCTATGAACAAACGCGAAAAAGTTTAAAATTTTGTAATAATCAATTATGTTAAAAAGATGTTTTAATTAATATTTTATATTCCGTAATATTATAATACTAAATAATTAAAAATTATATTAAAAGAATAAAAATTAATAATAATAAATAAATCTATTTTATTTTTTCTCATTTTTTATTATTATTATTTTTTAATCCAAACAATCTTATTTTTTACTCTTTTACTCACATTTTTTATTACCTTACATTCACTCTTCAATTTAAACCCAAGTGTAAGGATTTGAAGCAAATTCATAATTTTTTTAAACCAAGACAAACCCTTCAAATATAAGGAAGATTCTCACTTATCTATGTCGTACATAAGGATTGAGGTACAAAATTATAAGATTTTTTTATTTATTTATTGATGTTAAGTATAGGTATTATCACATAAAATATTATTTTTAGTTTAGATTTTAAAATTTCCAACTTTTTTTCAATATTCACATTAAAATTGTGACTAAAAATCTAATTATAAAATAAAGGGTAAAATATGTTTTCGTATAATAGTTGTGACAAATATCTGTTGGCAAAATTTGGGTCATATATATATATGATACATAATTTAAATGTGTTAGGGCCATTATTTATTAAGCCAAATAATAAAGTGATCTGACTAAATTAAAGTTTTGGCTAAAGGCATATGTCATGAAAATAAAATTGTGTAGAGACCATAGAGCAATTTCTAATTTGATGAGGGGCCAAATTGGAAATACTAAAACTTAAGTAATTAACCTAATTCCGGTTATCTAAAGGGTCATGGTCCCCTTCCGGGAGCACACACACGAATCAGCCTCGTTCCTTTCTTTCTATCCCCATCAAGAGAGAAAATCAAGAGGGAAATACAGGTGCTCTTCAGGTGGAAGACCATTAGATCAATATAGTGTTCTACAAAGACATCATCGTTATGGCTAATTCAGGTACGCTTTCGCATTCAGGTACGTTTTCGCATTCAGTTTACAACATGTTTATCAGTATGGGATTATGTTTATGTTTGATCGTTAGAATCAAAATCAGGATTATTATTATTATTATTATTATTATTATTATTGTTTTTACAACAATTGGTATCAGAGCCGCCCATATTTGATTCATGTCTGTTTAATTTATAGAACCCTAATTATGAAAATTAGGATTAATTTTGTTTTAAACAATTCAAATTACCCAATTTTATGAACCCTAAGTGGAGAATAATCTCTAATTTTCGTAAACCCTAAAATTTAAATTTGGGGGTAATATCCCCAATCTGATTCTGCTTGCTGATGGAATCGTGGAGGAAGCTATGGATTCTTCTTCTTCTTCTTCGGTTTTCCCTTTTATTTCGGTTTAAGTTTCAAGTTTTACTCGAGAAAGAAACAATGTTTCAAATTTCAATCTTTCTTGTATTGGGTTCTTTGTTCTTTTTTAAATCTTTTGTTTTTATTTAATTTTATGGGTTTGGAATTGGGGGTGGTGTTTTTGGAGTTCCCAACACGGAGAATATTAGGTAAATGGTGAATGTTTCCACAGGTGTGACTGTTCTTATTTTTAGGAAAATTTGATGTTAAATTAGGGTTTGAGTGATTATTGTTTAATCCCCTTTTAGGGTTTAGAGCAGTATGCTAAAGAGACTCAGAACTATCTTTGTTTCATCCCTAGTGTGATTTTAGGGAGATGTTCATCCTTTATGTATTGGTGAAAAATGAGGCCTTTTTTTTCATCTTTTGATTTATTCAAATGAGGTGTTCATCCCTAATGAGATTTTAGGGAGGTGTTCATCCTTAGTAGAATTCTAATGAGATTATTCTCTTTTGAATTAGTTTGCAAATATTAAATATTTGGTTTTGTTATATAAATAAAATATTCAATTTTTGGTAGTTTAATATTTTTTGTGAGCAAATTGAGTCAAGAAGTCACCAAAGTAACTTCTCTTGAATTGGGCAGTTCATAAAAAATATTGAATGTTAGTGTTTGTGTATATTCATGCGAGTATTAGTCGGCCCAAAGGAAGATTAATATTTGGCCGAATTGCATATACACTTGTAATGATAAACATGTGATAATTATAAGGATTTGCTTTGTCGATGATAAATCAATCCAAAGACTGGTTTGTTGTTGGACGTGCTTTATTGTCAATGTTTGATTATTACAACAAGATACCTCTAGCAGTTAATATTACTGTCCAAAGACTTGATATTGATGGTGCATTGGGTGTCTTGAGATGGGTTAAACCACTATTTGAATATATATTATTTATTTTTTATATAATGTGAGCATAATTAGTTTATTTCTCGTGTTCTAAATTCAGCTACAATTGTTTCTGTATCTGCCAATTTAAATTCTATTTCGGTCCTCAATGGAACCAATTTTAAGGACTGGAAAGAGAACATTGATATTGTTCTTGGTTGCATGGATATGGATCTTGCATTAAGGACTGAGCAACCCCCTACTCCTACGGATTCAAGTACCTCTGAACAGAAAAGAGATTATGAGAAGTGGGATCGCTCAAATCGCATGAGTCTAATGATCATTAAGCGTGGCATCCCGGAGGTGTTTAGGGGCACTGTTTCTGAAAACATCACAAGTGCCAAAGAATTCCTTGCTGAAATTGAGCAGCGCTTTGCAAAAAGCGATAAGGTGGAGGCAAACACTCTTCTTCAGAACTTGATCTCCATGAAATATCAAGGCAAAGGAAATATCAGGGAGTACATTATGATCATGTCTAATATTGTTTTTAAACTCAAGGCACTAAAGCTTGAACTCTCAGAAGACTTGCTCATTCATTTGATGTTGATTTCTCTTCCTGCAACGTTTAATCAATTTAAGGTATCTTACAACTGTCAGAAGGTGTTAAGGGTCCAGAACAAAAGAAACAAACTCAAGAAAACAAATGTTTCTTTTGCAATAAGACTGGACACGTAAAGAAGAAATGTGCTAAATATCATGTTTGGCGTGAAAAGAAAGGGTTGCCTAAACTACCGGAAGTCAATTGATTCTGAAAGATGGATTTATGTTGGAGATGGCAAATCGGTAGAGGTGGAAGCTATAGGGCATTTTAAATTGTTATTAAGTACTAATTTTTTATTTGGATTTGAAAGACACTTTTGTTATGCCGTCATTTAGACGGAATTTGGTTTCAGTTTCTTATTTGGACAAATTAGGTTATTTGTGTTCATTTGGAAACAATATGTTCAGTTTGTCTTTTAATTAAGATATTGTTGGAACTGGTTCAATTTTGATTTATGATAATCAATATTTACTTGATATTGTGGCCACCTATAATGAAACCCTTAATACAGAATCATGTGGTACTAAACGTAAAATTGAAAATACTCACTCAAGTGTATTATGGCACAAGTGCTCAGGTAACATCAAATTGTGACGTTTGGGCTTGTGTTACACTCTTAAAGATATGGTAGAGAGTATGATTTGTCATTCCACCTTACTAGAATCACTTTGGGGAGAGACACTAAATATGACAGCTTATATTCTAAACAGAGTACCAACTAAAGCAGCTACCAAAACATCTTATGAGCTTTGGACTGGGCGACAGCCTAGTCTGAAGCATTTCCATGTGTGGGATTGTCCAGCTGAGGCAAAGCCTTATAAGCCAAATGAAAAGAAATTGGACTCCTGAACAGTAAGTAGTTATTTTATTGGTTATGCTGAAAGATCCAGGGGATATAAATTTTATGATCCCACATTAAAGACAATTTTTGAGACTAGAACTGCTACGTTCTTTGAGGATATTGAGTTTGGGGGGAAGAATAAAATCAGGAACTTTGTCTTGGAGGAAGAATCGGTAACAATTCCAGAACCGATTCAAATAGTTACTTTTGATAAAGTAAGTTCGGAACCTCCACAAGACACTGTTGATGAACCCCTCACTCAAGATGATTTGGTTGTTCATGAAGAACAAACTCAAGATCCTCAAGAACCTGTGCATCATGAGCTAATAACTTTGCAGAGATCCACTAGAGAAAGAAGAAGTGCTATTTCGGATGATTACATAGTATTTCTTCAGGAACATGAGGAAAATAATGATATAATGGAAGATGACCCAGTTAACTTCCGTCAAGCTATACAAGGTTCTAACTCTCAAAAGTGGATTGAAACAATGAATGAGAAGTATAAGTCCATGCAAGACAATAAGGTTATTGGGAACTTGTCTCATTACTAGAAGGTATGAAACTCATTTGACTTCAAGATGAATATTGTTGATGATTGTGTGTATCACAAGTTTAAAGGGAGACAAGTTTAGTCTCAATCAGTGCCCAAAGGGGAATTTGGAAATTGAGGAAATGCAAAAGATTCCCTATGCATCAGCTGTAGGGAGTTTGATGTATGCCAAAGTATGTACGCGTCTAGACATAGCATACATAGTTGGGGTTCTAGGCAGATATTTAAGCAATCCAGGAATAGACCATTGAAAAGCAGCAAAAAGGGTCATAAGATATTTAAAGAGAACAAAAGATTATATGCTCACATATAGGAGGTCAGACCAGTTGGAGATCGCTGGATTTTCTGACTCATATTTTGCAGGATGTCAAGAATTTGTAGCATGCTATGAGACATCAAATCATGGAATATGGCTGAGAAATTTTGTCATAGGGCTGCAAATTGTGAAAGGCATTGAAAGACCACTTAAGTTATATTGTGACAATAAATCAGCTGTATTGTTAAGGAAAGAGTACAAAGTGGACAGATTTTCATAGAACACTTAAGGACAAACTCCATGATACCAGATCCTCTGACTAAAGGACTTCCGCCCAAGGTCTTTCATGAGCATTTTGCTCACATGGGTGTTTTACAGTTTGAGGAATTTGTGGTTTAGTGGGAGTTAGTCACTTTCATATATTTTATGTTCTATGTTTAATTTCATATATGTATACATTGTCTTTTGGACATATTTGGTTATCTATAGATATGCGGTTTTTTCGTTCATTCATTACACTTTGTACATTAAGGATATTATATCGATCTCAATAAGTTAAAGTTTGGACCAGTTGAAAATAGACGTGTACAGATCACTTTCACGTAATTTTTCATGCTACACATTTCATGATGAATCCATGTCATTTGGTTATGTTAGGATGAGTAATCATTGTTGGTTTTAGTTGCGATGATGCAATGAAAAGCTGGTTTGGTTCTATATCTTGATATGATTAATGGACAGGACTTTTGGAGTATGCTAAAGGAATATAATGGCAATTTTGAGCTCATAAAGTCTAACACATTTGTAAGGTTGTAAGGACATATATATTTGTGACCAGTGGGAGATTGTTGGCAAAATTTGGGTCATGTATATATATGATACATAATTTAAATGTGTTAGGGCCATTATTTATTAAGCCAAATAATAAAGTGATCTGACTAAATTAAAGTTTTTGCTAAAGGCATATGTCATGAAAATAAAATTGTGTAGAGACTATAGAGCAATTTCTAATTTGATGAGGGGCCAAATTGGAAATACTAAAACTTAAGTAATTAACCTAATTCTGGTTATCTAAAGGGTCATGGTCCCCTTCTGGGAGCACACACACATAATCAGTCTCGTTCCTTTCTTTCTATCCCCATCAAGAGAGAAAATCAAGAGGGAAATACAGGTGCTCTTCAGGTGGAAGACCATTAGATCAATATAGTGTTCTACAAAGACATCATCGTTATGGCTAATTCAGGTACGCTTTCGCATTCGGTACGTTTTCGCATTCAGTTTACAACATGTTTATCGAGTATGGGATTATGTTTATGTTTGATCGTTAGAATCAAAATCAGGATTATTATTATTATTATTATTATTATTATTATTATTTTTCCAACAATATCCGTATTTGGTATAATTAAAATATTTTATTTTATTTTCGTTAAATATCAATTACGTCATTAAGTTTTTAATCATTACATAATAGTAATTAGTTTTGTGTCATATAAACTATTAATCATAGATGTACACCCAAAATTGTAAACTTCCCAAAGTTTTTTATAAATGAATATTTTGAAATAGTTTACGCATATATATACTACTACATGACACTTATATATATATGTTAAGGTTGGCAATATGTGGAGTAGCCTAACATGTATTTAAACCATACCAAATAACATGAGGTAGGCGATGTGAGACTTTCAACACACCCCCTTCAACGAAGCCTGCCGGACCAGGTATAGGGTACTTTTGACCCAACTAAAGGGTAACTTTTTGCCCATGACAATAACCGGAAAGATATTAGGCTTTGGCTCTGATATCATGTTAAAGTTTCAACATAAAACCAATTGACAATATGTGGAGTAGCCTAACATGTATTTAAACCATACCAAATGACATGAGGTAGGCGATGTGAGACTTACAATATATATATATATGAGCATATCATTTAATGATCCATATAATATAGACTAGAAATCTCTAATTAAAAATAAAATAAAATAATTAATAATATATGAAAATCAAACAATTTTTTTTATTGTGTTAGAATTGCGCAGCGGAATGTTCACATTTAGGGACAAAAAGAATCAAGAGGGGGTGAATTGGTTTCTTCTAAAAATTAGGGTTTTAAAAATTTTCCCCAAATTTCACCGATTAAAATGCTTGTAAAGTAAAGAGATAAGGGTAAGAAGATTACATAGTTGGTTTATACTGGTTCGGATCAAAAGACCCTACGTCCAGTTGTTAATTACTCTAAAAGAGGATTAACGCTGTCACTATAATCACAGTTTACAACATATTACAAATTGAAAAAGATAAGGATTAGAAAACACCTCTCTTGAGTCACACAAGAGATGAACACCTCTTTGAATCCACAAAGGATGAACAACAACTTTTCCTAGAGATGGCACAACACACAATCCACCAAGAAACCAACTCAGTGATTCTTATCGCTTCTAGCCCACACTAGGTTTTCAAAAGCCCCTTTTTCTTCCCTACAGAAAGTTCTTTAGCAATCACAACTCTTAACTTTTGTATCAAAAAAGTTTGTTATTTTATAGAGAGCCTTAGAGAACCTTAAGTAGAGAGAATAGGGTCTGGAAAATAAAGGTTTTTGAAACTTGAAGCATTGGAAAAAGATTTCTCGAAAATTGATCCAAATTTTAAATTCAGAACTCATAACAGACGTAGATAATCGATTATTTTAAGTGATAATCGATTATTACAAAGCCATTTTCACACTGGGATAATCGATTATCCCAGGATAATCGATTAAAACAGAACCAGGATAATCGATTATTTGGCTTGATAATTGATTATTTCAGAACTTTCAAACTGGGATATTTGATTATCAACCCAAATAATCGATTATTCTAGCAAGGTTTTCAGAAAACAGGTTTCAAAGCATGATAATCGATTATCCTGAGTGATAATCGATTATTACAGAGTGAATTTGATAAAAATGAACTTTCCGAGGATGAACTATGTGCTGGCTATCTTGGACTCTAATTTTACAGACTCAAAAGTATAAAACAGAGTTATTACAAGTAAATATAGATGATTATAAGTCTTCAAGTCTTTAAGTCCTCTGTTCTTGAATCATCATCAAAATCTTCAATCTTCATATCCTTGTATGTTCAACAATCTCCCCCTTTTTGATGATGATCAAAAATTGCTTTAAAGCCCTTTGTAAAAACCTATTTTTACTGTCACAACTAACAAAACTATTAAACATACCGGACAACATTAAAATTATTAACCATATTTAGGCTTTAAATATTTTCTCTCCCTATTTTGATTATAATCAAAAGAAATGAAAGTTCCCCCTCAATATGTGCATTAAATAGAAAAATAAACAACTCCCCCTCAATCAATGCAAACATAGAATTTTATTCAATAATTCAATATAGTACGAACAAGATAAAAGAACAACCAAGAATTTTGAGGAAATTAGAACTCTTCACTCTCATCACTATTGAATTGTGCATCAAATCTATCTTCTAAATTACATACATGATCGTCCACATCCGAAATTCGTCTTAAGATTTCTTGATGTTGTTCTTGAGATATAGAAAAGAATTCTTGCATTCTATGATTCATATCGAACAACATGTCTTCAATGGGAGGACGAGATGTAGAGTGAGCAGTAGAAGACATTGCAGCAGTAGGAACATCAACAACAGACATATCTTCATCATCATAATTTTGAGCAACATCAACCATGTGAGGAGCATAATCTTTATGAACGTAAACTTCATTTACATTCACCATCTGCAACTGAGTAAGCGTGCTGTCAAGCATTCTGTTAGAATTTAATGTCCTAGCTCGTTGTTCCCCTTCAACATTTACACATTTGTATTCAAGAATCCTAGAGATAAGAAGAGCGTAAGGAATCTTGAAGGTGGGGTGACGCTTCGCTTTGAGCATTGTCAAAGTGACAAGGTTGGGTCAATCAATTGGCTCGTTGTTCATGATAGCATGGATGATGCGAAAGTCAACGGTAGAACATTGAGCATGGTTAGTGGCTCGAGGACATAAAATCCAGACAAGAAGATGC
Organism: Sphenostylis stenocarpa; assembly: GCA_963425845.1. Taxonomy (NCBI): domain Eukaryota; kingdom Viridiplantae; phylum Streptophyta; class Magnoliopsida; order Fabales; family Fabaceae; genus Sphenostylis; species Sphenostylis stenocarpa. The sequence goes on along the minus strand of OY731404.1, from coordinate 42,291,408 downwards.
AGTAGCATACATTCTTATTTCTTCAAAGGATCGGCCAAAAGTTGTTTGCCAATTTCCATGACAGGATTGCGAAGGAAGGAATGATATGCTAGAATGCGGTTGAAATCCTCCAAATCAGCAAGGACATTGATAACATCATCTCTAATAGGAAAATGAGCAACATTTTCCCAAATGTCATCATCAAGAATGATGGTGACCCCTTTTACTCTGGATGTGACGATGTTATCTCTAAATTTGAACCGGGAATAAAATACCTTGACCAAGTCAGGATAATATGTACCCTCCATTTCAATGAAGGGCAGAACTCCTTATTGTTCAAGGAGATTGGGAAAGGTGAAACCCTGGTCAATGAAATGCTCCCCAATAAGAAACTTAGGAGATATAATACTCCATTCCTTCCAAAAATTGAGAAGTTTTTGTCTTCCTTCCTCATCAGAGATCCACCCTTCAATAGAATTTAGGCGTGGATGAGAAGCAAGAGCAGATCTTCTCCTAGTGGGAATCTTACGTCTAGAAGAGGAAGCCATTTGGGAAGATTTGAATGTGGGAAAGATGAAGGATATAAGGTTTTGAGAAGAGCAAGAGCTTTAGAAAAACAAGAGAGTTTGAAATCTATGAAGAATGCTTTGAATTAAAGTTTGGAAGTGTTTGAATTTGATTTTGAGCCCTCCTATATGTAGGAAATGATTCCAACGACCATAAACGGCTAGTTTGACAAGAATTAAAGCATAAAAAGTCATTACAAACGGCTAGATTATCTCTAACGATGCCAAATAATCGATTATCACCAGTAATAATTGATTATTTCTTCATTCCTGCCCAGAAAATGCATGAATAATCTATCTTTTTCAAATTTTAGCTTAGGCAAACCAATAACTAAGTCATTAGATATTAATTTGTTTAATTAATGCATATTTATATGAGTCGCTCTCTTATGCCATAACCATGGATTTTCTTCTTTAGCAACTAAGCATGTTATATTAACATTAGATACACAATCCAAGTCAATCAAATAAATATTGTTATGCCTAATACCTTTTAATGCTATATTTTCAGAATCCTTTAAATGAATGGTGCAAAAATTAATTTCAAAAATTACCTTAAATCCTTTATCACAAAGTTGACTTATACTTAAGAGATTGTGCTTTAGCCAATCAACAAGGAGCACATCCTTTATCTCCAAGGTATTTGCACCACTAATATTTTCGGTTCCAAGGATTCTTCCTTTATTGTTGTCCCCATAGGTTACATATCCTTGTTCCTTTTCTTTGAAGCTCATAAATTTCTTTTTATCTCCAGTCATATGTCTTGAACACCCACTGTCAAGATACCACATAGACTTCTTGGATTTGAAAGTTTCCTACAAAACAAGAACATAATAATCTTAGATCCCCATAACTTTTGGGTCCTTGGGGTTAGAGACAAGCAAATCATTTATCTATAGGAACCCAAACATATTTTCCCTTTGGAACACCAAAATGCTTAATTTTACACCTATTAGATGTATGTCAATGTTTCATATAATAGAAGTATGCATTAGATTTAATTCTTGAAAAAGATACAACTTTATTTTGGGAATTATATCCTTTTTCAACCCATACCCTTTTGGGTTCTATTTTTAGGTTTTTTCCAAGGAACATGACAATTTACTTGAGATTGCACAATAACTTCATCCTTACTATAGTTACTTAATTCTTTCTTAGCTTTATCAAGTAAGTATCTAAGAATGTCAATATCATATTCATATTCTTTACATGATGCATATTCTATTTGTTTATTTTATTTTTCTTCCAAAGTCACTATTTTTTTTTTAAAGATTCTACTTCTTTTTTCGATTTATTCAAATTATTTTTCAAAGATTTATATTCAGTTTTCAAATCTTTAAAAGTAGCAAATAGTTCTTGATATGCATTCTACAAAGAATCATAGTCATTCTCATAATCATTTGAAGAACAGTTGGAATCACTTACCTCATAATAGGAAGAAATACTATCATTTGCCATCAAGTAAAGATTTGCTTCAATCTTCGAATCGTTTGACTCCAAACTTGAGTCTCTATCATTCCAAGCTATATAAGCTTTCTTTTTAAAGAATTTCTTGTATTTATGATCATCACTTTTCTTGTTTGGACAATCAGATTTCACATGCCCTGTTTCACCACAACCATAACATTTAAAACTTAAAGAAGAACTTTCATTTACCTTTCTCTTACCTTTGAAATGTTTCTTTCCTTTAGCTTTCATGAACTTTGTAAATTTTTTTATCATGAGGCTCAAGTTTTCATCCTCTTCTCTATCAGAACTTTCTTTTTCTTGATTTTAGAAACTTCAGTTTGGAAAGCTAGGTTTCTCTTTTGATGTTGGCCTTCTTCATCGTTTAGCCTTCCAAGTTCAAGTTCATGCTCTCTCAACTTTCCAAAGAGAACCGCCATAGTCATAGTGGCAAGATTTTGTGACTCCGTAATAGCAGACACCTTTGGTTGTCATTTCCTGTCCAAAGATTTAAGAATTTTCACATTTGATTCATCAGTGTCAAAAGTTTTACCAAGCCTTGTGAGATGGTTCACAATATGTGTGAAACACTTTTGGACATCAAAAATTGATTCTCCCGTTTGCATTTTGAACATTTCATATTCTTGTATCAAAGAATTTTTCCGTGCTCTTTTTACATCATTGGTTCCTTCATGGGTTACTCTTAGAATTTCCTACATCTCTTGAGCACTCTTGCAAACGGATATCCTGTAAAACTCATCAAGGGTTAAAGCAGACGAAATTATATTCCTAGCCCTAACATCATATTGGGCTTTCCTATTTTCTTCAATCGTCCATCTAGAAAATGGTGTTGGTTCTTCTACATAATTTAAAATAACTTTGAGAATAAAAGGATCATTTACAATGGCATCCCATACACCCCTATCAACAGACTCCAAAAATATTTGCATTCTTACTTTCCAAAAGGGATAATTTTGTCCCACAACAAGTGGAGGTCTGTTGATAGAAGCACCATCGGTAAAGGTTTGGTTTTGTCCGGCCATTTTCGAAATTTAAATAACTATCAAAGTAAGCTCTGATACCATTTGTTAGAATTGTGCAGCGGAATGTTTGTGTTTAGGGACAAAAAGAACCAAGAGGGGGGGGGGGGTGAATTGGTTTCTTCTAAAAATTAGGGTTTTAAAATTTTTTCCTAAATTTCACCGATTAAAATGCTTGTAAAGTAAAGAGATAAGGGAAAGAAGATTACATAGTTGATTTATACTAGTTCGGATCAAAAGACCCTACGTCCAGTTGTTAATCACTCTAAAAGAGTATTAACACTGTCACTATAATCACAGTTTACAACAGATTACAAATTGAAAAAGATAAGGATTAGAAAACACCTCTCTTGAGTCACACAAGAGATGACCACCTCCTTTAAATCCACAAAGGATGAACAACAACTTTTTCTAGAGATGACACAACACACAATCCACCAAGAAACCTACTCAGTGATTCTTATCGCTTCTAGCCCACACTAGGTTTTCAAAAGCCTCTTTTTCTTCCCTACAGAAAGTTGAGAATAGGGTCTGGGAAATAAAGGTTTTTGAAACTTGAAGCATTGGAAAAATATTTCTCGAAAATTGATCCAAATTTGAAATTCAAAACTCAACAAACGTAGATAATCAATTATCTTAAGTGATAATCGATTTTTACAGAGCCATTTTCGCAGAGGAGTAAAACAGAACCAGGATAATCGATTATCTGACTTGATAATCGATTATTCCAGAACTTTCAAAGTGTCATAATCGATTATCAACCCAGATAATCGATTATTCCAGCAAGATTTTTAGAAAACAGGTTTCAAAGCATGATAATCGATTATCCTAAGTGATAATCGATTATTACAGAGTGAATTTGATAAAAATGAATTTTCAGAGGATGAATTATGTGCTGATTATCTTGAACTCTAATTTTACAGACTCAAAAGTATAAAACAGAGTTATTACAAGTAAATACAGATGATTATAAGTCTTCAAGTCTTTAAGTCCTCTGTTCTTGAATCATCATCAAAATCTTTATGCCTCATATCCTTATATGTTCAACAAATTGTACTAAACACGTATTTATTATTTTTATTATAAACAAACATATTTTACCCTAAAATAAATGTGTTATATGAAAATCTTAAAATTTTTCCTCAAAAAACACACAATAAAATTCTCAAAAGAATTAAGAGAGATATGAATATTATAAATGATATTAAGAATATATATATATATATATATATATATATATATTCTTAATATCATTTATATTTATAAATCACAATTTTTATAAATCAACAACTACATATTAACCTATCCTTAATAACTTTGGTTAGGGTTACCATAGTCCAATTATAAATCAACAACAACATATTAACCTATCCTTAATTTAAGAGTAAATTTATGTTTAAATTGGTCTATCACTTTGGTAATATCTATTATATTTATAAATCACAATTTTTCTTTTTGTTTTACATTTAATAGATCGGTGATTTCTGATAGATTAAGAGAGATTCATATTAATTTAATAATACGAGATATTTTTATTGCTAATATATTTTTCTAACTTTATTTTTTATTGAAAACAAAAACTGCATGTTTATATTATGCAGATAATGATTTCATAAGTTTTTTAGTATATTAACGAACGAAATAAATAAAAAATTATAAAATGTGTATAATATTTACAAGTTTAAATTAATTGGAAGTATTTAATCTCCTTTGACAAGTATATATTTTTTATTACTTGTGTTATAAATAGAAAATTATTTATTGACTATTGTTTCTGGTGAAAATTTGATCGATTTCGATTTATCGGGAGTTAAGTTCTAATCAAATCTCAACCATGTAGATTCTTTTTACTTAGGCTAGCAACTAGTTTTCAATCGAAAAATGCATGAGAATCGAGAATCTTATAATGCAAAACGGCATGACCTAGGATACAAAAAGTACTATTTTTTGATGTTTTCTATTAAGAAATGCAAAGTAAAGAAAGTGTCGAATCGAAAAGCAGTGTGGAATATTAAATTGCAGGGAAATGTAAAAAACGGAAACCTCAAATTTGCATTAAGTGTAAATGGCAAGAAATCGAGATTGTGGAAATATAAATAACAGGAAATCGAAATTGTAGAAATGTAAATAACAGGAAATCAAAATTACAGAAATGTAAATGGCAAAAATCTTAAACGTATAACCTTAACATTGCATAGAAGTAAATTTTGCATAACAATAAATGGCAAGGAATTGAAAAGGCAAACACTTAAAGCTGATAAACATAAATTGCAATGAAAGTAAATTTACCAGGGAAAGTAAAGAAAGCGATAAAGGCAATCAATGAAAATGGAAATCCAGAGCATTAGAAACTTCATGATGCGTCGTTCTTCTGTAAACTTGTTCACTTGCGCTTCTGTTGTCTCTGCCAATTTCCCCCTCTTCCTCAAGCTTCGCTCTATTTTTAGAGCGCCCTTCAAATAACCTCCTAAGAGCAGTTAACAGAACTGCCACCACCACCCATCATGCACGTCTCTTAGTGTTACGGTTAAAAAACTGCATTCCATGTTCCTATGCATGAGATAACTGCCTCTTTGATCTTTGTCAGCCTTAGTTTAGAAACCGCTTCCCATGTTTTATGTGCGTGTTAACCGTTCCCTCGATCTCGATTTCAGACATCGAGTACTTTGAATTGCTTTTGATTCCCTTTAATCTTAACTTTGCACTATTCTAATTTCTCGATTCTCTTCAATAATAGACATCGAAATTTGTTTCTTCAATTCTCGATTTTGATTCTCGATGTGTTTTTATCTTTGTGGTCACCAGGTGTTTTTTACCAGTCTTATCAATTTTTTAACCAACTACATGATTTTCGATTTTCTCTCTCTGGTTCTTTCGATCCTGGTATTGATTTTTCTTTTACTAACAAATGCCCCCCTGGAAGAATATCAATTTTTTATATTCTTCCAAATATGACTCCCGCCCTTAATCGTTCTTGAAAACTTGAGATAACTCCTTGGGATTTTTAGGGTTTCCAGGGTTTTAGGGTTTCTGGGGTTTTAGGGTTTCTTCATTTATGTTACCTGTCACATCACTTCTGCTGCTACGCTTTTACCTACTTTCCCATTCGCCGTTTCGCATACCCTACCCGCTTCTTTAAATACTTTTATAAATTTTTACCCTTGTTTTTTACCACAAACCTCACTTTTCCCTCATTTGCCCGTCTTCATCTTCAACCTTTTGTCTTCCTCTTCTCTATCGGCTGAAATGACAACAACCTCAAAATCTTCTGATTTCTCCGCCCCACCACTCTCCTCGGTGACCTCTAACCTAATAGAGATAAATGGGAGGAAGTTTGCTCCGGTTCCCTTGATGGAAGAAGCCTCCCAGAGGATCGCCGAGACCCAGGTACTTATCCCTTACATTGCTGAAAATGTAAGTTATGCATTTGGTGGTCCTATCTGCTACTGTGGCGGATCATTTTCTTCTTCTCTCAATCTTTATTCAGAGAGCAAGGCTCCTATCCATCAGTCTGAGTTTCGAATTGACTTTCTGAATATTGTATCTAAAGTATACCGAACAGGCCCTCCCCACAAAAAACCGTTGTATATTAGGTGGTTTGATCGAGTAAAAACCAAGTTTGGGAACCATTGGACAGATGTGGGGATCTTCGATTTTCTGCATCTGTCTCGATGTGATTTATCCTTTTTAGATATGACTATGTTTTTATCAGCTGTCCATCTATGGAATAAGGACTTGCATGCACTGGAACTCCCTTGTGGTCCCTTTTCACCCACCCTTTTCGAAATCACTGCAATTACTGGATTAAAGCCCACAGGGGAGAAGTACTATAAGGGTGCTTTCCCTTCGGATAATTCCTTAAGGTCCAAAATCAATTGGGAATCGAAGGCTTATGGACATTTTCTCGAGAAACATTTTATCGATGATCCAACAGTGGCTGTTTCTGATGAGGAGCACGTGGCCTTCTTGGTATACTGGCTTTGCACCCACGTTTTTTGCCCTCGATCCATCCAGATTTCGACCCACCTTTACAACCTTGCCTACCTTCTTCACACTGGCCAACCATGGATTTGTCAAGCAAAATTATTATTGGCCCATGTTTACACTTCTTTCGATGAGGCTGTCGATATTTTGAATACCCCTAGGGCCTCAGGGAATTTTTCAGGTCCCATTTGGTTCATTTAGTTATGGCTCACCTCAATTTTTGAAAGTATTCTCTCTCCAACCTCCAACATTCCCCCAAGTTTAAATTTGGAAGGTGCTCGATTGTCCTCTCAACATCCTCACCACAAACCCGATGAGGCCACTTATCGCAATTACCTAAGATTTTTATTAACTCGATTCCATTTTGATTCAATCTTGGCCCCCTTCACCATGTATCAAGGGAAAGTAAGTGACAGACTTTGACGGCCAGTATGGTTTAAGTCAAAATTCCCTGCCCTAACTCCCGGGTTACAATCAGAACTGGTCGACGTGTGGAGTAATTATCTAACCCAAGACGTTCTGGTATCGAGTTTTCAATCAAAGGACCTTCAACTTGTTACTTATTATCCACAGCTCTTCTCGCGGCAGTTTGGTTTGAGTCAAGCCTTACCTTTTTTTCCCTCTCGATACCTCCTCAAGGTCCAAATTAAGTGAATCAACTGTTGGACGGGAGCTCGCCAAACTGTTGCCAAAAAACCCGATGCATTTTTACCCTTACGCTTTTGAATCAAATTATTTATCTACTCTTGGTTTTTCTCAGTGGTGGACCGATTGGTTTTCAAACATTCATTCTAATTTTGACATAGTCCAATCGAAATTGACCGCTCGTCCTTCTCTCGTATTGCAGGACAAATCGAAGGCGAAGAAAGGTACATACTCTCACTATATCCAAATATCTCGATTCGAAAATTTTTATTGAGCATGCTACAATCCCTCGAAATTAGAAGAGACCTTTTATGATGTTGTTATTTCCTTAGTCAATAAAACAGACACTAACCGATCGAACCACAAAATAGTCAATCCTCGAGGCAAAACCCCATTTGAAATGTATTGTCCCAACCATCTTCCCACTTTCCCTTCAGCTCCTTTTGGACTTGCCAAACCTTTAACTCATCCTAAATGGGTTCGAGAGTTAAGATCCTTGAAAGAGACCCTTCATCCAAAACCCAAGAATAAAGAAATCTCGGTATCGAAACTGTCCTATTTCCCTTACTTGAACCTTCCTCAAACTCTTCTTCCTCCCTGGCTCGTCCATATTGACCGAGTCAAGATTTTAACTCCATCACCCTTTGGTGAGATTTTACTGCCTCTTTTAGGAGTATTTTTAATTTTTTTCACATTGCAAGCTAACTGTTTTTCCTTTTTCGATAGTTTCGCAACCTCACAAGACTGTTGCCTCCGAGAAGGATTGGGAATCTTCGGACGAGTCGGATCCATCGGCCCCCACTCAGAAGCGCAAACATTCTGCCACCATTTCTTCATCTTCGAAAAAATCGAAGGTTTCTTTTCGATCCCTTATCGTCTTATTTATTCAATTTTCTTTGTCTATAGCTGATTCACTTCTAATTTCAGAAACAAAAATCAAAGAAGAGTCCTCGATCTGTTCAGCCACCTGCTATAAATCCATTATCAACGGTCTCTAATACGGCCAGCAAAGCGGGCCAAACAACACCCACCACTCGTTCAAGTCACGTAAGACCCCTCTTTACACAAATTTTTTTATACCTAGATTTCGACAAGGCCTATAACATGATTTCACATCTCGATATTTTTCAGGATCATCCATCGGCGACTATATCGACGAATGTCGATTCTTTACTTCAATCATCAATGTCTTTTCATGAGGTACATCTCTTAAATTTTGTATGTATTTTTATTTAACTTTTTCACATGTTTCCTTTTCTAAGTTTTTTGTTTCGATTAACAGCAACCCGAGGCTGTACAACATTCCTCTCCCACACCAACGCCCCTCGATCCACCTTCCCCTGGTACTAATTTCTTCCTTTACTACTTAGTTCTACTTCATCCTTTATTAAGATTTTTTCGATTCACTCCCTTGAATCATTTCCTCTCCAGTAAATATCCCTATTATCCAAGTTCAAGATTCCCCTCCCCCAACAGTTTCAGAGCAACCGGCTTCCCCTCCTTTTGCAATGCCGTCAGTCGAATTGCTCTCAGCATCATTGCCTAAAATAAGCAGCCCTGTTCCAGAAGATATGCCAGAATATCGAACTGCGATCAAAGAAGATCCTTTCTCAATTCTCGATATTCTGCTGTCTGAAGAGGCCACTCCCTCGAGCCACTCATCCCAACCGCCCACAACATCGACCGAGGGAGCACACCAATTGATACAACGCTTCAGGTCCTTCTTCTACTCTTCGCCTCTAGAAGTTCTGGTGGACTCGCGCGACAAGAAACAAATTTTCCAAGAGATTCTTACTTCCATCGAAGCGTTCCCTGAAGATGCTCTCCCAAAGAGTTTCGATGCAGAAGTCGCGGCGGCCACCGACTTATTCAACAGAGCTTATGCTGCAAGGAAGAAAAAACAATCGATAGCGACTAAACTGACTGACGTTTCTTCCTTTCAGACTGAAAAATCGAATTTACTAAAAACTCAGAAGCTCAATCTAGAGGAGGCGTTGACTGCATGAGCTTCGGTCAACAACAAAATCGAAGAGTTGGAGAAGAGACTCCATCAACTTAGGTCGCAGGAGGAGTTCCTTACATCAGAGATAACTTCGATCAAATCCTCCGCGAAAGAAGTGGCGCTTTCCCTGGGACAGAGCATGGAGCGAAAGTGAAAAATGATGGCTGAAGAGAATTCAATTTCTGTTTCTTGGGGGCAATTATTAACAGACTTTGATCAACTTAGATCTCAGTATTCGAATTTGTAAAACACATTTGAGTTACATGTTAAATATATTTATTTCCTTTATTTGAGATTTATAGTCTTTCAAGTATTTACCATTTATCGACAACACTTTTTCTTTATTATACCAATCAACGATCGAATAAGCATTACTCGACAACACTTTAACAATTTCAAAAGGTCCCTCCCAATTTGGCGACCACTTACCATAACTTTTACATTTCTTATCCATCGGCAAAATTGTTTTCCAAACTAAGTCACCTTCATTAAATGTTTTCTGTCGAACTCTCTTATTATAGACTCGAGCGATTTGATTCTTTTGTAAAATAATACTATTCAACGCTTGTAACCTTATTTCATCGAGTTCATTTAATTCATCGTACATCAGGTTCCAATAATCACAACTGGGTAAATCATTTTGTTTTTGTATCTGAATTGACTCGATATTTATTTCGATGGGTAAAACAACATTGTGCCCATAAACTAACTTATATGGAGTATTTTGTAAAGAATCTTTTGGTGAATTTCGATTGGCCCACAGAATTTGTAATAACGTTTCGTGCCAAGTCTTAGGTTTATTGCCAACATGTTTCTTGATTAGACCAATAATCACTTTATTGATTGCTTCGACCTGCCCATTAGCCTGAGCATAATATGGGGTTGATGCTAATAACTGAATATTTATTGATTCGGCATATCTAACCATCTTTTTTCAGATAAAAACCATCCCTCTATCAGTGGTAATAGACTGTGGGATCCCGAATCGATAAACGATATATTCTTCGATAAAATCAATTACATCTTGTTGATCGACATCTTTTAATGGAACTGCTTCTACCCATTTTGAAAAATAATCGACAGCTACGATTATATATCTATGTCCCTTTGATGACTGTGGAAAAATCTGTCTAATTAAATCAATGGCCCAACCTCTGAAAGGCCATGGTTTGATAATCGAGTGTAGTTCGCTAGCCGGAACTTGTTGTATAGGACCAAACTTCTGACATTCTTCGCAGGACTTAGCATACTCGATGCAATCTTTTAAAATCGAAGGCCAGTAATATCCTTGTCGAGTTAACGTCCATCTCATCTTCTGTCCTGTCATATGAGCACCACATATTCCATTATGTACTTCAGCCATTGATAAGTAGGCATCGTCATTCCCTAAACATCTAAGCAATACTCCATCGATACCTCTTTTATATATAATTCATCATTCATTATAACGTATTTTACTACTCGATATTTAATTTTCTTATCGACTCTCCCATTTGGATTTTGCAAATAGTCTATAATCGATTTTCTCCAGTCTTAATCATCTAAGTCATCGATCTGTAAAATTTTGCTTTCTTGGGTTAATTTTTCTTTTACTTGAATCATTTGTTGTAAATTTTTTAGAGATATCTTATACTTAGATGCGATTTGCGCCAACTCATTGGCTTCCCGATTAAACTTTCGAGGAACATATTCGAATGTTATGTCATCGAACATTCTGCTTAAAGTCATTGCTCTTTCCAGATATCTGATTAAATTGGTATTGATACACTTATATTCTTTTCGTACTTGTTTGATCACTAGTTGTGAATCACCTCTTACAATTACATGTCGGGCTTTTAATTTAATCAAAATCTCGAGACCTGTAATCAAAGCTTTGTACTCAGCTTCATTATTCGAGCAAGTGGGATTAATTTCAAATAATAACTTAGTTGGGACGTTACTTGGTGAAATGATAAGAATTCCCACTCCTGATCTATCTGATGTACTTGATCCATCGAAATACATTATCCATTTACTGACTTCGATAAATAAATTATCAAATGTGTCAACTGTATGGTCTGCCATGAAATCGACAATAACTTGACCTTTTACTGATTTCAAATATTCGAAAGACAATGAGAATTCTGTCAAATCTAACACCCATTTTCCTATTCGATTATGCATAATAGGTTTCGAAAACAGAAATTTCAAAATATTATTTTTGGAATAAACCATCACATCATGAGGCTTCATTACATATTTGAGTTTCGTACAGGAGAAATACAAGCACAATCCTAACTTTTCGATATCATTGTATCGAGTTTCAGCATCATTTAAAATTCTACTTAGATAATAAACAACACATTCTACACCATTTTTATCCTCCTGTGCTAATAGACTGACTATAGTTCGATCTGATGCTGATACATATAGTTTCAATGGCTTGTTCCTCATTACTGGTATCAAAACCGAAGGATTTGTCAACATCAACTTGATCTGCTCAAAGGCTTCTTGATGTTCTTCCTTCCATCTGAAATCTGCTTCCTTTTTCAATTTTAACAAAGACGAAAAAACATAAGTCTTACCAGCCAAGTTAGAAATAAATCGTCTTAAATAATTTATTTTTCCCAAAAATGATTGTAAATGTTTTTTAGTCTTTGGAGCAGAAGTATCTAATATAGCTTTTGCTTTATTCTTATCAATCTCGATACCTTTTCCATGCACTATGAATCCTAAAAATTCACCAGCAGACACATCAAAAGCACATTTTAAGGGATTCATTTTTAGTCCATATTTTCTCATTCTTTCAAAGGATTTTCTCAAATTACCCAAATGTTTATGCTTTTCCTTCGATACAACAACAATATCATCTATGTAAACTTGCATAAAATCATTGATCAAGTCATGAAAAATTAAATTCATTACTCTTTGATATATTGCCCCAGCGTTTTTTAATCCAAATGGCATTACTATCCATTCATAAGTTCCCAATGCCCCCGGGCATCGAAAAGCTGTTTTAGCTATATCATTCTAGGAAACAAAAATTTGATTATATCCTGAATAACCATCTAAAAGACTTAACATTTCATTACCTGCTACTGCATCTATTAGCATATCGACTATTGGCATAGGATATTCATCTTTAGGAGTTGCTAAATTCAGATCTCGATAATCGATGCATACTCTCATTTTACCATTCTTTTTAATAACTGGAACAATATTAGAAATCCATTCGACATACCTGGCAGTTCTAATGAACTTTGCTTTCAGAAGTCTCTCGATCTCTTCTTTGATCTTGCCCATCACCTCAGGTGCAAATCTCCTCGGAGCTTGTTTTACTGGCTTCCTGCCTTCGATGATAGGTAATCTATGTTCGACTAGACTTCGATCCAAACCGGACATTTCTTCATAATCCCAAGCGAAGCAGTCTTTATATTCTTCCAATAATGATATCATATCCTTTTTCATTTCTTTCTCGAGATATCTACTAACATAAGTAGGTTTTCGGTCCTCCATACTTCCCAAGTTGATCTCTTCTAATGGATCTTGAGCTTCGACTTTTTTGTGATTCGATGTGATGGATCTTTCAAAACCTAAAGGAGAATTATCATAAATGCAATCAAGTATGACTTGATCACTATTATTTGCTACTACTGTCGAGTCAATCGACTTATTTATCTCTATCTTAGTACTACTACTTTCTTGGCCCTCCTTTTCATCTTCATATCTTCTCAATCGAGCCAAGAATTTCTCATAATCTTCATTCATTTTCACCGGCCACTTCGAGGCTGGCCCCCTCTTTAATCATGACAAACCCCTTTTTCTCATTCATCTCCAAGAAACGCTCTCCATGCAATTTTGAATTGAAGTCTTCGACAGTCTCGAAGGTGAATGGTTGAGTGAGCGCCAAATTCTGCAATGACCGACCAGCCTGAGATACAAATGTTACAAACTCGTGTTGGTCTCCTGGAATAATCTCGAGATGTCCATCTCGATTCCACATAAACAACTTCTGATGAGCCGTAGAAGGCACGACTCCAACTCCATGAATCCACTCCCTACCAAGCAACGCATTAAAGTTGGCATGTGATTGGACTACTACAAATACAGTAGGCCTTGAATAAGTCCCCACTTTCACATCTAAAGCAATCATGCCTTCTGAGCTCGAGGATTTCCCACTGAAGTCAGAAATCATGATATTATGTCTGACCAAGTCTTTTAATTCGATACCAAACCTCTTTAGCATAGTGATTGGCAATATGTTCACCGCTGCGCCACCGTCAACAAGGACTTTGTTCACCTTCTGTCCTTGAATTTCGATGTTCAATAGTAAAGGTTTCAGATGAAACCTCATTTCTTCTGATGGGGGATCGATAAAAGCAGCATCTCTATGAGGTACTTCGCATGATGTTTGTGTTATCCATGTGACTTTCGGTCTCATGTCTTCGGAATAGAAATCGTCCTCTCGATCGACGTGCCCTTGATGCTCCTCATACTCGCTAACGTATTCCGCGGGTAATATCGATATTACCCCAACTTGCTGTCCGTCCCAACTACCTCCATTTTTGTTATCGACAAAGTCTCTTACATATTGACCCCCAATTGGTGCATTGCTTTCTTCAAAGTTTCTATAATTATTGATCCTTCCCCAGTAAGGGATCCTTCCTCCTCTCCTCCAAGGCCTTCCTCGAAATCTCCTTTGAAATGTAGGAAATCCAGTATTGGATCCCTCATCATATGAGAGTCTATCGAAAACATCATTGTTATGAAGTCTGCCTCTTCCTCCTCGAGGAGAATATATCTCTTTCCTAACCCATTGTTTCTGATTTCTACTAGCGCCAGAACCAACAGATTTCTACTGACTTTCCTCCACCGTGGCTTGGATGGTTTGATCTATTTTATCATTACAGTTTTTATGTTGATTCTCTATTTTCTTGATCTGTCCTACCCTGAAGGCCTTAACAGCTGATCTTTCGAACACCGCGCTGCATCATGGACATAATGTCACTCCTTCGTCCTTTTCTTTCTTTCTATTCAAAAACTCGACGAGGGAATCCTCTGATAGAGGATAGATCTCTCTTTCGAATTCTTTCTCGAACTCGCTTAAGTCAAACTCTATGTCTTCTTCTGACATATCCATTCTAACATGTCTGGGATCAATGTCTTCAGTAACATCGACCATACCTATAAAGGTCGAATTCATTAATCGGACATCTTCGGTCATGCCCGTTTGGGACTCGATATACCCTACTTGAACTTCGAATGGACTCGTATCCACTTTCATTGACATCTCCTCAAACTTCAGTCTTCCTTGGTCGATCGCATCTTGGATCGTGTTCCTGAAATGTATACAATTATTAGTCCAATGTCCATAGATATTATGAAATTTGCAATATTTTCGACCATTTCTTTGTTCTGCAGAAGGTAATTTATGATCATCACTCAGCTTAATCTGTTTATCTTTCAATAAAATATCGAAGATTTTATCTGCCTTTGTTACATCAAAAGTATATGTGTGATTTTTCATTTTGTCTTTCACTTCATTTTTCTGTAGTAGCTTACAAATATATGGGGCTCCTACTTTGAGCTCTGCTATATTTACTTTCTCATCGGCAGATTCTTTAATATCTCCTTCTATCTTGGGATTTTCCTCATATATATCATTTATATACACTACCTTATCTTTCTTCAAAGGTTTCTCAAATTTCTTGTACCTTTGTTTCTCGTATTCGATTTGTTCCACTCTTCTCACCTTATCAGCTAACTGAGTCATATCATTCAAAGGTAAATTAACTAACTTTTTCCTAATTGAGAATTCTAAGCCTGCGGAGGCCATTCTGACTAACTCAAATTCAGGAATTTGAGTAAAACATCTCGACTTCATTTGTCTAAATCTATTTAAATAATCATCTATACTTTCATGATTCAATCTCTTTATATTCATTAAATCGATAAGACTTACTTGAGTTTCTCCCCTAAAGAATTGCTCATGAAATTTTCTTTCCAGCTGCATCCAATTGTGTATTGAATTCGGTGGCAGCGACGTAAACCAAGTGAAAGAATTCTTTGTTAATGAACTAGGAAAATATTTCATTTTTAATTCCTCGCTCATTGCTAGGTCTCCACATTCGATTTGGTATCGTGCCACATGCTCGATAGTGGATTCGCCAATTTCTCCAGCAAACTTGGTAAATTTAGGTATCTTATATCCTCGAGGTAATTCTGTCTCGAGAATCATATTTGGAAAAGGAGAAACAAAGTATGGTTGATGAGACGGTCTTAATTCCACTCCCTGAGGATTCATTCTTTGTCCCATCAGGTGATTGTACTGCATGTTATTTTGATTGTACATATTTTGACATCCCTCATTTAAATTTCCATAAGTATCATTCCTAACCTGCTAATATTGATCATTGTTTCGATTCCTCCTTAATAAATAAAGGGGATTGATATTAGCGTTTTGGTTAATATTCTGATTGACATTATTTTTGACCCTTGTTTGTCGAGGTATCGCCAATGCATCTCCGATACGTGACATTTGGTCCGCTAATATCTCAAAACTAGTGGTGGTGTTTTGAACTAATGGATTCAGTACTATAGTCAACTGTTGTGATAACATGTTAACCATCTCGAAATTGCTTTCATCCATTTGTTGTCGAAGTACTCCTAATGAGTTACTGGAAATTCCAGTACTAGCGTTTTCGATAGTCTCAAAATTTGATCGATGATAATCTCTATCGAGTAGGTATCTCCCGTGATCCGGATTTTGCTCTATGATCTAGGTTTGACCCCGGAGGTGTTTGTTGCGTTCCTAAATTCTGCACATTCCCTGAATTCTGGGGAGTTACTAAATTTTGAGACACTCCTAAATTTGGAGATACTCCAAAATTTTGAGGCATGCCTAAGGTTTGAAATGTGCCTAAGTTTTGGGGCATTCCTAGGTTAAATCTCGTACTTCGTTGTATTGAAGAAGTACCAACCCCATTCATATTATTAATCGAAAAGCCAAGCGGTCTTACACTCATATGCGGTCCTGCATATGTTGTTACGAGATTCCCTGTAGTTTGTATATTGTTTGACATTACAGTGCTAGACCCTAACTGAGTGTTTACCGATGTGCCTGAGCTTTGTTCAGTACTCACAAGTATCGACGTACTCACATTTGTCGATATTATGGGCATATTCCCATTGTGAACTTGCCCCCCAGTGTTTGGCAAATGTGAACTATTTGGAATCTCATTGTTATTCTGATTATGTGGTGTATTTTGACTCATTCTCAATATCCATCCACTCTTTAATCTCATACACTTTCGAACTAACCAATTGTTTGTGTTTTTCGACACAAATTCCCCTATCTGGCGCGCCAATTTGTTTCTGGTGAAAATTTGATCGATTTCGATTTATCGGGAGTTAAGTTCTAATTAAATCTCAACCATGTAGATTCTTTTTACTTAGGCTAGCAACTAGTTTTCAATCAAAAAATACATGAGAATCGAGAATCTTATAATGCAAAACGGCATGACCTAGGATACAGAAAGTACTATTTTTTTATGTTTTCTATTAAGAAATGTGAAGTAAAGAAAGCGTCGAATTGAAAAACAGTGCGGAATATTAAATTGCAGGGAAATGTAAAAAACGGAAACCTCAAATTTGCATTAAGTGTAAATGGCAAGAAATCGAGATTGTGGAAATATAAATAACAGGAAATCGAAATTGTAGAAATGTAAATAACAGGAAATCGAAATTGCAGAAATGTAAATGGCAAAAATCTTAAACGTATAACCTTAACATTGCATAGAAGTAAATTTTGCATAACAATAAATGGCAAGGAATTGAAAAGGCAAACACTTAAAGCTGATAAACATAAATTGCAATGAAAGTAAATTTACCAGGGAAAGTAAAGAAAGCGATAAAGGCAATCAATGAAAACGGAAATCCAGAGCATTAGAAACTTCATGATGCGCCGTTCTTCTGCAGACTTGTTCACTTGCACTTCTGTTGTCTCTGCCAATTTCCCCTTCTTCCTCAAGCTTCGCTCTATTTATAGAGCGCCCTTCAAATAACCTCCTAAGAGCAGTTAATAGAACTGCCACCACGACCCATCATGCACGTCTCTTAGTGTTACGGTTAAAAAACTACATTCCATGTTCCCATGCATGAGATAACTACCTCTTTAATCTTTGTCAGCCTTAGTTTAGAAACTGCTTCCCATGTTCTATGTGCATGTTAACCGTTCCCTCGATCTCGATTTCAGACATTGAGTACTTTGAATTGCTTTTGATTCCCTTTAATCTTAACTTTGCACTATTCTAATTTCTCGATTCTCTTCATCAATAGACATCGAAATTTGTTTCTTCGATTCTCGATTTTGATTCTCGATGTGCTTTTATTTTTGTGGTCACCAGGTGTCTTTTACCAGTCTTATTAATTTTTTAACCAACTACATGATTTTCGATTTTCTCTTCTCGATTCTTTCGATCTTGGTATCGATTTTTCTTTTACTAACAACTATTTAATAATAATTTTTATCATAACTAAAAATTTAGTTATCACTTTTATTTAGATATATACTATTACTTTTTCCGTATTTATAAGACCTAAAAATCCGAACTTTGTTGTTTTGAGAAGCTTTTTGAGTTTCACCTTGTTTATGCCGTTTATATAATATAAGCAAAAAATATTTAATAATATATCCTATAATACACGATTTATTTGAATATACGATTTATAATAAAATAATATTTCTATGATATAATTTCTCGTGCTTAAATTAGACATGTGCATTTACTCCTCTCTCTCTCTCTCGCGCACACACACACACTTTTGAACAATTGTGACGATTTGTTTTATTGGCTGTGACAATCTGGCACCACTTTTCTAGACTCTACTCTGCATTGAACTTAACAATAATAACACTTTTTTTTAATGTATATTAATCATGTAAATAAAGATGCCAATCCCATATGATAAGAACCCGTTTGTTTCATTAGTTTTCAATAAATAACATTTTTTTATGCTTTGGATTTTGGCTTCCAAAATAATCAAACTTTCAAAATGTTACATCTTACTATCATCAAAACTATTTGAATGATTCTCATAAATTTTTGTTTTAGTGAAAACAAATATGAATAATTTTATGTTTTCTAATCTCTAAAAATAGTCACCAAATAATACGTTAACCTTTGGAGAGATATTTTATAAAGAAAAATAACAAGACATCCTCCATTTATTACACATTCATTTAATAATTCATTTTAAAAATATAATAATAATAAAAAATTTAATTTTTATATTTATTATTATTATATTATTAAAATGAGTAGTAGAATAATTGTATAAAAAAACTGTTTATAAATCACTACTTTTTATCAAATAGATTATAGACTCGTCTTAATAAAAGAATTTAGATATTATTTTCAACTTAAAATTATAATTTCCATTAGAAAACAAGAAAAAATAATAATAGAAAAACTTTAATTTAAAAAAATAATTAAAAATTTGTAAATAATTTCATAAAATAAGAAATATAATTTAATTATAAAATATAATAAATTTCCGAAATACCTTTTAAAAGTTTAATAAAAATAGTACGAATTAAGATTAAAGATGGTTAATATATAAATAATTATTTTATAAATTTAGAAATTAAAAGGTAACTTTAAACAATAAATTCTAAATTATTTAAATAAACAATTAAATTCGTGTACAATGTTAAACAATTTAACATAAATAAACATGTTAAAAAAAACATAAATCTTCAAAAATAAACATAAATCTTCACAGTCTTATAAAATAAACATATACAATATTAAAATTTTATCATTCCCCTCGTCTCATTCTTTACCAACTATTATTCCTTCCCATTTTAATTATATATTATTTCCATATCACAATATTTACTTATTTATTCATTTCATTAGCTTTCATAACATGCATCAAGTTAATATTAAAACATGTATATAGTAATATAATTTTATTTGTTAGTTGATGTTATTTTAAATGTTAGATTTATATTTGCAAATCTATATACTAGATAAGAGACATTGCACGAATATATATATATATATATATATATATATATATATATATATATATATATATATATATATATATATATTAAAGTTATATAATTTTTATTAAAAACAAATAAGAAAAGGTTTCGTTAGGTATATAAGAAATTTGTTTTACGTATTGACATTATCGATGACCAAACTTTATCGGAAAGAGTTCGTTAAAAAATACAATTTATCGACATTTTATTGTTGCTAAATATTATCAATCAATTTGAGTTGTTTGTTAGAATGATTGACAGATATATGTAAGAAAAAGCTATGGGTAATTACCAATAAATATATTAATAGATAAAGTGTCATTATGTGTTTTCAATGATAATTAACGATAGATACATTTATCGGTCATTATTGAAGACTATATCCATAAGCAATTATTAAGGGTTGTATTCATTATTGAAGACTATATCCATAAGCAATTATTAAGGGTTGTATCCATAAGAAATTTTAGTTTTTTTACTATGACAATTATCGACAAATTTTCGTCAATAATATCCAAATTGCGTCCAAGATCATTATGTTTTCCAATGCACCAATTTTCCTACATAACACACATTTTATACCATAGATAATACCAAATCCATTTGAACTATTTCAAATCAAATTCAACTACAATTCAACACAAATTGAATCCAAATTAACTATAATTCAACTCAAACATAATGAAAATTAACCTAAATTCCAATGAAACATAATCCAAACTATCTATAATCAAACATCATGTGTCAGAGTAAGTATAATTATAAAGTACAATAACGTCAAATACAATATTATTTCAAAAATATCTAATAATGAGAATAATTAGGAGAATGTTATCCTTGTTCTGTGTTACCTTCTTGTTGTGGGTTGTCCTATTATTGTCGGTTCTCTTTTTATTATTGAGGTTCTTGAGGTTGTTGTTGACTATCCTGTTGGCTGTTTAGCGTTGTTGAATGAGAGATTGTACATCGAGAGGTAGGAATTGAACAACGACATGCACAAACGATTGAAATTCCTGAAATTGGTACTCTATTCGCTCATTATGCTCCCTTGTTCAACGAATATTTGCTTCTTATGCAAATAATCGTTGTATCAATCAATTCATTTCTTCAAAATCAACAAAGGAGTTGGATGCTTGAGTCTGATACTTGAGGGTATCAGACCCACCTTGGTATTCATGAGCAAATTATCAAGCCCTATATTGTATTCCCTTATTTTTCCCTCTAATTGTGTCCACCTAACAACAAGACCTAATAAGATCATCCTCTGTAGAGTCTGTAGAAGTAGACTCAGCTTCGTCAACACAGGAGCCAATAAATGACCTAGCTTGTGAAAGCTTAGTCTCTCCTATTAGTACAAAGAAAGAAATGTTGTGATATGATTAGCTTATCATAAACAAAAGCATAAAAAAAATTAAAAGTGAAGAAACTCACGTGTATCTTCCTAGACCCTTCATCAACAAACTAATCTGTATCTTTTTCTTATATGGTTATGCTGGAAGATCTCATAAAAAACTAATATCTCAAGTTCCTTTGCTTGCATTACATTGACAAAATTGTTAGAATCGCGCAGCGGAATCTTCGCGTGGTCGAACAAAAACCAAGAGGGGGGGTGAATTGGTTTCTTAATAAAAATTAGGTTTTCAAAATTTTCCCCAAATTTTACCGATTAAAAACTATGTAAATGTAAATAGAGAAGAGAAGAGAATCTTACACAGGAGATTTATACTGGCTCGGATCAAAAGACCCTACGTCCAGTTGCTAATCACTCAAAGAGAGGATTAACGCTGTCACTATAATCAAATTGTTACAATACAAATTACAATGGAAAAGATAAAGTTAAAGATAACACCTCTCTTGAAACCCACAAGAGATGAAGAACAGCTTTCCCCAGAGACGGCACAACACACAATCCACTAAGAACTCCACTTAGTGATTCTTATCGCTTCTAGCCCACACCAGGTTCCAAAAGCCCCTTTTTCTTGTAACAAACAGTTCTCTGGCACTACAACACTTAACTTTTGTATGAAAAAGGTTGTTCTACTTTTCTGAGTGCCATAAAAGAGTTTAAGTAGAGAAATTAGGGTTTGGAAATTGGGATTTTCAGAATTAGGGTTCTTGGGAAAAGGGTTTTCGAAAATAGGTTTGATTTGAAGTTAAAAATCAAAATCTGACTGAAATAATCGATTAAAAGAAGTAT
Source organism: Sphenostylis stenocarpa (assembly GCA_963425845.1). Classification (NCBI taxonomy): domain Eukaryota; kingdom Viridiplantae; phylum Streptophyta; class Magnoliopsida; order Fabales; family Fabaceae; genus Sphenostylis; species Sphenostylis stenocarpa. The sequence continues at coordinate 42,269,519 of OY731404.1, read as the reverse complement.
TAATCGATTAAAACGAAGCCAAATATCAACAGAACCCAAACCTCTCTGTTTTAATCGATTAAAAGGTGGTTTAATCGATTAAACCGCTCGATAATCGATTAAAAGTTGGTTTAATCGATTAAACCGATGAGTTGTTACGAGAAAATGATTTTTCTCACTTGTTTTAATCGATTATTTCCCTATTTAATCGATTAAAGCCGAGCCTGGATGATATATTTGAGCTTTTTGAAGCTTCTAAGGTGCAGACTATGTACTGGCTATCTTAAACTCTAATATTACAGACTCAATCTAATTGAAACAGAGTTATTACAATACAAAACAAGTCTTCAACACTCTAAGTCTTTGTGTTCTTGAATCATCATCAAAATCAACGATCTTCATGTCTATCAAGTGCAGCATAAGTCCTTGAGTGTTCAACAATCTCCCCCTTTTTGATGATGATCAAAATTATCTTTTAAAGCCTTGTAATAACCTGTTTTATCTGTCATACTAACAAACACATTAAACATACCAGATAATATTTAAAAACAATCATATTATGGCTTTAAATATTTTCTCCCCCTATTTTGATTAGAATAAAAAATAAGTCATCTGTTGCAAACATAAGAGCTCCCCCTCAAAATATGCATAAGTTGGAGATAACTCCCCCTCAATCAAAGCATTAAAGAAACATCATATTTTATTGCAGAAAACAATCATTCATTACAATAACAAGAGAAAATAACAAAAAGAAAATAATCAACAAAATTTAAAATTCTGCACTATCATCATCATTAAAGTGTGCATCAAATCTATTTTCTAAACGGCACACTTTATCATCTACATTAGATATACGGCGAATTATTTCCTCATGCCGTACTCCAGAAAGAGTGAAGAATGATTGCATCCTCTGATTCATGTCAGATAACATGTCTTCCATGGATTGTTGGGTTTCATGATGAGTAGAGGAAGTTCCACCACTTTGGATTTGGTCAGAGGGAAACTCAGCAGCTGGAGGCATATCTTCATCAGAATCTTCATTAGTATCACCTTGATTAGGAACGTCATCTTTGTGAACATAAATATCATTGACACGCACCATTTGGAGTTGAATCAATGTGTTGTCCAGCATGTGATTCAAGTTATTTGTTCTAACTGCTTGTTCACCTTCAACATTCACTCCTTTATATTCAAGAATACGAGAGACAAGTAAAGCATAAGGAATTTTGAATGTGGGATGACGTTTTGCTTTTAACATGGTCATTGTGACAAGAACACCCCAATCTAAAGGTTCATTATGGCATGAATAATTCTAAGATCAATTGAAGAACATTGGGCATGATTTGTAGCTCGAGGACATAGGATCCAAACAATTAGATGGAGAATCATGCGTTCCTCCTTCTTTAAAGGTCCAACATGAAGGAGACACCCAATCTCCATGGAGGGATTTCTCAGAAAAGAACGGTAAGCTAAGAACTTGTCAAAATCATCTAGCTCACCATAAATGTTAATAGCATCTTCTCTAATTGGAAAGTGAGCGACGTTTTCCCAAATATCATCGTCAAGAATAATTGTGACGCCTTTTACTCTAGAGGTAGCAATTTGATCTCTAAATTTAAATCTAGAGTAAAATACCCTAACCAAGTCCGGATAATAAGTACCTTGCATTTGGATGAAGGGAAGAACTCCTTGAATTTCAAGAAGGTTGGGAAAATTGAATCCCCTATTGATGAATTGCTCACCAATAAGAAACTTGGGAGAAATAATAGCCGTTCTTTCCAGTAGGTCGAGAAATTCTTGTTGGCCATCCGTATCGAAATCCATCCTTCTACGAGAATTAGGACGGGGTCGAGATGAGGGTGCGAGATCTTCTTCTAGTAGGGATCTTAGCACGAGAAGATGAGGCCATTGAAAGATTAGAAGAGTAACAAGAAGATTTAGAAAGCTAAATGTATTGAGAAGAGGGAAAGGTAGCTAGAATAAGGCAAGATAGCTTGATTTCAAGAGATAGAAGTGAGTAGAAGTGAAATGAAGGTCCCTATTTATAACCAAGCATCTCCAACGTTCATATGAAAGGGAATAATGGTCAAAATATCCGTTGGCAACGGCTAGGAAGCAAACTTGGTCGGATTTAATCGATTAAAATTCAAATTAATCGATTAAATCACTTCCAGATCCGTTTAATCGATTATTTTGGGCTGTTAATCGATTATTACTGGTTTTAATCGATTAATTGACGAATTAATCGATTATTCCAGAGAGGAATACCCTGTTTTAAGTGTTTTGGATGCAAATAATCGATTATTACTCCAATTAATCGATTATTCCGAGAGAAATGCCCTGTTTTGAGTGTTTTAACACATGATAACCTATGAACATCCTACAAAATGAATTATAACATTACAACCATCCAAAAACAATCAAATTAAGCAGAATTTAAGCTATTTCTAATATCCCTAAGTCTCTTCTAAGATCATAGAATCTATCCTTGGGTAGAGGCTTAGTAAAAATATCTGCTAATTGACGTTTGGTATCTACATACTCTATTTTACAGTTTCCTTTGCTGATATGATCTCTCAAAAAGTGATGTCTTATTTCTATATGTTTAGTCCTAGAGTGCATTACTGGATTCTTAGTAAGATTTATTGCACTCGTATTATCACACATCAACGGAATGTCATTTAAAAAGATACTATAATCTTCTAACTGTTGTTTCATCCACGGAATTTGAGCACAACAACTACCAGTTGCAATATATTCGAGCTTCAGTGGTAGATAAAGCAACACATGCCTATTTCTTAGAATGCCAAGATATTAAGGATGAACCTAACAAATGACATGTCCCACTAGTACTTTTTCTATCAATTTTACATCCACCATAATCAGCATCAGAATATCCTATTAAACTTATACAAGCATCAGACGGATACCACAAACCAAAACCAGTAGTTCCTTTTAAGTATTTTAAAATATTCATTGCAATTAGATGAGGTTCTTTAGGACAAGCCTGAAATCTAGCACACACACAGACAAAATGCATAATATCAGGTCTACTTGCAGTTAAGTATAACAGTGATCCTATCATACCTCTATACATAGTTTGATTAACTTCCAAACCTGATTCATCCTTGTCTAGATAGCATGAAGTTCCCATGGGTGTGTTAGCTTCCTTTGAGGTGTCCATTCCAAACTTTTTAAGGATCTCTTTGCAGTATTTGGTTTGAGAGATGAAAATTCCATCTTTAAGTTGCTTGATTTGTAGTCCAAGGAAGAATGTCAATTCTCCCATCATAGACATTTCAAACTCTCCCTGCATTATCTTAGCAAATTCTACACATAACAAATTATCAGTTGATCCAAAAATAATATCATCAACATACACCTGGACCAATAAGATATGTTCTTTAACTTTCTTTATAAACAGTGTAGAATCAATTTTTCCTCTAGAAAAATCATTTGATGTTAGGAAACTACTTAACCTTTCATACCAAGATCTAGGAGCTTGTTTCAACCCGTATAAAGCTTTCTTTAATTTAAAAACATGATTAGGAAAACTAAAATCCTCAAAACCAGGGGTTGCTCCACATAAACTTCTTCTTTAATAAAACCATTCAAAAATGCACTTTTAACATCCATTTGATATAATTTAAATTTCATTAAAGATGCATAGGCAAGAAGTAGGCGTATAGCCTCTAACACGGCAACAGGAGCATAAGTTTCATCATAATCTATACCTTCCTCCTGACAATAGCCTTTTGCGACAAGTCCGGCTTTATTCTTTGTTATGTTCCCATCTTCATCAAGTTTATTTCTAAACACCCATTTGGTTCCAATAACTTGATATGATTCTTCCCTTGGGATTAATTCCCGAGACTTGATTCCTTTCAAATTGGTTAAGTTCTTCTTGCATGGCTATGCACCATTGGTCATCTTTAAGTGCTTCCTCAACATTCTTGGGTTCAATCTGTGACACAGAAGCTACGAGACATACAAAAATTAGTCATGTTTCTAGTTCTTACCCCTTTTGAGATATCACCAATGATATTGTCCATTGAGAGTCCTCTAGGTGATTGCCATTCTTTTGCTAATTCAGGCGTTTGAGAAGGCTCATTTTCTTCCAAATATAATTCATTAAGAGCCTCTCTTATATATTCATCATCACCTGCAATTTCTTTATTTGACTCAAGAGGATTTCCCCCAAGGTCTACAATCTCATCAAAGGTAACATGTATAGATTCTTCTATATTCAAAGTTCTCCTATTAAACACCCTATAAGCCTTGCTAGTTAATGAATAACCTAAGAAAATGCCCTCATCAGCTTTAGAGTCAAATTTTCCTAAGTTATCCTTTCCATTATTTAACACAAAACACTTACATCCAAAGATTTTCAAATGAGCAACATTAGGCTTTCTACCATTAAACAATTCATATGGAGTAGATTTAATTATTGACCTAATGAGCATTCTATTTAAAACATAACATGCAGTACTAATCGCATAAGCCCAAAAATATTTAGGAACATTAGATTCATTTAACATAGTTCTAGCAAGTTCCTCTAATGACCTATTTTTCCTTTCAACTACACCATTTTGTTGGGGAGTCCTAGGAGCAGAAAAGTTATGTAAAATTCCATTTTCTTCACAATAATTTTCAAACTTTTCATTTTGAAACTCACCACCATGGTCACTTCTCAAAACTTTAATTCTTAAGTCTTTCTCATTTTGAATTTGTTTTGCAAATTTTCTAAAGACCTTAAAAGCTTCACTTTTCGTAGTAAGGAAAAATGTCCATGTATACCTAGAGTAATCATCAACAATCACAAGTCCATAATAATTTCCACCAAAGCTTTTTATCCTAGAAGGTCCAAATAAATCTAAATGTAATAATTCTAGGGGTTTTGAAGTGGAAATAACATTCTTTGATTTAAATGATGATTTTACTTGTTTACCCTTTTGGCATGCATCACACAATCTATCTTTTTCAAATTTTAACTTAGGCAAACCAATAACTAAGTCTTTTGATATCAATTTATTCAAATGATGCATATTTATATGAGCAGCTCTTTTATGCCATAACCAAGGGTTCTCTTCCTTAGCAACTAAACATGTTATGCTAGACTCATGTAAACAATCCAAATCAATCAAATATATGTTGTTATGCCTAATGCCTTTCAATGCTACATTTTCGGAATCAATCAAGTGTATGGTGCAAAATTTACTTTCAAAAATTACCTTGAAGCCTTTGTCACATAATTGACTTATACTAAGGAGATTATGCTTAAGTCCATCAACAAGTAGCACATCCTTGATCTCCAAAGTGTTTGCACCGCCTATGTTTCCAATTCCAAGGATCTTCCCTTTGTTGTTGTCCCCATAAGTTACATATCCTTGTTCCTTAGCCTTGAAACTCACAAATTTAGATTTATCTCCGGTCATATGTTTTGAGCATCCGCTATCAAGATACCACATAGACTTCTTTGATTTGGAAGTTTCCTACAAAACAAGAATATAGTAAACTTAGGTCCCCACAACTTTTGGGTCCTTAGGGTTAGAGACATAACAAACTATTTAACTATAGGAACCCAAATGTATTTACCTTTAGGTACACCAAAATGTTTAATTTTACATCTATTTGATGTGTGACCTTGTTTCATGCAATAAAAACATGCTTTAGATGTAGCATTTGAAAATGATGCATTTCTAACCATAGATGCTCTAGTTTCTTTTTCTACCCATACTCTTTTCTTTTTAGTTTTAGACTTTTTCATAGAAACTTGATGATTTACATTATTTTGAGCAAAAACAGTTTTATCCTTCTTAAGATCACTTATTTCCATTTCGGCTTTATCAAGTAGATGATTTAGGATATCTATGTCATATTCATGCTCTTTACAAGTTTCACATGCTAAATTCTTATCCTCATCTAAACATACAATTTTCGTGTCTAATACCTCTTTTTCTTCTAAACATGTAATTTTCATTTTTAAAGAGTCAATTTCCTTTCCGGATCTACTTAAATTCTTCTTTACAACTTTATATTCATTTTTCAAGTTCTTAAAAACACTAAACAATTCATTATAAGTATTTTGCAATTCATCATAGTTATTATCCTCATCACTAGAAGATGTGTCGGAATCACTTACCTCAAAATCGGATGATATGTTGTCATTTGCCATTAAGCAAATGTTTGCTTCTATTTCCGAGTCACTTGATTCCGAACTTGAGTCACTGTTGTCCCAAGCAATGTAAGCTTTCTTCTTGAAGTGCTTTTTGCCTTTAACTTCATCGTTCTTCTTATTTGGACATTCGGTCTTTACATGTCCTGCTTCACCACAACCATAGCATTTTATATTTACGGAATAATTTTCCCTTACCTTTCCTTTACCTTTGAAGGAATGTCTTCCTTTTGCTTTCATGAATTTGGTGAACTTCTTTATCATAAGACTCAGCTCTTCTTCTTCATTTTCCGAGTCTTCTTCTTTTTCCTTTTTATTTTTACCTTTGGAAATTTCGGTTTTGAAGGCTAGATTCTTCTTTTGATATTGGCCTTCTTCTTCGTTTAACCTTCCAAGCTCTAACTCATGTTCTCTAAGTTTTCCAAAGAGCGCCGCCATTAACATTGTGGAAAGATTTTGTGACTCCGAGATGACCGTCACCTTAGGTTGCCACTTCCTATCCAAAGATTTCAAAATTTTAACATTTAATTCATCAACGTCAAATACTTTACCTAATCCGGTGAGATGGTTCACGATATGAGTGAAACGATTTTGTACGTCAAAGATCGTTTCGCCTGGTTGCATCCGGAACATCTCGTATTCTTGGATTAGAGAGTTTTTACGTGCTCTCTTGACGTTGTCAGTACCTTCGTGGGTCACTCTAAGCATTTCCCACATTTCCTGTGCACTTTTACAAACAGAAATTCTATAAAACTCGTCAAGGGTTAGAGCAGATGAAATAATATTTCTAGCCCTAACGTCAAATTGGGCTTTCCTATTTTCTTCTACAGTCCATCTAGAAAAAGGTTTAAGAACGTCAACACCGTTCTCTGTAACTTTAGGAACAAATGAACCGTTTAAAATAACGCCCAAACTCCTCTATCAACAGACTCTAAAAATATTTGCATACGTACCTTCCAGAAAGGATAATTTTGACCCGCAAAAAGTGGGGGTCTATTGATAGACGCACCTTCGGCAAAAGTTTGATTTTGTCCGGCCATTTTCGAAAATTTGAATGACTATCAAAGCAAGCTCTGATACCACTTGATAGAATCGCGCAGCGGAATGTTTGCGTGGTCGGACAAAAACCAAGAGGGGGGGTGAATTGGTTTCTTAATAAAAATTAGGTTTTCAAAATTTTCCCCAAATTTTACCGATTAAAAACTGTGTAAATATAAATAGAGAAGAGAATAGAATCTTACACAGGAGATTTATACTGGTTCGGATCAAAAGACCCTACGGCCAGTTGCTAATCACTCAAAAAGAGGATTAACGCTGTCACTATAATCAAATTGTTACAATACAAATTACAATGGAAAAGATAAATTTAAAGATAACACCTCTCTTGAAACCCACAAGAGATGAAGAACAACTTTCCCCAGAGACGGCACAACACACAATCCACTAAGAACTCCACTTAGTGATTCTTATCGCTTCTAGCCCACACCAGGTTCCAAAAGCCCCTTTTTCTTGTAACAAACAGTTCTCTGGCACTACAACACTTAACTTTTGTATGAAAAAGGTTGTTCTACTTTTCTGAGTGCCATAAAAGTGTTTAAGTAGAGAAATTAGGGTTTGGAAATTGGGATTTTCAGAATTAGGGTTCTTGGGAAAAGGGTTTTCGAAAATAGGTTTGATTTGAAGTTAAAAATCAAAATCTGACTGAAATAATCGATTAAAAGAAGTATTAATCGATTGAAACAGAGCCAAATATCAACAGAACCCAAACCTCTCTGTTTTAATCGATTAAAAGGTGGTTTAATCGATTAAACCGCCTGATAATCGATTAAAAGTTGGTTTAATCGATTAAACCGCCTGATAATCGATTAAAAGTTGGTTTAATCGATTAAACCAGTGAGTTGTTACAGAAAATGATTTTTCTCACTGTTTTAATCGATTATTTCCCTATTTAATCGATTAAAGCCGAGCCTGGATGATATATTTGAGCTTTTTGAAGCTTCTAAGGTGCAGACTATGTACTGGCTATCTTAAAATCTAATATTACAGACTCAATCTAATTGAAACAGAGTTATTACAATACAAAACAAGTCTTCAACACTCTAAGTCTTTGTGTTCTTGAATCATCATCAAAATCAACAATCTTCATGTCTATCAAGTGCAGCATCAAGTCCTTGAATGTTCAACAAAAATAAGAATTATATACAAGCTAGTTGATGTTATATAATCCTAAATATATGATTAAAAGACTTACCATATGCATGTCATGTTCATGTGTGTTGATAAGGCCAACTCTCTGTAGGCTCCCTCTTTTTTAGATGCCCTATGTTTTTAGATGCCCTATTTTTTTTTGGGTCTGCGCACATTTAGAGCGATACATTGTGAGTTCCAATGTTCTAATAAACTGCTTTGAATTTGCTACTCTCCAATCCAATCTGGCCTATGACCAATTGCCCTTGCATCCCTAAATATATCACTAAGTCTCGTGAGATGCTTGGGAATCAAAATTCTTCTTTATTTGATTTTCTTGCTCTACTCTCTATTGAACCTTCATCTATAAGAGTAAAAATTGTTATAGAGATTATATATATATATATATATATATATATATATATATACATTAATAAAAGCTGACAATAATACTTAAACAAATAATTAAGTAGGACAATTTTAAGTTACCTAAAAGCGTTTCCAAGAATACTCTTTATTATTACCAGGAATCATTCTCCATGTCATCCATGAAGAAATTTTTGTTTAATACTCTTTGTGACAACTTGTGATGCAACCTTAGACGAAAGAAACTTAATTTCAAAGAAAAAGTTATGTGTGTCATTCAAAAATATGAAATTTGTAATCATTCACAAAATATGTGTGTCATTCTTTAACACATCACATGGCCTGATTGGAAAAATCCCTTAGGTCTTGATTTTTCACACTACATGACTCATTATGGATCTACAAATATAAAATGCACCAAATGTTATGTTAATACCTATACACCATATTTAAAAGAGAATGATAATATGACAATGCTTGTGATTCACTTATTTGCTCTGGTGGCAAAAATGAACTGGCCAAATAGAAAATGCTAAAAGGTTACTTTAAGAATGTGACAAAGAATTTAATAATGAAATTGAAAAGAAGTGTGGTTTGAACTTATTCAAGGTACGATTTAACTTGACAATTGATTAATACATGGGCTGACTTAAATTCAATATCAGTTAACCAATGAGTCAACTCCCGTTCAGATGGACGACCAACTTGTCAAAAGGGTGATAAGAATGACACTTGTATTTGACTTTGGAAATGCATTTTATTTCTAGGTTGTCGTGGTGACAACATGAAGTTATTGAAATTATGAGAAAAAAAGTATGTTAGCTCACGATTCAAGTAAGCCTCACAAATTGATCCTTCAACTTTGACCTTATTTTTGACCGAACCTTTAGACTCACCCATGAATCTATACAATTAAATAAGCAAGATTATGAATGATAAAATTAATAAAAATAACATATGAAACACATACGATAATCATTTCAACATCTTTCAAATGGATACATATACCTATATTACATGGGCCCACTAAGCTAAGCTTCATATGGAAGATGAATAGGGTGATGTTCCATTGAATCAAAGAATACAAGACAAAATATTCTTTCCAACTTGCAAAGAATGATTGGAATATTTTCTTTCATCCTAATAAGTTCTTCCCTTTTCAACGTTGTAAAACACAAATTTTTGAAGAAATGACTAATTTCAATAAGAAGATTTAAAACATGTACTGGTAACACACTAAAAGAAATAAGAAGTAAATATTCCATGAATGCATGACAACGATGACTTTTCATGCCATCAATCCTCCCTTTTTCAATATCGACACATCTTGCCAAGTTGGAAGAATAATCATTAGGCATCCTAAGTTCTTTCATCCAACAATAAAACTACCTTTGCTTGTGCCTTTAACTCCAAGTCTCGACGCCTACAATACAAAGCTATATCCTTCCTTGCCTTCTCATTATCTTTTGTCTTTTCATTTACATTCATCACATTATTAGATATGTTATAAAAAAAATCTTCTCTATATGCACTACATCAAGATTTTATCTTAACAAATTATCTCTTCAATATGGAAGATCCCAAAATATGCTTCTTTTTGTCTAATTATGTAACTCTCCATATCCTTATATGTTAGAATCGCGCAGCGGAATGTTCGCGTGGTCGGACAAAAACCAAGAGGGGGGGGGGGGTGAATTGGTTTCTTAACAAAAATTAGGTTTTCAAAATTTTCCCCAAATTTTACCGATTAAAAACTGTGTAAATGTAAATAGAGAAGAGATAGAATCTTACACAGGAGATTTATACTGGTTCAGATCAAAAGACCCTACGTCCAGTTGCTAATCACTCAAACAGAGGATTAACACTTTCACTATAATCAAAGTTTGTTACAAACAAATTACAATGGAAAAGATAAAGTAAAGAAAACACCTCTCTTGAAATCCACAAGAGATGAAGAACAGCTTTCCCCAGAGACGGCACAACACACAATCCACTAAGAACTCCACTTAGTGATTCTTATCGCTTCTAGCCCACACCAGGTTCCAAAAGCCCCTTTTTCTTGCAACAAACAGTTCTCTGGCACTCACAACACTTAACTTTTATATGAAAAAGGTTGTTCTTCTTTTCTAAGTGCCATAGAGAAGCTTAAGTAGAGAAATTAGGGTTTGGGAATTGGGATTTTCGAAACTAGGGTTCTTGGAAATAGGGTTTTCGAAAATAGGGTTGATTTGAAGTTAAAAATCAAAATCTGACTGAAATAATCGATTAAATGAAGTGTTAATCGATTATTACAGAGCCAAAATCAACAGAACCCCAAAACTCTCTGTTTTAATCGATTAAAAGACACGTTAATCGATTAACGAGCTGTTAATCGATTAACAGGGGTGTTAATCGATTAAACCAGTGAGCAGATACAGAAAATGGTTTTTCTCACTATTTTAATCGATTATTTCACCAATTAATCGATTAAAGCCGAACCTCTTTGATAAATTTGAGCTTTTTGAAGCTTCTAAGGTGCAGACTATGTACCGGCTATCTCAAACTCTAATATTACAGACTCAATCTAATCAAAACAGAGTTATTACACTATAAAACAAGTCTTCAACATTCTAAGTCTTGTGTTCTTGAATCATCATCAAAATCAACAAGCTTTATGTCCATCAAGTTCAACATCAAGTTCTTGAATGTTTTAACATTATATCCTTGTGACACCACATTCAATTACTTTTAGAAAATATTTTACTCTTCTTCAAACTTGTGTAGGTGTTAGCCTAGGAGGTGACCTTTCTACTTCGACTTCTCCTTTCAAAAGGATTTAATGTTCCTTCTAAATGGATAACCATTTGCTAAGAACCTTCAATGCGAGTCAAACCAATAATTTTTACGATCATAATTTAATATAAAGGATTTCTATGCTCCATGCAATGTGGACAAGCCAATCTACCATGAGTCTCCTAACCAGATAACATCCCATAAGTCGGGAAGTCATTAATTGTCCACATTAAAGCAGCCCTCATCATAATTTTTTTTTCAAATCATCAATTAAAGGCTTTAAGTAAACATCAATAGAGGCATTTAGATTCGATGGACCCAAAATTACGCAAGTTAGAAACATATATGACTTTGACATGCACATTTCAAGAGGAGGATTGCATGGGGTGATAATGATGGGCCAACAAGAATAAGGTGAAAATGAAACCTGAATATATGGATTAAATCCATTAGAGCATAACACAAGTTTGACATTACATGGATCATCAACAAAAGTTGGATGCTTTCAATTGAAGTGCTTCCAAGCTTCACCATCTTATGGATGACGTAACACATTCGAATTTTTATTGCCATGATGACAATTCATTTGCCCAGCAGTTTGCATTGATGCAAATATTCTCTGTAATCTAAGAATTATAGGCAAGTAAAATATGACACTTACTGGAACTGGTTTTTTATGACTTGATATAGTATTATTCTCATGATATATTGGTTTTTGACAAAATTTACATTGAATCAATGTAACATCTTTTTTTCTCTTGTCATTGTCATTAAAACATACACCCATTCACTCAACAATTGATCATCTTCACCTCTAATCCCAACTTTGATATTAATCTTTTAGCATCATAATAAGTTATTGGAAAACTGTCTTTCATAGGTGTGACATCCAATAACATCGTGTCATAAAGTCTAAGCAATAATTAGGAATATTCTAATTTGACTTGCAAGCTAAAAGTCTAATACATATTCATAGTTTTGAATCTATTTCCCCTTCAAATAATGGTTTATTTGTCTCCACTAATAAATTATAAAACCTTTGAATTGCTTCAATTGGTGGCCCTTCTATGTTAAAATACTCGGGCCCTTGAAATGACTTATGTTTTTAGAGAGAATTGTACATTATATTTTGCATTGACATAATTTGGTCTTATTCAGTCATGTGTACATCGATACTTGAACCACCAACACAATTATGATCAATATTCTCTTCAACTTCAGGCACACATTCACTGTGATCAGTTCAAATAGTTTAGTTTGAACCCTTGCTTGTAAAGGTGAACTTTGACGATTTCATCCTTCAAAATTCTTGTACAATCGCATTTGGTGCATGGACACTGAATCCCCCATCACGTTCATAATACTTGTCAAGCAGTTCTAACAAACTCTTTAACCCCTATAACAAAAGACTCTTTCAAACCTCTTCTATCACTATAATATCTATCATACATCCAACCACGAAAGGAACACTATCAGTTTTCTGTTATAATGAAGAAATAAGATCAATTGATTTTGGATGTTGACAGATCAATTGCAATGTAAACTTGAAAATGGGGTTTGTATAGATGTAATACAACTCATAGGTGTACTACAACTCAAACTTTGATGTTGAGCACCAGATCATATAATGATAATTTCATGGGAAACTCAGACAAAACATTATTAACTTACTATTTGTTAGACAAATAACATTTAGGGGGGGGGGTGAATAGATGCACAAATTAAATAAATGCCAAATTAAAAATTTATTTTAAGATGTCCAATATTTATTAATTCAATTTTAATTATCAAATTGAACAGATATAGCGAAAGTGATATAATCAGATAGATAAGGGGAAGAAAATAAGTTGATGTTATCACAGAGGTATAAGGAAGAGAAAAATACATAGTAATTTATACTAGTTCGGGTATAACCAACCCTATATCCAGTTCCCAGTCAACTTTTAACACAAGAGTGACCCCAATTCACTATCTTTTAAATTCAGTTCACAAATTACAATCAACTCAGCAAAAAGTAAACTAATTCAAAAGACAATCACCTCCTTAGAAACCCACTAGGGAAGAACACCTCCTCTGAACAAATCAAAGGATGAACACACCTCCTTAGAATCCCACTAAGGATGAACACCTCCCTAGAATCCCACTAGGGATGACCACCTTTTCTGAACAAATCAAAGGATGAAAACACCTCCCTGAACAAATCAAAGGGATGAACAGTTTCCACACAGGAAACAAAAAAAAAACACAACAGAATGACAGTGACTACTTAAACCCTAAACAAAGAATTTAACAATCAATCACTTAAGCCCATAAAGGATGAAGGTGTTAGAAATGTAGGCTGAGATCAAGAGGGGGGGTGAATTGATCTTTGAAAGATTTTCACAATTTACAGATTATCTATTTCAAAGATTAAGAATTCTGACCAGTTCTTGAATCACACACAGCAAGCAATCAAAATAAAGGCAGTGACAAAATTAAATGAGAGAAAGGTTTAGAAAGATACAACCAAGATTTATACTGGTTCACCCAATCCCAGGGCTACGTCCAGTTTCCAGCCAAATTCCAGTTGGGTTCCACTAGATTGAACGTTTTACAGATTACAACTTTAATCTCACACTCAATCTACCACAAGAACCAAAATTCCAGTCCCTACACCTAAACCTTCACCAAGAACCAAATTCCAGTTCTTGAGCAACCCTGCAGCCAAATTCCAGCTACAGAAACCAATGCCCACAATTCTAGGCACCCACGATACAGTAAAGAAAGTAAAGAAACAAATAGAAGAAACTAGAACGCTCAAACCAGATTTATGCAGCTCTGCAGTATGAGTTTCTTCTCCAAAAGAATGCAAAATTTGCCTCAAGATAGAACTTCTATGAACTTCACAAAACTAGCACGATTCTCTCTTGAAAGTAGCACTTATGATTGCTTGATTGATTGCTAAAGATGTGTTTTAAAAAGTTCAAGCAACTCTGTTTATATAGAAGATTTTCAAAACTGCTGATTTATTTAATCTGTTAAAATAATCTTTTAATCTGTTAAAAGTCTTGTTTTAATCTATTAAAACTTCTTTTAATCTGTTAAAAAGTTCTTGATTATTTTCCGATTTGTTTTAACCGATACGACACCGTTTATATCAATTAAAACTCTTTGTAAAAAATCTTCAAAACTGTTTTAATCGATTGTTCCGTCTTTCAATCGATTAAAATACTGCAAAACATTCTTATAAACTTTTCTAAGTGATTTTAACTGATAACAATCTGTTTTAATCGATTAAAACACTTTGAAAAAAGTTCACTTAGTTATTTTAATCGATTGAAACGCATTTTAATCGATTATAATTCTGCCAAAAGATTTCATAAAACTTTCTAAGTTATTTTAACTGATAGCAAGCTTGTATTAATCAATTAAAACATTATGGAAAAACCTCTTAGTTGTTTTAATCGATTATTTCACATTTGTATCGATTAAAATACTGACAGAACAACTTTCAAAACACTTCAAGTTATTTCAATCGATTATTTCGAGTTTGTATCGATTAAAATTCTGCCAAAACACTTTTCAAAATATTCTAAGTCATTTTAATCGATTATATCAATTCTATATCAGTTAAAATACTGGCAGAAGGTTTTCAAAAATCCTTCTAATGAAAGCAATCGATTATTTTGAAAACATATCAGTTAAAAACCTGTTACAAAAGTGTTAAGAACATTTTAGTTGATAAAACTTATATACTATTAGTTAAAATAGTTAATTAAAAACCTTTTAACAAAATACTTTGTTTTTAACCGTTTGAACATTTTTTAGAGGCATTTGCAAAATCTTTTAAATGAAGAAACCTCATGCATCAGAGAGATAAAAATGATTATACCTAAGCAGAGATGCAGACTCACTAATCCTACTACCCTTTTATCTAAGTGACCTTTGACTGGCACAAAGTTGCCTTTGACTTCATTTTTGACTTCATCAAATCAACAAGATCTTTGCCAAAGTAATTCAATAAGATCTTCATCACTTTCAATCTCCCCCTATTTGATGAAGACAAACACCTCTTTGAATAATAACTCTGCAGAAGAAGTCACTTGAATATATAGATTAGTGAGTATTCAAAAATTAATCATTTTCCCATTTCTCCCCCTATATTGCTACTCCCCCTAAATAAAGAAAATCGATATTATTTCTCCCTCTTTTGACTTCATCAAAAATAGGGAACAGAGGAACAAAAACTATGCATGATATGTATCAGTTTTTGACAACCAGTAAAAGATTTGAACAAGATACCTTACTCATGTAAAGGCCAATCAAAGTTGATTCAAACTTATCTTCATTAACACGTTTGTAATAAATACAATTAACACGTGTAAAGATAAGGGAACCATGCTTTAGTAGCATGTTTCAAGAACAGCCATTAACTAAAGCCTTTAATTTTTCTTTCCAGAGTAATAATCGATTAAAAACAGGACGAAATCGATTAAAATGATCTTGTTACTAGTTTTAATCGATTAAAATAATGTTTTAATCAATTAAAACAGTGATGAATTTCGAAAAAATGAAACATAAGTTGATTTAATCGATTAAATCGACATTTAATCGATTAAAAACAGTAAGAAAAATGTTGTATAAGTGCTTTTAATCGATTTAAAGCTTGTTTTTATCGATTAAAACAACCAATTTTGAAAAACTAAGTAATGTTTGATGCATCTAACATGCCTAATTTAGTTCGGATTTTGTAAAATCGATTATTAGGAAAATGTTTTAAGATAATATCAACTAGATTGATTAAGTTTTAATCAATAGATCCATCAAAAACAGAATAATATCTTATGTAGTTGATTTAATTGATGTAAACTAGTTTTAGTTGATACAAACACATGACATACAGGTTTTAATCGATTAATACGCAAATTAATCGATTATTTTGATGTGAATTTCCTATGTAAGTATTTCTTTTAATCGATTAAATCTATTTTGTATCAGCTAAAATTATCAGAGATTTATGTTTAATTCTATCTAGGCTCTCTTAATTCAAATTAAAACCTTCATCATATTAAGCAAAGTTAAAAAGATTGTTTCTGGTTTACAACCAGTTAATATTATAGACCAGAAATGAAAATTAGCAGTAAAAGAAATATGCCATAAGAAAAAGATAGGAAGGGACCCTTTTTTCAACAACTCAATCATCCCAATTCCTTTGGTTGAGCTGCATATCTTCCAGTTTGGTGTAAATATCAACAATCTGGTTTCCAAGGTTTGTAAACTGATTATTGGTCTACTGGAAATGTTGATAGGTCATTTGCATATGCTTCCTTTGGTTTTCCTGCATTGTGGCCATTTGAGAAAGCATGGACCTTTCAAATTGAGACAGAGAAGTCCCACGGTCAGGTTGTTCCATGTAAGGAATTATCTCCATGTTTTCATATGATGCTTCCCCACCAGTGGATTCAGGAACCTCTGCAGCAGCTGGAGAGGAAGGAATTTGACCTTGCTCATCTTCTTCATCATCATCTTCAGACATCCCAGCATCAACTTTAGAAATCCATTCATCATCAATTTTAATAAACCCCATTTTTCGTAAGGTTGAGTCATCAATCTCATTAGATGCTTTCAGAGTTTCTACATACTCCCCTTCTAAATCTACTACAAAATGTCTAAAGAATTTATTGATTAACAAAGCATAAGGCAATTTATAATCAGCAAGCCTCTTGGCTTTTACCATGTGATCTTTAATAACATAGACCCAGTTAACACGAATCCTATTTTCAATGCAATACATAAGAGCTAAATCACCCTCATTGAGTATAGCATGATTACTCCCCTTTGGAGTAAGAATCCATGCAATAATGAAGGCAAGAATTCTTGATTCAAGCCTCATCTTCCCAGCATTGAAAATTCTTACTGAATCATCTTGATCTTTGAGACAGGTACGAAAAAATTGAATTTTGTTAAACTCTGGCAATTCAACAATATTACCTCTAGAGACTTTTACACCAACATCTTTGAGGCCAACAACTTCATCCCAAATATCAGGAGTAATGACCATATTAACTCCTTTTACCTGAGATCTTAATGTGGAACCACTGACAGTGAAATTTGAATAAAACACTCTTACCAAATCTGGTTGAATGTTGCCAGTATATTCCAGAAAATTCTTCAGTTTTTTATTCTTCAGTTTTCTTCTTAACGAAGTAAACCCTTCTTCATCCAGCCAAGCAAACCTTATGAATTTGGGAATTACGAGTTGATTTTGACTGAAATGAGTGATGAAATTATTCATCTTTTCTATATCACCACTGAACCAATTTTCAAGATGACCTCCTTGATTTTCAGTAGAGGAAGACTCTCCCTTTTGTTTCTTCCTTGATTTTGATCTTTTGAACATGTTTGTAGTAGAGATTCGAGAGGAGATTTTGAAAATATGAAAACAGAAGAAAGATGATAAGTTGAAAAATGGTTGAGCAAATACAGAACCTGGTTTGATGAAGATCGGATTTCAAATTTTTGAAATCCAAAGAGACAGAACTGCAACGTTTCAGCTTTAAATACAATTTTCCCCTTCACCAAAGACAGAGGCACATGTTTCTAGACGATGGGTACATCAGTTATTTTGTTCTTTGATAAATTTTTGACTTGGTCAACAGATGCAATAAATGTATTATGCAGATTTTGATTAACATAAAAACTTGGATTTTTGACTTTGATTTGCTGACCAATTTTCAATTGGCTGTTGTTAAAATTATTTTCAGGAACAAATTAATCGATTAATCAACAAATTAACCTATTAATTTGATCTTTAATATTAGGTTTGAAAATGCAACAGTGAAATAATCGATTTATACATAAAAGAATCGATTAATTTTGTACTTGAAAAAATTTAATAAGATAATAACATAATTTTAATCGATTAAAATGAGGAAGAATCGATTAATTTTGACATCTTAGTGATTTTAGCTGATATAAATCCTTTTTAATCGATTGAATCAGTTAGACTAGATTCCTGAGAACATTTTAATCGATTGATTCGTATTTCAATCGATTAAAACTGTACGGATTGCTTTTCTGGTATTCTCTGTAAGTGATTTTAATCGATTAAAACTGTTTTATATCAATTAAAACATTCAGTTTATGAAACCAGAACCAAATTTTCTATTTTGAACACCAAGGGACTTCCAGATTTTGTTCCTGCAAAACAAATTTAGCATATTTCTGGTACCCTTTTTATAATCACTGGGTCCAATTAGGTTATTTGAAATGAATTTTTGGGAATCCACTTCATTCTACCTCTAGGAATAACATACTTCTTAATTCTACAATATTTCACAGAATGACCTTTTTTCATGCAGTAAAAACATTTAATCACAAATGATGCGTATGATTTCCTGTTTACATTTGTTTTTCTGAATTTCTTGCTAGATGTAAATCCAATGCCAGATTTGTCAAAAATAAGTTTTTGTGACCCAAGAAGAACATCAAGATTAGCTTGACCTTGTGTAAACTTTGAAACAGTTTGTGATAAAAAGTCAATCTTCTTTTGTAATTCTGAACAATTATTACATGGTCTATTACATACACAATCAGAATTATCATGGATTAATTTTAAAAAGTCAAGATCAGTTTCATCTTCAAGAATTTTCTTTTCAAGAGAATCTACTCTATTTACTAACCAATTATTCATGCCTTTTAGCCTATCATTTTCTTTTTGCAATTTCTTAGTTTCTTCATGCATTTCATTAAATGCTTCTTGTAATGAATTATAATTCACCAAATTTGAAGAAGAGTTAGAACTTACACTGCTGGTTTGATGATTTTGATTTGCCATTAGACACAAGTTAGCTTCTTCATTATCAGAATTTTCTGTTGATGAAGTATCATTATCATCCCATGCTACATATGCTCTTCTTTTGACTTTTTCCTCTTTCTTATCATTGTATTTGTTCTTTTCTGGGCACTCCATTCTTACATGACCCTGCTTACCACAACCATAACATTTATAGTTAAAAGAATCATATTTCTTCTCATACCTTTTGTGTTTTTCTTTATCTTGAATCTTTTTCTTGAGAAATTTGTTGAACTTTCTGACAAGCAGTCCAAGATTTTCACTTTCCTCCTCTGATTCTTGACTTCTTTCTTCAACCTTGAGTGCTATACTTCTACCTTTTTTTTCAGAGACTTCTTGCTCATTGAATCTGTTAATTTCCATTTCATGTTCTCTGAGTTTGCCAAACAAGAAAGTTGTTGTCATGATGGATAAGTCTTTTGATTCTGAGATTGTTGTGACCTTAGGCTGCCATGACCTGTCAAGACATTTCAGAACTTTAATATTTAATTCTTCTTTATCAAAAGTTTTACCTAAGCCCATTAGATGATTGATGATATGAGTGAAGCGCTTCTTCACATCTGCAATACTTTCTCCAGTTTGCATTTTAAACAACTCATATTCTCTTATGAGAGTATGTTTTCTGGCTCTCTTTACATCAGTTGTTCCCTCATGAGTAACCTCAAGAACTTCCCACATTTCCTTGGCAGATTTGCATTAGGAGACCCTGAAAAACTCATCCATATTTAGTGCAGAAGTAATTATGTTTTTAGCAAGTACAATCACTTTGAACTTTTTTCTTTTCTTCATCATTTAAACTAGACCATTCTTTTTCTGTAATTAATGGACCATTAGCAATTACATCCCAAACATTCCTATCAATAGATTCAATAAAGATCTTCATCCTAATCTTCCAAAATGGATAATCTGTACCACAAAATAGTGGAGGTCTATTAATAGAAGCTCCCTCAGAAAAAAGTAATTTGTTTTCAGCCATTAAAGATTTGGACCAAAAGCCTTGAGTATTTTTCAAGACCCTTGCTCTGATACCAATTGTTAGAAATGTAGGCTGAGATCAAGAGGGGGGGTGAATTAATCTTTGAAAGATTTTCGCAATTTACAGATTATCTATTTCAAAGATTAAGAATTCTGACCAGTTCTTGAATCACACACAGCAAGCAATCAAAATAAAGACAGTGACAAAATTAAATGAGAGAAAGGTTTAGAAAGATACAACCAAGATTTATACTAGTTCACCCAATCCTAGGGCTACGTCTAGTTTCCAGCCAAATTCTAGCTGAGTTCCACTAGATTGAACATTTTACAGATTACAACTTTAATCTCACACTCAATCTACCACAAGAATCAAAATTCCAGTCCTTGCACCTAAACCTTCACCAAGAACCAAACTCCAGTTCTTGAGCAACCCTGCAGCCAAATTCCAGCTACAGAAACTAGTGCCCACAATTCCAGGCACCCACAATATAGTAAAGAAAGTAAAGAAACAAATAGAAGAAACTAGAATGCTCAAACTAGATTTATGCAGCTCTGCAGTATGAATTTCTTCTCCAAAAGAATGCAAATTTTGCCTCAAGATAGAACTTCTATGAACTTCACAAAACTAGCACGATTCTCTCTTGAAAGTAGCACTTATGATTGCTTGATTGATTGCTAAAAGATGTGTTTTAAAAAGTTCAAGCAACTCTGTTTATATAGAAGATTTTCAAAACTGCTGGTTTATTTAATCTGTTAAAAGAATCTTTTAATCTGTTAAAAATCTTGTTTTAATATGTTAAAACTTATTTTAATCTGTTAAAAAGTTCTTGATTATTTTCCAGATTTGTTTTAACTGATACGACACGGTTTATATCAATTAAAACTCTTTGTAAAAAATCTTCAAAACTGTTTTAATCGATTGTTTCGTCTTTCAATCGATTAAAATACTGCAAAACATTCTTATAAACTTTTCTAAGTGATTTTAACTGATAACAATCTGTTTTAATCGATTAAAACACTTTGGAAAAAGTTCACTTAGTTATTTTAATCGATTGAAACACATTTTAATCGATTATAATTCTGCCAAAAGATTTCATAAAACTTTCTAAGTTATTTTAACTGATAGCAAGCTTGTATTAATCGATTAAAACATTATGGAAAAACCTCTTAGTTGTTTTAATCGATTATTTCGCATTTGTATCGATTAAAATACTGACAGAACAACTTTCAAAACACTTCAAGTTATTTCAATCAATTATTTCGAGTTTGTATCGATTAAAATTCTGCAGAACACTTTTCAAAATATTCTAAGTCATTTTAATCGATTATATCAATTCTATATCGGTTAAAATATCGGCGAAGGTTTTCAAAAATCCTTCTAATGAAAACAATCGATTATTTCGAAAACATATCGGTTAAAAACCTGTTACAAAAGTGTTAAGACCATTTTAGTTGATAAAGCTTATATACTATTAGTTAAAATAGTTAATTAAAAACCTTTTCACAAAATACTTTGTTTTTAACCGTTTAAACATTTTTTAGAGGCATTTGCAAAATCTTTTAAATGAAGAAACCTCGTGCAACAGAGAGATAAAAATGATTATACATAAGCAGAGATGCAGACTCACTAATCCTACTACCCTTTTATCTAAGTGACCTTTGACTGGCACAAAGTTGCCTTTGACTTCATTTTTTACTTCATCAAATCAATAAGATCTTTGCCAAAGTAATTCAATAAGATCTTCATCACTTTCAGAAGGTAATAAAATAAGAACAGTCACACCTGGGTAATGGAGATGACAAATTGTAGAAGCCTGTAGAATGTCAACCTCCAAGAACAAGTGTGATTAACAATGAAAGCACAGTAGGCAATGGAGAAGAGAGTTTTGGTAAAATATCTCTATGGCAATGGAGAAGAGGGTTTTTTCAAAACATGTAAAATATCTTTGTTACCTTGCTCATAATTCTTTTCTCAAAACTGATTGAATGTAAATTATATTTTCGAATTTTTTAATTGTGTGTTTTTTATTTTCAATCAAAACTTAATTAAATAGAAAAATAGCATCCAAAAATGGTCGTTGGACATTAATATTTTCGTGGATAAAAATTAGGATATATTAAAAAATATTTATTCTTCAAAACAAATATATTTTTGAATTTCGAACTGCCATAATCGATTATCTCCCCAACATAATCGATTATGTCGAGGTAAAAATCAATTTCTTAATTCCGATGCATCATAATCAATTATGATAGTGAAAAATGTCATGTTACGAAATTTTATCACACTTGTGCTTTAGAGGCTTATGCATAATACCACTTTATCAACTTGTACCTCCATATCCAGTATTCTAAGACTCTATCTAGTCTTTAGAAATCATTTTGGGTTTGCTTGAATCTTGAATAGAATCTTTATCAAATCATATATTGGACTTGCTTGAGTCTTGAATGTTGTTGACTTGAATCATCATCAAAATCATCTCTTGGAAATGTAGGGACATGTTTCACATTTCCATGAATCTCCCCCTTATTGTTTTCGTTATTTTGTCCTTGAACAAGACAAAACTTGTCTTTATGCATAAAATCCAATCTAGATGTTGGATTGTGATGAATTGGAGTTTATTTAAAGATGGATTAACATACTCTATGTAAACTAGAATTTAGAAATAGTTTAGAATCTTTTTTAATGGAAGAAAGAAATAAAACATTGTATGTAACCTAAAACAATGCATGAATGGGACAATGGCATACTAGCCACGATTGAAATGAAAAAAAAGTATCAAAATCACAAGCATAAATGAGCACATGTTATCACAACCATGTGTGCCATTCTAACATAAATCAGAACCTTTAAATAATACCATAAATTAACAACCATGATATATTAGAACCTTTCAATGATATGCCAAATCATTATGTAAGCTAAAATATTAAGAAACATGAATGGGTTGTATGCTTAAGTATGTGGAATAACAATTGCAATACCTACTACATTTAAAATCTCCAATTTCACCATTTAAATTAAATGAAACATAACAAATACATGCATTTGAAGACATTACTTAAAAAATTACTCTATCATTGAATATAATACAAGACTATAACGTTATGGCGTAGGAAGTGTTTTATGTATCTATAAGACAGTTATTTAAGAAAAAAAATTATCTACTGGATTATTTTATTTTATACTAGTGCAGTAGCTGCCTTCACTAATCAAAACCTTAATTCACTACTAGAAAAATGGTTAATAGTGACCGAAATTAGTAACCGAAAAATTCAGTCACTGATAGTAACTGAATCAGTGACCGATTTCCGTTTTATATTTAGTGACTGATTTAGTGACTAAAATTTCAGTCACGAAAATCGGTCACTGATTCGGTCACAAAATCAGTCACTGATTCGGTCACTACTAGAAAAATGGTTAATAGTGATTGAAATTAGTGACCGAAAAATTCAGTTACTAATAGTAACTGAATCGGTGACTGATTTCTCTTTTTATATATAGTGACTAATTTAGTGACTAAAATTTCAGTCACTAAACAAATAATATATAAATTAGTGACTATTTTTTATTTATATAAATAATTTTTAAAAATATTTTAATAATATATTAAATATAAATCTACTTAATAATTTAAAATAATTGATAAAAATTTTAATAACATTATAAAAAATTTAAAAAATAATTTATTAACTTATTAAATAATTTAGTAATATAGTATGTAAATAAAAAAATTAAAATTAATTATTAAATTAATTACCAATTCAATCATTAAAATAATTATTAATTTAATCTCTTTTATATATATAATCAATGATTAAATTAATTATTAGTTTAGTCTCTTTTTGATATATATATATATATATATATATATATATATTACTTTTATGTTAATAAAAATGTATTTCAGTGTATTTATAAAAAAATTAAAATTATTTTAATTATTGAATTGATATTTCAAATTTATATTAATATTTTAAATAATTTAGTAATTGGATAAATATTTTAAGTTTATATTAGTATTTTTATAAAAGTGTAAAGATTAAGTGAACTTATTTTAAAATTTAATTAAACATAATAATATAATATACTATTAACCATAAATATGCGAAAATTTAGTTAGAAATTAATTTTAAGTTTTATCGTTTTTATTTAAAAAAATTGTTAAAAAAAATCAAAATAATTAATTAAAATAAAGAATTTTAATTTAATAAATGTGTTAATATTATTAGTTATTGGAGAATTAAATTTATAATAATAATTATATAAAATTATAGAATTAATAAAATTTAAATTATTGGTATTTTTTTAATCATGAAGCTAAATTTTGATAATATTAATAAATTAAAATAAAAAAAAAACAAAAAAAATTATATATATATATATATATATCACTTTAATTATTTTAATTAAAAATAATTTCATTAAAAAACTAATATTTGAAAATAAAAATGCAAAAGTATATAGTTTTTCTTTTATTTAATTATATTTTTTATTTTTTACTTTTTGGGTTTTAGTCCATAACAACAATTTAATTGCTCTAATTTCCACAAAAATATATAATTTCTCTTATTAACAAATAAATTATATTTATATACAAATAAATATATATATCCGTGTAAATATATAAATATAAAATATATAAATAAAAATATATTTATATATTTTGATATATTTATATATTTATATGTTCGATGTGAGGATCACGCTAGAGGGTGAAAGTGTGTGTCGAGTGAGTTTTCAAAATTTGATGTCAAATTTGTGAGCGAGTCTCTGTATATGGATTTTTAATTTAATGATAGAATATAATCTTTATAATTTATTTATATAATGATATAAAATAATTGTTTTCTTTATTTATTTTTATTTTATTTTAATTTATTCTTTTTATCTTTTTTTTCTTCTATTTTTTAATTAAAATTCTTATATTAAAATAATTTTTCATTATTAAAAATAATTAAATATTTATTTTTAAAATTATTTAATTTAACAAATTATTATGAATTAATCTATGTCTAGAAAAAATAATTATTAAAAGATGATTTTGATTAATTTATAATAATATATGTTAGGAAAAAATTGTTCTATTAATAATCATAATTAGATTAATTTATAATAATTTGTTAAATTAAATAATTTTAAAAATAAATATATAATTATTTTTAATATTGAAAAAATTATTTTAATATAAGAATTTTAATTAAATAATAGAAGAAAAAAATATAAGAAGAATAAATTAAAATAAAATAAAAATAAATAAAGAAAAAAATTATTTTATATCATTATATAAATAAATTATAAAGATTATATTGTGTCATTAAATTATAAACTCATATAAAAAGACCCGCTCACAAATTTGACATCAAATTTTAAAAATCTACTCGACACACTTTCACCTTCGAGCGTGTCCTCACATCCAACATATATATATATATATATATATATATATATATATATATTTGTATTTATATATTTTATATTTATATATTTACACGGATATAATTTATTTGTATATAAATATAATTTATTTGTAAATTATTATAAAAAATTCCTAGTAGCTAAGTGGTTGGAGTATCAGTCTCTAACTCTAAGGTACTGGGTTCGAATCCTGTCGATAACGATTCTTTCAATCTAATAATAATTCAAATTTCTAAAAAAATATAATAAATAATAAAAATATATTATAAAAGAATATAATAAAAGGGAGATTAGAGAGTTATAAAAAAATATTTTTAATTTTTTAATGTTTTTGTTAGTGACCGATATAGTGACTCGACTCAATCGGTCACTGATTCGGTCACTAAATCGGTTACTGATTCGGTCACTGAATCAGTCACTAATTTGGTCACTGAAATCAGTGACCAAGGAAATAGTGACTGATTTGGGTTGGTTACTATTTCGGTCACTATTTTAGTTAGTGATCGATTTTGATCATTTAGTGACCGAAAATTCGGTCACTATTTGATGTTTTTGTTGTAGTGATTCTACTAATTTTTAGTTCCACTTAGTGACTTTCAATGCAAGATTTATGCAAAATAATGTATATTTGAACTCAATGAACATTGTTGAATGAAATCATGTGTAAGCTCAATAAACACTCACAATGACGATGTGTTGTAAGTCTAAAACAATTTGCAGTGGTACTTAAATACCATGTTTTGCCAAAATATGTTTCCACTTGCCAATTGAAACTGCTTCAAACCTCCCAATAGTGGCTATTGTGCTAAAACACTAGATTCACTATAAGAAGATTTTGGCATAATCCAACTACTAAACATTGGAAATTAAAAAAAAAATTGTCCTATTAATTTTGTCTAACAAGATGAACAAAGATATAAAATGGAAAATTGTCCAATTAGACTTAAATCTAGGTGTCTCTATATACAAATGTAGATTATCGAAAACCGTCCTGATTTTAGGGTCATGTAAATGTTGTTCATGAAGTTGTTAATAAATGTTGGTCAAAATAGTCTCGTAAGTAGCTTTGGATTCAAGACCTTTAAGTGACAATGTCCATTATATAATGTAATTTACCAGGTGCCATTTTAACAATGAACTCACATTTTCTCATATTTAAACTAATTTAAAAAACACTTGGCCTCATTGTTATAATGTAAAACGTGGAGTTGAGATATGGTAAGGTTAAGAAGGACATATATTTTTCCTTGTTTATCGAATTGAAATAATGTGAACAATACATGTATAATAACAACAATTTATTACGTTATCCATTACCTTAAAAACACATGGTAACATTTACCTTTCACCATAACCAATTTACCTTTCACCATAACCAAATACCAAAAGATTATAAGTTCTTACATAGTTTATGATGAGTTTTAGTTATAAAAATACTAGTTGGTGTTGATGATTTGCTTTTGAGCAAAGCTAAATTGGCTAAGTCTCATTTCTTAAATCTCAAGACAACAAGTTTGCCTTCCCATTTAGTAACATGAAGATGTAATGACACTCGAATGTTCTAAGCAAGCAACTTTGCAGCAACGGACCTATGTAGACCCACATAATTTTTTTTTCTATTACATCTGCACCTACATAAGTAGGGCAGACCAACACCCACACAATTCCCTACCCTAAGATAATATGTCTAGCTTATACTAGAATTCAATTATGGTCATACAAATACAAGTGCATATTCAAACTAATAAGCATAAAACTAAATTCATGGATATGCTACACATTTAGGTGACCAAATTATTCCAAAACCCTATAAGAATTTGTTATTAGTGTGCCTAAATATAGTCATACTTGTCAGCCATGGAAAAAAATGAGAATGGATATAAGTAACAATACACACATTACAAAGCAAAAAATGTTCCTTATCAGGCAACAACTATGTCACAAGGACTCTGAACAACGACAACTACCATAGGATCTGCTTTATTGACCCTGTCATTAATCAATATTAATAAATAAGCATTTAAATAGACATAAAAAAAACATGTAAAGACCGTTGGTTTAATTGTTCAAGCACTACTTCCTACCAAATCATTTAAAATTGTACAATAATTTCAACACCTACTTATATAGTTGTCAGGTCTTAAGTCTAGTTTAGTTGCTTAGATGGTTCATGTGGATGTAAGTTAATTATAATGAAAATTGTTTAAGATGGTAAAAGTAAAGAAATGACAATGGTTGTGGGTCTACTAATCATAGAGATCTTGACCATGTAGGATCGTGTTCATTTTGTTATTGGCTATAGTTTGGGCTAGAACAAAAAGGATTTCAGTTTTTTGGATTTAAGGATTGGTTTTTGGAACTGAATTAAGTTCACTTTTGTCATGTATTGAAAAGTGTTGGTAATCTAAGTGAAAGTTCAAGCACATTTCTATCGTGAGGATTCAAGTTCCTATGTATAGTCTATATTCATTGTCACTAAAAAATATGCTAAAAGAAATAACCTTACAACAATAAATTAATACAATATTTATTTTAAATACGTTTGAATTCCATACAAACTAGAAGTTAGTTTATTCCATGTATTTACTACTTATTAGTCAATTGTGGAGGTAGAAGGAGACTGAAGAATGATTTTGGTATTTGTTGTTTGGTTAAATGATCATCCTACGGTCCATCTAGCCAAAATGACCTTAAGCAAATTAAATTTTGCAAAACTATGAAACAATTTTAAAGGTTTTAGATATATAAAATTTATTGGACAAAATAATATTTGGTACGGTGAAAAAGTCCAAAAATATGCAAGCAGGAAAATACATATAGCACACAGAAAAGAAACTAATGAATGATGGAAATATTGCACAAGATATAGTACTAACTGCACCAACACATACTCCAATGAACAAAATTCTAGTGAATGACATCTAAGAAGTTGATATATGCACACAAAGGGAAAAAAATTTATTAAAACTTGGCCATATCATCATGACATGGGATAATCCTTCATAACAGTGTCTAGCTTAAGGCATTGTAGTTTATCCTCACAACAAGTAAGGCCATCACAAGTGCAAATAATCTAACCAACAGGTTTGCCTAATAAATCTCTACCTATCAGTTTCTATACCAACCAAAGAAAAGTAAATTGGGACTGGTTAAGTCACTTAAGGCACAACAACATTTTCAGACTTCCAAGTTTCATACCAAATCCTAAGAGATTTTCCATTACCCTAAACCACCACTATTCAAATTTGCACACTAAATAACTCCATCATAACTAATATTAAATCATCTAGATTCATACCCCCTAAATAACTGCAACTTTGATAGAAATAACACAAAATATACATACCTGATTGTAGATCCCTAATCTTGCCCGGCCTTGTAATAAAGACCAAAAGACCTTCTATTCGAAGATGGATGAAGCCTAAGAAGCCACTAGGAGAGACTATTAGGCCCCATACTAGGATAGGAGGGATTTTTGGCTCAAAAATAAGGATTTTCGCCTTTTAAGGTCGAGACCGCCGTCTCCGATTCGAGACCACCGTCTCGCCTTGCGCGGATGGCGAGACAGCCGTCTCGCCTTGCGCGAATGGCGAGACCGCCGTCTCGTTTGGCGAGACGGCCTTCTCGACCTTGTCAGACGAGACGACCCGTCTCAACCTGACAAACATGAATCCCTATAAATAGGAGCGTCATTCCCCTCATTTCCCACAGTTCTTCCATTCTCTCTCTAGACTTTTCTCCAAATTCTCTTTCTAGAACCCCTCCGAAGCATTTCCGGAGTTTCTGAGAGTTTTCTAGAGTATTTTAGAGCGTTTTCGAGAGATTCCGGCGCTGTAAAGAGTGAAGGGTTGCCAAAAAGCACCCTATTTTTGCAAAGAATTAATAGAAAGCCCGCTTCAGAGGTTCCTACTCTCTCTCTCTACTTTACTGCTTTAATTTTAATTATGCAATAGAAACTAGGGCCATGTAGTCATAATTTTAAATTCCGCAAAATAAAGGGTAAAACCGTATTTTTCACCAGTTTATTTATTTATCCAAAGTAGCTAGCCCATCATAGGGAACCCGAAAGGGGCGTCGTAAGGGAACTAACACTTCCCTTACACGTAACTAACTCCCTTACCCAACTCTGGTTCTAATGGCCAAAGTTGGTTTTTCGAAAACCAATGCCTTTTTAACTCCTTTTCCGATGTTTCCGGTAAAAACGTCGGTGGCGACTCCAGAAGAACCCTTCAAAAACTAGTTCTTGGTTTAGCCCGGTTATCGGACAATCCAAGAACGCCTTTTCGAAAACCTCGCCCCTAGGTTCAGCCTGGTTATCGGACAACCTAAAGGTGTTGTAACCACCAATAAAAACGCAAAAATTGGAAAGTCAAAACCATCGCGTCGCTCCGACCGCCCTCGTTTTGATGGCGGCGACAGATGGCGACTCCATTGGGGAAGCCTAGAGAGTTGATCCCATTTAGTGATGGGCTAGCCTAAAGTAAATAAACCAAGAAAAAGACGCTTTTACCCTACCTTGTATTATAACATGTTTTAATGCTTGGCTTTAATAACTGTTGTTTGTTTATATTTACGCAATTGTTTGAAATACAAACTGTACACAAACCCTTGCACACAACAGTTCCCTCTATACCCGGGGGCAAGTGAGAAATCCATAGGGAGTGGGTGGCAGGTACGGTTCGCTGTAGTGATGGCCTTGTGCCCACTAGTGTGATCGGAAACCACCACTCAAGGTGATAACCTTCCTCTTTTGGCACAAAGACTGACTATGGCCTTACTGCTAAGCATGGTCGGAAGGCTGGAGAGTGGGGACCCTATAATGGGGGCACCTTGGGGGCCTAAGCCTTGGTGAGAACAGTTAGAACCTACCCTTTCCAATGCACTTTTCTGCAGGAAAACCCTACCTCGTGATTAAAACGACTTCTCGCCTGTTCGCGGATGAGTGAATTGTATGTGCATTTGTTTGTTGCATTTGATTGCATAGCATAACCAAACAACAGATAAAAACAAAATTTTACAATAAACACCCTTATCTCGGACAGTCTGCCTTTTAGCTAGCCTGGTTTCAGGTTCTTTGTAAGCTAAGTAGCCACGCAGTCCGACAGAAGAGATAAGGGACACTAATATTATTCTTTCGCCAATAAAACCATTTTATCTCGGACAATCTACCTTTTAGCTAGCCTGGTTTCAGGTTCTTTGTAAGCTAAGTAGCCACGCAGTCCGATAGAAGAGATAAAAGGCTAAAAAAATAAATCCAAAATAAATAAAATAATAATAACAAAATCAAAACATTTATAAAAATAATTTTGACAAAGTCGTATCATTCATATTGCATCATGTCATAAGTGGAAAAATCAAGAGAAAAAAAATTAAATGCATAAGGAAAGTATGCATACACATCATTTTAATAAATCCCTAAAAAATGGGTCTTAGAGGCATATTTTGGGAAAATTACTGGGCCAAATCCCCTTTGGATATTTGTAACCTGATTCCTCACCTTTTTTATCTTCGTTTGGATATGCTGTGCGTCCAAATCGGACATCTCAGTCAAAAGTTATGCCACTTTGAACATCTACCGCCCTTTTGTATGGGTGCATGCATAAATACATTCATTCTAGGGAGCACTAGATGTCCCTAAGACAATGGCGAAAGAGGCCCCGAGCACATTTGTGATCTTCGCGACAAGGAAGGGACAAGTGTACTAAGGTGTGATGGTGACCCCCATTATACTTTGTCAAATCTGTGATGAGGAAGGAACCATTACACCAAGGTGGGTATGATACCCCACAAAGCATAAGCTTTAAGGAGGATACCTAAGTCATTGTCTTAAGGAATATCCATCTCATAAATCATTCATTTTAAACAATAAAAATCTTTTTGCATTCTAGAAAGTGGCTGGTATTCTTCATGCCCTCATCCGCATAAAAAAAAAACACAAAATCGCAAACACTATCATACATCATGTTAGAAAATAAAACATGATAATGCTTAGGAAAAAACAAACACTTGCATACATGCATCCACCAAACTTCATCCTCATAACATGCATCTAACAATAGACAATCGAAGAAGTGGACATTCCTCAATACCATGAAAAAAGGATTAGGACATTCGCATACCATGCACGGAAAGTCAAAAAGAAATTAAATAGAAATTCTAACCCGCCTATGGGTTCATTTAGGCTTCTCCATTTAAAAAAAAAATGTACTTCATTGCATTGAGGAATGTACAGTGTCTGGATGAAATAAATAAATTTGTTTGTCTTCATTATCTCTTCAACCATCTATTGCATTCATAAATTGCATTCATTCTCACTTTAATAATAATAAAATAATAAAAAGAAAGGATTAATTGATGTGCTAAGATGAAGAGCAAACATTTTGTCATCAAGTTTTTCCCAACGGTTGATCCGCCTAAGGAGAATAATAAGCCTCAACCGTTGGTCATCTGAGTAAATAAAGGAGAGGGGGCAAGGACGTCATCGCGTTTGTTCATGCCTCCCACATCAAAAAAGTTGTACCATGGAGATACACAAAAACATCGTCCATCAATGAAGATATCTCCAGCATAGCCAGCATTCGGGGGCAAGATTAGAAGTGGAAGAATCTATTTCACCAAGGACGTATAAGATGACGCTCCTAAGAATAAAGGAATAAATAATAAGATCGAAGAAAAACATAATCCAAAGAGAAAATTGAGAAGACTTTGGACTCACGACGCTAAGGCAGTTCTTTCAACGCTCCGCCAAAGAGACAAACTCACGGTAGGCGACAAGCTGGTCACGGTTCGAGCTAAAAACGACATTCGGGTCAGCAAGTCGTTTGCCCTACCTTGAATGGATGCGACTGAAAAGGACCTTCGAAATATCTTTTGCCAATATGAAAAGACTTCCCCAACAATATGAAGGTGACCCACAAGATGAGGAAATATGGATGTCGCCTAAACCAAGGGCTCATTAGAAACTCTCAAGGAATAAGGGAGCCACCAGATTTTAAAGACAATCCTTTGAAGCTTTACCCTACAAAGGATCAAGCTGCATGGAGAAAAGGGAAGTCTCCCCTCCGCACCTTGAATCAGATTTTCCCATATAGAGGGGTTCAAGCGTCAAAAGCGACTTTAGTCATTAGGTGTTC
The DNA here is from genome assembly GCA_963425845.1 of Sphenostylis stenocarpa. Taxonomy (NCBI): domain Eukaryota; kingdom Viridiplantae; phylum Streptophyta; class Magnoliopsida; order Fabales; family Fabaceae; genus Sphenostylis; species Sphenostylis stenocarpa. The sequence continues at coordinate 42,236,679 of OY731404.1, read as the reverse complement.
TCCTTCTGATTCTTAGGGTTTGTAAATCCAATGACTATTAAAGATTACTCCTCGGGGCTAGCCCGACCCCCGAGCATTGTAGGGCACACATTTCCCTATTAATTACAAAGAATGCCATTCTTACTATCTGCTTCTCTTTTTGCTATTAATGTCTAAACCTCATTAATAACCATTTTTAAGCAAACATTTTCAAAAGTGCGTCAAAGTAATCAAAATGCTCCATTGACCAAAATAAAAGTCAAATCCATCACCACTGATTGACTAGAAGCACAAAATAAAGTTTTACCTCGTCATAAGTAAAGTCGTGTTTCGCCAATGTTGTGCAAAAAGAAAACAAAAATCAAAGGAAGCACATAGAAGCTAAAGCTAAAGGCCAAAAAAAAAGGGCAAGGTACCCGGTAGGAAACCTATTAAGGGGGCTACGTAAAAGTTAGGGTAAGCATGCTAGGAAACCCGAACAACCATAAAGGGTAGCCTAGGCAAAAGTTAGGGTTACAAAATAAAGTCCGCTAGGTTTCCCAAAGCAAGAAAAATGAAACCTAGACAAAAGTTAGGACATAGCACAACATCCTAGGCTGAAAACCCAAAGGGTAGACTAGGGAAGTCAATCAGTCATAGCAAGCGTCATACAATAAGACACCATTCCATAAACGAAACGTTTGCCTAAACTAGCCTAAACACTCTAACCAACCTTGGCTAGCCGTGCTTACAAAAACCATTTTTGTCAAAATAAAACAATTCTAAAGCACACGCCTTTGAATTAAATATCATTTCCTTCTTTTCTCTTGACCCTTACCACTACGACATTCTAGTAATTAGTAGGGAAATGTAGAGATAGTGATCAATAAGAGGATTGACACCCCCAAGAAAAGGGAGGGGCGCACTGCCATGGCAAGTCGCTCTACAATTAACACAATCATTCTTCGGTCATGAAAAAAATCGAGACGGCAAAATTAGTACAGCCTATCATGTCGACAAAGCACATAACATCAGAAGCTCATCAGAAGTAAAAGCACATTGGTTAATCCTTTTGAAAAATTAATTGAAATAGTATTATAGGATGCATATCACAAACATTGCATACATGCATAGGGTCCTTTCTCTCAAAAAGAAAAGAGAAATGAGAAAAAAAAAATTAATGCCTGCTAGGAGATTCTTAGGCAAATGTTAGGGTAGCCCGCTAGATTGAAAACCTGCAAAGGGTGGTCTAGGCAAAAGTTAGGGCATTCATAAAAAAAAAAGGAAAAAAGCCCGCTAAGATATCCTAGGCAAAACTTAAGGCAGCCCGCTAGACCGAAAACCCCAAAAAGGGCGGTCTAGGCAAAAGATAGGGCTAAACCAAAAAATGAATAAAAGAGAGGGGCCCTTCATCATAATCATAAAAATTCCAGCAGGAGAATGTCAATCACTTTTCCAGATGCATCAATAAAAAAGAATAGATTGCATTTAGGGCATCCACACACAAGTAGTCGCACAAAACGACTTTGTCAATGTCAAAAATGAAAGAAATAAAAATTACTTCAGACAAATAACAAAAAACGAAAAGCATTCATGCATATAAGGAGACTAGCTCTATGTTTGTGATTGAAAACAGGATCACTGAGACTGAGTCTTCAAATAATGCCCTCAAGAAAACGGAGCAAGTCGTCAATCAAGTGACTCAGCAGAATAAGAGCTTCTGAAAATTAAGAGCTCCAACTACCATCCTTCTACCCAGAAAAGAAGGCACAAGAAAGTAATAAGTCTCCAAACATTACTCTCCCTCAAGAAAGAAGAGTGAGTTGTCATAAGAAGCTTCCAGAAGCCAAAGCTCCAATCATCACCCAATAAAAGAGGGCACAATCATCAAACATCATAAAAGAAAAGCCGATGGAAAGGCTTAGTCATTCCCAAGAGGATCCTTCCTACTCCGAAGGCAAAACAAAAACACTCCTCACGGCTCAACATTACCACTACATGAGTCATCGAGCACACTCACCCAAAGTCTCCTCCACACTCCCCAATGGAGAATAAAGGCTTCAAGAGCCCATCATCATCAACAGTCAAAAGAGTCCAATCTCCATACCAACAAGGGCTCAACAAAAAAAGGAAAAAAGAAGAAAACTCTTGCATCCCCAGAGGATGTCCAAAAGAAAAGGCAACAACAGAGAAGGCCGAATAAAAATCCTCAAGTGGATCTCCTAAAAAGTCTACAAAAAAGAATCAGAAATTCCCATCCTCCAGTGGAATAAGAGCTTCACAAGTTTAGCTCGCATCAACATCAATCAAGGAGCCAAGACTCCATCCCTAGAAAAGAAAAATCAGATCCCTAGGGAGTCAACTAATTCCCTGGTGGATCACCAAAGAAAGAAAACTTCATCCCTAATGGACCTCCTAAAAAGAAGGAAAAAAGCCAGCGTAATAAAAAGAGACTAAAAAGTAAAAAGGCTTACGCATTATCCCCATAAAAAAAGCCAGATTTCAAAATCGCGATAAAAAAGAGATAAATCGCGAAAAAAAGGGCGAAATCAATCCTAACTTTTAGGCAATCAATAAAATCCCTAAGTGGGTCACCGCAGAAAAGGGAAAATCAACGAAAAAGAAGGAATCGGAAATCCCAATGAAACAAGAGTACCGGCAAAGCCATCTCATACCAACAACATCCAACAAGGAGTCAAAACTCCATTCCCTCAAAGGGGAAATCAAAATTAGATCCCCGGGAAGGCAACCAATTCCCCGGTGGATCAATCAAAAAGAAAGATCATCCCCAGTGAGCCAGCACTGGGGATCCTCAGAATGTCATTTTCCTATGCATAGGCAAGACCTGGCAAGCAGGAGCCAGCATCCTCATAAGGAAATATCAGCCTAGTCAGAGGCAAAACAAATGCAGCCAAAAGTCTTCACTTCCGATGAAGCATCTACCTACTCAGAGGCATTACCAGAAACTCAATGGAGTATCTGCCTGCTCAGAGGCACCATCAAAATCAACAAATTTTTCAATGGATATCTGCCTACTTAAGAGGCCTCACCAAGATCAACAAATCCCCAGAGGATTCCTGCCTACCTAAGAGGCACTCATCAAAAATTCCCGACAACCAGCAAAGTCGGATGACCACTACCAAAAGATAAAAATCAAAGAATCCCCAGCAACCAACAAACTGGATGAACACCAACAGAATCCCCGGCACAGACGAGATGACAATTCCCAGAAAAGACAAACCAAGACAAGAGAACACATCTCAACATGTGGCGCATGAGCCACCTGAGCAGTAAGACGCCACCACCACTAGTCCAACACACAGCGGACTGCAACTACTAGCCTGATTGGGGGTTCATACCCATCCAGTCCAACACACAGCGGACTGCAACTACCAGCCTGATGGGGGGTTTATACCCATCAACCGAAGGATCAGCTACCGTAAGAAGGAGTATCCTGAGGTTCTACCACGTGTCAACCAAAGGGATCGACTACCATAAGAAGGAGTATCCTGGAGGTGCACGACACAAATTTTCCCAGAAGATCAACCGCCGCAAGACGGAACATCCGAAGGGCAACCGGGCAAGAGGGTCAACTCCTTTACCTTTCAGTCGTTCTTCTTGGCACAATAGGCCAACAGCCGACTGGTCAGTAAAGGGGGGACAGTTGTAGACCCCTAATCTTGCCCGACCTTGTAATAAAGACCAAAAGACCTTCTATTCGAAGATGGATGAAGCCTAAGAAGCCACTAGGAGAGACTATTAGGCCCCATACTAGGATAGGAGGGATTTTTGGCTCAAAAATAAGGATTTTCGCCTTTTAAGGTCGAGACCGCCGTCTCGCCTTGCTCGGATGGCGAGACCATCGTCTCGTTTGGCGAGACGACTGTCTCGCCATTCCTGCAAGGCGAGACAACTATCTCGATTGGCGAGACGGTCGTCTCGACCTTGTCAGACGAGATGCCCGTCTCGACCTGACAGGCGCAAATCCCTATAAATAGGAGCGCCATTCCCCTCATTTCCCACAGTTCTTCCATTCTCTCTTTAGACTTTTCTCCAAATTCTCTTTCTAGAACCCCTCCGAAGCATTTCCGGAGTTTCTAAGAGTTTTCTAGAGTATTTTAGAGCGTTTTCGAGAGATTCCGGCGCTGTAAAGAGTGAAGGGCTGCCAAAAAGCACCCTATTTTTGCAAAGAATTAATAGAAAGCCCGCTTCGGAGGTTCCTACTCTCTCTCTACTTTACCGCTTTAATTTTAATTATGCAATAGAAACTAGGGCCATGTAGTCATAATTTTAAATTTCGCAAAATAAAGGGTAAAAGTGTATTTTTCACCGGTTTATTTATTTATCCAAAGTAGCTAGCCCATCATAGGGAACCCGAAAGGGGCGTCGTAAGGGAACTAACACTTCCCTTACACATAACTAACTCCCTTACCCAACTCTGGTTCTAATGACCAAAGTTGGTTTTTGGAAAACCAACGCCTTTTTAACTCCTTTTCCGATGTTTCCAGTGAAAACGTCGGTGGCGACTCCAGAAGAACCCTTCAAACACTAGTTCTTGGTTTAGCCCGGTTATCGGACAATCCAAGAACGCCTTTTCGAAAACCTCGCCCCTAGGTTCAGCCCGGTTATCGGACAACCTAAAGGCATTATAACCACCAATAAAAACGCGAAAATTGGAAAGTCGAAACCATCGCGTCGCTCCGACTGCCCTCGTTTTGACGGCGGTGACACTGATTATTCCACTGTATTATCACCGATTTCAATTATGAATGCATGATTTCAATTATCCCCTTCCACTAGTTCACAAAGAATCCAAATACAATTCAATTAAGGAGAAGTTTTAACATAATAAAGACTAACAACACAAGACACGTAACATGTCAAACCCTAATCCAAATAAAAAAATGGAAATACAAATTGAGAAATACAAAGGCAATGCCAATCTCTTCATCGAGAACCCCACACTTGTGTGCTATACACACCCCACTAGGACGATTCTTGAACTATGATGATTATTGTCGATTTAGGTTAGTTCGATCTAGGTGAGTTTGGAGATGTGAAGGCAATGTTAGAATCGCGCAGCGGAATGTTTACGTTTACGGACAAAAACCAAGAGGGGGGTGAATTGGTTTCTTAAACAAAAATTAGGGTTTTAAAATTTTCCCCAAATTTCACCGATTAAAATGTTGTGTAAAGTAAATAGATAAGGGATAGAAGATTACACAGTTGATTTATACTGGTTCAGATCAAAAGACCCTACGTCCAGTTACTAATAAACAGAGGATCAACGTTGTCACTATAATCACAGTTTACAAAAAGATTACAAATTGAAAAGATAAGGTAAAGAAAACACCTCTCTTGAGTCACACAAGAGATGAACACCTCCTTTGAATCCACAAAGGATGAAGAACAGATTTTCCTAGAGACGACACAATACACAATCCACCAAGAAACTCACTCAGTGATTCTTATCGCTTCTAGCCCACACTAGGTTTTCAAAAGCCCCTTTTTCTTCCCTACAACAAGTTCTCTAGCAGTCACAACTCTTAAATTTTGTATGAAAAAGGTTTGTTCAATTTGCAGAGAGCCTTAGAGAACCTTAAGTAGAGAGAATAGGGTTTGGGAATTGGGGATTTTTGAAACTTGATGAATTGGGAATAGGGTTTTCAAAACTTGGTCCAAATTTGAATTTCAAAACACATAACGGACGCAAATAATCGATTATCTTGAGTGATAATTGATTATTCGAGAGCCATATTCGCAAGGGAACAAAGCTGGGGTAGGATAATCGATTATCTGGCCAAATAATCGATTATCAGCCTGTGATAATCGATTATCCTGAGTGATAATCGATTATCACAGAGAGGATTTCCTGAAAATGATTTTCTTGCTGTAATAATCGATTATCCAGGGTGATAATCGATTATCACAGTGTAATTTTGATAAAAATGAGTTTTTAGAGCTTTTAAAGGATGATCTATGTGTTGGCTATCTTGGACTCTAATATTACAGACTCAAAAACATAAAAACAGAGTTATTACATAAGATTACAAGTCTTCAAATCTCTAAGTCCTTTATTCTTGAATCATCATCAAAATCTACAAGCTTCATATCCTTGTATGTTCAACATGCAAGACACAAGAATAAATGGCACGAGACAAATGGGGGAGATGATAAGGAGGTGCGAGAGAGGTTGGAAAGATATAAAGGCTGGAGAGAATTAGGGGTTGAGAATGAGGGCACTCGATAGAATGAATTGGCGGACACAACATAATTATCAATAGACACATTTTGATGCAAACACATTTACATCACATTCGGTGTATGGTTAATACTCATTCCATTGTTGAAGTTTATAACATGAAATGAATAGATCATGGTGCACAAACATTATCATTAGTTGGATTACCAATGAATATGGAATCAAGGTTAACTCTTCTATTGCATTCATACGCTTCAATTTTTTATACTTCAACTGCTTTACACCCTCATCCCCTTGTATTCCTTTAATTGTAAGAGTAGTACCAATGAAAGTTGAACCATATCATTATCCACATAGTAAAAAATTATAAATTAAAAAGTTAGTGGCAAATATGCTTTGTAAGCGGATTATTCAACCAAGCAATAAATAATCCCTTTTTCATCTCTTATAATTCTGTTGAAGAAGAAAGATGGTTCTTTAAGAATTTGTACAAATTATAAAGCTCTTAACGCCATAACTATCAATAATAGTTTTTCATTTCCCACAGTGGATGAATTATTTGGTATTTATTTTTTCTTTAAACTTGGTTTGAGATTCGATTTGATATTCAATTATCATCAAATTTTATTGGTACCAGAGGACAGATACAAAATTGTTTTTTGCTTGCATAACAGGCACTTTAAATGGCTTGTCATACCTTTTGGCCTAATGAATGCACCAACCATGTTTCAAACCTTAATAAATGATTTTTATAAAAGATGTCTTGAGGAAGTTTGTTCTCATTTTTTCGATGGCATCTTAATATATAATTCTTCATGGAATGAATATAACATCATTTCGAAGTGGTTCTCTAGATACTTCAACAAAAACAATTATATGCTCAATTTTCAAAATGTTCATTTTAAGTGTAGGAAATTAAGTAGTTAGGCCACATTCTATTATGCCAAGGTGTTGTTATGGATACTTCAAAGTTGAAAGATGTTAAGGGTTGACTTTAACCATAAATTTGAAGCAATTACATGAATTTACTGGTTTAACTAGGTATTATCGACAATTTGTGAAATCATAAGCTCAACTAGTAACACCTTTGACTGAGAACTATTGTAGAAGGATGTGTTTCAATGGGTTGTCGTAGCAGCACAAGCATTTTTACGATTAAAAGAGGCACTATGTACACATCAACGTTGAAGATTTCCAAAAATTTTAAAACTTTTTATTTTAGAAATGGGTGTGCTAAGATTAAGAGTGGGAGCGATATTAAGTCATGAAAACTATCTCATTGCATATTTCTCAAAGAAATTGTCTCAAAGAATGCAAAAATAGTTGGTGTATACACGAGAACTTTATGCTATTACAGAGATACTTTCTAAGTTTAGGCATTACTTTGTCACAAGTTTGTAATCAAAATTGATAAAAAAAGCCTTGTCGTTGCCGTCCCCCGCAAGGAACGAAAAGTGCAAGGAGTCACGACGCGATGGCTGGATCTCGCGTTTTTGTAAAATAATTTGGTCATCACTTTTAGGATGCTCATAAGCAAACTAACCTTAAAAATGAGGTTTTCGCAAAAATGGGTTTTATGGAGTCGCCACCAATGTTTTAACCGTAAACATTGAAAAAGGATAAAAGAAGGCGTAGGTAAAAAAAAACGAACTTTGACCATTATAACCAGAGTCGAGTAAGGGAGTTAGTTACGTGTGGGGAAGGTGTTAGCACCTCACAACGCTTTTTCGGGTTCCCTATTATGGATTAATTCATAAAATAATTTTTTTTAGAAATTACACTTTTACCCTTTTTATTTATTTATTTGCAATATTTATCTAAATGTCTACATGACCTTAATTTCTAATGCACACAAAGGAAAGCGATAAAAGATTAAGGGTTTGAGAAGAACCTCCGAAGCGAGCTTTTATAAATCTTTAAACTTGAGGACGCTTTTTGGCAATCCCCTCGCATTACACGAGCACTTCTCCCTCGAACAAATAAAAATTTAAACTGTCGAGAGCCGAATGTCTCAAAGGAGACTTTCTTAACCAATTTTTCGCCCAAAAGGACAATCGGAAAGACCGCTCAGTGTTTAGAGGTGTATATAAGTGTGTCTAAGTGTAAAATGGTGTAAAAAATAGTGAGGTCTGACGTCCTATTTATAGACACGCTCACCAAGGAGGTCAGGACTACTGTCTCGAATTTTGTCATGCAGGACGACTATTTGGGATTTGGGACGGTCGTCCCAGACCACCAAAGAGGGCGGGACGACTGTTTGGGATTTGGGACGGCTGTCCCAGACCACCAAGGTGGGTGGGACGACCGTCTGGGATTTAGGACGGCTATCCCAGACCACCAAGGAGGGTGGGACGGCTGTCTGGAATTCAGGACGACCGTCTGGGATTCGGGACGACCGTCCAGGATCTTCTGACAAAATTTTTATTTTGTATTTCTTATTTTTTCTAAGAAAACTCTCCTTTTCTTACATGGAACCTAGTAAACACTACTAGGGGCCCGATGAAGCCTTGTGCATCTTCAAAACGGAGGATTTCTGAATTTTGTTGTAAGGTCGGGCAAGATTCTGGGTCTACAGCTGCGCCCCCTTCACCTGACCGACCAGTTATTGGTGAATGTGCCCTAAGACCGATTGGTGGGTGAAGGAATTAACCCTCTTGCCAGATCGTCTTTCGGATGCTCCTTTGGTGTGATAACTGACCCTCCAGACGATGAATATGGATGTCTTCTCCAAGGTTGTCCACAGGATGTTCCCTTTGATCCTATGGTGATGAGTACGAACCCCCATCTGGTTTGAGCCCCCTTTTGTAAGCCTCATCCTTAGGATACTCCTTTGATGCGGTAGCTGACCCTGTGGTTGATGAGTATGAACCCCCATCTGGTTTGAGTCCCATTTTATAAGACTCGTCCTTAGGATGCTCCTTTGATGCGGTAGTTGACCTTGTGGTTGATGAGCACGAACCCCCATCTGGTTTGAGTCATTTCTTTAGACTGAACTATGTGATAGGGGCTTACTGATCTTGGTCACGCACTGACTCGATAGGGAGTAGTTCTGCTTGAAAATGTTTTTGACTTTTCTGTGTAGTCATCCGGTGTGTCGGGGATTATTTGATTTTGGACTTTTACAATAGCCATCCAACTTGTTGATTGTTGGGGATTCTTTTATTTTGGGCTTTTACCATATCCATCCAGCTTGTTGATTACCGGGGATTTTTGGTTACTACCTTCGAGGTAGGTAGGAATCCATGGGGAATTTGTTGATTTTTGTTGATGCCTCTGAGTAGGCAGATGCTTCATTGATAGTGAAGACTTTTGGTTGCATTGTTTTGCCTCTGAATAGGCTGATATTCTGTTTGGCGATGATGACTCTTGCTTACTAGGTCTTGCCTATGCATAGGCCAACGACTCTATGAGGATATGAGTCTGAAGATTGCCTTTGCAATAGGCTCACTGGGAATACATTTTTCTTTTTGGTGATCCACTAGGGAATTAGTTGGCTTCTTGGGGATCTGATTTTGATTACTCTCTAGGGGATAGAGTCTTGGTTCGTTGATTGATGCTGGTGGGAGCTAGCTTTGTGAAGCTATTATTCCACTGGGGGAATGAAATTTCATGATTCCTTGGTTTGGTTACTTTATTCCTTTTTTTATGTGACCCACTTGGGGATTTATTGGGCTTCTTTTGTCATGGCCTTTTTTCTTTTTGGGTATTTACTGGGGATGAAAGGCTTTTCTTTTTTTTTGAGCCCTTGAGAGTACGGAGGTTTGACTCCTTGACTATTTGGTGATGGACTTATGTGAAGCCTTTATTTGCCATTGGGGAATGGGGCAGAGATTTGATTGAGTATGCTCGATGACTCATGTGGTGGCAGTGCTGAGACTTAGGGTACTATTTTTTGATTTTGCCTCTAGAATAGGCAAAGATCCACTTGGGGATGATTGAGCCTTTCCATTGGCTTTCCTTTGTTGATGGTTGTGCCTTCTCTTTCTTAGGTAGAAGCATGGTGGTTGGAGCTTTGGGTTCTGGAAGCTCTTATTTTGCTTTGAGTTGCTTGATTAATGGTGACAACTTGCTCCGTTTTCTTGAGGGGGAGCATCATTTGGAGACCCGGTCTTGGCGCTTCTTGTTTTCAATCACAAAAATAGAGCCTAGTTTCCTTATATGCATGATTCTTGTTTTTTGCTATTTACCTAAAGAGATTTTTATTTTTTATTTTGATAGAGTCATTTTGTACGACTACTTGTGTGTGGATGTCCTAAATGTAATCTATTCTCTTATTTGATGCATCTAGAAAAGTGACCGACATTCCCCTGCTGGACTTTCATGATGATGCTGATGGACTCCTCTTTTTATTCATATTTTTGGTTTAGTCCTAACTTTTGCCTAGATCACCTTCTTAGGGTTTTTGATCTAGCTGGCTGCCTTAATTTTTGCCTAGGACATCTTAGTGGGTTTTTTTCCTTTTTATTAGTGCCTTAATTTTTGCCTAGACCACCCTTTTTTGGGGTTTTCGATCTAGTAGGCTGCCCTAATTTTTGTCTAAGAATCTCCTAGCAAACATTATTATTATTATTATTATTTTATATTCATTTTTTCTTTTTTAATGCTTCCCTGTTTTAGATTCATGATTTGATCTTGACAAAAAGACTTTGCGCATATTTATGATTTATCAATATAGAGGCATTTCCATAAATTGGTCAAGAGAATTTTATTGATATGCATGAGAAAAAGTTTTTTTTTTTAAACCTCTAAATTTTACCTAGGTCGTATCCTAGCGAGGAATGTGGACCCTAACTTTTGCCCAGGATGTCCTTTGCAGGTTTTCATTCTGACGGGTCTTGAGCAATGTCTTTAAGCATAATACTTCTTCACCGCATCGAAATTGACCGGGTGTCGAAGTTCCTCTCCATCCATATCGGCGAGGATAAGAGCTCCTCCCGAAAAAGTTCGCTTAACCATGAAGGATCCTTCATAATTTGCCGCCCATTTTCCAACTTTGTCTTTTTGGGCCGGAAGCAATTTATTTACCACTAAATCCCCCTCATGGTAAGTATGGGGATTGACCTTTTTGTCGTAAGCCCTTTTGATCTTCTTTTGATAGACTTGTCCACGACATATGGCATCCAACCGTTTTATTTCGATTAAGTTCAACTGGTCGTATCGCCTTTGGACCCATTCAACTTCTATTAATTTTGCTTCCATGATAACTCGCAAGGAAGGTATTTTGATCTCTATCGAAAGTATGACCTCCATGCCATATACAAGGAAAAATGAAGTAGCTCCTGTGGAGGTTTGTACGGAAGTTCGATAACCATAAAGGGCAAAGGGCAACATTTCATGCCAATCCTTGTAGGTTTTGACCATCTTTTGGATGATCTTCTTGATGTTCTTATTGGTTGCCTCTACTGCACCATTCATTTTAGGTCGGTAGGGAGAGGAATTATGATGCTGAATTATGAAGTCTTGGCATAACTCTTCCATCATCTTGTTGTTCAAATTGGTCTCATTATCAGTGATGAGGCGATGAGGGATGCCATACTGACACAAGATATTTCTCTTAATGAAGGTGGTTACTACTTTCTTGGTCACATGAGCATATGACGCCACTTCTACCCATTTGGTAAAGTAGTTAATAGCCACCAAGATGAAGCGATGACCATTGGATGTTTTGGGTTCGATAGATCCAATAATATCCATGCCCCACATAGCGAATGGCCATGGTGCAGCCAAAATGTTGAGAGGTGTCGGTGGGACATGAACATTATCGGCGTAGACTTGGCACTTGTGACATCTTTTGGCATGTTGATAACAATCACCTTCCATCGTGGACTAGAAGTATCACGCCCTAAGAATTTTTTTGCCATGACATGCCCTGGCATATGGGTCCCGAAGATTCCTTCATGGATTTCTCTAATCAGAGTTTGAGCTTATTCCCAATTCACACACCTTAATAGGTTGGAATCAAAATTTTCTTGTAGAGGATTTCTCCTATCAGCGTGAATCTCACGACCCTCTTCCGAATGGTCCTTTTATCATTGTCACTAATTCCCTCGGGATATTCACCCTTCATAAGGTATCTCCTGATGTCATGATACCAAGGGGATCTATCTTCCTTGCTGTCTACTGCCATGCAAAAGGCTTGTTTGTCATGCAGGCTTATGTTGATGATAGGCATTTCATGTTCTTGATCTAAGATGAACATGGATGATAGAGTAGCGAGGGCGTCTGCAAACTGGTTGTCTTCCAGAGGAATGTACTAAAAAATGACGTTTTCCATCCTCGAAGTCATATTACGAATATACTCTAGATACGGGATCAATTTGGAATTCCTGGTTTCCCATTTACCCTTGAGTTGGTAGATAACAAGGAACGATTCACTGAACGCCTTAAGTTTGGTTAACCCGTGATCTAGAGCCTCTTGGATACCCAAGGCACAGGCTTCATATTCGACCATATTATTCGTACAATCAAAGTTTAGCTTAGTCGTTACCGGGTTTCTTTTTGGGAGATATTAAACCAGCTCCAATCCCGTTTCCAAGCATGTCCGAGGCTCCATCGAAGAACATGGTCCATGTATTATTTCTGGGCTCTTCATGTTGAATATGCATGATATGCTCATCTGGAAAGTCATCTTGTAGGGACTGATATTCATCTGTTGACCCGTGCGCTAGGTAATCTACTAGAGGACTACCTTTGATAGCTTTTTGGGTGACATGAATGATGTCAAACTTTGAAAGGAGCACTTACCATCTAGTTATCCTTCCAGTCAAGACGGGTTTCTCGAACAGATACTTGATTGGGTCCATTTAAGAGACCAGTCAAGTCGTATGTTTAACCATATATTGTCGAAGACGCTGAGTTGCCCACACCAATGCACAACATGTCCTTTCAAGTGGTGTAAAACGGGTCTTATAGTCTAAGAATTTCTTGCTGAGGTAATATATGGCTTGCTCCTTTTTTCCTGTCTCATCTTATTAATCGAGCAAACATCCCATAGACTCTTCGAGTACTGACACATAGAGGATCAAAGGTTTTCCTTCAACAGGCGGCGCCAATATTGGTGGATTAGTCAAGCATGTTAGACAAATGGCATCTAGAGGGGGGTGAATAGATGCACAAATTAAAATAGATGTCAAATTAAAAATTTATTTGTGAGTCAATAATTTGTTAAAGCGGAAGCAATAATATAATTAGGAAAAGAGAAAGAGATAAGGGAGAGAGAAGAACACACAGAGATTTATACTGGTTCGGGTATAGTCAACCCTACATCCAGTTCCCAGTCAACTCTTAACACAAGAGTGACTCCCCATTCACTATCTTTCAAATTCAGTTTACAAATTACAATCAACTCAATAGAAGAACCAGTAAAAAGTAAACTAATTAAAAAGACAATCACCTCCTTAGAAACCCACTAAGGATAAACACCTCCCTAGAATCCCACTAGGGATGAACACCTCCTCTGAAGAAATCAAAGGATGAAAACACCTCCTTAGAATCCCACTAAGGATGAACACCTCCCTAGAATCACACTAGGGATAAAGGTAATAAAAATAAGAACAGACACACCTAGGTAATGGAGACAACAAATTGTAGAAGTCTGTAGAATGCCAATCTCCAAGAACAAGTGTGATTAACAATGAAAGCATAGAAGGTAGTAGAGAAGAGGGTTTTCTCAAAAGGTGTAAAATATCACTGTTGCCTTGCTTAGAATTCTTTTCTCAAAATTGAGTGAATGTAAATTGTATTTTCGAATTCTGTAATTGTGTGTTTTTTATTTTTCATCAAAACTTAATTAAATAGAAAAATAGCATCAGAAAATGGCCGTTGGACATTAATAATATCATAGAGAAAATCAGGATGTATTCAAAAACATTTATTCTTTAGAACAGATATATTTTTCAAATTTGAATTACCATAATTGATTATATTACCAGTATAATTAATTATGATAGAGAAAATCATTTTTCCATTTCTGGTGCATCATAATTAATTATGACAGTGAAAAATATCATGTTATGAATTTTATCACACTTGTGCTTTGGAGGCTTATGCATAATATTACTTCATCAACTTGTACCTCCATATCCAGTATTCTAAGACTCTATCTAGTCTTCAGGAATCATCTTGGGCTTACTTGAATCATCATCTTTATCAAAAACATATATTGGGCATGTAGGGAAATGTTTCACATTGTCACCTACGTCATAAATTCAGCTTGTCCTTAAATTCATCTTGAATGGTGTTGACTTGAATGTAGTTGACTTGAATCATCATCAAAATCATCTCTTGCGAATGCATGAACATTTCCATCAATCTCCCCCTCATTGCTTTCAAAGCACACTTTAATCTTTTCAAAGGCTTGTTGACACTATTCATTCCAAATTGTCAGTTGATTTTTGCACAAAAACTTGAAAATGGGTGCACATTTATTTGTTAGTTGTGCAATGAACCTTGCTATGTAATTTATTCGGCCCAAAAACCCTCTGATTTCCTTTTCTATTTTTGGTGGGGGCATTTCCAAAATTGCCTTTGTTTTATCGGGGTCTACCTCGATTCCCTTTTTGTTAACGATAATCCCAAGAAGTTTACCCGATTGTACTCCAAAAGTACACTTAGCCGAGTTTAGCTTAAGTTGATACTTTTGAAGTCGATTGAATAGCTTCCTCAAATATTGGATGTGGTCCATCTCATTCTTGGATTTGGTAATCATGTCATCCACATACACTTCAATCTCTTTGTGGATCATATCGTGGAATAATATTACCATGGTTCTTTGATAGGTAGCCCTCGCATTCTTGAGCCCAAAAGGCATTACTCTATAACAGAATGTTCCCCATGGTGTGATAAAGGAGGTCTTTTCTCTATCTTCAATAGCCAACTTAATTTGGTTATACCCCGCATATCCATCCATGAAAGAATAGAGTGTCTTTGTGACGGTGTGATCTACCAACATATCAATGTGTGGTAAGGGGAAATCGTCCTTTGGACTTGCGTGATTTAAATCCCTATAGTCCACACATACTCTAATCTTTCCATTCTTTTTAATGATCGGCACGATGTTGGCTAGCCACTCGGGGTATTTGGACACGATCAAGAAGTCAACATCCAACTGTTTCTGCACTTCCTCCTTAATCTTTAAAGACCATTTAGGTTTCACTCTTTTGAGTTTTTATTTTATCGGCCGAAATCCCTCTTTCAACGGAAATCGATGCTTCACAATGCTCGTATCAAGTCCTGGCATGTCATGGTAGAACCATGCGAATACGTCCATATACTCTCTTAATAGTTGTACTAATCCTTCCCTGAAGTTATCATCGATATGGGTACCAATACTTATTTCCTTCTTATCATCTCCTTGCCCTAAATCAATGGCCTCAGTTTCTCTCTGGTAGGGCTGTATAGACCCGATCCATTCGCATTCGGCTTTCGGATCCCATAAAGAGTCCTCAATCACAGACATGATTGTTTCTATGGTTCTATTTAGGTTTAGATTTTATTATCAATTACTTTGAAAAAATAATGAGGGAGAAAAGAATGGAAAAAGAATATGAATGTCATGAAAATACCTCATTGTATTGATAAAAATGAAATATTTACAAAGCCCTTTTAATCAAAGATCTCGCGGCCACGGGTAGGGCCCGAGAGAGATACATCGAAAGCTTTAAAAAAACATACGAATACTAACATAAATAGCCCTAATCAGTTGGTCTTCTCTATCCAACCCCATTATTCCGGTGGCGATAGAGGCTTGGTGTCCACATTAGGGGCGGGAGCGTCGAAAGTGATCCACCCGACATCCAACAACTCTTGAACCTTATACTTTAAGGTCAAGCAATTCTCCACAGAATGCCCAGAAGCGCCCCAGTGGTAATCACATTTTTCGCTTGGCTTGTACCAATCAGGGTAGGGTGGACCCGTCTTTCTTGGAGGGACGTGTGCTAGGAACTTGGCCTCTATCAACTTTGGCAACAGACTCCCATAGGAGGTTGGAAGGGGAGTAAACTTCCTCTCTTGATTACTGACTGCCTAGCTGGTCGTGAAGAGGAAGAAGGAGTAGCATGGTTGATGGCATTCACGCTTCCCTCCTTCTTCTTGCCAAAGGACTTCTTCAATGATGCACTAGATGAGGAAGGTTGCGCAATCCTCCCACTCTTTAGTCCTTACTCCACTATTTCATCGATGGTCACCATATCCACAAAAAGGGTCGATGTGTTCCCTATCATCTTATCATAATAGGGAACCGTCAACGAATTGATGAACATGGATACGGTTTCCTTATCCGACAGCGGGGGCTCCACTTGGGTGGCCAACTCCCTCCAACGCTGAGCATATGCCTTGAAGGACTCATCGTTTTTCTTGCTCAAAGCTTGTAGATTTGACCTATCCAGAGTTAGGTCAATGCTATATTTATAATGACGAAGGAAGGCGTCTGCTAACTGTCTCCATGTTTGGACTTGCAATTGCATATACCAGCTCAAAGCTGAGTCGACCAAACTCTCTTGAAAGCAGTGGATCATGAGTTTTTCATTGTCGGCATATGCAGCCATCTTACAACAATACATTGTAAGATGGATCTTGGGACAAGTCATTCCCATGTACTTGGGAAAATCTGGAACCTTGAACTTGAGAGGGAATTGAATATTTTTTACGAGGCACATGTCAGCTGCCTCCTTAACATCAAAGTTGTGTCCCTCGATAGCCCGTAATCTCTCCTCTAGGGTAGAAATTTGTTGCTTAGAGACCTCAGGAGGTTGAATGAGTATTGCCCTCATGTTGGGCTGCACATGAGCTCCATGTTCATGCTCATGGGCGGGTTCCTCCTCTTCCTCATGATGAGAGGCATGGTCACTGTGAGGGTCCTCATTGTGGAGGTGTTGCTGGCGCATTAGCTCAATTAATTGCGCCATCTGATCCTTCATGGAATTAAGCTCAGCGGTGAGCTTACGATTTAATTCTTCCAACTGCTCCATCCTTTTAGCTCTTTGTGCGTGGGTGAGGACAGGAAGAAGACCAGCCATTTTCTAGAATGCAAATTAATTAAGGATTTTTATTTTTGTTTTTGAAATGAATGATTGGTATGGGATAGATATGCCTTAAGATAATAGTTTTGGTATTCTCCTTAGAGTTTACGCTTCACGGAGCACCACACCCACCTTGGTGTAATGGTTCCTTCTCCATCATGGATTGACAAGTATAATGAAGGTTACCACACCTTAACACATTTGTTCCTTCCTTGTCATAGATTGATAAGTATGACTGTAGACCCCAAATCTTGCCTGACCTCAAAATAAAGAGTAGAAGACCTCCAATTCGAAGATGGGTGAGTCCTAAGAGGTCCTTAGAATAGACTATTAGGCCCCATATTAGAGTAGGAAGACTTTTTGTACGAAAAAAATAAGGATTCTCACCTGAAGGGTCATGACCGTCGTCTCGCTTATCGAGACCGCCGTATCGCCAGTAGCAAGGTCGAGACCGCCGTCTCATTTGGCAAAACGGTCGTCTCGCCAGTAGCAAGGTCGAGACCGCCGTCTCATTTGGCAAGACGGTCGTCTCGCCACTTTCTATGGCGAGACCGCCTTCCCGTTTGGCAAGACCGCCTTCTCGCCATTTGTCAAATTGATACTACCGTCCCGATTGGCGAGATGGTCGTCTTGCCATTTGCCAAAGGTGAGACCGCGGTCCCAATTGGCGAGACGACGGTCTCAACCTGACAGGCGCGAATCCCTATAAAAGGGGGGCACTCTCCCCTTCATTTCACACAGTTCTTCCACCTTTCCTTCCAGCATTTCTCAAAATTCTTCTCCTAGAGCCCCTCCGAAGAATTTCCAGAGTTTTATGAGTGTTCTTAGAGAGTTTTTATAGCGTCGTAAGAGAGAAAAGTCGACGTTGTAGAGCGAAGGACTGCCAAAATGCATCATATTTTTAAGAGAATTAATCAAAGCTCGCTCCGGAGGTTTCTTCACTTTCTCCCTCTCTTTTACCATCTTTTTTACTTATATTTATTTTTGCATTAGCTACTAGGGCCATGTAGTCACTATCTTTTAATTCCGCAAATAAAAGGGTAAAATCGTCATTTTAAAGTTTGTTTATGAAATAACTGGCCTATCATAGGGAACCCGAAAGGGGTGTCGTAGGGAAGCTAATACCTTCCCTACACGTAACTAATTCCCTTACTCAACTCTGGTTATAACGGTCAAAGTTGATTTTTCTTAAAAAACCAACACCTTCTTTTTTCCTTTTCTGATGTTTTTGGTAAAAACATCGGTGGCGACTCCATAAGAACCCTTCTTAAAAACCTTGCTTTTAGGTTCAGCTCGGTTATCGGACAACCTAAAAGCTCCCTTTCGAAAACCTCGTCCTTGGGTCCAGCTCGGTTATCAGACAACCTAAAGGCGTTGTAACACCACCCATCTAAAATGCGAAAACGGAAGTCAGAACCATCGCGTCGCTCCAACCGCCTCTTTTGATGGCGATGACAAATGGCGACTCCACTGGGGAAGCCTAGAGAGTTGATCCCATTTAGTGATGGGCCGGTTTAATAAATAAACTTAGAAATTTCGCTTTTACCCTGCCTTTTCTTATAACATGTTTATTTGCTTGACTTTAATAACTGTTATTTGTTTATTTGACGCAATTGTTTGAAATACAAACTGTACACAAATCCTTGCACACAACAGTTCCCTCTATACCTGGGGGCAAGTGAGAAATCCATAGGGAGTGGGTGGCAGGTACGGTTTGCCGTAGTGAGGGCCATGAGCCCACTGGTATAATCGGAAACCACCACTCAAGGTGATAACCTTCCTCTTTTGGCACAAAGACTGATTATGACCTTAGTGCTAAGAATGGTCGGAAGGTTGGAGAGTGGGGACCCTATAATGGGGGCACCTTGGGGGCCTAAGCCTTGGTGAGAACAGTTAGAACCTACCTTTGCCAATACACTTTTCTGCAGGAAAACCCTACCTCATAATTAAACGTCATCTTACCTGATCGCGGATGAGTGAATTATGTGTGCATTTGTTTGTTGCATTTGATTGCATAGCATAACCAAACAACAGATAAATAGAAAAACCACAAAAATATTTTTTCACAATAAACACCCTTATCTTGGATAGTCTTGTTGAACATTCAAGGACTTGATGTTGCAAATAATGATCATGAAGAATGTTGATTTTGATGATGATCCAAGAGCTTAAAGACTTAGAGTATTGAAGATTGAAGATTGATGATTTCGTATTGTAATAACTCTGTTTTAGCTTGATTGAGTCCGTAATTTTAGAGTCTAAGATAGCCAGTACATAGTCCGTAACTTAGATGCTTCAAAATGCTCAAATTTATCATTCAGGCTCGGCTTTAATCGATTAAATAAGTATATAATCGATTAAAACAGTGAGAAAACCATTTTCTGTCTAAAACTCACTGCTTTAATCGATTAAACAGCAAAATAATCGATTATTCCGTACAGTTCCGTACAGATAATCGATTATTTCATCAAATAATCGATTAAACTAGAGAGGATTGGGTTCTGACGTATTTGGCTCTGTTTTAATCGATTATTACTCCAAATAATCGATTATTCCAGTCTGTTTCTGATTTTAAACTTCAAACAAACCCTATTTTCGAAAACCCAATTACCAAGAACCCTAGTTTCGAAATCCCCAAATCCTAAACCCTAATTTCCCTACTTAAACTCTCCTTTGGCACTCGGAAAAGTAGAACAACCTTTTCCATACAAAAGTTAAGTGCTATGAGTGCCGGAGAACTGTTTGTTGCAAGGAAAGGGGGCTTTCTGAACCTGGTGTGGGCTAGAAGCGATAAGAATCACTAAGTGGAGTTCTTAGTGGATTGTGTGTTGTGCCGTCTCTGGGGAAAGTTGTTCTTCATCTCTTGTGGGTTTCAAGAGAGGTGTTATCTTTGATCTTTATCTGTTCATTTGTAATCTGTTTGTAACAATTTGTTCTTAGTGACAGCGTTAATCCTCTTTTGAGTGATTAGTAACTGGACGTAGGGTCTTTTGATCCAAACCAGTATAAACCTACTGTGTAATCTTCTCTACTCTTCTCTATTTACATTTACGCAGTTTTTTAATCGGTAAAATTTGGGGAAAATTTTGAAAACCTAATTTTTATTAAGAAACCAATTCACCCCCCTCTTGGTTTTTGTCCGACCACGCGAACATTCCGCTGCGCGATTCTAACAAGTGGTATCAGAGCTTGCTTTGATAGTCATTCAAATATTTTCGAAAATGGCCGGACAAAATCAAACTTTTGCCGAAGGTGCGTCTATCAACAGACCCCCACTTTTTGCGGGTCAAAATTATCCTTTTTGGAAAGTACGTATGCAAATATTTTTAGAGTTTGTTGATAGAGGCGTTTGGGATGCAATTTTAAACGGTCCATTTGTTCCTAAAATTACAGAGAACGGTGTTGACGTTCTTAAACCTTTTGATAGATGGACTGCCGAAGAAAGTCGAAAAGCACAATTTGATGTTAGGGCTAGAAATATTATTTCATCTGCTCTAACCCTTGATGAGTTCTACAGAATTTCTATTTGTAAAAGTGCACAGGAAATGTGGGAAATGCTTAGAGTAACCCACGAAGGAACTGACGACGTCAAAAGAGCGCGTAAAAATTCTCTAATCCAAGAGTACGAAATGTTCTGGATGCAACCTGGTGAAACGATATTTGACGTACAAAAGTGTTTCACTCATATTGTGAATCATCTCACCGGATTAGGTAAAGTATTTGACGTTGATGAATTAAATGTTAAAATTTTGAAATCTTTGGATAGGAAATGGCAACCTAAGGTGACGACCATCTCGGAGTCACAAAATCTTGCCACTATGTCTATGGCGGCGTTATTTGGAAAGCTTAGAGAGCATGAACTTGACCTTGGAAGACTAAATGAGGAAGAGGGTCAATACCAAAAGAAGAATCTAGCTTTCAAGACCGAGATTTCAAAAGGTAAAAATAAGAAAGAAGAAGAAGAAGACTCTGAAAATGATAAAGAAGAGTTGAGTCTTTTTATAAAGAAGTTCACCAAGTTCATGAAAGCAAAAGGAAGACATCCTTTCAAAGGTAAGGGAAAGGTAAAAGAAAATTCTTCCGTTAATATAAAATGCTATGGTTGTGGTGAAGCAGGGCACATGAAGACCGAATGCCCAAACAAGAAAAATGATGAAAACAAAGGGAAAAAGCAATTCAAGAAGAAAGCATATATTGCTTGGGATGACAGTGATTCAAATTCGGAATCAAGCGACTCGGAAATAGAAGCAAACATTTGCTTGATGGCAAATGACAACATATCTTCGGATTTTGAGGTTAGTGATTCCGATTCATCCTCTAGTGAAGAAAATGACCATGATGAATTGCAAAATGCTTATAATGAGTTATTTACTGCATTTATGAATATGAAAAACGAATTTAAAGTTGTAAAGAAAAATCTAAGAAGATCCGAAAAGGAAAATGAGTCCTTAAAATTGAAAATTGCATGTTTAGAAGAAAAGGAAGTAGCTAATACGAAAATTGTATGCTTAGATGAGAATAAGGACTTAGCTTGTGCAAATTGTAAAGAGCATGAATATGACATAGATATTCTTAACCATTTGCTTGACAAAGCCAAAAAAGAAATTGATGATCTTAAGAAGCATGAAATGGTAATTGCTCAAAATAATGTAAATCAAAGAGTTCCTTTGAAAAAGAGTAAAACTAAAAAGAAAAGAGTATGGGTAGAAAAAGGAACTAGAGCATCTATGATTAGAAATGCATCATTTTCAAATACTATATCTAAAGCATGTTTTTACTGCATGAAACAAGGTCACACGTCAAATAGATGTAAAATTAAACATTTTGGTGTACCTAAAGGAAAATATATTTGGGTTCCTATAGTGAAATGAACTATTTGTATCTTGTATTTATTCAAAGAAAATGGATCATTTAGTATGTTTTAAACAGAATGCTTAGGTAAAATCATTTTATCTTTTCTATTGCATGAAGGTTCTTCACTTAAAGATTTTGCGAATTGCCTCTAAAATCGTTTTAAACAACTAAAAACAAAGTATTTTTTACAAAAGCTTTCTTAAACATGTTTTTAACTGATATAGTTGTGAAAGAACCAATTAAAATCACTTAGAACGTTCAAAGAAGTGTTTTTACAGCATTTTAATCGATACAACTTGTTTTTAATCGATTAAAACCATTTAGAACTCATTATGATCGATCAGAATACAAATATGACCGATCAGAATCAAATGTGATCGATCAGATTTTAATTATGAGCGGTCATAATTTTTTTTCAATCGATTAAAATCACTTAGAGGGTCAGGATGATCGATCAGAATCCAATTATGACCGATCAGAATCAAATGTGATCGATCAGATTTTAATTATGAGCGATTAGAATTTTTTCAATCGATTAAAACACGTTTCAATCGATTAAAATCACTTTAAGGGTCAGGATGATCGATCGAATCCAGCTTATAACCGATCAGAATCAGTTATGATCGATCGAATTTAGTTATGACCGATCAGAACTATTTTAATCGATTAAATCTCGTTTCAATCGATTAAAACAACTTAGAAATTTTCTACACAACGTTTTAATCGATTAAAACTTATTTTTATCGCTTAAAATAACTTGAAAAGTTTTATAAGAAAGTTTTGCGAGTATTTCAATCGATTGATGAGGGCATTTTCTTAGGTTATTCATTAACTAGCAAGGCTTATAGGGTGTTTAATAGGAGAACGTTAAATATTGAAGAATCTATTCATGTTACCTTTGATGAGATTGTAGACCTTGGGGGAAATCCTCTTGAGTCAAATAAAAGACTTGCAGGTGATGATGAATATATAAGGGAGGCTCTTGATGAACTGTATTTAAAAGATAATGAGCCTTCTCAAACTCCTCAATTAGCAAAGGAATGGCAATCACCTAGAGGACTCTCAATGGACAATATCATAGGTGATATCTCAAAAGGGGTAAGAACTAGAAATATGACAAATTTCGTATGTCCGTTGCTTTTGTGTCACGCATTGAACCTAAAAACATTGAGGAAGCACTTAAAGATGATCAATGGTGCATAGCCATGCAAGAAGAACTTAACCAATTTGAAAGGAATCAAGTCCGGGAATTAATTCCAAGAGAAGAGTCACATCAAGTTATTGAGACTTAGGGATATTAGAAATAGCTTAAAATCTGCTTAATTTGACTTGCTTCTGAATGATTGTTATGTTAAAATTCGTGGTGTAGCATGTTCATAGGTTATTATGCATATAAATCTCAAAAACTTGATATAGCCTCCGGAATAATCGATTATCGGAAGTGATAATCGATTATTTTCCCTCAAAACATCCAAAACAGGGTATTCTCCTTCGGAATAATCGATTATTTCGTGAAATAATCGATTAAATGCCTCGTATAATCGATTATTTGCTAGAAATAATCGATTAAAGTCATTCTGATATAAAGATAATCGATTATTTTGAGATATAATCGATTAAATGCGACCAGTCTTGCCTCCTAGCCGTTGCCAACGGATATTTTGCCATGGGATCTCTTCTATATGACCGTTGGAAGTATTTTCCCTATATATAGAGACCTCTAGTTCAATTATACTCACTTCTAACTCTTGCAATCAAGTTTTTCTTGCAATCTATACTCTCTTTGCCTCATTATTCCCTCACTTGTCTCCAAATCTTCTTCATACTTCATCTATTCTTTCAAATGGCCTCATCCTCACGCCCTAAGATTCCTACAAAAAGAAGATCTGCACCTTCTTCTCATTCCCGTCCTAATTCCGTTGAAGGATGGATTTCGATACTGAAGGTCAACAGGAATTTCGATGTACTCGGAAGGAACGTGTCGTCATTTCTCCTAAATTCCTAATTGGTGAGCAATTCATTCATAGAGGATTTAACTTTCCTAATCTTCTTGAATTTCAAGGAGTTCTCCCATTTATCCAAATGCAAGGTACATACTATCCCGACTTAGTTAGGGTATTCTATTCTAGATTTAAGTTTAGGGATCAAATTGCTACATCCCGTGTAAAAGGGGTTACCATAATTCTAGATGATGATATTTGGGAAAACGTTGCCCACTTCCCCATTAGAGAAGATGCTATTAACGTTTATGGTGAGCTAGATGACTTTGATAGGTTCTTAGCTTATCGATCTTTTCTGCTGAATCCCTCTATGGAGATTGGGCGTATTCTTCATGCTCGGACCTTTGAAGAAGGAAGAACGCATGATTCTTCATTTGCTTGTCTGGATTTTATGTCCCCGGCCACAAATCATGCCCAATGCTCTTCTATTGATCTTCGCATTATTCATGCCATAATGAATAATGAACCTTTAGATTGGGGTGTTCTTGTCACAATGACAATGTTAAAGGCCAAACGTCATCCAACATTCAAAATTCCATATGCTCTTCTTGTATCCCGAATTCTTGAATATAAAGGAGTCAATGTCGAAGGTGAACAAGTTGTCCGAACTAATAACTTGAACCGCATGCTAGACAAGCACATTGATTCATCTCCAAATGGTGCGGGTAAATGACATCTATGTTCACAAAGATGACGTCCAAAATCAAGGTGATGCAATTGAAGACTCGGATGAAGATATGCCTCCAGAAGCTGAGTTTCCCTCTACCCAAATCCAAAGTATAGGAACATCCTCTTCTCATCAAGAATCAAGACAATCCATGGAAGATATGCTTTCCGACATGAATCAAAGAATGCAATCATTCTTCAATCTTTCCGGGGTACGACATGATGAAATTATTCGCCGTATATCCGATGTAGATGATAGAGTGGGTAGATTAGAAAATAGATTTGATACTCACTTTAATGATGAGGATAGTGAAGAATTTTAGATTTTATTTTGTTAATATCTTTATATTGTAATGAATGAATGATTATGAAATAAAATTTGATGTTTCTTTCATGCTATGATTGAGGGGGAGCTTTTTCTAACTTATGCATATTTTGAGGGGGAGCTCTTATGATTGATGTTGCAGAGTTCTTTTTTATTATAATCAAAATAGGGGGAGAAAAATTTAAAGCCTATGATTCAATTTTAAATTTTATCTGGTATGTTTAATGTGTTTGTTAGTATGACAGATAAAACATGTTATTACAAGGGCTTTAAAAAGATAATTTTGATCATCATCAAAAAGGGGGAGATTGTTGAACATTCAAGGACTTGATGTTGCAAATAATGATCATGAAGAATGTTGATTTTGATGATGATCCAAGAGCTTAAAGACTTAGAGTATTGAAGATTGAAGATTGATGATTTTTGTATTGTAATAACTCGTTTTAGCTTGATTGAGTCCGTAATTTTAGAGTCTAAGATAGCCGGTACATAGTCCGTAACTTAGATGCTTCAAAATGCTCAAATTTATCATTCGGACTTCGGCTTTAATCGATTAAATAAGTATATAATCGATTAAAACAAGTGAGAAAACCATTTTCTGTCTAAAACTCACCGCTTTAATCGATTAAACAACAAAATAATCGATTATTCCGTACAGTTCCGTACAGATAATCGATTATTTCATCAAATAATCGATTAAACCAGAGAGGATTGGGTTCTGACGTATTTGGCTCTGTTTCAATCGATTATTACTCCAAATAATCGATTATTCCAGTCTGTTTCTGATTTTAAACTGCAAACAAACCCTATTTTCGAAAACCCAATTACCAAGAACCCTAGTTTCGAAATCCCCAAATCCTAAACCCTAATTTCCCTACTTAAACTCTCCTTTGGCACTCGAGAAAGTAGAACAACCTTTTCCATACAAAAGTTAAGTGTTGTGAGTGCCGGAGAACTGTTTGTTGCAAGGAAAGGGGGCTTTCGAACCTGGTGTGGGCTAGAAGCGATAAGAATCACTAAGTGGAGTTCTTAGTGGATTGTGTGCTGTGCCGTCTCTGGGGAAAACTGTTCTTCATCTCTTGTGGGTTTCAAGAGAGGTGTTATCTTTGATCTTTATCTATTCATTTGTAATCTGTTTGTAACAATTTGTTCTTAGTGACAGTGTTAATCCTCTTTTGAGTGATTAGCAACTGGACGTAGGGTCTTTTGATCCGAACCAGTATAAACCTACTGTGTAATCTTCTCTACTCTTCTCTATTTACATTTACGCAATTTTTTAATCGGTAAAATTTGGGGAAAATTTTGAAAACCTAATGTTTATTAAGAAACCAATTCACTCCCCTCTTGGTTTTTGTCCGACCACGCGAACATTCCGCTACGCGATTCTAACAAGTCTGCCTTTTAGCTAGCCTGGTTTCAGGTTCTTTGTAAGCTAAGTAGCCACACAGTCCAACAGAAGAGATAAGGGACGTTAAAATCATTCTTTTGCAATAAACCATTTTATCTCGGACAGTCTGCCTTTTAGCTAGCCTGATTTCAGGTTCTTTGTAAGCTAAGTAGCCACGCAGTCCGACAAAAGAGATAAAAGGCTATAAATAAAACCATAAAAAAATCAAATAAAACCCAATCAAATAAAAATGGGACCTTGTTCATAAACATTAAATTCATAAAACATCCATATATGTAGTTTATTTTTGAAAAAAAAATACACGAATTCTATCATACATCATGTAGAAATAAAACATGATAAATATTTATGAAAAAATAAACACTCGCATGCATACCTACAATAAACATCATGTTCATAGCATGCATTTTGGTTTAAGAAAATGGAGGGGACTAGTAGACAATTGAAGAAAGTGGACATTCCCCAATACCATGCTGAGAAATTGGAACGACTTTGCGCATTAATGCCACCAGAGGTCCACTCCGATTTTGAAAATCCTATGGACGGATTCTCGACCTACTGAAGATCTATGTCGATCCTACTTTTATCAGGATTCTAGTTCATTTTTGGAACTCTAGTCTGCACTGCTTCGAATTCTCGCAGTTCGATATGGTGCCTACTTTGGAGGAGTATGAGATTATGCTAAAATGGCCCAAGGGTCCATATCCGCCATGGAGCATATACTTCTATAGCACAAGTCACTGCCATCATCTGATTGTCATTTCGACAGACTACCCTGATAGCAAAAGGAAATGTCCAGGGTTGGAAAGTCGCAATGTTAGAAGACCATCTGTCCTCTTTTGGGTGAAAGGGCTGAATGGGCTGCTTTTAACAAAACCCTGGCTTTAATCATATTTGGAACAATTTTGTTTCCCTTCCATATCGACACAGTAGACCAAGCCGTCATGGACGCCCTCTTCGCCTGGGAAGTGAACTCGAAGAGTCCCTTGCCTGCACTTCTTGCTGACACCTTGCTTTCGGTGGAATTCTATCACCAGAAGCAAGGAAAAACACTCAGATGCTGCTCTTCACTACTTTATGTGTGGGGTATCACACATTTCTACGCCTCTAGTCACATGGGGATGTTCCCCGATCCTTTGAGAAGCTTCTCTAAAATCCCTCTCCACCGACGCCCGACCATGGAGTGGAAGGTCAAGTTAGAACAATGGGACGTTAGCTGATTATCCTGGGTATGCCCTTGGTTCCGACCTGGCCCATCCCTCATCAGATGTGGGGATTATCTGAGCATACCGTTAATAGGACTTAGGGGTTGCATAGCCTATTCTCCAAGGGTGGCTATGAGACAACTCATGAGGACCCAAACTGCAATATCCCAAGAAGAGCTCGGAGGACTGTGTTTCTTCGGAGACCCATGCACAGTTGCTAATTCGCTTGTTGTACGAAGAGCATGGGAGAAACCAGTCTTCATGGGAGATAGAGAGCTAGGAAAAGCTCGAGTAGTTGCCTCCAGTGACTACGAGGAGTGGAGAAGAAATAGAGGGATGCCACAACCATCCGCCTCACTTGTCATGCTTTCAAACAGTGAAGAGCTACAAACCCAATTCGACGCCTTGACCTAGAGGATAGAAATCATGGGAGCCCAAATGAGGACCCTTGAAGAAAGAGAGCAAGAATCTATCCTCACCATAGACGGTCTACAGAGGCAATGCAAGAAGAAGGATCATGAGATAGAGCGCCTCAAGGATCAGTGTGCTGATTCTAACGAGCAAGTTATCCGAGCATCCAAAACTGCTAAAACCAGCTCGGATAACCAACTTTAGGAAATAACCGCCAAATCAGCACACCTTGAGGCCGAATGTGCAAAACAGGCTCAGATGATCAAGGAGTTACTACAAGATCTTACAAGGACTCGGTCTGAAATACGCCAAGAACGAGAGGCCAACCAGAGGCTCAACAGGAGTCTCACTGAGCTACGCTGCAAAGAAAGAGATGGGTTAGCTCAGTATGGTCAAGTACTACGAGAAAAGGACCGATCCCTTGAAAAACTCGATGAGTTACAAGCCTTGGTCGTCCATCAAGAGGCAAAGATCAAAGAGGCTCAAAAGTATAGTGAAGATATGAGACAGGCGGTCCAAAAACAAACTGAAGCACTCGCTCGTCACGTCCGGGAAGCCAAAAGAGAATCACATAGAGATCAAGACCCGCCTGTGGGTTTCTTTAGGCTTTTCCGTTTTTGTCAAAAGTTGCTTCGTAGCGTGGAATAGGGGAATGTACACTTTATATGAATAAATAAAATTTCTTCATTCAACACTTGTCTACTTGCATGCATTCCATTCATTTGCATATTTAATTTCCCCTCCTTCACTTTTAATAAATAAGATAATAAAAAGGAAGGATTAACTGACACGTCTTCCAATCAGAAGGATGGAGAGAAAGCCGCTTTTAATCAAGCTCTCCCCAACGGTCGATTCACCACAAGAGGATAATAAGCCTTGGTCGTTGGTTCTCAAAGTCAATAAGGAAGAGGGGGCAAGGACGCCTGTGCGACTATTTATGCCTCGTCCTTTCCCCTATGAATCAAATAAAGTTGTACCGTGGAGATATGGGGAATCTTCACCAATAAAGGAGGATATCTCCAACATAGCCGGTATTAGGGGCATGACCAGAAGCGGAAGGATATACTCCCCCAAGGAGTTGCAAGAGGATGTCTTTAAGAATAAAGGGAAAAATAAACACACTGAAGAAAGAGAAAATAAAGAATCCAAGGAGGAGACTAACGAATTACTCCATCTCATAAGGCAAAGCGAGTATTCCATTATCGACCAGCTCAATCATACACCTGCAAAGATAACTCTGTTATCTCTAATAATGAGTTCGGAATTGCATAGAAATGCCCTGATGAAGGTCTTGAGCGAAGCGCATGTACCTCATAATATATCCCAAGAAAAAGTTAAGAGGATCGTCGGTCACATTACGGCTAGCGACCACCTCACCTTCACAGATGAAGAACTCCCCCTAGAGGGGTCGAGCCACAACAAGCCCTTGCACATTTCTATCAAGTGCAAGGAGTATCTCATCGCTAAAGTTCTTGTGGATAACGGGTCATCCTTGAACGTGATGCCCAAGTGTACACCTGACAAACTGACTATCCAAGGAACCCGCTTGCGCCCAAGCAACACTATCATTCGAGCCTTCGACGGATCCAAGCGAGAAGTAGTGGGGGAAATCAATCTGCCAATTCAAGTCGGACCCACTATCTTCAACATTGATTTTCACATAATGGATATTACTCTGGCGTACAGTTCTCTCCTCGGCAGGTGTAGACCCCAAATCTTGTCCGGCCTAATAATAAAGACCAGAAGACCTCCTTTTTGAAGATGGATGAAGCCTAAGAAGCCATTAGGAGAGACTATTAGGCCCCATATTAGAATAGGAGGGTTTTTCTGCATGAAAATAAGGATTTTCGCCTTTTAGGGTCGAGACCGCCGTCTCGGATTCGGGACCGCCGTCTTGCCTTGCAAAAGTGGCGAGACCTCCGTCTCGTTTGGCGAGACGGCCGTCTCGACCTGACAGGCGCGAATCCCTATAAATAGTCGCGCCATTCCCCTCATTTCACAGAGTTCTTCCATTCTCTCTCTAGTCACTTCCTCAAATTCTCTTTCTAGAATCCCTCCGAAGCATTTCTGGAGTTTCTGAGAGCTTTTTTAGAGTTTTTATAGCATTTTCGAGAGATTCCGGCACTGTAATGAGTGAAGGGCTGCCAAAAAGCACCCTAGTTTTCAAGAAATTAATAGAAAGCTTGCCTCGGAGGTTTCTACACACTCTCTCTCTCCTTTACCGCTTTATTTTTAAATTATGCAATAGATATTAGGGCCATGTAGTCGTAATTTTAAATTCTGCAAATAAAGGGTAAAAGCGTATTTTCACCGGTTTATTTGTTCAAAGTAGCTGGCCTATCATAGGGAACCCGAAAGGGGCGTCGTAAGGGAACTAACACTTCCCTTACACGTAACTAACTCCCTTACCCAACTCTGGTTCTAATGACCAAAGTTTGTTTTTCGAAAACCAACGCGCCCTTTCACTCCTTTTCCGATGTTTCCGGTAAAAACATCGGTGGCGACTCCAGAAGAACCCTTCAAAAGTAGTTCTTGGGTTAGCCCGGTTATCGGACAATCCAAGAATGCCTTTTCGAAAACTTCGCCTCTAGGTTCAGCCCGGTTATCGGACAACCTAAAGGTGTTGTAACCACACTAATAAAAACGCGAAAATTGGATAGTCGGAACCATCGCGTCGCTCCGACCGCCTCGTTTTGATGGCGACGACAGATGGCGACTTCATTGGGGAAGACTAGAGAGTTGATCCCATTTAGTGATGGGCCAGCTTAAATAAATAAACCAAGAAATTACGCTTTTACCTTATCTTGTATTATAACATGTTTTAATGCTTGACTTTAATAACTGTTGTTTGTTTATACTTACGCAATTGTTTGAAATACGAACTATACACAAACCCTTGCACACAACAGTTCCCTCTATGCCCGGGGGCAAGTGAGAAATCCATAGGGAGTGGGTGGCAGGTACGGTTCGCTATAGTGATGGCCTTGTGCCCACCAGTGTGATCGGAAACCACCACTCAAGGTGATAACCTTCCTCTTTTGGCACAAAGACTGACTATGGCCTTAGTGTTAAGCATGGTCGGAAGGCTGGAGAGTGGGGACCCTATAATAGGGGCACCTTGGGGGCCTTAGCCTTGGTGAGAACAGTTAGAACCTACCTTCGCCTAAGCACTTTTCTGCAAGAAAACCCTACCTCGTGATTAAAACGACTTCTCGCCTGTTTGCGGATGATCGAATTGTGTGCGCGTTTGTTTGTTGCATTTGTTTGTTGCATAGCATAACCAAACAACAACAAAAATCACAAAAAAAAAACATTTTTTGTAATAAACACCCTTATCTCGGACAGTCTGCCTTTTAGCTAGCCTGGTTTCAGGTTCTTTGTAAGCTAAGTAGCCACGCAGTCCGACAGAAGAGATAAGAGACGCTAAATATTCTTTCACATAAAGCCATTTTTTTATCTCAGACAGTCTGCCTTTTAGCTAGCCTGGTTTCAGGTTCTTTGTAAGCTAAGTAGCCACGCAGTCCGACAGAAGAGATAAAAGGCTATAAAATAAAAATAAAAAAATCTGATTCCAAAACAATAAATGGGACCTTGTTCAAAAATATTACCCTCATATAGGTAGTTTATTTTTCAAAAAATACGCAAATATCATACAAAACATGATAAATAGAAAATAAACACTCACATTCATTCAATAAGCATCATTTTCATAAAACATGCATTTTGGTTTTAGAAAATGGAGGGGACTAGTAGACAATTGAAGAAGGTGGACATTCCCCGATACCATACTGAGAAATTGGAACGGCTTTGCGCAATAATGCCACCAGAGGTACACTCTGACTTCGAAAAATCCTATGGACGGATTCTCGACCTGCTAAAGATCTGTGTCGATCAAGTTTTCGTCAGGGTATTAGTTCACTTCTGGAACTCTAGTCTGCGCTGCTTTGAATTTCCGCAGTTTGATATGATGCCCACCTTGGAGGAGTACGAAATCATGCTGATATTGCCCAAATAAGCCGGGGTCCATATCCGCCATGGGGCATATACTCCTGCAGCACAAGTCGCTGCCATCATTCAATTACCATTCCGGTAGACCACCCTGATAGGAAAAGGGAACATCCAGGGTTGGAAAGTCTCAATGTTAGAAGACTATCTGTCCGATTTGGCTGAAAGGACAGAATGGGTCGCTTTTAACAAAACCCTGGCCTTAATCATATTCGGAACAATCTTGTTTCCCTTCCACCTCGACACAGTAGATCAAGTCGTCATGGACGCCTTCTTCGCCTGGGACGTGAACTCAAAGAGTCCCTTACCTGCAATTCTTGCCGACACCTTGCTCTCGGTGGAATTCTGCCGCCAGAAGCAAGGAAAAACACTTCGTTGCTGCTCTTCACTACTCTTTGTGTGGGGCATTACACATTTTTACGCCTCTAGTCACATGGGGATGTTCCCCGACCCTTTGAGGAGCTTCTCCAAAATCCCTCTCCAACGACGCTTAACTTCAGAGTGGAAGGATGAGTTGGAACAATGGGATGCCAACAATTTATCCTGGGCCTGCCCTTGGTTTCGACCCGGTCCAGTCCTCATCAGATGTGGAGATTATTCGAACATACCCTTGATAGGACTCAGGGGTTGCATAGCCTACTCACCTAGAGTAGCTATGAGGCAGCTCATGAGGACTCAAACTACAATTTCTTGAGGGGAACTCGGAGGACTGTGTTTCTTCGGAGACCCATGCACAATCGCCAACTCACTAGCCGTGCGAAAAGCATGGGAGAAACCAGTCTTTATGGGAGATAGAGAGCTAGGAAAAGCTCGAGTAGCTGTCTCTAGTGACTATGAGGTGTGGAGAAAAAGAAGAGGGATGTCTCAACCATCCACCTCACTCGTTACAAGCGCCAATAGTGAAGAGTTGCAAGCTCAAGTCGATGCCTTGACCCAGAGGATAGAAATCATGGGAGCCCAGATGAGGGCTCTTGAAGAGAGAGAGCAAGAATCTATCCTCACCATTGATGGTCTGCAAAGGCAATGCAAGAAAAAGGATCATGAAATAGAGCGCCTCAAGGACCAGTGTGCTGACTCTAATTAGCAAGCTATCCGAGCATCCAAAGCTGTCAGAACCAGCTCGGATAGCCAACTTCAGGAAATAACTGCCAAATCAGCACGCCTTGAGGTCAAATGAGCAAAACAGGCTCAGGCGATCAAGGATTTGTTGTAAGACCTCACCAAGACTCGGTCAAAAATACGCCAAGAGCGGGAGGCCAATCGGAGACTCAACAAAAGTCTCACTGAGCTACGCTGCAAAGAGAGAGATGGGCTAGCTCAGTATGGCCAAGTACTACAAGAAAAGGACCGAGCCCTTGCAAAACTCGATGAACTGCAAGCCTTGGTCGTCCTTCAAGAGGCGAAGATAAAAGAGGCTCAAAAGTACAGTGAAGATATGAGCCAGGCAGTCCAGAAGCAAAGCGAAGCACTCGCTCGTCACATCCGGGAAGCCGAAAGAGAATTACATAGAGACCAAGACCCGCCTGTGGGTTTCTTTAGGCTTTTCCGTTTCTGTCAAAAGTTGCTTCGTAGTATGGAGTAGAGGAATGTACACCTTCCAACGGATAAATGAAATTTTTCTTTATTTAACAATTGTCTACTTGCATGCATGTCATTCATTTGCATATTTAATTTCCCCTCCTTCACTCTTAACAAATAAGATAATAAAAAGGTAGGATTAACTGACACGTCTTCCAAATCAGAAGAATGGAGAGAAAGTCACTCCTAATCAAGCTTTCCCCAACGGTCGACTCGTCGCAAGAGGATAATAAGCCTCGACCATTGGTCCTCACAAATAAGGAAAAGGGGGCAAGGACACCAGTGCGACTATTTATGCCACATCCTTTCCCCTACAAGTCAAATAAAGTTGTACTGTGGAGATACGGGGAATCTTCACCAATAAAAGAGGATATCACGAATATAGCCGGCATTGGGGGCATGACTAGAAGTGGAAGAGTCTACTCCCCCAAGGACTCACAAGGAGATGTCCCCAAAAATAAAGGAAAAAATAAAAATACCGAAGAAAAAGAAAATAAAGAATCCAAGGAGGAGACAGAAGAATTACTCCAGTTTATAAGGCAAAGCGAGTATTCCATTATAGACCAGCTCAATCACACACCTGCAAAGATAACATTGTTATCTCCAATGATGAGCTCGGAACTACACAGAAACGCCCTATTGAAGGTCTTGAGCGAAGCGCATGTACCTCACACTATATCCCAAGAAAAGGTCGAGAGGATCGTCGGT
The DNA here is from genome assembly GCA_963425845.1 of Sphenostylis stenocarpa. NCBI lineage: Eukaryota > Viridiplantae > Streptophyta > Magnoliopsida > Fabales > Fabaceae > Sphenostylis > Sphenostylis stenocarpa. The sequence goes on along the minus strand of OY731404.1, from coordinate 42,202,341 downwards.
CACATCATGGCAAGCGATCACCTCACCTTCATAGAGGAAGAACTCCCCCTCGAGGGATCAAACCATAACAAGCCCTTGCACATTTCGATCAAGTGCAAGGAGTACCTCATCGCCAAAGTTCTTGTGGATAACGGGTCATCCTTGAACGTGATGCCCAAGTGCACACTAGACAAGTTGACTATCCAAGGAACCCGTCTGCGCCCAAGCAGCACTATCGTTCGAGCCTTCGACGGATCAAAATGAGAAGTAGTGGGAGAATTTAATTTGCCAATTCAAGTTGGACCCACTATCTTCAACGTCGATTTCCACGTAATGGATATTACTCCAGCATATAGTTGTCTCCTCGGCAGGCCTTGGATTCATGACACCAAGGCAGTACCTTCAACGCTCCACCAGAAAGTTAAGTTCATAGTGGACGACAAATTGGTCACGGTCCAAGCAGAAGATGATATCCTGATCAGTGGACCGTCCACCCAACCTTATGTGGATGCGGCTGAAGAGGCCCTTGAAACATCTTTTCAAGCGCTAGAAATTGCCAGTATAGAAAGACTTCCCAAAAACACAAAGGTAGCCCTCATGATGATGAAGCATGGTTACCATCCTAGCCAAGGATTGGGGGCAGATTCCCAAGGCATGAGAGAACCCCCAGAATTCCAAGATAATCCTTTCAAGCATGGCCTAGGATATGACCCTACTAAGGGTCGGGCAGAAAGAGGAAAAGGGAAGTCTCCCCTCCGCACACTCAAGCAAATTTTCCGAAGCGGAGGGGTGCAAGCGTCAAGAGCTACCCTAGTCATTAGGAGATCTTTTTCTTCATTTAAGGGATGTAAACCCCATGATTGTTAGAGACTATCCCCCGGGGCTAGCCCGACCCCCAGGCATTTTAGGGCACATATTCCCTTATTAATTAATAAAGAATACTTCTTACTATCTGCTTCTCTTCTTGCTATTTCATGACTAGACCTCACAATAACCTTGTCTAAGTAAGCAAAAAAAAAAGAAGAATAAAAAGTGCATCCAAATAACCCAAAAATTTGCCATTGCCAACACAGTCAAACTAGTTGATTAGAGGCACCAAACAAGGCTTTACCTCACCGTAAAGAAAGTCATGCTTCGCCAATATTGTAAAACAAATATATACACAAAAAAAACCCCATAGAAGCCAAAGGCCAAAAAAGAAAAGGGCAGAATACCCGGTAGGAAACCCACAAAGGGGGTTACGCAAAAGATAGGGTCAACCCAGTAGGATACCCGAACAAAAATAAAGGGTAGCCTAGGCAAAAGTTAGGGTTACAAAATAAGGTCCGCTAGGATTCCCTAAAAATACTAAAAGAAGGAACCTAGACAAAAGATAGGGCCAAAACATAATATCCTAGTTCGAAAACCCGAAGGGCGATCTAGGGAGATTAACTAGCTATACAAAGCAATGGAAATAAAACTAAGGCGCAAATACAAAAAAGGGAAACACTTGCTTAGACAAAAAGCTTAAACACCTAAGCCTAACCCTAGCCAACCATTCTTACAAAAACCTTTTTCTAAATAAAATTAACCTTCTAAAACACAAGCCATTGAATTTACCTCTTGACTTTTTTTCTCTTGACCCTTACAATAATATTCTAATAATTAATTTGGGAATATGGAGGCGTATAGTCAACAAGAGGATTGAAACCCCCTAAAGTGAAGAAAAAGGGACACTAACATGGCAAAGAATGCTCTACAAAAAGAGAAGGAAAGAAAAAGGAAAAACAAGTCATCCTTCGGTCACAAGAAGTTTGACATGGTACAGCCAAACACGAAAACGCAAATCAGGGGACATTCGAACGCTACAAGACACGTCAATTAAATCCTTTTGAAAAACTAATTGAAATAGGCATTATAGGACATCAAACATAAAAACATTACATGCATAAAATTTTTTTGAACCAGGTCTTATTTTCTACAAAAAAAAAACCCTTTAAATCGAGATGGTCGTCCGGCATTCCCAGACCGCCGTCTCGGTCTCCAGAAAATCGGGACCGCCGTCTCGACCAACGAGACCGCCGTCTCGACCAACGAGACCGCCGTCTCGACTTGGCTAAAAACGAGACCGCCGTCCCGCTTGGCGAGACGGTCGTCTCACTTATGACCAAAGTCGAGACCGCCGTCTCGAGGTCCCAGACAGCCGTCTCGACGCGCGTAAAATCGAGACCGCCGTCTCGACTTCCCAAACGGTGGTCCCGAATTTGGTTTTTCCCCTATAAATAGGGGAGGGGTCTTGGGAGTTCCTCATAACTCCCCTGCACTCCAACTCTCTGATCTCTCATTTGCAAGCCCTTTACCATCAAAATGTATCGTGGAAGCCAGACCAGGAAGAGAAGAGGTTCTGCTGGCCCTAGCAGTTCCTCAGCACCTGTCCCCCAGGACCCCACTCAGCTCTCTCCAGCGCACCAGGCTCGTCTTGAGCACGTTAGGGGGTACACATGGCACCCCATGCTCAAGTTGGACTTCGGCATCCTCGTCGAATTTGGGTGGGAGGACGACGTCCGGGCCCACATTGACAGCATTGGGTGGGGCTTCCTCCTACAGTCTCCACCCACCCATGTGTACCCTCAGGCGGTACTGGAGTTTCTTGCCTCCATCTCCTACGCCGAGACTCCCGCCATGATCCCAGGCCTGTCACCAACAAAAATGGTGACATACTTTATGGGTGGGATGTACCGGACCACCACCCTGGACAAATTCAACGTGTCCATCGGATTCGTCCAGCTCGGGGACGTGCTAACCCGGGACTACCAGGAGGCCATCTGTGCACGCCCCATCAACCTCACTGCTGGCGAAATGTGGGAGGAGCTCACCAGGGCACCCACTTTGCCCACGCTGATGAAGGGCTCAACACTCCCCCCGGCCCTCTGCATTTGCCACAAGCTCCTGGCGGGGACCATCCACGGGAGGAAGGAGAGCCAGAGAAAGGTAACACTCCCCGACCTCTTTGTCCTTTACTGCATGAGCCAGAGGCGCCAATGCAACCCTGACTATTTCTTCCTGAAGGCCCTCAAGGACTTTGGGAGCAGGCCAGTGGTAGTTGTCCTCGTGGCCCCCCTCATCACTCCCCTGGCAGAGAAATGGGGGTGCAGTGGCCGGGAAGAACTGGCCTCTAGCCTATGACCCGAGTCTATCAACGGGTCGATCCTGGTCAGCATGGGGATGCTGCTGCACCACGGGACCCAACTGATCCTCCACCCATCGCTGGATTTCACTTTGGATCTCCAGGAAATCGTGGCAATGCACGATCTCCCAACACCTCCCGAGTTCCAACAACAACAGCAGCAGCAACAACAATAGCAGCAGTACACATACGACTTTGCTGGCGTAAACCGTAACATTTACGATCTGCGCCAGCAATTTGATCAAATGTCTGTAAGGCAAGAACAGATGTCTCTAAGACAGGAGGCCTTCGACACGAGGCTGGAGACGATATATCAATATCAAGAGGGAATGAGGCAAACTGGGCAACATTCCAACAAGAATACCGCGATGAAGTCCGAGATCAAGCAGAATTCCGGAGGCTTATGTACCGGCAATTTCCCTCCTACGGATCGTCTCCAGACGAGAACCCACCTTCTTAGGGATAGTACTCATAGAATAGGACTCCTGTAGAAAAATATTTTATAAATAAAATTTTATTCCATGCATCTTTTTGCTATCCCTTCCAAAAGTCAGCGTAACCAAAAGAAGCTAAGAGTAAAAAGACTTACGCTCAAGAAAAAAGCCAAAATCCAAAATCGCGAGGAAAAAAGAGATAAAACCGCGAAAAAAGGCAGGATTAAAAAACCACCTTGACTGACAAACCTCGACGACTAAGTAGAAGTCAAACAAAGACTACCCGACCAACCAGCAAGAGTTGGGTGATCACCACCAAAAGATCAAAAACAAAGAATCCCCAGTAATCAACAAGGCTGGATGAACACTACAAAAATCCCCGACACAGACTGGACGACCAAAATCTCAGAAAAGACGAAGACGAGAGAACACATCTCAACAGTGGCGCATGAGCTAGAGCAGTAGGCCGCCACCACAGCTGAAGGATCGGCTACCACAAGAAGGAGCATCCGGAGGCATAACACCAGATGGGGGTGTATACTCATCAGGCCTTACAAAAGGAGGCTTACCAGACGGGGGTTCATACTCGTCAAACACCAGATGGGGGTGTATACTCATCAGGCCTTACAAAAGGGGGCTTACCGGGCGAGGGTTCATACTCATCAAACCAGATGGGGGTTCATACTCATCATCCGAAAGGATCAGCCAAAAGGATCAACTACCACTAGAAAAAGCATCCTGGAAGCACACTTTTTCCCGGAAGATCAACCGGCACAAAGACGAAACATCTGAAGGACAACCGGGCAAGAGGATCAACTCCTTTACCCTCCAGTCGATCTCCTTGGCACAACAGGCCAGCAGTCGACTAGTCGGGTAAAGGGGGGGCAGTTGTAGACCCCAAATCTTGCCCGACCTCATAATAAAGACCAGAAGACCTCCTTTTTGAAGATGGATGAAGCCTAAGAAGCCATTAGGAGAGACTATTAGGCCCCATATTAGAATAGGAGGGTTTTTCTGCATGAAAATAAGGATTTTCGCCTATTAGGGTCAAGACCGCCGTCTCGAATTCGGGACCGCCGTCTCGAATTCGGGACCGCCGTCTCGCCTTGCAAAAGTGGCGAGACCGCCGTCTCGTTTGGCGAGACGGCTGTCTCGACCTTGTTAGACGAGACGGTCGTCTCGACCTTATAGGCGCGAATCCCTATAAATAGTTGCGCCATTCCCCTCATTTCACAGAGTTCTTCCATTCTCTCTCTAGTCACTTCCTCAAATTCTCTTTCTAGAATCCCTCCGATGCATTTCCAGAGTTTCTGAGAGCTTTTTTAGAGTTTTTATAGCGTTTTCGAGAGATTCCGGCGCTGTAAAGAGTGAAGGGCTGCCAAAAAGCACCCTAGTTTTCAAGAAATTAATAGAAAGCTTGCCTCGGAGGTTTCTACACACACTCTCTCTCCTTTACTGCTTTATTTTTAAATTATGCAATAGATATTAGGGCCATGTAGTCGTAATTTTAAATTCCGCAAATAAAGGGTAAAAGCGTATTTTCACAGGTTTATTTGTTCAAAGTAGCTGGCCTATCATAGGGAACCCAAAAGGGGCGTCGTAAGGGAACTAACACTTCCCTTACACGTAACTAACTCCCTTACCCAACTCTGGTTCTAATGACCAAAGTTGGTTTTTCAAAAACCAACGCGCCTTTTCACTCCTTTTCCGATGTTTCCGGTAAAAACATCGGTGGTGACTCCAGAAGAACCCTTCAAAAGTAGTTCTTGGGTTAGCCCGGTTATCGGACAATCCAAGAATGCCTTTTCAAAAACCTCGCCTCTAGGTTTAGCCCGGTTATCGGAAAATCTAAAGGCATTGTAACCACACCAATAAAAACGCGAAAATTGGAAAGTCGGAACCATCGCGTCGCTCCGACCGCCTCGTTTTGACGGCGGCGACAGCAGGCCTTGGATTCATGATGCTAAGGCAGTGCCTTCAACGCTCCACCAGAAAGTCAAGTTTATAGTAAATGACAAACTGGTCACGGTCCAAGCAGAAGATGATATCCTGATCAGTGGACCGTCTACCCAACCTTATGTGGATGCGGCTGAAGAGGCCCTTGAAACATCTTTTTAAGCGCTCGAAATTGCCAGCGTAGAGAGACTTCCCAATAATACAAAGGTAGCCCGCATGATGATGAAAAATGTTTACCATCCTGGCCAAGGACTGGGGGTAGATTCTTAAGGGATGAGGGAACCCCCAGAATTCAAAGATAACCCTTTAAAGTTTGGCCTAGGATATGACCCTACGAAGGGCCAAATGGAAAGAAGAAAAGGGAAGTCTCCCCTCCGCACACTCAAGCAGATGTTCTGAAGCGAAGGGATGCAAGCGTCACGAGCAACCCTAGTCATTAGGAGTTCTTTTTCTTTTCTTAAGGGATGTAAACTTAGTGATTGTTAGAGATTATCTTCCGGGGCTAGCCCGACCCCCGGGCATCTTTTGGGCACATATTCCCTTACTAATTAATAAAGAATACATTTCTTACTATTCGTTTCTCTTCTTGCTACTTCATGTCTAGACCTCATAATAACCATGTCTAAGCAAACAAAAAAAAGGGAGAAGAATAAAAATGCGTCCAAATAATCAAAATGTACCATTGCCATAATAATCAAGCCGGTTGATTAGAAGCACAAAATAAGGTTTTACCTCATCATATATAAAGTCGTGCTCCGCCAATATTGTGTAAAAACAAAAAGAAAAAGCCCATAGAAGCCAAAGGCCAAAAAGAAAAAGGGAAAAATACCTGGTAGGAAACCCACTAAGGGGGCTACGCAAAAGTTAGGGTCAACCCGTTAGGACACCCGAACAAAAATAAAAGGTAGCCTGGGTAAAAGTTAGGGTTACAAAATAAGGTCCGATAGGATTCCCGAAGCAAGAAAAAAGGAACCTAGACAAAAGATAGGACCAAAACACAATATCCTAGTCCGAAAACCCGAAGGGTGGTCTAGGAAAATCAATTGGCCATGAAAGCAATGGAAATAGGCTAAGGTGCAAATCCCCAAAGAAAAATGTTTGTTTAGACAGTAGCTTAAACACTCGAGTCAACCCTAGCCAACCATTCTTACAAAATCTCTTCTAAATAAAAATCAACCACCTAAAACACAAGCCATTGAATTTACCCCCTTTACTTCTTTTCTCTTGACCCTCACTACATTATTCTAACAATTAGTTTGGGAATATGGAGGCATATAATCAACAAGAGGATTGAAATCCCTAAAACAAGGAAAAAAGGGCATCGACGTGGCAAAATGTGCTCTCCAAACTAAAAGTCATTCTTCGGTCATGTTAAGTCCAGAACGGCACAAACAAGTACAACTAAGAAGCAAACATCAGAGGGTCCCTATCTCTTTAAAGACACACCAGTTAATCCTTCTGAAAAAAACTAATGAAATAGCATTATAGGGCATCAAACATGAAAACATTGCATGCATAAAATGTTTTTGAACAAGGTCCTATTTCTGCAAAAAAAAAAATAAAAAATCCTTTTGAAAACTGAGACCGCCGTCTCGACTCTTGAGACCGCTATCTCGACCCGCGTAGAATCGAGACCGCCTTCCCAAATCTCGAGATCACCGTCTCGTTATTGGACAAAAATGAGACCGCCTTCTCGCCATAAGCCAAAAATGGGACCGCCGTCTCGAAGTTCCAGATGGCGGTCCCGAGTCTTGTTAAATCGAGACCGCCATCCCGAAATCCCAGACGGCGGTCTCAACCTACAGTGAAAAGTCTATAAATAGGAGGGAATGGGGGGGGTGGTTTGGAGCATCCTTTCTTGCCTTCTCTGCACCTTCTTCTATATTTCTGAGCTTTCTTACCCAAAGATGCATAAAGGAGAGTCTTCCAGGAAGAGAGGTCGGGGTTCCGGCCCAAGCACATCTATGGCCCCGGTTCCTCTGGACCCGACCCAGCTAACACCCTAGCACTAGGTTTGGCTCGAGCACATCCGGGGCTACGCCTGGCACCCTCTGCTGAGGTTAGACTTCCACCTCCTCGCAGAATTCGGATGGGAGGACGAAGTGCGCGGGTACTTTGAGAGCATTGGGTGGGGCTTCCTCCTCCAGCCTCCCCCCACCCACATATATATACAAGCAGTAATGGAGTTTCTCGCCTCCATTACATCGTTCGATCTCCCCATGATAATCCCGGGAATCCTTCCGTCAAGATGGTCTCGTACTTCATGAATGGGTCCTACCAGACGACGACACTGGACGAATTCAACGTCTCCATCGGATTCATCCAGCCTGAGGATGTGAACGACCCTCTACCCTCACAGTCGGTGAGATGTGGGAAGATCTCACTGGAGCGCAAGTTCTGCCGACCCTACTGAAGGGGTCCGCACTTATCCCCGCCCTCCGCATCTGCCACAAGCTGCTGGCAGGAACCATCCACGGGTGGAAGGAGAGTTAGGGAAAGGTCACCCACCCTGACCTCTTCGCCCTGCACTGCATGCTCCATAGGCACCGGTGCAATCCCGACTACTTCTTCATGAAGACCCTCAAAGATTTCGGGTGTTGTCCTGTGGGAGCCATCCTCATGGGTCCCCTTATCACCCCACTAGCTAAGAAGTGGGGGTGCCGCGGTAGTGAGAACATCCCCTCCGATCTCTGACCTGAGTACATCAGCGGGTCCATGCTTGTCAGCATGGGGATGCTCATCTGGCAGGGGACCCAGATGGCCCTCCACCCTACGCTCGCCATGACCCTGGACCTCCAAGATTTGGTGGCGATGCAGGACATTCCGACGCCCCCGAAATTCCAGTAGCAGCAACAACAACAGTAGCTATAGCAACAACAACAACAACAGCTGCAGCAGCAAGAGTAGTACGAGGACGAATTCGCTGGCATCAATCGCAACATCTACGATATGAGCCAACAGTTGGACCAGATGTCCCTAAGACAAGATGTCTTCGAGACCCGACTAGAGACCTTCGGCCAAATGCAGAAGGGGATGAGGCAAGACCTGACGTTGATCCGGCAAGACCAGCTCAGCTTAATCCAGAGCCAGGAGGAATTTCAAAGGCATATGTATCGGCAGTTCTCCCCTCCCGGATCGTCTCCCGGCTCGAGTCCACCGTCGTCTTAGGGACATCACCAAAATAATTATTGTACTAAATTTTTATCATGAATAAAATATTTTAGTAAACTTGTTTGTCTTTACTCCCTATTTCCGAAAAAGTCAGCGTAACAAAAAGAGACTAAAAAATAAAAAGACTCACACTTAGTCCAGAAAAAGCCAAAATCCAAAGTCGTGAGAAAAAAGATAAATCGCGGAAAAAGGCAGGATTAAAGCCAAAATGTTAGCCAAGGCAGACTGGCAAGACAACCACATTGACCAAAATTTCCTGACGACCAGCGAAGTTGAACGACGAATATCAAAAGAGCAAGACAAAGACTCCCCGACAATCAACGAGTTGGATGACCATCAAAATAGCCGAAAGAATCCTCGGCACACCAGATACAAGCATCAAAGTTGAAAAGCATTTCTCACATCCGAACGGCACATGAGCTAGAGCAGTAAGCCGCCACCACCACCAGTCCTACGAAGTGGACTGTACCAGCCAGATGGGGGGTTCATACCCATCAACTTGTGCATGACTTGTGCATGACCTGCACACGAGCCAGAGCAGTAATTCATAGTCGGTCCTACGTTGTGCACTGTACCAGCCTGATGAGGGGTTTATACTCATCCAATCCTACAAATGATGGACTGCAAACGCTACTAGCCAAATGAGGGGTTTATACTCATCAACCGAAGGGTCGGCTACCGCAAGAAGAAGCATCCCAAAGCTACAACCAACAGGATGGGGGTTCATACTCATCAACTGAAGGATCGGCTACCGCAAGAAGGAGCATCCTGAGGTTCTACCACGTGTCAACCAAAGGGGTCGGCTACCGCATGAAGGAGCATCCTGGAGGCGCACACACATTTTTTGTCCAGAGGGTCGGCCACCGCAAGACGGAGCATCCGAAGGACAGTCGGGAAAGAGGATTAACTCCTTCACCCTCTAGCCGATCTTTTTGGCATAACAGGCCAACAGTCGGCTAGTCAGGTGAAGGGGGGGGCAGCTATAGACCCCAAATCTTGTCCGGCCTCAAAATAAAGAGCAGAAGACCTCCAATTCGAAGATGGACGAATCCTAAGAGGTCCTTAGAATAGAATATTAGGCCCCATATTAGAGTAGAAAGGCTTTTTGTACAAAAAAATAAGGATTCTCACCTGAAGGGTCGAGACCGCCGTCTCGCTTATCGAGACCGCCGTCTCGCCAGTCTTGTTTGGTGAGACGGCCGTCTCACCACTTGCTATAGCGAGACCGCCTTCCCGTTTGGCGAGATGACCTTCTCGCCATTTGTCAAATCGATACCACCGTCCCGATTGGCGAGACGGCCATCTCGCCATTTGCCAAAGGCGAGACCGCCATCCTGATTGGCAAGACGGCAGTCTCGACCTTGCCAGGCGAGACGGCGGTCTCGACCTAACGGGCGTGAATCCCTATAAAAAGGGGCGTTCTCCCCTTCATTTCACACAGTTCTTCCACCTTTCCTTCTAGCATTTCTCAAAATTCTTCTCCTAGAGCCCCTCCGAAGCATTTTCAGAGTTTTTTTAGTGTTCTTAGAGAGTTTTTATAGTGTCGTAAGAGAGAAAAGTCGACGTTGTAGAGCGAAGGACTACCAAAACGCGTCATATTTTTAAGAGAATTAATCAAAGCTCGCTCTGGAGGTTTCTTCACTTTCTCCCTCTCTTTTACCGTCTTTTTTACTTATATTTATTTGTGCATTAGCTACTAGGGTCATGTAGTCACTATCTTTTAATTCCACAAATAAAAGGGTAAAAGCGTCATTTTAAAGTTTGTTTATGAAATAACTGGCCTATCATAGGGAACCCGAAAGGGGCGTCATAGGGAAGCTAATACCTTCCCTACACGTAATAACTCCCTTACCCAACTCTGGTTATAACGGCCAAAGTTGGTTTTTCTTAAAAAACCAACACCTTTTTTCCTTTTCCGATGTTTTCGATAAAAACATCGGTGGCAACTCTATAAGAACCCTTCTTAAAAACCTTGCTTTTAGGTTCAGCCCGGTTATCGGACAACCTAAAATCTCCCTTTTGAAAACCTCGCCCTTGGGTCCAGCCCGGTTATCGGACAACCTAAAGGCGTTGTAACACCACCCATCTAAAACGCGAAAATAGAAGTCGGAACCATCGCGTCGCTCTGATCGCCTCTTTTGACGGCAGCGACAATGACGAAGGTTACAAATACACTTGGGTTTGTTTTGCCTTTGTCTAAGGATATCTAGTGCCCCGTAGAATGAATGTGTTTATGCATGAGAGACTTATTAGGATGATGTGTATGCATGCTTTCCTTATGCATTTATTTTCTCTCTTGGTCTTACCACTCCTGAAATGATGAGGGTATGTATGATTTGACCTTGTCAAAATTGTTTGATTATATTTTTTTGTTATTGTTTTTGTTTTTTAGACTATTGTATGATCATTCTACATTAATGCAACAACCATATACTCAAACAATTCATTCATCCATGAACAGAATGATGACGTTTAATAACGAGGTAGGGGTATCCTGCAAAAAAGTGCATACTCAAGGTAGGTTCTACTGTTCTCACCAAGGCCAAGTCCCCAAGGTACCCCCATTATAGGGTCCCCACATCTCTTAGCCCTCAAAACTTGCGTGGCTCAGAGGCCGTGTCGACATCCGGCAGACTGAGAGAGGAGAGTTATCACCTTGAGTGGTGATTTTCGATAACGACCTGCTGGCACTAGGGCCATTACCACGGTCGGTCGTACATGCCACCCACTCCCTAAGATTTATCACTCATGCTCCCAAGTATAGAGGGACTGTTGTATGTAATGGTTATGTACAGTTTTATTTCAAACAAGTGCAGAAAATAACCATACAACATTATTAAAGCCATACAAATAAAACATGTTATACATACAAAGAAGGGTAAAAGCGTAATTTCAAATCTTTTATCTTTTGAATTAATCCACCACTAAATGGGATCAATTCTCTAAGCTTCCCCAGTGGAGTCGCCATCTATCGTCGTCGTCCCCCACGGGGAACGAAAAATGCGAGCGATCGTGACGCGATGGTTGGATCTCACATTTTTGTAAAATAATTTGGTCATCACTTTTAGGATGCTCAATAACTGAAGTAACCTTAAAAGTGAGGTTTTCGCAAAAATGGGTTTTATGGAGTCACCACCATTGTTTTTACCGTAAACATTGAAAAAGGATAAAAAAGGCATTGGTAAAAAAAACCACCTTTGGCCATTATAACTAGAGTCGGGTAAGGGAGTTAGTTATGTGTGAGGAAGGTGTTAGCACCCCACAACGCCCCTTTCGGGTTCTCTATGATGGATTAATTCATAAAATAAAGATATTTTGAAATTATGCTATTACCCTTTTTATTTATTTATTTGCAATATTTATCTAAATCTCTACATTACCCTAATTTCTAATGCACACAAAAGAAAGCGATAAAAGATTAAGGGTTTGAGAAGAACCTCCAAAGCAAGTTTTTATAAATCTTTAAACTTGAGGACAATTTTTGGCAATCCCTTCGCACTACACGAGCACTCCTCCCTCGAACAAATAAAAATTTAAATTGCCAAGAGCCGGATGTCTCAAAGGAGACTTCCTTAACCGATTTTTCGCCCAAAAGGACAATTGAAAAGATTACTCGGTGTCTAGAAGTGTGTCTAAGTGTGAAAAGGTGTAAAAAACAGTGAGGTCTGACATCCTATTTATAGGCACATTCACCAAGGAGGTTGAGACGACCATCCCAAACCACCAAGGAGGGTGGGACGACCGTTTGGGAATTGGGACGGTCGTCCAAGACCACCAAGGAGGGTGGGACGACCGTCTGGGATTCGGGACAGCTGTCCCAGATCTTCTGACAAAATTTTTATTTTTTATTTCTTATTTTTTTCTAAGAAAACTCTCCTTTCCTTACATGGAACCTAGTAAACACTACTAGGGGCTCGATGAAGCCCCATCTTCAAAACGGAGGATTTCTGAATTTTGTTGTAAGGTCGGGAAAGATTCGAGTTCTACAAGCCTCAAAGAATTGTTCATCCAACATTTATAAACACTAAAATAACAACAATAGTTACCCAAGTTTTTTAATTTTTGATTTCACAATAAAAAATAAATTGGGAAAAGAAAATATACTTATAGATGCTTTTTAAAGGAGTTTCATGATGGAATGGTCTAAACTTTATAATCAGTGGTTTATGAGGGTTACAGATTTGAATCAAACTAATGATAAATTAAAGAAATTGTATGATAATTGTGGAGGACATAAATTGTTTTTTTTTTTCAGGAATATGGAATAAAAGATGACTTATTATTTCAGAGAGGACATATTATGTTACCTGCTAATGAGGACATCATTAAGTATTATTTAAGTTTCACTTCTCAAAGATTGGTAGTCATGCGGGTGTATCAAAGGCTATGGCTAGATTTGGTGCTCAATTTTTTTGTCCAGGGATGCAACAACAAATTTGTAACTACGTGAATGTCAGATTTATTGATGAAGTGAATTTTATCACCTAGATCTCACTAAAGAATTTTCAGCAAAAATAATGAGTACTAGGGTTGACCTAGGTCGTGTCCTCGAGGAGAATTGCTTTATTTTGTTTTAACCTTGATTTTCAATGTTAGAAGATAGAAAGTAAGGGGATTTTATGATTTTTAATGCAGAAAGTAAATTGAAAGCAACAAACCTAAATTACAAATGCAATTAAAGAAAGCACTAAAAAAACAATAAATGAAAGCAATAATCATAAATTATGACAACATTTTAAAGAAAGTAGTCAATGAAAGCATTACAAAAAATTTAATAAATTTAATCTATAAAAGTTGTAATTGTAGAAAAGTAAAAGCATTGACTTAAATCTACTTTTACAAAGCTATAAAGTTTGCTAGAAACATTGTGAACTAAGGTTTGAAAGTAAAAGCAGAATCAAATTGAAATGTGAATTAAAAATATTATAGAAACTATGTTGATTCTCTAATCATAAACTTACTTTTATGATTATCATTGATTTCTATGGAATTGTGTCACAATCACAAAAATAAATCCACAACCGTTCCAATCAATTTCAATCCATTTGAAATTCGTAGTCACAACTCAATTCCTAAATCAAGTAATCACTTAAACATATAAGTTAAATTATGATGTAAATGAGACATTCAATCAAATAACCTCAATTACAATGATTGTAATGAATTATAATTTGTTAGAATCTTTAACAATCAAATCTAAACCATAGATGTAGACCCCAAATCTTGTCCGGTCTCACAATAAAGATCAGAAGACCTCTTTTTCGAAGATGGATGAAGCCTAAGAAGCCACTAGGAGAGACTATTAGGCCCCATACTAGGATAGGAGGGATTTTTGGCACAAAAATAAGGATTTTCGCCTTTTGGGGTCGAGAACGCCGTCTCGCCTTGCACAAGTGGCGAGACCGCCGTCTCGTTTGGCGAGATCGCCGTCTCGCCACTCGCGAAAGGTGAGACCGCCGTCTGGTTTGGCGAGACCGCCATCTCACCACCTGCGAAAGGCGAGACCGCCATCTCGTTTGGCGAGATCACCGTCTCGCCATTCCTGCAGGCGAGACGGCCGTCTGGAATGTCGAGACGGCCGTCTCGACCTTGTTAGACGAGATGGCCGTCTCGACCTGACAGGCGCGAATCCCTATAAATAGGGTCTCCCTTCCCCTTATTTCACACAATTTTCTCACTCTCTCTCTAGTCACATCAAGAGTTTTTCTCTCTAGAATCCCTCCGACGCATTTTCCGAGCTTCTGAGTGTCTTTAGAGTGTTTTTAGAGCGTTTTGAGAGGTTTTTGACGCCGTGTAGAGTGAAGGGCTGCCGCAAAGCACCCTATTTTTGAAGAATTAAATAGAAAGCTTGCTTCGGAGGTCTCTATTCTCTTTCTCTACCTTTTACTGCTTTATTTAAATTATGCAATAGACATTAGGGTCATGTAGTCGTAATCTTTAAATTCCGCAAAATAAAAGGGCAAAAGCGTATTTTTCCGGTTTATTTATCAACAGAATAGCTGGCCTATCATAGGGAACCCGAAAGGGGCGTTGTAAAGGAACTAACACTTCCTTTACGCGTAACTAACTCCCTTACCCAACTCTGGTTCAAACGACCAAAGTTGGTTTTTCGAAAACCAACGCCTTTTAAACTCCTTTTCCGATGTTTCCGGTAAAAACATCGGTGGCGACTCCAGAGAACCCTCAAAACTAGCTCTTGGACTAGCCCGGTTATGGGACAGTCCAATAGCACCCTTTCGAAAACCTCGCCCTCAGGTTCAGCCCGGTTATCGGACAACCTAAAGGCGTTGTAACCACCAATAAAAAATGCGAAAATCAAGAGAGTCGGAAACCATCACGTCGCTCCGACCGCCCTCATTTTGACGGCGGTGACAGATGGCGACTCCGCTGGGGAAGCCTAGAGAGTTGATCCCATTTAGTGATGGGCCAGCTTAAAAATAAATAAACCAAGAAAATAACGCTTTAGCCCTACCTTGTATTATAACATGTTTTACTGTTTGACTTTAATAACTGTTGCTTGTTCATACTTACGCAATTGTTTGAAATACAAATTGTACACAAACCCTTGCACACAACAGTTCCCTCTATACCCGGGGGCAAGTGAGAAAACCATAGGGAGTGGGTGGCAGGTACGGTTCGCTGTAGTGATGGCCTTGTGCCCACCGGTGTGATCGGAAACCACCACTCAAGGTGATAACCTTCCTCTTTTGGCACAAAGACTGACTATGGCCTTAGTGCTAAGCATGGTCGGAAGGCTGGAGAGTGGGGACCCTATAATGGGGGCACCTTGGGGGCCTTAGCCTTGGTGAGAACAGTTAGAACCTACCTTCGCCAAATCACTTTTCTGCAGGAAAACCCTACCTCGTGATTAAAAATGAATTCTCGCCTGTTCGTGGATGATCGAATTGTGTGTGCATATGTTTGTTGCATTTGTCTGTTGCATAGCATAACCAAACAACAGAAGAAAAATCACAAAAAATATTTTTACAATAAACACCCTTATCTCAGACAGTCTACCTTTTAGCTAGCTTGGTTTCAGGTTCTTTGTAAGCTAAGTAGCCACGCAGTTCCGATAGAAGAGATAAGGGACGCTAAATATTTTTCACATAAAGCCACATTTTATCTCGGACAGTCTGCCTTTTAGCTAGCCTGGTTTCAGGTTCTTTGTAAGCTAAGTAGCCACGTAGTTCCGACAGAAGAGATAAAAGGCTATAAATAAACAAATAAATAAAAATAAAATACTAAATAAAATCCGTTTTCAAAACCATAAATAGGACCTGATTCATAAACATCACAAATCATTCATATAGGTAGTTTATTTTTTTCGAAAAAAATATAAATACCATACAAAACATGATAAAAAAAATAAACACTCACATTCATTCAAATAAGCATCATTTTCATAAAACATGCATTTTGGTTTTAGAAAATGGAGGGGACTAGTAGACAATTGAAGAAGGTGGATATTCCCCGATATCATACTGAGAAGTTGGAACGACTTTGCGCGGTAATGCCACCGGAGGTCCGCGCCGACTTTGAAAAATCCTATGGACTGATTCTCGACTCGTTAAAGATCCGTGTCGATCAAGTGTTCCTCGAGGTATTAATTCACTTTTGGAACTCCAGATCTGCGATGCTTTGAATTTCCGCAGTTCGATATGGTGCCTACCTTGGAGGAGTATGAGATTATGTTGAAATGGCCCAAATCGACTGGGGTCCATATCCGCCACGGGCCATATACTCCTGCAGCACAAGTCGCTGCCATCATTCAACTACCCTTCCGGCAGACTACCCTGATAGGAAAAGGGAACATCCAGGGTTGGAAAGTCTCAATGTTAGAAGACCACCTGTCCGACTTTGCAGAAAGGACAGAGTGGGTTGCCTTCAACAAAACCCTGGCTTTAATCATTTTTGGAACTATCTTGTTTCCCTTCCACCTCGACACAGTGGATCAAGCCGTCATGGACACCTTCTTCGCCTAGGACGTGAACTCGAAGAGTCCCTTGCCTACAATTCTTGCCGACACCTAGCTCTCGGTGGAATTTTGCCGCCAGAAGCAAGGAAAAACACTTCGTTGCTGCTCTTCACTGCTATTCGTGTGGAGCGCTACACACCTTTACGCCTCCAGTCATATGGGGATATTCCCCGATCCTTTAAGGAGCTTCTCCAAAATCCCTCTCCAACGACGTTTAACCTCAGAATGGAGGGACGAGTTGGAACAAAAGGACGCCAACAGTATATCCTGGGTCTGCCCTTGGTTTCGACCTGGCCCAGTCCTCATCAGATGTGGAGACTATCCGAACGTACCCTTGATAGGACTCAGGGGTTGCATAGCCTACTCACCTAGAGTAGCTATGAGACAGCTCATGAGAACCCAAACTACCATCTCTCGGGGGGAACTCGGACGATTGTGTTTCTTCGGAGACCCATGCACAATCGCCAACTCACTAGCCGTGAGAAGAGCATGGGAGAGACCAGTCTATATGGGAGATAGAGAGCTAGGAAAAGCTCGAGTGACTGTCTCCAGTGACTACGAAGTGTGGAGACAAAGAAGAGGGATGTCTCAACCATCCACCACACTCATTACAAGCGCCAATAGTGAAGAGCTGCAGGCTCAAGTCGATGCCTTGACCCGGAGGATAGAAATCATGGGAGCCCAGATGAGGGCCCTTGAAGAAAGAGAGCAAGAATCTATCCTCACCATAGATGGTCTGCAAAGGCAGTGCAAGAAAAAGGATCATGAAATAGAGCGCCTCAAGGATCAGTGTGCTGACTCCAACGAGCAAGCTATCCGAGCATCCAAAACTGCTAGAACCAGCTCGGATAGTCAAATTCAAGAGATAACCGCCAAGTCTGCACACCTTGAGGCCGAATCAGCAAAACACGATCAGACGATCAAGGAATTATTTCAAGAACTCACCAAGACTCGGTCAGACATACGCCAAGAGCGAGAGGCCAACCGGAGACTCAACAAAAGTATCGCTGAGCTACGCTGCAAAGAAAGAGACGGGCTACCTCAGTATGGCCAGGTACTACAAGAGAAAGACCGAGCCGTCGCAAAAATCGACGAACTGCAAGCCTTGGTCGTCCATCAAGAGGCGAAGATCAAAGAGGCTCAAAAATACAGCGAAGATATGAGCCAGGCGGTCCAAAAGCAAAGCGAAGAACTTGCTCGTCACGTCCGGGAAGCCGAAAGAGAACTACATAGAGATCAGGACCCTCCTGTGGGTTTCTTTAGGCTTTTCCGTTTTTGCCAAAAGTTGCTTCGTAGTATGGAGTAGGGGAATGTACACCTTCTGAATGGATAAATGAAATTCTCCTTTATTCCACAATTGTCTACTTGCATGCATGACATTCATTTGCATATTTAATTTCCCCTCCTTCACTTTTAATAAATAAGATAATAAAAAGGAAGGATTAACTGACACGTCTTCCAAATCAGAAGAATGGAGAGAAAGCCACTCCTAATAAAGCTTACCCCAACGGTCGACTCACCGCAAGAGGATAATAAGCCTCGACCGTTGGTACTCAAGAATAAGGAAGAGGGGGCAAGGACACCAGTACGACTATTTATGCCACGTTCTTTCCCCTACAAATCGAATAAAGTTGTACCGTGGAGATATGGAGAATCTTCACCAATAAAAGAAGAAATAACAAATATAGCCGGCATCGGGGGCATGACCAGAAGTGGAAGAGTCTACTCCCCCAAGGACTCACAAGAAGAGGTTCTCAAAAATAAAGGAAAAAATAAGAAGACCGAAGAAGAAAAAGAAGATAAAGAATCCAAGGAGGAGACAGAGGAATTACTCCAGTTCATAAGGCAAAGTGAGTATTCCATTATAGACCAGCTCAATCGCACACCTGCAAAGATTACATTGTTATCTTTGATAATGAGCTCGGAACCGCATAGAAACGCCCTGCTGAAGGTCTTGAGCAAGGCGCACGTACC
Organism: Sphenostylis stenocarpa; assembly: GCA_963425845.1. Lineage (NCBI taxonomy): Eukaryota > Viridiplantae > Streptophyta > Magnoliopsida > Fabales > Fabaceae > Sphenostylis > Sphenostylis stenocarpa. The sequence goes on along the minus strand of OY731404.1, from coordinate 42,183,686 downwards.
TCATACCATATCCCAAGAAAAGGTTGAGAGGATCGTTGGTCACATCACGGCAAGCGATCACCTCACCTTCACAGAGGAAGAACTCCCCCTCGAGGGGTCAAACCACAACAAACCCTTGCATATCTTGGTTAAATGCAAGGAGTACCTCATCGCCAAAGTTCTTGTGGATAACAGGTCATCCTTGAACATGATGCCCAAGTGCACACTCGACAAGTTGACTATCCAAGGAACCCGTCTGCGCCCAAGCAGCACTATCGTTCGATCCTTCAACGGATCTAAACGAGAAGTAGTGGGAGAAGTTAATTTGCCAATCCAAGTTGGACCCACTATCTTCAACGTCGATTTCCATGTAATGGATATTACTCCAGCATATAGTTGTCTCCTCGGCAGGCCTTGGATTCATGACGCTAAGGCAGTACCTTCAACGCTCCACCAAAAAGTCAAGTTCATAGTGGATGACAAATTGGTCACGGTCCAAGCAGAAGACGACATTTTGATCAGTAGACCGTCTACCCAACCTTATGTGGATGCGGCTGAAGAGGCCCTTGAAACATCTTTTCAAGCGCTCGAAATTGCCAATATAGAGCGACTTCCCAAAAACACAAAGGTAGCCCGCATGATGTTGAAGCATGGCTACCATCCTGGCCAAGGACTGGGGGCAGATTCCCAAGACATGAGGGAACCCCCAGAATTCAAAGACAATCCTTTCAAGCATGGCCTAGGATATGACCCTACCAAGGGCCGAGCAGAAAGAAGAAAAGGGAAGTCTCCCCTCCGCACACTCAAGCAAATTTTCTGAAGTGGAGGGGTGCAAGCGTCAAGAGCTACCCTAGTCATTAGGAGATCTTTTTCTTTATTTAAGGGATGTAAACCCCATGATTGTTAGAGATTATCCCCTGGGGCTAGCCCGACCCCCGGGCATTTTAGGGCACATATTCCCTTATTAATTAATAAAGAATACTTCTTACTATCTGCTTCTCTTCTTTCTATTTTCGACTAGACCACATAATAACCCTGTCTAAGTAAACGAAAAAAAGAAGAAGAATAAAAAGCGCATCCAAATAATCAACATTCGCCATTGCCATTACCATCAAGCTAGTTGATTAGAAGCACAAAAAAATAAGACTTTACCTCACCATAAAAGAAAGTCATGCTTCGCCAATATTGTGAATAAAAAATAAAGATACAAAAAAGAAAAGCCCATAGAAGCCAAAGGCCAAAAAGAAAAAAGGGCAGAATACCCGGTAGGAAACCCACAAAGGGGGCTACACAAAAGATAGGGTCAACCCGGTAGGATACCTGAACAACAATAAAGGGTAGCCTAGGCAAAAGTTAGGGTTACAAAATAAGGTCCGCTAGGATTCCCTAAAAATACCAAAAGAAGGAACCTAGACAAAAGTTAGGGCCAAAACACAGTATCCTAGTTCGAAAACCCGAAGGGCGATCTAGGTAAATCAGCTATCCATCAAAGACAATGGAAATAGAACTAAAAGGCGCAAATACAATAAAAAGGGGAAAAACATTTGCTTAGACGAAGCCTAAACACCTAAGCCTAACCCTCAGCAAGCCATGCTTACAAAAACCACTTTCTAAATAAAAATCAACCTTCTAAAACACAAACCATTGATTTTTACCTCTTTACTTCTTTTCTCTTGACCCTCACAACAATATTCTAATAATTAATTTGGGAATATGGAGGCGTATAGTCAACAAGAGGATTGAAAACCCTAGAGTGGAGAAAAAGAAACACTACATGGTAGAGAGTGCTCTACAAAAAAAGAGAGAAGAAGAACAGAAAAAAAATAGAAAGAAATTATCCTTCGGTCACAAGAAGTCCGGCATGGTACAGCCAAGAGTAAACACGGCAAATCAGAGGGCATTCGGCGCAACAAGACATGTCGGTTAAATCCTTCTGAAAAAATTAACTAAAGTAGGCAGTATAGGACATCAAACATAAAAACATTGCATGCATAAAATGTTTTTGAACCAGGTCCTATTTTCTTATTCAAAAAAAAAAAAAACCTGAAAATTCGAGACGGCCGTCTGGGATTTCCAGACCGCCGTCTCGGTCCTCTGCAAGTCGAGACCGTCGTCTCGACCTACGAGACCGCCGTCTCGACTTAGGAAAAATCGAGACCGCCGTCTCGCTTGATGAGACGGCCGTCTCGTTTGGACCCAAAGTCGAGACCGCCGTCTCGAGAACCCAGACGGCCGTCTCGACCTGTGAAAAATCGAGACCGCCGTCTCGACTTCCCAGACGGCGGTCTCGACCAGGATTTTTCCCCTATATATAGGGGTGCGATGGGGAGGGGTTCCTCACAACTCTCTGCACTCCAGAACCCTCCAACTCTCAGATCTACCACTTCCAAGCACTTTCGGGTCAATATGTTCCGTGGAAACCCCTCTAGGAAGAGAAGAGGCATTTCCGGTGCCAGCAGTTCTTCGGCACCAGCCCCTCAAGACCCCACTCAGCTGTCGCCGCAGCATCGAGCCCGCCTTGAGCACATCCGGGATTATTCTTGGCACCCCATGTTCAGACTAGACTTCGGCATCCTCGCCGAGTTCGGGTGGGAGGACGATGTCCGGGCCCACATAGACAGCATTGGGTGGGGATTCTTGCTGCAGCCTCCACCTACCCACGTGTACCCTCAAGCGGTAGTGGAGTTCTTGGCCTCCATCTCCTACGCCGAGGCTCCCTCCATGGTCCCGGGCCTGCCACCCACCAAGATGGTGAATTACTTTATGGGTGGGGAATACCGGACTACCACCCATGACGAATTCAATATGAGCATTGGATTCGTCCGGCCCGAGGACGTGCTCACCCGGGGATACCGGGAGGCCATCTGCAGTCGCGCCGCCAGCCTCACCGCCGCCGAGATATGGCAGGAACTCACCAGGGCGACCACGCTACCCACGCTGATGAAGGGTTCTGTGCTCCCTCCAGCCCTCCGAATTTTCCACAAGCTGCTGGTTGGGACTGTCCACGGGAGGAAGGAGAGTCAGGGTAAGGTAACCCTCCCAGACCTCTTTGTACTTTATTGCATGAGCCAGAGGCGGCGCTGCAACCCTGGCTACTTTTTCCTGAGGGCCCTTAAGGACTTCGGAAGCATACCAGTGGGAGCCATCCTCGTGGCTCCTCTTATCACTCCTCTGGCAGAGAAATGGGGATGCGCCGGCCGAGAAGAACTGGCCCCTAGCCTCCGATCCGAATCCATCAACGGATCGATCCTGGTCAGCATGGGGATGCTGATGCGCCGAGGGACCCAGGTTGTTCTTCATCCCTCCCTGGACTTCGCGCTGGACCTCCAGGACATCGTGGCAATGCATGATCTTCCGACACCTCCCGATTTCCAACAGGCTCAGCAACACCCCCCGCAATACACAGATGACTTTGCTGGCGTAAACCGCAACATCAACGATCTGCGCCAGCAATTCGATCAAATATCTGTGCGGCAAGAAGCCTTCGACACCCGCCTGGAGACGTTATACCAATATCAGTATGGAATGCGACAGGAATGGACAACATTCCAGCAAAGGTACGATGACGAAGCCCGGGAGCAAGCAGAATTTCGGGAACACATGTACCAGCAATTCCCTCATCGCGGATCGTCTCCAGAAGATAGCCCTTAGGGATAGTGCTTGAAATGAATGTAATAAAATTTTCCCATATGAATAAAATTTATTTCACGCATTCATTGCCAACTTTTTTTCAAAAAAAGTCAGCGTAACCAAAAGAGTCTAAAAGTAAAAAGACGTACGCTCAAGAAAAAAGCCAAAATCCTAAGTCGCGAGAAAAAAGATAAAACCGTGAGAAAAAGGCAGGATTAAGACAAGCCATCACCTTGACCAATAGAATTCGACAACCAAGAGTCGAACACAAACAAAGACTGCCCGGCCAACCAGCAAGAGTCGGGAGATCATCACCACAAAAAAAATCAAAAACAAAGAATCCCCAGCAACACAAAGCAAGCTGGATGAACACCCACAAAATCCCCAGCGCAGACCAGACGACAACATCTCCAAAGAAAACCAACAAAAAGTACATCTCAGCCGGCGCATGGGCCACCTGAACAGTAAGCTGCCACTACCACCAGTCCTACGCAATGGACTGTACCAGCCTGATAGGGGGTTCAAACCTATCAACCAGCACACAAGGAGTGCCTGACCGGCGCATGGGCCACCTGAACAGTAAGCCGCCACTACCACCGGTCCTACGCAGTGGACTGTACCAGCCTGATAGGGGGTTCATACCTATCAACCTGCGCACGCGGTGCGCTTGATCTGCGCTCGAGCCGGATCAGTAAGTCGCAACCACCAGCCTGATGGGGGGTTCATACCCATCCAGTCCCACACAGCGGACTGCAACTACCAGCCTGATGGGGGGTTCATACCCATCAACCGAAGGAACGGCTACCGTCAGAAGGAGTATCCTGAGGTTCTACCACGTGTTCACCGAAGGGATCGACTATCGTCAGAACGAGTATCCCGGAAGTGCACGAACACAAGTTTTCCCCAGAAGATCAACCGCCACAAGACGGAACATCCGAAGGATAACCGGGCAAGAGGGTCAACTCCTTTACCTTCCTGTCGATCTGTCTGGCAAAACAAGCCAACAGACGACTAGTCAGGTAAAGGGGGGGCAGCTGTAGACCCCAAATCTTGCCCGGTCTCACAATAAAGATCAGAAGACCTCCTTTTCGAAGATGGACGAAGCCTAAGAAACCACTAGGAGAGACTATTAGGCCCCATACTAGGATAGGAGGGATTTTTGGCACAAAAATAAGGATTTTCGCCTTTTGGGGTCGAGACCGCCGTCTCGCCTTGCACAATTGGCGACACCGCCATCTCGTTTGGCAAGACCGTCGTCTCGCCACTCGCGAAAGGCGAGACCGCCATCTCGTTTGGCGAGACCACCGTCTCGCCACTCATGAAAGGCGAGACCGCCGTCTCGTTTGGCGAGACCGCCATCTCGCCATTCCTGCAAGGCGAGACAGCCGTCTGGAATGTCGAGACGGTTGTCTCGACCTTGTCAGACGAGATGGTCATCTCGACCTGACAGGCGCGAATCCCTATAAATAGGGTCTCCCTTCCCCTCATTTCACACAGTTTTCTCACTCTCTCTCTAGTCACATCAAGAGTTTCTCTCTCTAGAATCCCTCTGACGCATTTCCGGAGCTTCTGAGTGTTTTTAGAGCGTTTTGAGAGGTTTTCGACGCCGTGTAGAGTGAAGGGTTGCCGCAAAGCACCCTATTTTTGAAGAATTAAATAGAAAGCTTGCTTCGGAGGTTTCTATTCTCTTTCTCTACCTTTTACTGCTTTATTTAAATTATGCAATAGACATTAGGGCCATGTATTCGTAATCTTTAAATTTCGCAAAATAAAATGGCAAAAGCGTATTTTTCCGGTTTATTTATCAACAGAATAGCTGGCCTATCATAGGGAACCCGAAAGGGGCGTCGTAAAGGAACTAACACTTCCTTTACGCGTAACTAACTCTCTTACCCAACTCTGGTTCTAACGACCAAAGTTGGTTTTTCAAAAACCAACGCCTTTTAAACTCCTTTTTTGATGTTTCCGGTAAAAACATCGGTGGCGACTCTAGAGAACCCTCAAAACTAGCTCTTGGACTAGCCTGGTTATCGGACAGTCCAAGAGCACCCTTTCGAAAACCTCGCCCTCAGGTTCAGCCCGGTTATCGGACAACCTAAAGGTGTTGTAACCACCAATAAAAAACGCGAAAATCAAGAGAGTCATAAACCATCGCGTCGCTCCGACCACCCTCATTTTGACGGCGGCGACAATAGAAAATAAGTTTTAATTGATGAATCAACAACAAAAGCGAATTAGAACATGATGAACAATTGAAAAACAAGATAAATTTTGTAAACAATGAAGCAATGAAATGGAAGATGAAAAAGATAAAAACAAAAATTAAAATAAAGAATAAAGAGAAAACTAAACAAATATGATCAAGAACAACTTGAATTGATAAATTTCATAGCATTATTCGTATAAGAAACTCCATGAACAGACTTGAAAGCTAAACATCACTAGAGAAAACTAGAGAACTTAAAATGAACTTATGATTCAAATTTAACTTAAACTTAACTTACATTTAACTTATGTTTTTCGATCTTCAAAGGCTTATTTATAACTACAAAGGTATATGAAACGATAAAAACCCATTTAAGACCCAAAATTACATAATAGAACTCAAAAATAACATTATGCAGAAATGAAATTCAATGAATCCGCTCAACGGTTTAGAAAGCGCTCAACGGATTTACAGGTAAATTAGTTACATGAGCTCTAACAGGTTCCACTAAGCATATCAAAACATATTTAAAAGCATTCAATATATCAAAAAGCACCGAGTCAATTGCTAATTTTCATAAGAGGAGCTCTTTGGGCTGATTTTGTTGAACGAATTTGAAAGCGCTCATTCAATTTGAAAGCACTCGGGGATTCCATCTGATTTTGCTCTTATATTTTCTTTAATTTATCATTCCTGCAAAAGTAAATAAATAATTAGTTAATATGTATAATTTAAGCAATAATTTATATTAAGATATATTTATTTCCTTTTCATAAAAAATATATTAACTATTAATAATTAATTAAGAAAATACACTAAATATATATAAATTATATTAATAAAATTATTTGTAAAATGTATTCATTATCGTCGTCGTCCCCGCAGGGCAAACGAAAAATGCAAGCGGTCACGACGCGATGGCTGGAACTCATGTTTTCGTAAAATAATTTGGTCATCACTTTAGGATGCTCGATAACTGAACTAACCTTAAAAGTGAGGTTTTCACAAAATGGGTTATATGGAGTCACCACCAATGTTTTAACCATAAACATTGAAAAAGGATAAAAAAAAGAAGGCGTTGGTTAAGAAAACCAACTTTAGTCATTATAACCGGAGTCGGGTAAGGGAGTTTAGTTACGCGTGGGGAAGGTATTAGCACCCTACAGCGTCTCTTTCGGGTTCCCTATGATGGATTAATTCATAAAATAAATATTTTAGAAATTACACTTTTACCCTATTTATTTATTTATTTGCATATTTAAATATCTACATGACCCTAATTTCTAATGCACACAAAGAAAAGCGATAAAAAAATCAAGAGTTTGAGAAGAACCTCCAAAGCGAGCTTTTATAAATCTTTAAACTTGAGGACGCTTTTGCGTAGTCCCCTCTCACTACACGACCACTCCTCCCTCGAACAAATAAAAACTTAAAGTACCGAGAGCCGGATGTCTCAAAGGAGACTTTCTTAACCGAATTTTTGCCTAAATGGGCAATCAGAAAGATCACTCAGTGTCTAAAGATCTATAGAAGTGTCTCTAAGTGTGAAAAGGTGTGTGAATATGTGAGGACTAACATCCTATTTATAGGCACGCTCACGAAGGAGGTCGGGCCGGCCGTCCTGAGTTTTGTCAGGCGGGACGGTCGTCTAGGATTTGGTACAGTCGTGCCAGGCTACCAAAGAGGGTGGGACGATCATCTGGGATTTGGGATGACCGTCCCAGGCCACTAAGGAGGCTGGGACGGCCGTCCTGGGCCTTCTAACAAAATTTTATTTTTTTATTTCTTATTTTCTCTAAAAAAACTCCCTTTATTTACATGGAGCCTAGTGAATACTACTAGGGGCCTGATGAAGCCTTCTCCATCTTTAAAACGGAGGATTTTTGAACTTTGTTGTAAGGTCAGGCAATATTTGGGGTCTACAGAAGCACTTGTTGGATTTGATGAAGACATATAGAGTTTATAAAGTTTATTTTGTGGGTGTGTAGGTAGATAGGTTATAGGTTTAGAATTTAATCTCTTGATAGTTTTAGTAGATCTTGCCATAAGCTCCTATAAATGTTGCATTTCATAGAACTTATCTTACTGCATGAAAAATCAATCTTTAAGCATTGAAAGAACAAATTGAGTTTTTCAATCTGTTAAAAAGAAGTTTCAATTTGTTAAAATCACTTAAAATAGGAAATGTATATATACAGTCAAAATTTTAATTGATTGAATCGCAGAATCAACAGGTTAAAATATTCTTGATGGTTTTTCCATATTAAGGGTTTCGCAATATTAATCTGTTGAATTGAGAAATCAATAGATTAAAATGTTCTAGCCATTTTTCATTTCAAAAGTATCTCAGAATTTTAATCTGTTGAAATCAAGTTCAATCTGTTGAAACAGAGAGATGTCATTTTTCATTTTAAAGTATCTCAGAATTTCAATATGTTGAAATAAATTTTAATCTCTTGAAACAGAGAGATATCATTTTTCATTTCAAGGTATCTCAGAATTTCAATCTGTTGAAATATATTTTAATCTGTTGAAACAGAGAGCTACCATTTTTCTTCTAACTGTTTCAATCCATTGAAAGCTCGAATTAACCGATTGAATGAGTTTTAAATGAAATCAATCGATTGAAACATCATTTTAAATCAATTGAATCTATCAGTCCCTCTCTTTCACCTCTATAAATACAGTTTTAATTTCTCTTTCAAACACACAATTTGGAAAACGATTGAAAGCAATCTTGGAGCTCTCATATTCATGTCTTTATCTGAGCATTCATAAACATTTCATATCATAAGGCGTTTTGATCAAGATTGTTGAAAGATCTTCAAGAGAGAAAGTTCTGAGTTAGAAAAATTGCTTCTGGACTTCTATATTGTAAAAGATGCAGTCCAGGTTTATTCTTTTCATATACTTGTACGAATTCTAATTGTGTAGATTGGGTTTGAATATGCACTGGTTACAGTAACTGGGTTTGGTTGCTGGGAGGTTTTTCAAGAGTCTATCTTGTGGTGTTGTAAGGTAGTTCTTGGGGTAGATTGGTGTATATCTACTGGTGTGTATTTTCACTTGATATTAGTAGAACTTGGCAGATTTGTCAAGAACTGGATGTAGCTCTTGGGAAGAGTGAACCAGTATAAACTCTTGTGTTGTATTTCTGCTTTTATCTCTTTTCATTTCTGGTTTATATTCTTTCTTTGTTTAAAACCAAATCTGCCTAATAAAAGATTGGATAAAGATTAATCATTCTTCCACAAAGAAAGAGTGTTTTTCGAAAAAGATTTCTAAAGTTCAATTCACCCCCCCCCCTCTTGAACTCAACCATTAATTCTTACAATTGGTATCAAAGCTGGTTCTTGTAAGTTACTCAAGAATTCGGTCCAAGAATGTTTAAATGGCTGAGGGAAAGATGAATTTTTCTGAAGAAGCCTCCATCAATAGGCCTCCTCTATTCGCTGGTGTGAATTACTCCTTCTGGAAGGTTAGAATGAAAATCTTTATTGAATCTCTTGATAGGGGTATTTGGGATACAATTGTTAATGGTCCTTTCAAACCAACTCATACAGTGGATGGTAAAATTGTTGAAAAAGACTGGGCTGACTTAACTGATGCAGAAAATAGGAAAGTTCAATATGATTATCCTGCTAAGAACATTATTACCTCTACCTTAAATCTTGATGAGTTTTTCAGGGTTTCTCAATGTGCCTCTGCCAAAGAAATGTGGAAGATTCTAGAGGTCACTCATGAGGGTACCTCTGATGTGAAAAGGGTAAGGAAGCATGAATTAATTAGAGATTATGAATTGTTCAAAATGCAACAAGGTGAAACCATTGCAGATGTGCAGAAAAGATTCACGCATATAGTGAACCATCTAATTGGATTAGGCAAGACGTTTGACAAGGAAGAGCTAAACATCAAAATCCTAAAATGTTTGGACAAAACTTGGCAACCAAAGGTGACAGCTATATCAAAATCAAGAGACTTAACTGAGATGACTACTGCATCATTGTTTGGTAAGCTAAGGGAACATGAGTTGGAGATCAATCGGTTTAAAGAACAAGAAAATGCAGAGAAGAAAAGCAGAAACATTGTTCTCAAGACGATTGAAGAAAGTAGTGACTCTGAAGAAGATGAATCTGAGAATCTGAATCTGTTGGTTAAGAAGTTTGGGAAATTTCTTAAGAAGAAGAACAGAACTGGCCACGTTAAAAGGTACACTGATAAAAGAACTGATTCTATTCAAAATACTTATACTTGTTATTCTTGTGGTAAGCAGGGACACATAAGAAGTGAATGTCCAGAAAAATCCAAGAATCAAAACAAAAAAGATATGAAGTACAAAGGGAAAAAGGCCTACATAGCTTGGCAAGACAATGATTCATCCTCGACTTCTGTATCTGAAGGTGAAGAAGTGAATCTATGCTTAATGGCTGGCTATGAATCCTCTTCATCCCATGTAAGTTCAACCCCCCACAGAAAATGAAATGAATTACAGCACATTACTAACTGCTTTCAATGAAATGCATGATGAAGCTAGGAATTTATCCTATACAAATAATCAGTTAAAAGGACTAAATAACTGGTTAGAGAATAGGGTTAAAGTTCTGGAAGAAGAATTATTAGAAAGCAAAACAGATATGGAACATCTTGAAATAATCTACAAAAATTCATCTTCTGATAATGCTACTGCTAACAACAATTGTGAAAAGTGTATCTCTCTACATAAAAAGGTTGAGTATTTGATTAAAACCTTATCTAAGTTTACTCAAGGTAAAGAAAATTTAGATATACTTCTTGGGTCTCAAAACTGTGTTTTTGATCATACTGGAATTGGTTACAAACCTAAGTTTGGGGTTAAAACTAAAAGGTATTTGAACTTCTTTTCTTTCAGAAAATCAACAGCATCTCTTTTCTCATCTTGTCATTATTGTATGAAAAAAGGACATACTGTAAAATTCTGTCATATTAGAAAACAATTTGTGCCACAGGGTAAAATGAGATGGGTTCCAAAATATGTTAAACAGAAAATTTGACCGCTAAGGACCCAAAGTATTTAAGGGTACGAAATACTTGATGCTTGATTTTTAAGGAATAGCAGCAAGAATCACTTTGGTACTTGGACAGCGGATGCTCAAGGCATATGACAGGTGATATTTCCAAATTCCAGAAACTGAGATTGAAGACTGGAGGTCACGTGACATATGGAGATAACAACAAGGGAAGAATCTTAGGTTCTGGAGATATAGGAGATGGTGAAATCATGACCATTCACAATATTCTTCTTGTTGAAGGTCTTAAGCACAACTTAATCAGTATAAGCCAATTATGTGATCTAGGTCACAAGGTTATCTTCAAACCAGAAATCTGCCCAATCTGTGAGCCAAAATCTGACACGGTAATGTTGGTTGGTAAGAGATTAAACAACATTTACATGCTAGATATCAAGCATTCTATCTCATCTCAAAGTTGTCTTCTTACTAAAGAAGAAGAATCTTGGTTATGGCATGGAAGGCTTGCACATATTCATCTTAATCATCTTGACAAACTAATTACTAAAGATTTAGTTTCTAGACTACCTAAGCTTCAAATTCTGAAAGACAAAATCTGTGAAGCTTGTTTAAAAGGTAAACAAACTAGAAAATCCTTTTTAAATAAAAACATTGTTTCTACTTGTAGACCTTTGGAACTACTTCACATGGATTTGGTTGGTCCTTCAAGAAATAAAAGCCTAGGTGGTGATCTTTATATCATGGTAATTGTTGATGATTTTTCCAGATTTACTTGGACTATTTTTCTAAAAGCCAAATCAGATTCTTTCAAATCTTTTAAAAAGCTTGCCAAGGTTTTACATAATGAGAAAGGTTATTTCATTTCTTCTATTCAAAGTGACAATGGTGGAGAATTTGTAAATGAAAAGTTTGAATTATTCTGTGAAAAGTATGGTATAAAACACAACTTTTCTGCTCCAAGAACCCCTCAACAGAATGGTGTTGTGGAAAGGAAGAACAGATCCATTGTGGAACTTGCTAGAACAATGCTTTGTGAGAACTCCTTACCTAAATACTTTTGGGCAGATGCTGTAAACACTGCTTGTCATGTTTTGAATAGAGTTTTGATTAGACCCATTCTTAAGAAAACCCCATATGAACTTTACAAAGGAAGAAAACCCAACATAAACTATTTCAGGGTTTTTGGATGTACATGTTTTGTTTTAAACAATGGTAAAGAAAATATTGGCAAGTTTGATGAAAAATCTGACAAAGGGATCTTTCTTGGCTATTCTTCTAACAGTCATGCATATAGAGTCTATAATTTAAGACTGAAATATGTTGAAGAATCAGTACATGTTGTTTTTAATGAGTCCTCTCGAGTGTTGCAGAGTAAAACAACAGGTACTACAGATGATGACGAATTAGCTGATAATTCTTATCAGTTAAAACATTCCAGAGATACAGAACAGTATACTGTCGAAGAAGGTGATCAATCAATTGATCCTACAAAAGCTTATCCACCAGAAAGAATTGTTGAAGAACAGGAAGAAGATACCTTGGATGAGCTTCCTAAAGAATGGATTGTCCCAAGAGATCTTTCTCTAGACAATGTTATTGGGCAAATCAATAAGGGAGTATCCACTAGAAATTCTCTTAATCAATTCTACAATCATATGTCATTCATTTCACAAATTGAACCTAAAGCTGTTAAGGATGCATTAAATGATGAATATTGGGTTAGTGCCATGCATGATGAACTTAATCAGTTTGAAAGAAATAATGTGTGGGAATTAGTTCCTAAAACCAAAGATATCAATATAATTGGTACTAAGTGGGTATTCAAAAACAAATTAGATGAACACGGCATTATTACTAGAAATAAAGCTAGGTTGGTAGCCAAAGGATATAATCAACAGGAAGGAATTGATTTTGATGAAACCTTTGCACCCGTAGCTAGACTTGAAGTTGTTAGACTGTTATTAGCTTATGCTTGTATTAGTGGTTTCAGATTACTTCAGATGGATGTCAAGAGTGCCTTTCTAAATGGACTCATCAATGAAGAAGTCTATGTTTCTCAGCCTCCTGGTTTTGAAAACCATAAACATCCTGACCATGTCTACAAGCTGAAAAAGGCTCTTTATGGATTAAAGCAGGCTCCTAGACAATGGTATGAGAGGCTAAGTAATTTCTTAATTGATCAAGGATACAAACGAGGTGAAGTTGACAAAACCTTATTCATTAAGAAATCTGGATCTGACATTATTCTGGTGCAGGTTTATGTTGATGATATCATTTTTGGTTCTACTAATAATGCCTTGTGTAATAAATTTGTTAAGGAAATGCAAAGTGAATTTGAGATGTCTATGATGGGAGAACTGAATTTCTTCCTTGGTCTCCAGGTTAAGCAATTAAGGAATGGTATTTTCCTAAATCAATCTAAATACTGTAATGAGTTGTTGAAGAAATTTGATATGCATAATTGCAAAGAATCCTCCACACCCATGTCTACTAACTGTTGTCTAAATTTAGATGAAAAAGGGAAATTTGTTGATCAAACTAAATATAGAGGTTTGATTGGATCTCTTCTATATCTGACTGCTAGTAGGCCTGACATTATGTTCAGTGTTTGCCTTTGTGCTAGATTTCAGATAAATCCAAAGGAATCTCACCTCACTGCTGCTAAAAGGATTCTCAAGTATCTTAAAGGAACCATTAATGTTGGACTATGGTATCCTGAAGGTGTCTCTCTTAAACTTGTTGGATTTTCTGATTTTGACTTTGCAGGATGTAGATTGGATAGGAAAAGTACCTTTGGTACATGCCATTTACTGGGAAGCAGTCTCATATCATGGCACAACAAAAAACAAGCATGTGTAGCTCTTTCAACTGCAGAAGCTGAATACATTGCATCTGGGAGTTGTTGTGCTCAGAGTATCTACCTCAAACAACAATTGAAAGATTATGGGGTGTTTCTCAACACGGTACCTCTGGTTTGTGATAATACTAGTGCAATTAATCTAACTAAGAATCCTATTCAACACTCTAGAACTAAGCATGTTGAAATTAGACATCACTTTATTCGAGAACATGTATCAGGGGTGATTGTGAAATTTTATTCATTGATACTGAGAAACAATTAGCTGACTTGTTCACCAAACCACTACCTAGAGATAGACTTAATATGCTTAGAACTGAATTAGGAATTTTGGATCTATTTAGTATTGTATAATTGATCCTTTATTATGGTTTTGTGCTTTTTAACAGGTTGATAATATGTTCAATCGATTAAGTTGTCTGAAAATTTTGAAATACTTGTCAACCTATGTGTTTTAATTGATTGAAATTGCTAAATAATCTGTTGATTTCCTGATTCTCAATCTATGTTCATGATTTATTGCCAGATTAATCGATTGAATAAGTTTTTAATCGATTTATTTCAATAACTCTGTAGCTCTGCATGTTTTTCTTTTTTGAATTAATCGATTAAATCTTCTATTCCATCGATTTATTCTACTTTTGTTAATCTGCGTCTATATCATTAATTGAAAATCAATTGATTTTATGGAAAATCGATTGGTTAATTTTTTCTAGGGCTAGTAGTGTATGCGTTGCCTCTGATTATTTACTGCAGATTGAGTTAAGTGCCTTTGCAACTACAAACAACTTCAGCTACTCTCTTAAATGTAATGGTTATCCAATAAAAGTTGAAAGACTGTGATTGGAAATCAGATGTGAAGAAATGCAGGTAATCGAGTGTTATAATAACCATTCTCTCTCTCTGTCTTTTCCATCTCTGACACACGGAGCAGAACTGAGGTAATTTACTAAAGGAAAAAATTGACTATTCAAAGTAGATGAAGGGTACGGTTTCTCTCATTCCTTTTAGTATGCAATAGTTGATTCGAAAATCTTGTACTTCTGCTTGGAAAAATATTCTCTCTTCTCTATTGGGTTCATCTCTCAAACAACATGTTCAAGCGCACCAAATCTGGAAGGAGGAAGTTCAGCAGAGGAGAATCCTCAATTGTTGTCCAAGAAACATCAGGAGGAGGGCGCATTGAAACCTGGTTCAATGGGAATCAAGAAAAGATGGGGTTATTCATTCACAAAATGAGTAGAAAATAGATTAATATTCCCAAGGTTCTGAAATTCTCATGGTTGGACGCTGAAGGGTTCAAAGGGGTTCGAAAGCTGCTGCAACACCAGAAACTTCAGAAGTTCCTTGAGCTCAATGGTAGAATCTATCCTGACCTTATCAAAGTTTTCTTTACTAATCTGTCATTTGAAGGTTCTACACTCAAAACTCAAGTTAAAGGAGTGGAAATTGAGATTACTCCCACTGTCTGGAAAAATGTTGCTGGACTCAAGGATGAAGGAGTAAAAGTCACTAAAGGATATACCTCTGATGTAGAAGAATTCAACAAAGTCCAATACTTTCGTTCTTGTTTGAGAAATAAGCGTGACTCTGTGAGTTCCTTCAACACTGGAAAGCTTAACCTTGAAGAAAGAATACTTGCGTTCATAGTGGCTTGGCAGCTTACTCCCAGGGGGAGCAATCATGCAGTACTGAATGAAGGAGACTTGGTACTGATGTATTGTATCCACCACAGAATCAGAGTAAACTGGGTATTTGTCATCAAGGACCATATGATCAAAGCAAAAAGGCTAAGTGATTTTAGGTATCCCTATGCAATCTTAATTTCTAAATTTCTAACTCATTTTGGTGTTAACTTAGAAGGAGAATTGGCTGAAATCGTTCGCCCCACAAATGAGATTAACAACTCCATCCTTCATAAAATGGGATTCATTAAGATTGATGGTGATTGGATTTCAAAAGAAGAAGTTGGGAGAGAAGAAGGAGAAGAAGAAGAAGAAGAAGAAGAGGAAGATGATGAGAATACTGGTGCTCCAAGTGCTGCTGAAGCAAGACAAACAGACCCTATGGAGGATGACATGGCTCAGTAGTCTCCATTGGAAATGATTCCTTATGTGGCACAACCTGACCGTGGCACGCCTCTTTCACAGTTCGAACGGAATATGCTGCATCAAATGACTGAAATGCAAACAAATCAAAGGAGGCACATGGAGATGACATATGCTCTGCAAGCTCACCAGCATCGGCTTTATGAAGACTCCATTGCCAGATTTCAGCACATTGATAATCAACTGGAAGATATCTTCAACAGAATTGGAGACCTCCAATTCAATCAGGGTCCTTGGGATGGTGATGAGTGAAATTTCTTATGCTTTCTTTCACTTGTGTTTTTTTTTTTTTTTGTCTTAATTTTGGGTACCTACATGGTACTTATGGCTTGTAATTGAACACTTTTTGATGAATTCAAATAGGGGGAGAAGTATTCGCTTATACTGACACTACACACACATCACAAAATCATATGTCTTTGTTCTGTTATTGTTTATGCAGGTGCAGTGGTTATATGTCTCCATCAAATAGGGGGAGATTGAAGCACTTGTTGGATTTGATGAAGACATATAGAGTTTATAAAGTTTATTTTGTGGGTGTGTAGGTAGATAGGTTATAGGTTTAGAATTTAATCTCTTGATAGTTTCAGTAGATCTTGTGATAATCGGCTATAAATGTTGCATTTCATAGAACTTATCTTACTGCATGAAAAACCAATCTTTAAGCATTAAAAGAACAAATTGAGTTTTTCAATCTGTTAAAAAGAAGTTTCAATCTGTTAAAATCACTTAAAATAGGAAATGTATATATACAGTCAAAATTTTAATTGATTGAATCGTAGAATCAACAGGTTAAAATGTTCTTGATGGTTTTTCCATATTAAGGGTTTCACAATATTAATTTGTTGAATTGAGAAATCAATAGATTAAAATGTTCTAGCCATTTTTCATTTCAAAAGTGTAGACCCCTAATTTTGCCCAGCCTCTCAAATAAAAGCTAGGGAAACTTCATACAGTTCACCCGGCTTCATATCAAAGAAAAACCAAGAAGGACCTCCCACAACAGAAGACGGAGTTCACCCATTCACACGATAAAAGCCAAAAGAGACTTCCTACACAAAGACAAAGCTCGCCCGGCATCTTAATGAAGGCCAAGAAGACTTCCTATATGAAGATAAAGCTTCAACGGACACACATCGGCATCAATCTATGTCTGAAAAAGGAAAGGAAAGCTTCCCGGGGTCCCAGAACACGAAAACTGGACAAAACAGGCCGGGACCACGGTCCCAAAAGTGGGACGGCCGTCCCAACTGCAATTAAGCAGTTGGGACGCGCGTCCCGAATGTGGGACGGCCGTCCCAAACCCAGGTTTAAGTGGGACGGCCGTCCGGACCTTCCTGGGGGTCCCGTTCTGTGTAAATTTGCCATTTGGGACGGCCATCCCAGTCCAGACGGCCGTCCCAACCCAGACGGCCGTCCCAAAGTGCGCCAGCTGCGAAAAACTATAAATAGGAGGCTCATTTGCCACTTTTTCACACCACGGACACTCCAGAGAGCTCTGAAACACTTTAGAGCACTTGTCTACTTCTCTCTCTCTCGAATGATCTTTCCGATTGCCTTAAATAGGTAACAATCGGTTAAGGAATTATATTCCGGCATTTGATTCTTCTTTAAATTTTTAGTAGAGTCGATCTTGTATTGGTGAGGAGAGCTGTGTAGAGAGGGGTTGCCAAAACGCATCCTCACAGGTTCGAGGTTCTCAATATAAAGCTTGCTACGGAGGTTCTTTTCAATTCCCTTCTCTTTTATTGTTTTATTTATTATTTTATTGTTTTATTTAGCTTTATTATGTCATGTAGAATAGGATCATGTAGATAGCTATTTTAATATCTCTTTTATTGCTTTATTTAGCTTTATTCATCATTTTATACACGCAACATAGAATAAAATCATGTAGATAGCCATTTAATATTATGTAATAAAATAGGGTAATCGCGTAATTTCTCGTAGTCTTTATTTAAATGAATTAATCTGTCATAGGGAACCGAAAGGGGCGTTGTGGGGTGCTAACACCTTCCCCACACGTAACTAACTCCCTTACCCAACTCTGGTTATAATGGCCAAGTGCGGTTTTTCTTAAAATCAACATTTTTTCCTTTTCCAATGTTTATGGTCAAAACATTGGTGGCGACTCCATAAGAACCCCTTTTCGAAAACCTTTTAAAACAAAAACGCGAGTCTAAACCATCTTTTCGCGGCCGCTCGCATAAACGTTTCAAAGACGTCCCCCTCGGACGTCGGAAAGGGACGGCGGCGGCAGATGGCGACTCCACTGGGGACGCTAGAGAGTTGATCCCATTTAGTGACAGATAAATTCAAACTAAGTAATGATTTGAAATTACGCCTTTACCCTCCGTATGTTTTTACTCGTATGGCTTTAATAACTGCTGTATGATTATTTCTGCAAATTGTTTGAAATATAAACTGCACACAAAAACCCTTGCACACAACAGTCCCTCTATACCGGGGGCAAGAGTGAATACCTATAGGGAGTGGGTGGCGGATACGATCGGTTAGTTGGCACACGGGGCTACTGCCGTTGCTCGGAAAACCACCAACTCAAGGTGATAACTCTCTTCTTTTGGTCTAAAGGTGTCGCCACGGAGTTCAGTGCATGACCAGAGGATTGAGAGATTGAGAGGTCCCTATAATGGGGGCACCTTGGGGACCTTTGGCCTGATGAGAACAGGTTTAGAACCACCCAAACCAAGCACGTTTCTGCAGGAAAACCCTACCTCGTAATAGCGTGGCTCTGCTCGTGGATGTATGAATTGTGTGTGCATACGTTTCGCTGCATTTGTATTGATGCATTAGCATAGGGAAATCATACAACAAACAAAAAAAAATGAAAAAATCTAAAAATCATAAAAATACCCTTGTTATAAAATAAAAATTAGTAAAAGTCTCATAATTCATATCACCTTTTCTTCATCAAAAATAAAAAAGGGAAGAAAACGGGACTCTCTTCATCAAAATCCATAAACATTCATATAGATAAGTTTTCTTTTCAAGAAAAACCAAGTACTACCATGAATCATATTAGGAACAAAACATGATAATACGTAGAAAAACAAACACTTGCATACACACATTTACAAAAATTCATCCTCATATCATGCATTTTCATTTACTGCTAGACAATGGAGGGATCCGGTAATAGACGGTTAAAGAAAGTGGAGATCCTTCTATGCGGTGTAGAGAAGTTAAGGCATTTGTGTACATATATGCACGGAGGTCTATGCTAACTTTGAGAAGTCTTACGGAAGAATTCTTGACCTCCTGAAAATCAGCATTGATCCAATATTTGTTAGAGTATTGGTCCACTTCTGGAATCCCGATTTACACTGCTTCGAATTCTCGCGAGTTTGACTTGGTACCGACATTAGAAGAATACGAACTTATGGTGAGATGGCCTCAATCAGTTGGGGTTTATGTCCCAGGAGAATATACGGCCGTGAGTAAGGTTGCTACTATTATACGACTGCCTCCTCATCAATCTATCCTAGAGGGAAAAGGGAATATCAGAGGTTGGAAAATGGCTATAATAGAAGACCACTTAGTCTCTTTAGCAGAAAGAAAGAGCTGGTCAACATTCAACAAAACTCTAGCACTAGCAATGTTCGGAATCATATTATTCCCATTCCATGTAAACATCGTGGATCATGCTGCAATGGACGCATTCTTCGCCTGGGATGTATACTCTAAGAGCCCTATACCTGCGATCCTTGCTGATACCCTGCTTTCTGTAGAATTTTGCCGACAGAAACAGGGAAAAACACTCAGATGTTGTATTCCATTGCTATATATATGGGGTGTTACTCACTTTTACGCCTCAAGCCACATGGGTGTATTTCCTGACCCTTTAAGAAGTTTCTCAAAAATCCCTCTTCAACATCGTCAAGCCTTAGAGTGGAAAATCGAGTTAGAAAACTGGAACATAGAGCATGTATCATGGGTTTGCCCTTGGTTCAGACCAGGTTATATTCTCATACGATGCGGAGACTACCTGAGTATACCACTTCTAGGTCTCGAGAGGCTGTATAGCCTACTCTCCTAAAATGGCTATGAGACAACTTATGAGAACTCAAACTGCGCCAACCCAAGAAGAGCTCGAGAGAGCTGAGTCTATGCCACTATTCCCATAACTTTGAAGAAGTATCTGCTGTCAGGAAAGCATGGGAAAGACCAGTCTACCTGGGGGATAAAGAACTCGGAAAGGCTCAAGTATCTACATCCCTTGAATATGAAGAATGGAGGAAAAATAGAGGGATACCCCTACCATCTTCTGCATTCACTAAAGCGTTAGCCAGCGAAGAGCTACAATTACAGGTCAATGCCTTAAACAAAAGGGTTGAAGTCATGGAAACTCAAGCTGAGGACTTTTGAAGAAAAAGAGCAAGAATCAACCATTATAATAGATGGTCTAAAAAGGCAATGCAAAAAGAAGGACCATGAGATAGAGCTTCTCAAGAATGATTATGCTGACTACCAAGAAGAGGCTAAACAAACACTGAAAGTTCAGAGGCTTGAACAAGATAGTCTTTTCCAGGACATGAATGACGAAATAGCACGTTTTGAGAAGGCACTTGCAGAGCAGGCAAAAATGATCAAGTTGATGCAGGATGACCTAGCGGGAACTCGGTCTGAAGCACAAAAGTGGCGAGAAGCCGACTGAAAAATACAAGAAAAGCCTGAATGAGCTGCATGATAAAGAAAAGGATGGTTTAGCTCAGATACGGTCATTTGCTTCGTGAAAGAGACCAAATAAGAGAGAGGTCTGACCAACAACACGCTTTGATCGTTCATCTAGAAGAAAAGATGAGAGAGGCTCGTCGATATAGTGAAGATATGAGTCAAGCGGTACATGAGCAAATCAAGATACTCGGAAACCATGTGAGAATCAGCTGAAGACGAATTACGAAGAAAACCTAATTTACCTATAGGACTCTTCAAGCTTTTCAGTTTTTGTCAGCACTTGCTCCAAAGCATTGTATAGAAGGATTTACACTTTCTAATAAAAGGATTTATTTTTCTCTCCTTAAATTGTCTATTGCATTCATAAGTTGCATACATTCATATATCCCTCCTCATTTTAATAATAAAGATAATAAAAAGAAAGGATTAATTGATGTGCTTTCCACAAATCAGAAAAATGGAAAAGAAGCCTTTCGTCATCAAAATCTCTACGACAGTCGATAAACCCGAAGACGATAACAAACAAGCACCGTTAATCATTCCAAGGGAGAAGGCAATAACACCTATACGTTTATTCGTGCCTCGTCCTTTCCCTTACTTATCAAATAAAGCTGTACCTTGGAGATATTCAGAAGAATTGCCAGTCAATCAAGACATCTCCAACATAGCCGGTATTGGGGGCATGACTCGAAGTGGAAGAATATATTCCCCCAAGGAATTACAAGAAAATACTTCTAAAGAAAAGGTGAAAAATAAGGCCGAAGAGGAAAAAGAATCCAAGGAGGAGACAGATGAGTTACTCCAATACATAAGACAAAGTGAGTACTCCATCATCGATCAACTCAATCGTACTCCAGCAAAGATAACTTTGTTATCACTCATAATGAGTTCAGAACCGCATCGAAACGCACTGTTAAAGGTTTTGAATGAATCATTCGTTCCACATGCAATATCCCAAGACAAGTTTGAAGGAATTATTGGCAATATCACAGCCAATAATCACCTTACTTTCACTAACGAAGAATTCCCTTTGGAAGGGTCAAATAATAATAAGCCTTTGCATATCTCTGTCAAATGCAAGGAATATCTCATTTCCAAAGTTCTTGTGGATAATGGATCATCCTTAAATGTTATGCCTAAAAGTACACTCGACAAGATAACAGTGCAAGGAACACACATGCGTCCAAGTAATACAATTGTTCGAGCCTTTGATGGATCAAGACGAGAAGTAGTAGGAGAGATCAGTCTACCAATCCAAATCGGCCCTACTATCTTCAACATAGACTTCCACGTGATGGATATCACACCGGCATCCGAGTTGTCTCCTTGGTAGACCTTGGATTCATAGCGCTAAGGCAATACCTTCAACGCTCCACCGAGAAAGTCAAATTTGTGACAAATGATAAACTAGTCACGGTTCAAGCTGAAGAAGACTTTCTAATTAGTAAGCGCGTCTATCCGAGCCATATGTGGATGCGGCTGAAGAGGCTCTTGAAACATCTTTTCAAGCACTCGAAATTGCCTATATCGAAAGACTCCCTAGTAACATGAAGGTGGCCCATATGATGAAAAGATATGGATATCGCCCAGGACAGGGGCTTGGAAAGAACGCTCAAGGAATAAGAGAGCCACCAGATTTCAAAGATAATCCGCTAAAGTATGGATTAGGGTATGACCCTACAAAAGATCAAACCATACGAACAACAGGGAAGTCTTACCCCAGAAGATGGTATTAGAAAAGGAGGGGTATTAGCGCAAAGGGTAGCGTTAGTCGTTAGGTGTCCTTCTTTCGATTCTAAGGGATGTAAACCTAATGACTATTAGAGATCACTCCTCGGGGTATGCCCGTCCCCCGAGCATCTCTAGGGCACACATTTCTCCAAAATTACAAAAAGAATGCTATTCTTACTATCTGTTTCTCTTCTTGCTAAATATGTCTATACCCCATTTTTAATAAACAAAGTTTAGATGAATGTTTTGTTCTAAATGCGTCAGAATGATTAAAGCGCCGCAAAGAAAAGTAAAAAAAAAAAGAAATGATTGATTAACTAGAAACACAAATAAAATCTATCTTGACAAAATCAAGTTTCGACAATGTTGTGCAAAAAAAAATATATATATATACACATACAAAAAAGAAAAGCCCGTCAAGGTCAAAGACCAAGACAAGAAAATAAAAGGGCAAAATACCCGGCAGGAAACCCACAAAGGGGGCTGCGCAAAAATTAGGGTAAACCAGACGGGAGACCGAACAATAATAAAGGGTAGCCTGGGCAAAAGTTAGGGTTATTAAAAGTCCGCTAGGTATTCCCAAAAAATAAATAAATACAAAAAGGAAACCTAGACAAAAATCAGGACATAAGCACAATATCCTAGGCTGAAAACCCGAAAGGGCGGCCTAGGGAAGTTAGTCGATCACAAAAAAGTGCCATAAATCGAGTAAACAACGACGCCACGTTATAAGAGCAAAACGTTTTGTCTAAACTAGCCTAAACACTTGAACCAACCCTGGCTAGCCATTCTTACAAAAACCTTTATTACAAAAATATCACTCTAAAACACAAACCTTTGCAATAAATCCTTTTCCTTCTCTTCTCTTGACCATTTCACTAAAGCATTCAAGTAATAAAGGGGAATGTGATAACATAGTGATCAATAGGAAGGTTGAAATCCCTAAGGAAAGGAAGGAGGGCATTGACATGGCGGTTGCTCTACGAACGGAAAATTGCTCTTCGACCATAGCAAAGGAAATTCCAAGACGGTAAATCGATACAGTTAAGCTTGTTATCCAAGAAACAGGACGATGTTAAGGCACAACACCAAGAATGCGCCCAAAGTCAAAGCACATCAGTTAAAACTCTCGAAATATTAACTGAAATAGATCCTAGGATGCATATCATGAAGCATTACATGCATTAAAGCATAGATGAAGGGAATCCTATCTTCAATTTCATCAAAAAACACGAAAATTAACTCAAAAAAAAAGCAAAAACCCACTTAAGAAGCTTGGGACGGCCGTCCCAAAGTCCGAGCGGCCGTCCCAAGTGCCATTTTTCGTTTGGGACGTGCGTCCCAGGAGGGGTCCCAGCCTATGCAATTCTGTCATTTGGGACGGCCGTCCCAAAGCCCGAGCGGCCGTCCCAAACTCCCCTGCGCGGCCTATATATGTGGGGCACGAATTTGAGCTTTGGCACTTCATTCCAAGCTTTCTACCTTGCTTCTCCTCCCTTTCTACACATTTCTAGCATTCTTAAGTAAGTTTTACCTGCAATGGAGCACGGAGAAGCTTCGTCCGAAGAAAACGCACCGGGACTCCTGCTAGAAGAGCTCCTGTCACTAGCATGATGATGGCAGAAGCACACCAACAACGACTGGCAAATATCCAACAATTTGCCTGGTACCCGATCCTGCAATTAGACTTCGGGATCCTAGCTACATTTGGCTGGGAGCAAGATGTCCGAAGATTCATCCACAACATAGGATGGGATTTTCTGCTCAATGAACCACCTACTCGAATTCATCGCACGGCTACGATGGAGTTTCTCGCCTCTGTCCACATGATGGAAATGCCATCTACCATTCCTGGAGTGCCACCAACACAGGTTGTCTCCTCCTGGATGGATGGAGCCTATCGGACCACCGCCTTGGATGACTTCAACGTCATCATGGGATTACTGCCGGCGAGCCGATACGAGAACCCGGAATATCGGTCCGCATATCCTGGAGAAACCTGCAGTTCTTACCACCACCAGTATGTGGAGGGACATTCCTGGAGCTATCAATCTCCCATCTCATCTAAAGGGTGCAGCCTTCAATCCCCCTCTTCGCATATGCCACAAGTTGCTTGCTGGGACCATTCACAGCAAGAAGGAAAGCCAGGGAAAGGTCACACTAGCTGATCTTTTTATAGTCTACTGCATGCATCAGGGACACCGATGCAACCCAGGATACGCATTCCTAAAGGCTGTGAAGGAATGCGGTACTCGAGGACCAGCTGGAGCGATCATGGTGGCTCCCTTCCTTACCCCTCTTGCTGAATCCTGGGGATGTAACGACGGAGAAGATCTCCCAGCCGAGCTTCGACCGGAAGCCGATCAATGGAGGAATGCCTGACGCACATGAACATCCTCGGCGAGAGAGGGTCAGGTTTCATCTTGAACCCTATCATCTCGATTTCATGGGATATGCGAGACTTCAACACGCCACAAGACATCCCTACCACTTCAGAGTCCCAGCAGCAGTCACGAGACTACGATCTCTCCGGCTTGTACCGACGCTTAGACGAGGAGCATGCATACATGCAAGGAGAGTTCCAGTTCATACGCCGGCGGTTTGGCCGGCTCAGCTGTCAGGCAAGACAGGACGGACCGCCGGATAGAGAGCCTGGTCCAAACTCGAGGCGAGATTCCAGCCGCCTACTCCGCCGCTTCCCTTCGCCGGTACCATCTGCCCATTCCGGCCCAGAGGCGGATGACTAGGATTAATTTATATAGCTTTCTAGTGTCCTAAATATGCTTGAAATGTATCCAACAAAAAGCAGTAATGAATAAAAATCGTCATTTCTATTTTACACTTCGCATTCAAAAAGCCCATGTGTACAAAATAAAAGGCACACATGATCTATTAAAAAGCCGGATTTCAAAACGGCTCGCGATAGCAAACTAAACCGCGATGGAAAAAGGCGGAATCGAACCATTTCAGCGAGAATGAGGAGCTCCAAGAAAGCTAATTCCAACCATCAACCTCCTACACCAATAAAAGAAGGTACATCAAAAACGAAAAAGCCAACGGAAAAGCTCAATTATCCCCAAGCGGATCCTTGTCTACTCCAGAGGCAAAACAAAAAGAATACCTCGCGACTCATCCTCGTCACCACATGAGTCATCAAGCACACTCACGCAAGAGTCTCCATTTCATTCCCCAAAGAAGAATAAGGACTACACAAGAGTCCATCGAAAGAAAGCACAAAATCAAAACATCCCAATCACTAGGGGGCAACAAAAAGAAAGAAAAGAAAAGCCTTTCATCCTCCAACAAAGGCCACTTGCATGAAAAAGCCGAAAGAAAATCCCCAAGAAGAGCACATCAAGAAAAATCTACAAAAGCGAGAAAAGGAGAAATTTCCATCCCCAGGAAGCCAATAAAATTCCCCAGGGATCATTACAAAGAGAAGAGAAATATATATCTTTCCATCTAACGTGCATAAAAGGCGCACATACAAACCCATTCCCCAGCAGAAATAAAAGCATAGACAAAA
The DNA here is from genome assembly GCA_963425845.1 of Sphenostylis stenocarpa. Taxonomy (NCBI): domain Eukaryota; kingdom Viridiplantae; phylum Streptophyta; class Magnoliopsida; order Fabales; family Fabaceae; genus Sphenostylis; species Sphenostylis stenocarpa. Next base: position 42,157,948 of record OY731404.1, on the reverse strand, counting down.
GCCAGTTCAAGCAATAAGGAGTCAAAAACTCCATTTTCCCTCTAAGGGGGCAATTCAAAAGAGATCTCAGTCAGAGCAATCAAATTCTCAAAAGAAAAAATTTCACCGGTGAGCTTACAACAGAACTACTGTTTGCTCAAAATAAGCAAAGAGCTAATATCCCAAAGAAATGGGAAATTAACCTATGCGAGAGGTAATGCAAGCCCAAAAGCATAAAAGTCTTCACCATCAGCTGAAGCAATTGCCTAATCAAGAGGCACAATCAAAGTCCCCAATAAATTCCTCAACGAAGAATCCCAGGTAAAACAGGATGACTAAAATAGAAAAGTCAAAAAGAAAGAAAATCAATCATTCCTCACGGAATAGGCGCATGATCAGAGACAATAAGTCGCCAGGAACCGGGTGAGGGTACGTACTCACCTAAGCCTTGCAAAACGGGGCTTACAAAAAACTTATACCGGGTGGGGGTACATACTCACCTAAGCCTTGCAGAACGGGGCTTACCAAAAACTTCATACCAGGTGGGGGTACGTACTCACCTAAGCCTTGCAGAACGGGGCTTACAAAAAACTTCATACCGGGTGGGGGTACGTACTCACCTAAGCCTTGCAGAACGGGGCTTACCAAAAACCTCATACCGGGTGGGGGTACGTACTCACCTAAGCCTTGCAGAACGGGGCTTACCAAAAACTTCATACCGGGTGGGGGTACGTACTCACCTAAGCCTTGCAGAACGGGGCTTACCAAAAACTTCACACCGGGTGGGGGTACGTACTCACCTAAGCCTTGCAGAACGGGGCTTACCAAAAACTTCATACCGGGTGGGGGTACGTACTCACCTAAGCCATGCGAAAGGGGCTTACCAAAAAACTTCATACCGGGTGGGGGTACGTACTCACCTAAGCCTTGCGGAACGGGGCTTACCAAAAACTTCATACCGGGTGGGGGTACGTACTCACCTAAGCCTTGCGAAACGGGGCTTACAAAAACTTCATACCGGGTGGGGGTACGTACTCACCTAAGCCTTGCAGAACGGGGCTTACCAAAAACCTCATACCGGGTGGGGGTACGTACTCACCTAAGCCTTGCAGAACGGGGCTTACCAAAAACTTCACACCGGGTGGGGGTACGTACTCACCTAAGCCTTGCAGAACGGGGCTTACCAAAAACTTCATACCGGGTGGGGGTACGTACTCACCTAAGCCTTGCAGAACGGGGCTTACCAAAAACTTCATACCGGGTGGGGGTACATACTCACCTAAGCCTTGCAAAAAGGGGCTTACCAAAAACTTCATACCGGGTGGGGGTACGTACTCACCTAAGCCTTGTAGAACGGGGCTTACACAAAAAAACTTCATACCGGGTGGGGGTACGTACTCACCTAAGCCTTGCAAAACGGGGCTTACAAAAAACTTCATACCGGGTGGGGGTACATACTCACCTAAGCCTTGCAAAACGGGGCTTACCAAAAACTTCATACCGGGTGGGGGTACGTACTCACCTAAGCCTTGCAGAACGGGGCTTACCAAAAACTTCACACCGGGTGGGGGTACGTACTCACCTAAGCCTTGCAGAACGGGGCTTACCAAAAAACTTCATACCGGGTGGGGGTACGTACTCACCTAAGCCTTGCAAAACGGGGCTTACCAAAAACTTCAAACCGGGTGGGGGTACGTACTCACCTAAGCCTTGCAGAACGGGGCTTACCAAAAACTTCATACCGGGTGGGGGTACGTACTCACCTAAGCCTTGCAGAACGGGGCTTACAAAAAACTTCATACCGGGTGGGGGTACGTACTCACCTAAGCCTTGCAGAACGGGGCTTACCAAAAACCTCATACCGGGTGGGGGTACGTACTCACCTAAGCCTTGCAGAACGGGGCTTACCAAAAACTTCACACCGGGTGGGGGTACGTACTCACCTAAGCCTTGCAGAACGGGGCTTACCAAAAACTTCATACCGGGTGGGGGTACGTACTCACCTAAGCCTTGCAGAACGGGGCTTACCAAAAACTTCATACCGGGTGGGGGTACATACTCACCTAAGCCTTGCAAAAAGGGGCTTACCAAAAACTTCATACCGGGTGGGGGTACGTACTCACCTAAGCCTTGTAGAACGGGGCTTACACAAAAAAACTTCATACGGGTGGGGGTACGTACTCACCTAAGCCTTGCAAAACGGGGCTTACAAAAACTTCATACCGGGTGGGGGTACATACTCACCTAAGCCTTGCAAAACGGGGCTTACCAAAAACTTCATACCGGGTGGGGGTACGTACTCACCTAAGCCTTGCAGAACGGGGCTTACCAAAAACTTCATACCGGGTGGGGGTACGTACTCACCTAAGCCATGCAGAACGGGGCTTACCAAAAACTTCATACCGGGTGGGGGTACGTACTCACCTAAGCCTTGCAAAACGGGGCTTACACAAAAAAAAACTTCATACCGGGTGGGGGTACGTACTCACCTAAGCCTTGCAAAACGGGGCTTACGAAAAACTTCATACCGGGTGGGGGTACGTACTCACCTAAGCCTTGCAGAACGGGGCTTACCAAAAACTTCATACCGGGTGGGGGTACATACTCACCTAAGCCATGCAGAAAGGGGCTTACCAAAAAACTTCATACGGGTGGGGGTACGTACTCACCTAAGCCTTGCGAACGGGGCTTACCAAAAACTTCATACCGGGTGGGGGTACGTACTCACCTAAGCCTTGCGAAACGGGGCTTACAAAAAACTTCATACGGGTGGGGGTACGTACTCACCTAAGCCTTGCGGAACGGGGCTTACCAAAAACCTCATACCGGGTGGGGGTACGTACTCACCTAAGCCTTGCAGAACGGGGCTTACCAAAAACTTCACACCGGGTGGGGGTACGTACTCACCTAAGCCTTGCGGAACGGGGCTTACCAAAAACTTCATACCGGGTGGGGGTACGTACTCACCTAAGCCTTGCGAGAATGGGGCTTACCAAAAACTTCATACCGGGTGGGGGTACATACTCACCTAAGCCATGCGAAAGGGGCTTACCAAAAAACTTCATACCGGGTGGGGGTACGTACTCACCTAAGCCTTGTAGAACGGGGCTTACACAAAAAAACTTCATACCGGGTGGGGGTACGTACTCACCTAAGCCTTGCAAAACGGGGCTTACAAAAAACTTCATACCGGGTGGGGGTACATACTCACCTAAGCCTTGCAGAACGGGGCTTACCAAAAACTTCATACCGGGTGGGGGTACGTACTCACCTAAGCCTTGCAGAACGGGGCTTACCAAAAACTTCACACCGGGTGGGGGTACGTACTCACCTAAGCCATGCAGAAAGGGGCTTACCAAAAAACTTCATACCGGGTGGGGGTACGTACTCACCTAAGCCTTGCAAAACGGGGCTTACACAAAAAAAAACTTCATACCGGGTGGGGGTACGTACTCACCTAAGCCTTGCAAAACGGGGCTTACAAAAAACTTCATACCGGGTGAGGGTACATACTCACCTAAGCCTTGCAGAACGGGGCTTACAAAAAACTTCATACCTAGTGGGGGTAAGTACCCACAAAAGTCTAGTCAAATACAGACTTAAACCAGATAGGGGTTAGTACCTATCAAGATATTTATCATCCGGAGGATCAGCAAGGAGCAGTATCCGAAGGATAGCCGGGCAAAAGGGTTAACTCCTTCCCCTACCAACTAATTATGTCGGCATGTTAAAGCCAACGAATTAGTTAGGCAGGTGAAGGGGGGGCAGCTGTAGACCCCTAATTTTGCCCGGCCTCTCAAATAAAAGCTAGGGAAACTTCATACAGTTCACCCGGCTTCATATCAAAGAAAAACCAAGAAGGACCTCCCACAACAGAAGACGGAGTTCACCCATTCACACGATAAAAGCCAAAAGAGACTTCCTACACAAAGACAAAGCTCGCCCGGCATCTTAATGAAGGCCAAGAAGACTTCCTATATGAAGATAAAGCTTCAACGGACACACATCGGCATCAATCTATGTCCGAAAAAGGAAAGGAAAGCTTCCCGGGGTCCCAGAACACGAAAACTGGACAAAACAGGCCGGGACCACGGTCCCAAAAGTGGGACGGCCGTCCCAACTGCAATTAAGCAGTTGGGACGCGCGTCCCGAATGTGGGACGGCCGTCCCAAACCCAGTTTAAGTGGGACGGCCGTCCCGACCTTCCTGGGGGTCCCGTTCTGTGTAAATTTGCCATTTGGGACGGCCATCCCAGTCCGGACGGCCGTCCCAACCCGGACGGCCGTCCCAAAGTGCGCCAGCTGCGAAAAACTATAAATAGGAGGCTCATTTGCCACTTTTTCACACCACGGACACTCCGGAGAGCTCGAAACACTTTAGAGCACTTGTCTACTTCTCTCTCTCTCTCGAATGATCTTTCCGATTGCCTTAAATAGGTAACAATCGGTTAAGGAATTATATTCGGCATTTGATTCTTCTTTAAATTTTTAGTAGAGTCGATCTTGTATTGGTGAGGAGAGACGTGTAGAGAGAGGGGTTGCCAAAACGCATCCTCACGGTTCGAGGTTCTCAATATAAAGCTTGCTACGGAGGTTCTTTTCAATTCCCTTCTCTTTTATTGTTTTATTTATTATTTTATTGTTTTATTTAGCTTTATTATGTCATGTAGAATAGGATCATGTAGATAGCTATTTTAATATCTCTTTTATTGCTTTATTTAGCTTTATTCATCATTTTATACACGCAACATAGAATAAAATCATGTAGATAGCCATTTAATATTATGTAATAAAATAGGGTAATCGCGTAATTTCTCGTAGTCTTTATTTAAATGAATTAATCTGTCATAGGGAACCCGAAAGGGGCGTTGTGGGGTGCTAACACCTTCCCCACACGTAACTAACTCCCTTACCCAACTCTGGTTATAATGGCCAAGTGCGGTTTTTCTTAAAATCAACATTTTTTCCTTTTCCAATGTTTATGGTCAAAACATTGGTGGCGACTCCATAAGAACCCCTTTTCGAAAACCTTTTAAAACAAAAACGCGAGTCTAAACCATCTTTTCGCGACCGCTCGCATAAACGTTTCAAAGACGTCCCCCTCCGGACGTCGGAAAGGGACGGCGGCGACAAAAAGTATCTCAGAATTTTAATCTGTTGAAATCAAGTTCAATCTGTTGAAACAGAGAGATGTCATTTTTCATTTTAAAGTATCTCAGAATTTCAATCTATTGAAATAAATTTTAATCTGTTGAAACAGAGAGATATCATTTTTCATTTTAAGGTATCTCAGAATTTCAATATGTTGAAATATATTTTAATCTGTTAAAACAGAGAGCTACCATTTTTCTTCTACCTGTTTCAATCCATTGAAAGCTCGAATTAACCGATTGAATGAGTTTTAAATGAAATCAATCGATTGAAACATCATTTTAAATCAATTGAATCTATCAGTCCCTCTCTTTTACTCTATAAATACAGTTTTGATTTCTCTTTCAAAAACACAATTTGGAAAACGATTGAAAGAAATCTTGGAGCTCTCATATTTGTATCTTTATCTGAGCATTCATAAACATTTCATATCATAAGGCGTTTTGATCAAGATTGTTGAAAAATCTTCAAGAGAGAAAGTTCTGAGTTAGAAAAATTACTTCTGGACTTCTATATTGTAAAAGTTGCAGTCCAGGTTTATTCTTTTCATATACTTGTACGAATTCTAATTGTGTAGATTGGGTTTGAATCTACACTGGTTACAGTAATTGGGTTTGGTTGCTGGGAGGTTTTTCAAGAGTCTATCTTATGGTGTTGTAAGGTAGTTCTTGGGGTAGATTGGTGTATATCTATTGGTTTGTATTTTCACTTGATATTAGTGGAACTTGGCAGATTTGTCAAGAACTGGATGTAGCTCTTGGGAAGAGTGAACCAGTATAAACTCTTGTGTTGTATTTCTGCTTTTATCTCTTTTCATTTCTGGTTTATATTCTTGCTTTGTTTAAAACCAAATCTGCCTAATAAAAGATTGGATAAAGATTAATCATTCTTCCACAAAGAAAGAGTGTTTTTCGAAAAAGATTTCTAAAGTTCAATTCACCCCCTCCCCTTTTGAACTCAACCATTAAATCTTACATCTACAGTTGCCCCCCTTTCACCTGACCGACCGGTTGTTGGCGAATGTGCCATAAGACTGATTGGCGAGTGAAGGAGTTAACCATCTTGCTCGATCGTCCTTTGAATACTCATTTGATGCGGTAGCTGACCCTCCACACAATGAATGTGAATGTCTTGATTTCTTCTCCAAGATTGACCACAGGGTGTTGCCCTCGACCCTGTGGTGATGAGTATGAACCCCCACCTGGTTTGAGTCCCCTTTTGTTAGACCCGTTAATGAGTACAAACCCCCATATGGTTTGATGAGTACTAACCTCCATCTGGTTTGAGTCCCCTTTTGTAAGACTCGCCCAAGGATGTTCCCTTCGATCCTGTGGTTGATGAGTACGAACTCTCATCTAGTTTGAGCCCCCTTTTGTAAGACTCGCCCACAGGATGTTCCCTTTGATCCTGTAGTTGATGAGTACGGACCTCCATTTGGTTTGAGTCCCCTTTTGTAAGACTCGCCCACAGGATGTTCCCTTTGATCCTCTGGTTGATGAGTACTAACCCCCATCCGGTTCGAGTCCCCTTTGTAAGACTCGCCCTCAGGATGCTCCTTCGATGCGATAGCTGACCCTGTGGTTGATGAGTACGAACCCCCATCTGGTTTGAGTCCCCTTTTGTAAGACTCGAACTGAACTGTGTGATAGTGGCTTACTAATCTTGGTCACGCGCTAACTCCATGGGGAGTAGTTTTGTTTGAAAATATTTTTGATTTTTTTTGTGTAGTCATTCGGTGTGTCGGGGATTCTTTGATTTTTGGGCTTTTACAATAGCCATCCAACTTGTTGATCACTGGGAATTCTTTAATTTTTGGGCTTTTATAATAGTCATCCAGCTTGTTGATTATTGGGGATTTTTTGATTTTGGGATTTTTATATAGCCATCCAGCTTATTGATCGTTCGGGATTCTTTGATTTTGGGCTTTTTCCATAGCCATCCAGCTTGTTGATTGCTGGGATTTTTTATAATTGTCTCTAAGATAGGTAGGAATCCACTAAAGATTTGTTGATTTTGATGATGCCTCTGAATAGGCAGATGCTTCATTGGAAGTGAATACTTTTGGTTGCACTGCTTTGCCTCCGAATAGGATGATATTCCCTTTGGGGATGCTGGCTCTAGCTTTCCAGGTCTTGCCTTTGCATAGGCAAATGAATCTCTGAGGATATGAGTCTGAAGATTGCCTTTGTAGTAGGCTCACTGAGAATTTTTTTTTTCTTTTTGGTGATCCACCATGGAATTAATTGACTTCCTAGAGATATGATTTTGGTTGCCTTCTGGGGATAGAGTCTTGGCTATTTGATCGATGCTGATGGTGTTAGAAAAGTAGTTTTAAATCAAGAGGGGGGGTGAATTGATTTTTGAAAGTTTTTCGAAATAAACAGATTATCTAATTCGAAAATTAAGTTTACTAATCAATTCACGAATCACAAAGCAATTAAACAATACAAGCGCAGCAACTGAAATTAAAGAGAGAAAGGTTAGGAAAGATTTCACCGGTAATTTTATACTGGTTCACCCAATACCAGGGCTACGTCCAGTCTCCAGCCAAATTCCAGTTGGGTTCCACTAGAATAGATGTTTTACAGACTCAACAATCTTACACCTACTCTAACACCAGAATCAATTTCCAGTTCCTGACTTTAACCTTTCCACCAAGAACCAAATTCCAGTTCTTGGAAACCTCTGCAACCAAATTCCAGCCGCAGAGAAACCAGTACCCAAATTCCAGGCACCACACAGTACAAGAACCAAATTCCAGTTCCTGCACTTAACCTCTCCACCAAGAACCAAATTCCAGTTCTTGGAAACCTCTGCAACCAAATTCCAGCCGCAGAGAAACCAGTACCCAAATTCCAGGCACCACACAGTACAAGAACCAAATTCCAGTTCCTGCACTTAACCTCTCCACCAAGAACCAAATTCCAGCTCTTGATAACTTCTACAACCACCTACCAGCTGCAGAAAACTTGTACCCAAATTCCAGGTACAACACAATACAAAGAAATGACAAGCAATTGAAAAGAAGAAACTTAGAAAGCTCAAACTGGATTACGCTTATCCACTGTAAGTTCCTCCTTCAAAGAATGCAAAAGTGCCTCAAGAAAGATTTCAAAAGAAGTTCACAAAACAGTTGTAATTCTTTCTTGGAAAAAGGATGCTTAACAGTTGCTTGAATTGATTGCTTTGGATGTATGAAAACTTATGTTCAATCTCTGTTTAAAAGTTTCAAGCAAAACTGTTTTTAAAGAGAATTTTCAAATCTGCTGCATTAATTAATCTGTTGAAAGTTTGTTTTAATCTGTTGAAATAGTCGTTATAATCTGTTAAAAGTCCTTTCAATCCATTAATGCGTTCTTGATTCTTTAACGAATTGTTTTAGTTGATACTTGCAACGGTTATATCAATTAAAACACTTTACAAAACTTTTCTAAGTTTGATTCAATCGGTTGTTTCGTGTTTTAATCGATTGATATACTACAGAACTTTCTTATAAAACTTTTCAAGTTGTTTTAACTGATAAAAAGAAGTTTTAATCGATTAAAAACCTGCACAGAATTTTTCCAAGTTGTTTTAATCGGTTGAAATACGTTTTAATCGATTGAAACTCTGTACAAAAATTTTCCAAGTTATTTTAATCGATTGAAATGCGTTTTAATCGATTGAAACTCTGTACAAAAATTTTCAAGTCATTTTAATCGATTGAAATTTGTTTTAATCGATTGAAATAAGTCTGATCGGTCATAATTCAATTCTGATCGATCATAACCAACTCTGATCGGTCATAATTTCATTATGATCGATCATCCTGACTTCCAAAGTGGTTTTAATCGATTGAAACGTGTTTTAATCGATTAAAAGAGTTCTGATCGCTCATATTTGAATTCTAATCGGTCATAAAGAGTTTTAAATGGTTTTAATCGATTAAAAGAAGTTTGTATCGATTAAAATACTGTAAAAACACTTCTTTACGCATTCTAAGTGATTTTAATTGTTTCTTTTAAAACTATATCAGTTAAAAACATTGTTAAGAAAGTTCTTTGTCAAAATGCTTTTGTTTGATTTGTTTAAAACTATTTTTGAGGCATTTTGCAAATTGAGTGAAGGAGCTTCATGCAGTGGAAAAGGTAAAGTGGTTTTACCTAAGCTTTCTGATAAGACACACTAAGTCTTCAGCTCCATTCTTCTGAGTGACTTGTTTGACTGTTGCAGAGTTGACCTTTGACTTTATCTTTGACTTCATCAAATCACTGAGATCTTTGCTAGTATCACTTTCAGTCTCCCCCTATTTGATGAAGACAAACACCATTTTGAAAAAACAATCTCTGCAAAATAAGTCACTTGATAATGAGGTTAGGTGAGAAATATAAAAATGTATTTAATGTTCTATTTCTCCCACTAAAACTTATTTCTCCCCCTAAACTGTTGCTCTTAAATTTATCTTAAAGTGATGCAACTATTTCTCCCCCTTTTGACTTCATCAAAAATAGGGAATAGAAGAGAGAAAAATGTAAGGTTTCGAAAATATGCTCAAGTTTTTGAAAAATACAAAGTGAATCAATATTTCACTCATGAAAAGAATCAATTAAAGTTGATTCAAACTTATCTCCATTAACACGTTTGTAATGAATACAATTAACACGTGTAAAGATAAGGGAATCACGCTTTAGTAGCATGTTACAGGAACAACCATTAACTAAAGCCTTTAATCCTCTTTTCAGAATAAAAATCGATTAAAAACAGAGCATAATCGGTTAAAATGTTTTTGGTAAATGATTTTAATCGATTGAAGGAAAGTTTTAATCGATTAAAACATTTAAGATTTTGAAAACATGAGATTTTAGTGAAAATAATCGATTATTTCGATTTTAAATCGATTAAAACCAGTAATGAAAACTGTTGTTTAAGTTTATTTAACCGATTAAAAGGTGTTTTTATTGACTAAAACAACCAGATTTTGAAAATCATAATATCTCTGATGTGAATCTTTCATATCTAATCTATTGGATATGTTGTGAACTGATTATCTAGATTACTATCAACTATATTGATTGTCTTTTTACTAACAGATTTAACAATATCAGATTTTAGATTCTTAGGGATCTATGATCTACTTCTATCTATGCCAGTTTAATCTCAATTAGACCCTAAATCATATCAATCAAGGTTAAGGCAAATGTACCTGGTATAACACCAGTAATATTACAGTCCAAGCAAAAAATATAAAGATAGAAATAAGCAGAAGATAAAGATGATGATGTAGATTAGTCATCCCAATTCCCCTGATTAAGCTGCAAATCTTCCAGTTTGGTGATCATTCATTTGATCCCCACCAATATCAAAAGATAACAGACTTTCCTTTTTGCTGGAACCAATTTTGCTCTATCAACTATTGAGACAACACCAACTTGTCTCTCCTGTATCAGCAATAGAACACAGAAACTTTTCCTGAAAAGAAATCTTTTAGCAGTTACTTGTTACTATTGACTGCATTACAGTCCATGGTTGACACCACAATGGAATTTCTACTACACATCAGAGGAAGAACCATGTACTGACAGACGTACATTCACAATCAGATCCCACACAGAATGCACGATACCATAAATTGCATGAATCACAGGTTAATGATGTACCGAGATCGGAATTTCCTTCCATAATAGCTAACCTATTTCAAACTTTGCAGTCATCATTATCCAAGCAAATAACTGCATTCTTATTAATGTAGTATGATGGGTGTTATTCTCACTTTCAGTGAACCAGTCATCATTATCTTTGAGGAATGAATCATCTTTAACTTTGTTGTTTCCAGTGGTATCATATGCACAAGTGGTTAACTAAAACTTATTCTGGTAGAGTGGGCAATGATTAGTAATGCATACACAACAGAACTAGTGATGACAGTAATCCAGAGCTTTCACTATATTTGCCTTCAGCGAGGGAACAAATCAACAGTTTTAAAATTTATCCCTGTACACACATTCTCTGTGCCACGTTATTCAATTCTTGAATTGTTGTCCCAGATTGGTTCCCTTACAGTGTCACCTCGTGACATTGATGATTAAAGCTAATTCTTAAATTTGCACAGTTCCAATGAATTTCACCAAGAGTTTTGAACCAATGCATGCTCAAGATTATTTCAAATATATTGCTTGGTAATATCAAAAAATTTAATGTAAACATTTGTTCATTGAACTTCCTAGTAATCAACAACTTATTACCAGAAGCAACTATCACTGAAAAATCTTTGATAAACTATGTTTTCAGTCCTAACAGCTTGACCTGTTTGTAACTAGTGTCTATAAGAAAAGTTACAGTCTATTCTTTGATAATTCCTTTGATTTTCAATGTATTACTACGCAGCATTCCTATGTAAAGTATTAAGAGAGATGTAGACGTCTACAGCTTGAATCATGACTATGTTAAAATAACTTTTTCATCTATGAATAACTTTCCCACATGTATTCCACTAGTCTTAGTTTCTAATTCAAGGATTTGTTCAGCATGTGCCATTTAAAGAAAATTGGGTGTTTCATAACAGATAACTTGAATCAGATATGTTCGAGACTTATTTATGATTATCTGATCGCTACAGAGGCACAAGTTACAGGACATTGGGTGAAAGTATTATGCAGATTTTGATTTTCACAAGAACCTGGGATTTTGACTTGAATTTGCTTATCAATAATCAATTGATTGTTATAAGACTTATTTATACAACCTAATTAATCAATTAATCAACTAATTATCTATTAATTTGATTTTTATCATTAGGGTTGAAAACAGTTACAGTGAATTAATCGATTGGTTTATAAAAGAATCGATTAGTTTGGTATAGAATGTGATCAATAAAATGACACCAGAATTTAAACCGATTAAAACGTAAATAAATCGATTAATTTTGATACCTAAGTGTTTTTAGTTGATATACAGTTATTATAATCGATTAAAACATTTAAACCAAAATCCTGAGATCAGTTCAATCGATTATTTCGACATTTTAATCGATTAAAATGGTACGGACAGATGTTCTGTAAGTTATTTTAATCGATTAATATTGTTATATATCAATTAAAACAATTAGTTTAAATACTCAGAACCTGATTTCGCAGCTCTGATCTTCAAGGGATTCCCAGACTTGTTCCTGCAAAACAAATTAAGAATTGTTCTGGTACCCTTTATAATTACTGGGTCCTGATCAGGTTATTTGAAAGGAATTAATCTTTGGAACCCATTTCATTCTTCCTTTGGGTACTGCATATTTCTTAATTCTGCAGTATTTAACAGAGTGACCCTTTTTCATACAGTAAAAACATTTAATAAATGGAGATGAAACTGTTTTACTATATGCAAAGTAATTTTTGAATGCTCTTGTTTTCTTTCCAATAGATGGTGTATAACTTATGCCACCACGTTCAATAACTAATTTTTGGGAATTAAGTATCTTATCAAGATTATTTTTTCCTTGTGCCAATTTAGATGAGGTTTTTACTAGATATTATACTTGTTTCTGTAACTCAGGACAGTTTTTGCAATCTTTAATATTACACATGCAATCAGTATCATTCTCTAATTCTAACTTAGTTTCTTCATCAGTTATTTTCTTTTCAAGAAGAATGATCTTGTTTTCTAAAAGCCTATTCATGCTTTTCAATTTTCTATTTTCAGTTTCTAATTTCTTTGCTACTTGCATGTATTTCAAGAAAAGCATCTTGTAATGAGCTATAGTTCATAGATTCAGAACTTACACTGGTATTTGGTGATTCTGAGTTGACCATCAAGCATATTTCTGGTGCTTCTTCATAGGTCTTTTCAAGAATCTTCCACATTTGTGCAGCTGTTTGGCAATGTGCAATCCTAAAAAAATCATTTCTGTTAAGAGCGGAAGAGATGATATTTTTGGCAATACAATCATCTTGAATTCTGTTAGCAATATCAGTTTCCTGTTCAATAACATTCCAAGCATTTATACTAACAGATTCAATGAAGATTTTCATCCTTATTTTCCAGAATAGATAATCTGTTCCACACAACAGTGGAGGTCTATCAATGTACGCTCCCTCAGAAAATGCCATGGATCGAAGTAACTTGAGTAACTTTCAAGCACCTCGCTCTGATGCCAATTGTTAGAAAAGTAGTTTTAAATCAAGAGGGGGGGTGAATTGATTTTTGAAAGTTTTTCAAAATAAACAGATTATCTAATTTGAAAATTAAGTTTACTAATCAATTCACGAATCACAAAGCAATTAAACAATACAAGCGCAACAACTGAAATTAAAGAGAGAAAGGTTAGGAAAGATTTCACCGGTAATTTTATACTGGTTCACCCAATACCAGGGCTACGTCCAGTCTCCAGCCAAATTCCAGCTGGGTTCCACTAGAATAGATGTTTTACAGACTCAACAATCTTACACCTACTCTAACACCAGAACCAATTTCCAGTTCCTGACTTTAACCTTTCCACCAAGAACCAAATTCCAGTTCTTGGAAACCTCTGCAACCAAATTCCAGCCGCAGAGAAACCAGTACCCAAATTCCAGGCACCACACAGTACAAGAACCAAATTCCAGTTCCTGCACTTAACCTCTCCACCAAGAACCAAATTCCAGTTCTTGGAAACCTCTGCAACCAAATTCCAGCCGCAGAGAAACCAGTACCCAAATTCCAGGCACCACACAGTACAAGAACCAAATTCCAGTTCCTGCACTTAACCTCTCCACCAAGAACCAAATTCCAGCTCTTGATAACTTCTACAACCACCTACCAGCTGCAGAAAACTTGTACCCAAATTCCAGGTACAACACAATACAAAGAAATGACAAGCAATTGAAAAGAAGAAACTTAGAAAGCTCAAACCGGATTACGCTTATCCACTGTAAGTTCCTCCTTCAAAGAATGCAAAAGTGCCTCAAGAAAGATTTCAAAAGAAGTTCACAAAACAGTTGTAATTCTTTCTTGGAAAAAGGATGCTTAACAGTTGCTTGAATTGATTGCTTTGGATGTATGAAAACGTATGTTCAATCTCTGTTTAAAAGTTTCAAGCAAAACTGTTTTTAAAGAGAATTTTCAAATCTGCTGCATTAATTAATCTGTTGAAAGTTTGTTTTAATCTGTTGAAATAGCCGTTATAATCTGTTAAAAGTCCTTTCAATCCATTAATGCGTTCTTGATTCTTTAACAGAATTGTTTTAGTTGATACTGCAACGGTTATATCAATTAAAACACTTTACAAAACTTTTCTAAGTTTGATTCAATCGGTTGTTTCGTGTTTTAATCGATTGATATACTGCAGAACTTTCTTATAAAACTTTTCAAGTTGTTTTAACTGATAAAAAGAAGTTTTAATCGATTAAAAACCTGCACAGAATTTTTCCAAGTTGTTTTAATCGGTTGAAATACGTTTTAATCGATTGAAACTCTGTACAAAAATTTTCCAAGTTATTTTAATCGATTGAAATGCGTTTTAATCGATTGAAACTCTGTACAAAAATTTTCAAGTCATTTTAATCGATTGAAATTCGTTTTAATCGATTGAAATAAGTCTGATCGGTCATAATTCAATTCTGATCGATCATAACCAACTCTGATCGGTCATAATTTCATTCTGATCGATCATCCTGACTTCCAAAGTGGTTTTAATCGATTGAAACGTGTTTTAATCGATTAAAAGAGTTCTGATCGCTCATATTTGAATTCTAATCGGTCATAAAGAGTTTTAAATGGTTTTAATCGATTAAAAGAAGTTTGTATCGATTAAAATACTGTAAAAACACTTCTTTACGCATTCTAAGTGATTTTAATTGTTTCTTTTAAAACTATATCAGTTAAAAACATTGTTAAGAAAGTTCTTTGTCAAAATGCTTTTGTTTGATTTGTTTAAAACTATTTTTGAGGCATTTTGCAAATTGAGTGAAGGAGCTTCATGCAGTGGAAAAGGTAAAGTGGTTTTACCTAAGCTTTCTGATAAGACACACTAAGTCTTCAGCTCCATTCTTCTGAGTGACTTGTTTGACTGTTGCAGAGTTGACCTTTGACTTTATCTTTGACTTCATCAAATCACTGAGATCTTTGCTAGTATCACTTTCAGATGGGAACTGACATTGTGAAGCTCTTATTCCACTAGGGGAATGGAATTTTCAATTCCTTGGTTTGGTTGCTTTATTCTTTTTGTTTTGTGACCCACTTGGGGGATTTATTGGCCTTCCTTTGTCATGGCCATTTCTTTTGGGTATTCGTTGAGGATGAAGGGTTTTCTTTTCTTCTTCTTTTTGTTGAACCCTTGAGGGTACGGAGGTTTGACTCCTTGGTTGTTTGATGGTGGGCTTTTGTGAAGCCTTTATTCTCCATTGGGGAATGTGGCAGAAACTTGATTGAGTATGCTTGATGACTCATGTGGTAGCGATGCTGAGCCTTAGGGTATTCTTTTTTTTATTTTGCCTCTGGAGTAGGCAAGGATCCGCTTGGGGATGATTGAGCCTTTCCATCAATTTTTCTTTGTTGATGGTTGTGCCTTCTCTTTATTAGGTAGAAGGATAGTTGCTAGAGCTTTGGGTTCTGGAAGCTCTTATTTTCTTTGAGTTGCTTGATCAATGGTGGCAACTTGCTCTGTTTTCTTGAGAGGGAGCATCATTCGAAGACTCGGTCCTGGCGCTTCTTGTTTTCAATCACAAAAATAGGCCTAGTTTTCCTATATGCATGATTCTCGTTTTTTGTTATTTACCTAAACATATTTTTATTTTTCATTTTTTATTTTGACAGAGTCGTTTTGTGCGACTACTTGTGTGTGGATGTCCTAAATGCAATTTATTCTCTTATTTGATGCATCTAGAAAAGTGTCGTACTTTCAGGATTATGTTGATGGGCTCCTCTTTTATTCATATTTTTGGTTTAGCCCTAACTTTTGCCTAAACCGGTTTTTTGGGTTTTCTATCTAGCGGGCTGCCTTAATTTTTGTCTAAGACATCTTAGCAAGTTTTTTCCTTTTTATGAGTGCCTTAACTTTTGCCTAGACCGTTATTTTTTGGGTTTTTGATCTAGCAGGCTGCCCTAATTTTGTTTAAGAATTCTCCTAGCAGACATTATTTTTTATCCTCATTTTTTCTTTTTTTTTTAATGCTTCCCTGTTTTAGATGCATGATTTGATCTTGACAAAAGGACTTTGTGCATATTTATGATTTATCAATATAGAGGCATTTCCATAAATTGGTCAAGAGAAAAGAAATGAAAAAGAATTTTATTGATATGCATGGGCAAAAGGTTTATTTCTTCTTTTTTGTTTTTACAGAAGGATTACAAAGAGATTTAGAAGAATGGTTGGCCAAGATTGGCTACACTGTGTGGGCTTCAACAATCATGTTTCTGATATCTGCCCCCTTTGTTCTCCTAGTTGCTTCAGTCGAGATGCTTGAGTCCGGAGTGAAGACTATACAAGCTGCCTGCTTCTAGAAGGATGTTACCTTAGTCGCCTTTTGGTTTTTGACTAAGATAACCATTGCTCTTAGGAGAGAATTTTTTTTTTGAAACCTCTAAATTTTTCCTAGGACGTATCCTAGCGAGGAATGTGGACCCTAACTTTTGCCCAGGATGCCCTTTGCGGGTTTTCATTCTGGCGGGTCTTGAGCAATGTCTTCAAGCATAATACTTCTTCACCACATTGGAATTGATCGGGTTTGAAGTTCCTCTCCATCCATGTCGGTGAGGATAAGAGCTCCTCTCGAAAAAGCTCGCTTAACCACGAAGGGCCCTTCATAATTTATCGCCCATTTCCCAACTTTGTCTTTTTGGGCCGGAAGCAATTTCTTTACCACTAGATCCCCCTCATGGTAAGTATGGGGGTTGACTTTTTTGTCGTAAGCCCTTTTCATCTTCTTTTGATAGGCTTGTCCACGACATATGGCGTCCAACCGTTTTTCTTCGATTAAGTTCAATTGATCGTATCGTCTTTGGACCTATTCAACTTCTGTCAATTTTGCTTCCATGATAATGTTGAACATTCAAGGACTTGATGTTGAACTTACATGGACATGAAGCTTGTTGATTTTGATGATGATTCAAGAACACAAGAACTTAGAGAGTTGAAGACTTGTTTTCTAGTGTAATAACTCTATTTTGATTAGTTTGAGTCTATAATATTAGAGTTTAAGATAGCCGGTACATAGTCTGAACTTTAGAAGCTTCAAAAACTCAAATTTATCTTTTTGCCTCGGCTTTAATCGATTAAATGGTCAAATAATCGATTATTACAATGAGAAAAACCATTTTCTGTATCTGTTCACTGTAATAATCGATTAACACACCTGTTAATTGATTAACAGGCCTGTTAATCGATTAACAGAGCTTTTAATCGATTAAAACAGTGAGTTTTGGGGTTCTGTTGATTTTTGCTCTATAATAATCGATTAACACTACATTTATTCGATTATTTCAGTCAGATTTTGATTTTCAACTTCAAATCAACCCTATTTTTGAAAACCCTAATCCTAAGACTCCTAGTTTCGAAATTCCCAATTCCCAAACCCTAATTTCTCTACTTAAGGTTCTCTAAGGCTCTCAGAAAATAGAACAACCTTTTTCAAACAAAAGTTAAGTGTTGTGAGTGCCAGAGAACTGTTTGTTGGAGGAAAAAGGGGCTTTTGGAACCTGGTGTGGGCTAGAAGCGATAAGAATCACTAAGTGGAGTTCTTAGTGGATTGTGTGTTGTGCCGTCTCTGGGGAAAGTTGTTCTTCATCTCTTGTGGGTTTCAAGAGAGGTGTTTTCTTTACTTTGTATTTTCAATTGTTATCTGTTTGTAACAACTTTGATTATAGTGACAGCGTTAATCCTCTGTTTGAGTGATTAGCAACTGGACGTAGGGTCTTTTGATCCGAACTAGTACAAATCTCCTGTGTAAGACTCTATCTCTATCTTATTTACGTTTACACAGATTTTTAATCGATAAAATTTGGAGAAAATTTTGAAAACCTAATTTTTGTTAAGAAACCAATTCACCCCCCCTCTTGGTGTTTGTCTGACCACGCAAACATTCCGCTGCGCGATTCTAACAAGTGGTATCAGAGCTTGCTTTGATAGGCATTCAAACTTTTCGAAAATGGCCGGACAAAATCAAACTTTTTCCGAAGGTGCGTCTATCAACAGACCCCCACTGTTTGTGGGTCAAAATTATCCTTTCTGGAAAGTAAGAATGCAAATATTTTTAGAGTCTATTGATAGAGGCGTTTGGGACGCTATTTTAAACGGTCCATATGTTCCTAAAGTTACTGAGAACGGTGTTGACGTTCCTAAACATTTTTCTAGATGGACAACAAAGGAAAACAGAAAAGCACAATTTGACGTTAAGGCTAGAAATATAATTTCATCTGCTTTAACCCTTGACGAGTTTTATAGGATCTCTGTTTGTAAAAGTGCTCAGCAGATGTGGGAAATTCTAAGAGTGACCCACGAAGGTACTGACGA
Organism: Sphenostylis stenocarpa; assembly: GCA_963425845.1. Classification (NCBI taxonomy): domain Eukaryota; kingdom Viridiplantae; phylum Streptophyta; class Magnoliopsida; order Fabales; family Fabaceae; genus Sphenostylis; species Sphenostylis stenocarpa. Next base: position 42,139,366 of record OY731404.1, on the reverse strand, counting down.
TGTTAAGAGAGCACGGAAGAATTCCCTAATCCAAGAATATGAGATGTTCCGAATGCAACAAGGCAAAACCATATTTGACGTTCAAAAGCGTTTCACTCATATTGTGAACCATCTCACCGGATTAGGTAAAATCTTTGATGTTGATGAATTGAATGTTAAAATTTTAAAATATTTGGATAGGAAATGACAACCTAAGGTGACGACCATCTCGGAGTCACAAAACCTTGCCACAATGTCTATGGCGGTGCTATTTGGAAAGCTAAGAGAGCATGAGCTAGAGCTTGGAAGGCTAAATGAAGAAGAAGGACAATATCAAAAGAAGAACTTAGCCTTCAAAACCGAAATTTCCAAAGGTAAAAATAAAAAGGAAGAAGAAGACTCGAAAAATGAAGAAGAAGAATTGAGTCTTATGATAAAGAAGTTCACCAAATTCATGAAAGCAAAAGGAAGGCATCCATTCAAAGGTAAGGGAAAGGTAAGAGAAAGTACTTCTGTAAATATAAAATGTTATGGTTGTGGTGAAGCAGGACATGTAAAGACCGAATGTCCAAACAAGAAAAACGATGAAATCAAAGGCAAAAAGTTCTTCAAGAAGAAACCCTATATTGCTTGGGACAACAGTGATTCAAGTTCAGAATCAAGTGACTCATAAATAGAAGCTAACATTTGCTTGTTGGCAAAAGACAATATATCTTCCAACTTTGAGGTTAGTGATTCCGACTCACCCTCAAGTGATGATAAAAATGATTTTGATGAACTGCAAAATGCATATAATGAATTGTTTAGTGCCTTTAAGGACTTGAAAAATGAATATAAAGCTGTGAAAAAGAGTTTAAGTAGTTCCGAAAAGGAGGTGGAGTCGTTAAAAACGAAAATTGCATGTTTAGAGGAAAAGGAATCCTTAGAAACGAAAATTGTATGTTTAGATGAGAATGATGATAAGAACTTAGCATGTGCAACTTGTAAAGAGCATGAATATGACATAGATATTCTTAACCATTTGCTAGACAAAGCCGAAAAGGAGATAAGTGATTTTAAGATGGATAAAATTGCTTTAGCTCAAAATAGTCTAAATTACCAAGTTCCTTTGAAAAATCCTAAAAGGAAAAATAAAAGAGTATGGGTACAAAAAGGAACTAGAACATCTATGGTTAAAGATTCATCATATTCAAAAGTTACATCAAATTCATGCTTTTATTGTATGAAACATGGTCATACCTCAAATAGATGTAAAATTAAACATTTTGGTGTTCCTAAAGGAAAATATATTTGGGTTCCTATAGTTAAATGAATTGTTTGTCTCTTGTATTTATTCAAAGAAAATTGATCATTTAGTATGTTTTAAATAGAATGCTCATTAGGTCAATTATAAAATCAACTCCCTATGAATTATTAAATGGTAGAAAGCCAAATGTTGCTCATTTGAAAATATTTGGATGTAAGTGATTTGTGTTAAATAATGGAAAGGACAACTTAGGAAAATTTGACTCAAAAGCCGATGAGGGCATTTTGTTAGGTTATTCATTAACTAGCAAGGCTTACAGGGTATTTAATAGAAGAACCTTAAATATTGAAGAATCTATTCATGTTACTTTTGATGAGATTGTAGACCTTGGGGGAAATCCTCTTGAGTCAAATAAAGAACTTGCAGGTGATGATGAGTATATAAGAGAGGCTCTTGATGAATTATATTTGGAAGAAAATGAGCCTTCTCAAACGCCTGAATTAGCAAAAGAATGGCAATCACCAAGAGGACTCTCAATGGACAATATCATTGGTGATATCTCAAAAGGGGTAAGAACTAGAAATATGACTAACTTCTGCATGTCTGTAGCTTTTGTGTCACAGATAGAACCCAAAAATGTTGAGGAAGCACTTAAAGATGACCAATGGTGCATAGCTATGCAAGAGGAACTTAACCAATTTGAAAGGAATCAAGTCTGGGAATTAATCCCAAGAGAAGAATCACATCAAGTAATTGGAACTAAATGGGTATTTAGAAATAAACTTGATGAAGATGGAAACATAACAAAGAATAAAGCCAGACTTATTTCCAAAGGCTATTGTCAGGAGGAAGGTATTGACTATGATGAAACTTATGCTCCTGTTGCCAGGTTAGAGGCTATACGCCTACTTCTTGCTTATGCATCTTTGATGAAATTTAAATTATATCAAATGGATGTTAAGAGTGCATTTTTGAATGGTTTTATTAAAGAAGAAGTTTATGTGGAGCAACCCCCTGGATTTGAAGATTTTAGTTATCCTAATCATATTTTTAAATTAAAGAAAGCATTATATGGGTTGAAACAAGCTCCTAGATCTTGGTATGAAAGGTTAAGTAGTTTCCTAACTTCAAATGATTTTTCTAGAGGAAAAATTGATTCTACTCTGTTTATAAAGAAAGTTAAAGAACATATCTTATTGGTCCAGGTATATGTTGATGATATTATTTTTGGATCAACTAATAATTCGTTATGTGTAGAATTTGCTAAGATAATGCAGGGAGAGTTTGAAATGTCTATGATGGGAGAATTGACATTCTTCCTTGGACTTCAAATCAAGCAACTTAAAGATGGCATTTTCATCTCTCAAACCAAATACTGCAAAGAGATCCTTAAAAAGTTTGGAATGGACACCTCAAAGGAAGCTAACACACCCATGGGAACTTCATGCTATCTAGACAAGGATGAATCAGGTTTGGAAGTTAATCAATCTATGTATAGAGGTATGATAGGTTCACTGTTATACTTAACTGCAAGTAGACCTGATATTATGCATTATGTCTGTGTGTGTGCTAGATTTCAGGCTTGTCCAAAAGAATCTCACCTAATTGCAGTAAAACATATTTTAAAATATTTAAAAGGAACTACTGGTTTTGGTTTATGGTATCCATCTGATGCTTGTACTAGTTTAATAGGATATTCTGATGCTGATTATGGTGGATGCAAAATTGATAGAAAGAGTACTAGTGGGACATGTCATTTGTTAGGTTCATCCTTAGTATCTTGGCATTCTAAGAAACAGGCATGTGTTGCTTTATCTACCACTGAAGCTGAATATATTGCAGCTGGTAATTGTTGTGCTCAAATTCTGTGGATGAAACAACAGCTAGAAGATTATAGTATATTTCTGAATGACATACCTTTGATGTGTGATAATACGAGTGCAATCAATCTTACTAAGAATCTAGTAATGCACTCTAGGACTAAGCATATAGAGATTAGACATCACTTTTTGAGAGATCATATCAGCAAAGGAAACTGTAAAATAGAGTATATTGATACAAAGCATCAATTAGCAGATATTTTCACTAAGCCTCTACCCAAGGATAGATTCTATGATCTTAGAAGAGACTTAGGGATATTAGAAATAGCTTAAATTCTGCTTAATTAGACAGTTTTTGGATGGTTGTAATGTTAAAATTCATTATGAAGGATGTTCATAGATTATCATGTGTATAAACCTCAAAATTTTGATGAACTCTCTGGAATAATCGATTAATTGGAGTTATAATCGATTAATTGGAGTTATAATCGATTATTTGCACCCAAAACACCCAAAACATGACATTTCTCTCTGGATTAATCGATTAATTCGCCCATTAATCGATTAAAATCAGTATTAATCGATTAAACGCTCAAATTAATCGATTAAATGGGTCTGGTAGTGGTTTAATCGATTAATTTGAGTTTTAATCGATTAAACCTGGCAAGTTTGGATTCTTAGTCGTTGCCAACGGCTCTTTTGACCCTTATTCACTCTCATATGACCGTTAGAGATGCTTGGTTATAAATAGGGACCTCCATTTCACTTCTACTCACTTCTATCTCTTGAAATCAAGCTTTTTTGCCTCATTCTATCAATCTTGCCTTCTTCTCACTTAACTTGTCCTCTTAAATCTTCTTATTACTCTTATAATCCTTCAATGGCCTCATCTTCTCGTGCAAAAACCCCCACTAGAAGAAGATCTGCACCCTCATCTTATCCCCGTCCTAATTTTGTAGAAGGATGGATCTCTGATGCATAAGGCCGACAAGAATTTATGTCCTATTGGAAGGAACGTGGTATTATTTCTCCTAAGTTCCTTATTGGTGAGCAGTTCATCAATAGGGGATTCAACTTTCCTAATCTCCTTGAAATTCAAGGAGTTCTCCCTTTCATCCAAATGCAAGGTACGTATTATCCTGACTTAGTTAGGGTATTTTACTCTAGGTTCAAATTTAGAGATCAAATTGCTACCTCTTGAGTAAAGGGTGTCACAATTATTCTTGATGATGATATTTGGGAAAACGTTGCCCACTTTCCTATTAGAGAAGATTCTATTAACGTGTATGGTGAGTTAGATGATTTTGACAGGATCATGGCGTGCCGTTCTTTTCTACGAAACCCCTCCATGGAGATTGGGAGTCTCCTTCTAGCTGGACCTTTGAAGAAAGAGGAACGCATGATTTTACATCTACTTGTCTGGATCCTATGTCCCCGGGCTACGAATCATGCTCAATGTTCTTCAATTAATCTTCGTATTATTCATGCCATAATGAATAATGAGCCTTTAGATTGGGACATTCTTGTCACTATGACTATGTTAAAAGCCAAACGCCATCCCACCTTCAAAATTCCATATGCCCTCCTTGTCTCTCACATTCTTGAATACAAAGGAGTAAATGTCGAATGTGAACAAACAGTACGAACGAATAACTTAAATCGCATGCTAGATAGCACATTAATCCAACTCCAAATGGTGTGTGTCAACAATATTTATGTTCACAAGGATGACATTCCAAACGAAGGTGTCGATAATGAAGATTCTGATGAAGATATGCCTCCTGCTGCTGAGTTTCCCTCTGATCAAATCCAAAGTGTTGGAACTTCCTCTGCTCATCATGAAACCCGACAATCTATGGAAGACATGTTATATGATATGAATCAGAGGATGCAGGCATTCTTCACTCTTTCTGGAGTACGACATGAGGAAATAATTCGCTGTATATTTGATGTAGATGATAAAGTGTGCCATTTAGAAAATAGATTTGATGCACACTTTCATACTGATGATAGTGAAGAATTTTAAATTTGCTTTTTATTTGTAATGTATTTTCATTTCTGAAATAAAATGTGGTGTTCTTTTAATGCTTTGATTGAGGGGGAGTTATGTCCAAGTTATGCATATTTTGTGGGGGAGCTCTTATGATTGTTATAGAAGAATTCTTTTTTATTATAATCAAAATAGGGGGAGAAATATTTAAAGCCTACTATGATTGATTTTAAATATTATCTAGTATGTTTAATGTGTTTGTTAGTATGACAGATAAAATAGGTTATTACAAGGCTTTAAAACAAAATTTTGATCATCATAAAAAAGGGGGAGATTGTTAAACATTCAAGGACTTGATGTTGAACTTACATGGACATGAAGCTTGTTGATTTTGATGATGATTCAAGAACACAAGAACTTAGAGAGTTGAAGACTTGTTTTATAGTGTAATAACTCTGTTTTGATTAGTTTGAGTCTGTAATATTAGAGTTTAAGATAGCCGGTACATAGTCTGCACTTTAGAAGCTTCAAAAACTCAAATTTATCTTTTTGCCTCGGCTTTAATCGATTAAATGGTCAAATAATCGATTATTACAGTGAGAAAAACCATTTTCTGTATCTGTTCACTGTAATAATCGATTAACACACCTGTTAATCGATTAACAGGCCTGTTAATCGATTAACAGGGCTTTTAATCGATTAAAACAGTGAGTTTTGGGGTTCTGTTGATTTTGGCTCTGTAATAATCGATTAACACTTCATTTAATCGATTATTTCAGTCAAATTTTGATTTTCAACTTCAAATCAACCCTATTTTCGAAAACCCTAATCCCAAGACTCCTAGTTCCGAAATTCCCAATTCCCAAACCCTAATTTCTCTACTTAAGCTTCTCTATGGCACTCAGAAAAAAAGAACAACCTTTTTCAAACAAAAGTTAAGTGTTGTGAGTGCCAGAGAACTGTTTGTTGGAGGAAAAAGGGGCTTTTGGAACCTGGTGTGGGCTAGAAGCGATAAGAATCACTAAGTGGAGTTCTTAGTGGATTGTGTGTTGTGCCGTCTCTGGGGAAAGTTGTTCTTCATCTCTTGTGGGTTTCAAGATAGGTGTTTTCTTTACTTTGTATTTTCAATTGTTATCTGTTTGTAACAACTTTGATTATAGTGACAGCGTTAATCCTCTGTTTGAGTGATTAGCAACTGGACCTAGGGTCTTTTGATCCGAACCAGTATAAATCTCCTGTGTAAGACTCTATCTCTATCTTATTTACGTTTACATAGATTTTTAATTGGTAAAATTTGGGGAAAATTTTGAAAACCTAATTTTTGTTATGAAACCAATTCACCCCCCCTCTTGGTTTTTGTCCGACCACGCAAACATTCCACTGCGCGATTCTAACAGATAACTCGCAGGGAAGGTATTTCGACCTCTATCGGAAGTACGACCTCCATGCCTTATACAAGGGAGAATGGAGTAGCTCCTGTGGAGGTTCGTACAGAAGTTCGATAACTATGAAGGGCAAAAGGCAACATTTCATGCCAATCCTTATAGGTTTTGACCATCTTTTGGATGATCTTCTTGATGTTCTTATTGGCTGCCTCTACTGCACCATTCATTTTAGGTCAATAGTGAGAGGAATTATGATGCTGAGTTCGGAAGTCTTGGCATGTCATGGTAGGACCATGCGAATGCGTCCACATACTCTCTTAGTAGTTGTATTAATCATTCCCTAATGTTATCATCGATTTGGGTACCAATAGTTATTTCTTTCTTATCGTCTCCTTGTCCCTAATCAATGTCCTCGATTTCTTCCTGGTAGGGCTGTATAGATCGAGTTTCCTTTTCTATCAGCCTTTGCATGTCTGGGGAGATGGTCCCCTCCTCACTATCTGACCCGATCCATTCGCCTTCGGCTTTTGGATCCCACAAAGAGTCTTCAATCACAAACATGATTGCTTTTATAGTGTTGTTTAGGTTTAGATTTTATTATCAATTATTTTGAAAGAATAATGAGGGAGAAAAGAATGCAAAAGAATATGAATGACATGCAAATGCTTCATTGTATTGATAAAAAATGAAATATTTACAAAGTCATTTTAATCAAAGATCTCGTAGCCACGGGCAGGGACCACAAGAGATACATCGGAAGCTTAAAAACATGAAATACTAGCATAAAGAGCCCTAAGCAGCTAGTCTTCTCTATCCAACCCCATTATTTCGGTGGCGATAAAGGCTTGATGTCCACATTAGGAGCGGGAGCGTCGACAGTGATCTACCCGACATCCAACAACTCTTGAACCTTATACTTCAAGGTTAAGCAATTCTCCACAGAATGCCCAAGAGCGCCCGAGTGGTAATCGCATTTTTCATTTGGCTTGTACCAATTAGGGTAGGGTAGATCCATCTTTCTTGGAGGGACACGTACTAGGAGTTTGGCCTCTACCAACTGTGGCAGCAGATTCCCATAAGAGGTTGGAAGGGGAGTAAATTTCCTCTATTGATTTCGTGATTGCCTAGCTGTTCGCGAAGAGGAAGATGGAGTACCAAGGTTGATGGCATTCACGCTTCCCTCCTTCTTCTTGCTAAAGAACTTCTTGAATGATGCACTGGCTGAAGAAGGTTGCACTGGATGAAGAAGGTTGCACAATCCTCCCACTCTTTAGTCCTTACTCTACTCTTTCGCCGATGGTTACCACATCCGCAAAAAGGGTCAATGTGTTGCCTGTCCTCTTATCATAATAGGGACCCATCAACAAATTGATCAACATGGATACGGTTTCCTTATCCAACAGCGGGGGCTCCACTTGGATGGCAAACTCCCTCCAACACTGAGCATATTCCTTGAAGGACTCATCATTTCTCTTGCTCAGAGCTTGTAGATCTGACCTATCCGGAGTTAGGTCAATGTTGTATTTGTAATGACAAAGGAAGGCATATGCCAGCTATCTCCATGTTTGGACTTGTCCGCCTTCCAATTGCATATACCAACTTAAAGCTGAGTCTGCCAAGCTCTCCTGAAAGCAATGGATCAGGAGTTTCTCATTGTCGGCATATGCAGTCATCTTATGACAGTACATTGTAAGATGGCTCTTGGGACAAGTCATTCTCATGTACTTGGGAAAATCTGGAACCTTGAACTTGGGAGGGAATTGAATATTTTTTATGAGGCACATGTCGGCCGCCTCCTTCACATCAAAGTTGTGTCCCTCCATAGCCCTTAATCTCTCCTCTAGGGCAGAAATTTGTTGCATGGAGATCTCGAGAGGCTGAATGAGTATTGCCCTCCCGTCGGGCTGCACATGAGCTCCATGTTCATGCTCATGGGCGGGTTCCTCCTCTTCCTCATGATGAGAGGCATGGTCACTATGGGGGCCCTCATTGTGGAGGTGTTGCTGGCGCATTAGCTCCATTAATTGTGTCATCTGATCCTTCATGGCGTTAAGCTCAGCGATGAGCTTGCGGTTTTGTTCTTCCAACTACTCCATCCTCTTAGCTCATTGTGCGCACGTGAGGACAGGAAGAAGACCAACCACTTTCTAGAATGCAAATGAATTAAGGTTTTTATTTTCATTTTTGAAATGAATGATTAGTATGGGATGGATATTCCTTAAGACAATAGTTTTGGTATTCCCCTTAAAGCTTATTCTTCACGGAGCACCACACCCAACTCGGTGTAATGATTCCTTCCCCATCATGGATTGACAATTATAACGAAGGTTTCCACACCTTAGCACACTTGTCCCTTCCTTGTTATAGATTGATAAGTATGATGAAGGTTACAAACGCACTTGGGTCTCTTTTGCCTTTGTCTAAGGATATCTAGTTCCCCCTAGTTAGAATGTGTTTATGCATGAGAGAATTATTAGGATTATGCGTATGCATGCTTTCCTTATGCATTTATTTTCTCTCTTGGTTTTACCACTCCTGAAATGATGAAGGTATGAATGATTCGACCTTGTCAAAATCGTTTCATTATATTTGTTATTAACATTTGTTTTTTTTAGGTTATTGTATGATCATTCTATGCTAATGCAACAACCATATGCTCAAACAATTCACTCATCCATGGACAGAATGATGACGTTTAATCATGAGGTAGGGGTATCCTGTAGAAAAGTGCATAGACAAGGTAGGTTATAACTGTTTTCACGAAGACCAGATCCCCAAGGTACCCCCATTATAGGGTTCTCACGGTCTCTCAGCCCTCAAACCTTGCATGGCTCAAAGGCCATGTCGATGTCCTATAGACTGAGAGAGGAGGGTTATCACCTTGAGTGGTGGTTTCTGATGACCTGCTGGCACTAGGGTCATTACCACGGTCGGTCGTACATGTCACCCACTCCCTAAGCTTTATCACTCATGCCCCTGGGTATAGAGGGATTATTGTTTGCAATGGTTGTGTACAATTTTATTTTAAACAAGTGCGGAAAATAACCATTCAACAATTATTAAAGCCATACAAATAAAACATGTTATACATACAATGAAGGGTAAAGGCGTAATTTCAAATCTTTTATTTTCTTTTGAATTAATCCATCACTAAATGAGAATAACTCTCTAGGCTTCCCCAGTGGAGTCGCCATCTGTCACCGTCGTCCCCCTCGAGGGGAATGAAAAATGCGAGCGGTCACGACGCGATGGCTAGAACTCGCATTTTCGTAAAATAGTTTGGTCATCACTTTTAGGATGCTTGATAACCGAACTAACCTTAAAAGTGAGGTTTTCGCACAATGGGTTCTATGGAGTCGTCACCAATGTTTTAACCATAAACATCAAAAAAGGATAAAAAAAAGAAGGTGTTGGTTAAGAAAACCAACTTTGGCCATTATAACCAGAGTCAGGTAAGGGAGTTGGTTATGCGTGGGAAAGGTGTTAGCACCCCTTTCGGGTTCCTATGATGGATTAATTCATAAAATAAAGATTTTAGAAATTACACTTTTATCCTATTTATTTATTTATTTGCAGTATTTATTTAAATATCTACATGGCCTTAATTTCTAATGCACACAAAGGAAAGCGATAAAAGATCAAGAGTTTGAGAAGAACCTACGAAGTGAGCTTTTATAAATCTTTAAACTTGAGGACGCTTTTTGGCAGTCCCCTCTCACTACACGAGCACTCCTCCCTCGAACAAATAAAAACTTAAACTACTAAGAGTTGGATGTCTCAAAGGAGACTTCCTTAACAGATTTTTTCCTAAATGGGCAATTGAAAAGATCACTCGGTGTCTAGAGATCTGTAGACGTGTCTCTAGGTGTGAAAAGGTGTGTGAATGTGTGAGGAGTGACGTCCTATTTATAGGCACGCTCACCAAGGAGGTCGGGATGGTCGTCCCGAGTTTTGTCAGGCAGGACGGGCGTCTAGGATTTGGGACGGTCATCCCAGGCTACCAAAGAGGGTGGGACGACCGTTTACGATTTGGGACGGTCGTCCCAGGCCACCAAGGATGGTGGGATGACCGTCTGGGATTTGAGATGACCGTCTTAGGCCACTAAGGAGGGTGGGACGGCCGTCTGGGATTCGGGACAGTTGTCTCGGGTCTTCTGACAAAATTTTATTTTTTTATTTCTTATTTTCTCTAAGAAAACTCTCCCTTTTTCACATGGAGCCTAGTGAATACTACTAGGGGTCTGATGAAGCCTTGTCCATCTTCAAAACGAAGGATTTCTGAACTTTGTTGTAAGGCCGGACAAGATTCGGGGTTTACATTCATCATTTGCCAACAAGTGAAAGTGGAACAAGCGTTACCACTTGGCTTACTTCAACTATTATTAGTTCAACATGTTTAGGATGACATCTCAGTGGATTTCATCCCAAATTACCTTTATCCCATGGATTCTCTACTATTATGGTGGTGATTGATAGACTTTCCAAATTTAGGTATTTCATTCCATTAAAAGTTGAGTATACTAGTAAGATTGTTATTGATGCATTTGTTAACAACATTATGAAGTTATATGGAATACCAAGATTAATTGTTTCTGATAGGGACAATATTTTTTATCAATTCTTTTTTTACAACATCTCTTTAAAACTCAAGGGACAACATTAGTCATGAGTTCTTCTTATCATCCACAATCAGATGGGTACACAGAGGTGTTAAGCAAAATATTGGAAATGTATCTTGGATGTTTTTTGTTTGATAATCCAAAAAATTGGTATTCAATGTTGGCATAGGCATAGTACTAGTATAATTTGTCTCTGCATCAATACATCTCCATTTAAGGCGTTATATGCCAAGGATCCACTTGTTGTGATGAGAATAAGGGTAATGCTACAAATCCTATGTCACTTTAGGAAATGACCATAGGCCTTGATGCCTTGTTACAAAGACTCAAGTTGAATTTGTCAAAAGCACAATAATATATGAAAAATCAAGCTGACAAAAGAAGAGATTTACAATTAACAATTGGAGATTTGATGTTAGTAAAATTGTAGCCATATAGGCAACATTCTATGGCTTTGAGAAAGATTCAGAAATTGAGCATGTGTTATTTTGGACCTTTTGAGGTTCTTAAGAAAATTAATCAAGTTGCCTACATACTCAAGCTTTCTAATATTTTTCAAATTCATCTTATCTTTCACATTTCCTTGCTTAAGAAATTCATAGAGAATCCTTTACAATAATACATGTCATTGTTTCTAACCATTACAAAATTTGGCCCCTTAGTTGAACCAATGCTTGTTTTGAACTCTTCGTACCAACATGAGGCAATCACAACTAATTTCTCAAGTTTTAATTCAATGAAATTCTTTAGAATATTCAGTTGTTAGTTAGGACGATGTTAAAGAGATTATTAAAGAATATTTTTCCAAGTTCAACCTTGAGAGGATAATGTTGATTTCAATGGCAGAAATATTGTAACATGCACACAAGATAATGTTGAGTTCAATAAAGAGGACGTTAATTATGAAAAATAGTCATGTGTAGCCTCATTTAAAAGATGGGAATGAAAGAAAATGAGGTAAAACTGAAATGAAAGCAATGAAGGAGAGATTGATGGTAATGTGAAATATGTCCCTACATTTCCAAGAGATGATTTTGATTATGATTCAAGTCAACAACATTCAAGACTCAAGCAAGCCCAAGATATGATTTGATAAATATTTTATTCAACATTCAAGTAAGCCTAAGATGATTCCTGAAGACTAGATAGAGTCTTAGAATACTGGATATGGAGGTACAAGTTGATGAAGTGGTATTATGCATAAGCCTCCAAAGCACAAGTGTGATAAAATTTCATAACATGACATTTTTCATTGTCATAATTGATTATGATGCATCAAAAATGAGAAATTGATTTTTACCCCGACATAATCGATTATACGGAGGAGATAATCGATTATGGCAGTTCGAAATTCAAAAATATATCTATTTTGAAGAATAAATATTTTTGAATATATCCTGATTTTTATCCACGAAAATATTAATGTCCAACGGCCATTTTCTGGTATATTTTTCTATTTAATTAAGTTTTTATGGAAAATAAAAAACACACAATTACAGAATTCAAAAATACAATTTACATTCAATCAGTTTTGAGAAAAGAATTCTGAGCAAGGCAACAGAGATATTTTACATGTTTTGAGAAAACCATCTTCTCCATTGCCACAGAGATATTTTACCAAAACCCTCTTCTCCATTGCCTACTGTGCTTTCATTGTTAATCACATTTGTTCTTGGAGGTTGACATTCTACATGCTTCTATAATTTGTTGTCTCCATTACCCAGGTGTGACTGTTCTTATTTTATTACATTCATCCTTTGTGGGCTTAAGTGGTTGATTGTTAAATTCCCTATTTAGGGTTTAAGTATTCTGTTATGTTTTTCTTTTGAATTTCCTATGTGGAAACTATTTATCCCTTTAATTTGTTCAGGGGGGTGTTTTCATCCTTTGATTTGTTCAAAGGAGGTGTTCATCCCTAGTGTGATTCTAGGGAGGTGTTCATCCTTAGTGGGATTCTAAGGAGGTGTGTTCATCCTTTGATTTGTTCAGAGGAGGTGTTCCTCCCTAATGGGATTCTAGGGAGGTGTTCATCCCTAATGGGATTCTAGGGAGGTGTTCATCCTTAGTGGGTTTCTAGAGAGGTGTTTGTCTTTTGAATTAGTTTTCTTTTTACTAGTTCCTCTGCTGAGTTGATTGTAATTTATAAACTAAATTTAAAAGATAGTGAATTGTGGTCACTCTTGTGTTAAGTGTTGACTGGGAACGGGATGTAGGGTTGGTTATACCCGAACCAGTATAAATTACTGTGTGTTTGTCTCTTCCTTATACCTCTGTGATAACATCAACTTATTTCCTTCCCCTTATCTCTCTGATTATATCGCTTTCGGTATATCTATTCAATTTGATAATTAAAATTGAATTAATAAATATTGGACATCATAAAATAAATTTTTAATTTGACATTTATTTAATTTGTGCATCTATTCACTCTCCTCTAGATGTCATTTGTCTAACATGAAATAATATATTTAAGGATTTCGTACCAAAGGAAAGATAAAATGTGATTCTTATTAGTATTGAATTCAAAAAATTAAAAGTAGATCAATTATTTCTTTATTTTAATTATATTGACATCTAATACTAAATTTTTTATATTTAAAAATGTAAATAAAATCCACAAAGAAATTATTTTTTAGTCTATTCAAATATTGTCTTATTTTTTAAATATTTTCTTATTTTTAAGAAGAACTATTTTATATTTAATACTGTGACATCCCTTTTTTCATAATGTTAACCATATTTTAAGAGATTACTACTTTCTATTTAGTCTTGACAAAAGTAAGATATGAGATAAATGATTATACATTTATATCTACAAAGATGTGAGCTTTACAAGTTTACATTATTTTTATATCAGAAACAATTAGTAAAATTGACGAAAGAAATTTCTTCTATCAGTGGTTGAATGATATGTGTCTTCCATCTTGAAGCTTCCATCTATTTATGTTGATATTTTAGTTGTAACATGCACAAGAAATAATATTAAAGAAAGTGATAATAATTATCATTTAAAATAATACCATCTTATAATGATATATAAAATATATTTTTTCACTTCCTCAACATATTTCATTTATTCCATTTATGAAGATTTAAATTCAATTTGTATTGACTAGTTAGGATAATAAATGAACTCAATTTTAATCACTCTCTCGGTGATATTTACTCATTTCAATCCTCAAGGCCCAACCTCCATCTACAATATCATCAAATCTTCATAAATAGATATTATTATTTAAAAATAATTAAATAATATAAATATAAATTAATAAATAGAACCAATGCATAACTGTAGATAAAATAAATAAACAAACAGGACTAGTACATAACTAGATATAAATAAATAAAACCAGTGCAGAACTAAAGATAAATAAATAAATCTAAGGCAGGACAAGTATGTAACTCGAGATAATTAAAATAGGACAAATGTATAACTGGAGATAAATAAATAAATGTAAAACAGATCAGTAAGTAGTTGAAGATAAATAAATAAGTAACAAAATAAATAGAATGAAATTAGAGATACCTCACTTCACAGCTATAATTAAAATAAAATAGATAAAATGAAAATAGTCTCACTCTCCTACCTTAAGAACTGAAGATGTTGCACCAAAAAATTTCCTTTAAAAATTATTTTTCTTTCTTTCTCTCTTCCTCTTCCTCTCCCTTTCTCTATCTCCTTTCTCTATCTCCTTTCTCGCCCTTTCTTCTTTCTTTATTTCCCTCTCTCTCCTCTCTTTCTCTTACTTCTCGTCCCTTTCCCCATAACTCCTATTTATAATCATAATTAATTAATTTATTTTTACTTGTATTTAATACAAGAGATAAGATAAGATTATATTTATTATTATTATTATTATTATTATTATTATTATTATTTTAATTATTATCTCTTAAAGTGATATAGTCACATTTATATATTTTTATTTTATTTAATTATATATATATATATATTAATCATTATCTCTTAAAGAGATAAGGTCATTTTTTTTCAATATTCAATTTTATTTTATAATAATTAATTAAATAACTTGATTTTAATAATAAATATCCCTTTTTTTAATTTAAACTATAATTATTATTTTAATAAATATTTTTTATAATAGTTTAATAATATATATATATATATATATATATATTATATTTTCATTTATTTATTTATTTACATAAATGAGTCTTTCTAAAATTATTTAAAATACCTAAAATATTATTTTATACATTATTTATGAAAAAATTAATTTTTAGATGTTATATTTCTCCCATACTTACTCGAAATTTTGTTCTCGAAATTTTTAGTAACTAAAATAGATGAGGGTAACTTTCTTTGATTCTCTTTTCTAATTCCTACGTAGCATCTCTAGTAATTTTATTTCAAATAACCTTCACTAATGAAATTTGTCTTCCCCTCAGTTGCCTGATTTTCATATCTGTAATTTGTACAAACATTGTTTTAAATGTAAGGTTATCATTTAATTATACTGTATTCGGCATTATTATATGGGAAGGATAAAAAATATATTTTCTTAACTAAGACACATAAACACATTATGAAGATTAAAAAGGAAAGGGGTAAGGAAATTTGTTAAGCAACAGGACCTATTTTTCTAAGAATTTGATAGGGACCAATAAATCGAGGAGTGAGTTTTCTTGCTTTCAATACTCTACCAACTCTAGTTGTTGGTGTTACTTTCAAGAATACATGCTCACCTTCTTGTAATTCAAGAGGTCGTCTTCTCTTGTCAGCATAACTTTTCTGTCAACTTTGAGTTGTTTCTTAATTTTTCCTGAATCATCTTAATTTTTGTTGTGGTTTGTTGAATCATGTCAGGACCTAAGATTAAATTTTCTCCAGTCTCAAACCAACATAAAGGTGTTCTGTATTTTCTCCCATACAATGTCTCATAGGGTGTCATACCTATGCTAGAATGAAAACTATTTTTGTATGTGAGTTCGATTAATGATAAGTATCGATTCTTACTACCAGAATCTTCTAACACACACGCTCTCAACAAATCTTCCAAAGATTGGATGGTTATTTCTGATTGTCCAATAGTTTGAGAATGATAAGTTGAGCTAAGATGAAGCTTAGTCCCTGAGGCTTGATGTAAGATTCCCCAAAATTTAGAAGTAAACCTAGGATCCCTATAAGAAATAATACTAGATGGAACTCCATGTAACCTTACAATTTCTTTTATGTACAATTCATTTTGTTTCTTCAATGAATACCTAATGTTAATGGGTAGAAAATGAGTAGACTTTGTCAACCTATCCATGATAACCCATATGGAATCAAATTTTTGAATTATTCGTGGTAAGCCAATTATAAAGTCCATTGCAATACTATCCCATTTCCACCTAGGTATGTCTAAAGATTATAGCATTCTTGCATACCTTTAATATTCTATCTTAGCTTTGTGACAAACTAAGCATGATGCTACATATTATGCCACTTGTTTCTTCATTTTAGGCCACCAAAATATTTTCTTAAGATCTTGATACATTTTTGTTGTATCTGGATGTATGCTCAATTTACTCTTATGTGTTTCATCTAAAATCAGCTTCCTAATCTCTACATCATTAGGCACACATATCCTACTACTAAATCTCAAAATTTCTGCTTTATCTATGCCAAAATTTTCTCCATTTTTTTGTCCAATCAACTTTTTCCTTTGAATAAATTTATCACTTACCTGGGCCTCTTGGATTTGTCTTTGTAATTCACTAATAATTTGAGTTAAGTTTAATTTTATTCTATAAGGGTTCATGGTAGTTGATAAATTCATGTTTCTAAACTCTTCTAGCAAACTCATCTCATGAATTATAAGGAAAGAGACATGTAAAGATTTTCTGCTTAAAGCGTCTGTTACTACATTTGCCTTTCCTGGATAGTAATGTAATTCAAAATCATAATCTTTCAAAAACTTCATTCATCTTCTCTGTCTCATATTTAACTCTTTTTTATCAAACAAGTATTTAAGACTTTTATGATCACTAAAAAACTCAAACTTACCACCATACACATAATGTCTTCATATTTTAAGTGCAAAAACGATGGCGACTAGTTCTAGATCATGAGTTGGATAATTTTTCTCATATGTTCTTAATTGTCTTGAAGCATATGCAACTATCCTTCTATCTTGCATAAGAACATATCCTAATTCCATTTTGGATGCATAAAAAAATATCACAAAATGTCCAGTTGGGTTAGGAAATGCTAGTACAGGGGAAGTAGTTAATCTTTTCTTAAGTTCTTGAGAACTATTTTCGCATTTTTCTGTCCATTCAAAAGTTTGACCTTTCTTAGTGAGTTGAGTTAACAACATAGCTATTTTAGAAAATCCTTCAATGAATCTCCTATAATATCTACCAAACCCAGGAAACTACGAATCTTAGTCACTATTTTTGGTGGATCCATTGTAGAATTGTTTCCACCTTAGTTGGATCTAGTGACACTCCCTCTTTGGAAATCACATGGCCTAAAAATTTTACTTCTTTTAACCAAAATTCACGCTTAGACAATTTAGCATACAATTATTTGTCTTTCAAAATTTGAAGAACAACTAGAAGGTGTTTCTCATGGTCTTCAAAAGTTTTAGAATAAATAAGAATATAATCTATAAAAATCACGACAAAATTATCTAAAAATGGACGAAAAATCATATTCATATAATCCATGAATATTGCAGGAGCATTGGTCACACTAAAAGACATCACTTGGTATTCATAATGACCATACCTAGTTTTAAATGTAGTTTTTTGTACATCTTCTGCCTTTTCTCTAATTTGGTGATATCTTGATCTTAAATCTATTTTAGAAAACACAGAAGCTCCTCTCAATTGATATATCAAATCATCTATTTTAGGAAGAGGATATTAATTCTTTATTGTGAATTTATTTAACCAACGA
This sequence comes from Sphenostylis stenocarpa, assembly GCA_963425845.1. Classification (NCBI taxonomy): domain Eukaryota; kingdom Viridiplantae; phylum Streptophyta; class Magnoliopsida; order Fabales; family Fabaceae; genus Sphenostylis; species Sphenostylis stenocarpa. The sequence goes on along the minus strand of OY731404.1, from coordinate 42,121,420 downwards.
TAATTTATACACAGCCTAAAACTTCCATCTTTCTTCTTAACTAACCAAATAGGGGCTCCCCAAGGTGATACACTAGGACGAATGAATTGTTTCTTAAGTAACTCTTCCAATTGTTTCTTTAGTTTTGTCAGTTCGGAAGATGACATCTTATATGGTGCCATAGAAATTGTTTCAGTTCCAGGTATCAAATCTATTGAAAATTCAATCTCTTTGTTGGATGGCAAACCAAGAATATCATTAGGAAAAACTTTAGGAAAATTTCGAACAACTACTATATTTTTCAAATCGGCTTCCTCTTTTACTTCGATAGAAGATAGTAACAAATTTCCTTGATTTTTGTTCTTCAAAGACTCATATACTGAGTTGGTAGAGAAATTCAAAAAATCCTTAGAATTTGAAAATATTACTGATTTTTCTACATAATTCAGAAGGACTTGATTGGAAGATAACCAGTCCATACCCAAGATTACATCCAATTGAGATAAAGATAGACAAATTAAATTTACAAGAAATTTCCTATTTTCAATAAACAAAAGACAATCTAGATAAATTTTATTGGTGATTATAGACTTACTCGTGGAAGTTGAAACAATCAAACTAGTGTCTAGAAAAGAAGTTGACAATTCAAGGTGTTTGACACAATCATTAGAAATGAATGAATGAGTTGTGCCTGAATCATACAGTACATTTAAAGTTTTGCCTTTAATGAAACACATACCTTGGATCAAATCATTATTCTGAGAGGCTTCAGTTCCAGTCATGGTATACATTCTTCCTGTTGTCGGAGGTCTACTTTTTGGTATAGAAGGACTAGAATTTGGTTTTTGTTGCCAACATTCAGAGAATATATGACTAGGTTTTCCACATTTGAAACAGACAGATCCTTTAAAATAATAATCTTTGGTATAATGATCTTGTCCACATTTAAAACACTTAAGTTGATTATTTATACGGTTATTCAAATTTCCTGCAGAAAATTGACTAGGTTGGGATCTCCATTGGGGGTGGTTGTAGGGTTTTCCTTCATTTTGTCTCCTTTTATTTTGTTGGGGTCCAAAATATTTTGGTTTACTATTTTGATGGTTTTCAAAATCTTCCAAAAGTCTGCACTTATGAATAAGCATAGGAAAATCAGAAATTTCTAATATTCCTATTGTTTTCCTCAATTCAAGCCTAAGTCCATTATCAAATTTTATACACTTCATTCTTTCAACATGGTGATAAAAGAGTGTAGAGTATTTTCCTAGCTCTTCAAACTTAGAAGCATATTCTCCTACTGTCATACCTCCTTGTTTTAATTGCATAAACTCTATTTCTTTTGCTCTCCTCACATCATTGGGAAAATATTATTCTAAAAATTTTGTTCTAAACACCTCCCAAGTAATGATTATTCTCTCTCTTTTTAGTAATTTCTTGGTACTATCCCACCAATATTCAACATCTCATATCAACATAAACACATCGTAATTCACCTTTTGGTCATGAGGACAATTCATAACTCAATATTTTTTCCAATTCTTAAATCCATAATTCAGCCTTTTCTGGGTTATAACCTCCAGAAAATTGTGGAGGTTTGTTTCTCCTAAATTCAACTAAACCTTGTGATTCATTGGTTCCTTCAGGTCTTTGGTTCCTTAATAATGCAACGGTCATGTCTCGGATAGCTTGTACCGCTTCTGTCAACAAGTTGTTCCTCCTATTACTTACCATCTGGAATTATATAAGTTAGGATTCATAAGATCTCATGATAGACTCATTTCACAAGTCACACATGAAACATTGCTCTGATACCATCTAATGTGACGTCCTTTTTATTTTTCACAATATTAACCATATTTTAAGAGATTACTACTTTCTTTTAAGTCTTGACAAAAGTAAGATATGAGATAAATGATTATACATTTATATGTACAAAGATGTGAATTTTACAAGTTTACATTATTTTTATATCATAAACAATTAGTAAAATTGACAACAAAAATTTCTTCTATTACTGGTTGAATGATCACTACTAGAAAAATGGTTAATAGTGACCAAAATTAGTAACCAAAAAATTCAGTCACTGATAGTAACTGAATCAGTGACTGATTTGAAAGAATTAATGGTTGAGTTCAAGAGGGGGGGTGAATTGAACTTAAAAACTTTTTCACAAATCTTTACTTTCTTTTGGAAGAATGAGTTATCTTTAATCAATTCTTGAAAAGATGATTTGATTTAAAACACAACAAGATTATATTCAGAATTTAAAAGAGATGATAGAAAGAAATCAACACACAAATTTATACTGGTTCACTCTAATCCAGAGCTACGTCCAGTTCTTGACAAAACACTGTCAAGTTTCCACTAATACCAAGTGACAATTACAACCTGTAGATCCTCACCAATCTACACCAAGAACTATCTTTTCAACCTATAAGATAGAATCTTGAAAAACACCCAGTAACCAAATCCAGTTACTGTACCAAGTGTAGATTACAATCCAATCTACACAATTCACACGATACAAAAGAATAAGGAAAGAAGAAACCTGGACTTTGAATTCTAATTGCCCAGCACCAATTCTAAAGCACTCTCTCGCTGTGAATGACCACAATGTTGATCAAAGCACCTTATGATATGACAAAATCTTGAATGCGAGAGAAAAACGTAGATGAACGATTCACAGATTGATTTCTCAAGTTTTCTCAAGTAGTGTGTATTGTATTGTATTGTATATATCAAAAGTTAGATCAAATCTGTATATATAGAGTAAATCATAGAATCAGGACTGATTCAACTGTCAAAAACTGTTTAGAGAGTCAAAAGATCGATTAGTTTAAAGTAAAACAGTTTAGAAGAGACTCTGATCGATTAGAACTGAAGTATGATCGATCAGACAGAGTTATGATCGATTAGAACTGAAGTATGATCGATCAGACAGAGTTATGATCGATTAGAACTGAAGTATGATCGATCAGACAGAGTTATGATCGATTAAAATGAAACTATGATCGATCAGAATATTATTTCAATCGATTAAAATATCGATTCAATCGATTGATTTCATTTAAAGTTCCATTTAATCGATTAAGACATCGATTCAATCGATTGATTTCATTTAAAGTTCCATTTAATCGATTGATTCGAGTTTTAATGGATTAAAACAACTTAATGAAAAATGACAGGCACTCTGTTTCAATCGATTGAAAATCATTTCAACAGATTAAATTCCTGCAAATACTTAGTTAAAAAATAGTCTCTCTGTTTCAACAGATTGAAAAATATTTCAACAGATTGATTTTCTAAAAACTCTTAGACTTAAAAAATATCTTTATTTTAACAGATTGAAAAACGTTTCAACTGATTGTTTTTCCGAAAACTCTTAGATTGAAAAATATCTTTCTTTTTCAACAGATTAAAAGTATTTCAATTGATTGTTTTTCCGAAACCTTCATATTGAGAAATTTACTAAGTTATTTTAACTTGTTGATTCTGCGAATCAATCAATTGAAAATACGATTATATAGAACCACTTATTCTGTTAAGTGATTTTAACCGATTGAAAATCTTTTTCAACAGATTGAAAAACTTAGTTTGTTCTTTTAATGCAGAAAATGATTTTCAATGCTATGCAGAAGATTAAGGCGCTTCATCACAACATATAATGGCCTATCAAGGGATTAAGTGCTCAAGCTAAAAACCTAATCATCTATACACCCACAACCTAAACTAAATTTATGTCTTCATCAAATTATATCTAAGTCTTCATCAAATCCACCAAGTGCTTCAATCTCCCCCTATTTGATGGAGACAAATAACCACTGCACCTGCATAAAATCAGACAGGAGACATGCATACCAGAGACATATATTTTGTGATGTGGTGTGTGTGTAGTGGCAGTTTTAATCAAAATAATTCTCCCCTATTTGACTGCATCAAATAGATTGTCATGGATACAGTCCAATGGGGCCACTTGAGAACCCCCAAATAAAAAGCGGAATATAAAACCAACTAAGAAAAGAAAAAAAAACAGAATTATCAGCGAGACATTGATCAGTAAACTTCAATCATCTCAGGGACCTAGGTTGAATTGTATTTCCACAATTCTGTTGTAAATGTCTTCAAGTTGATTGTCGATGTGCTGGAACCTTGCAATAAAATTCTCATCCAAATAGTGTCTGCTCGAGCCCTTATAGCTGTAGTCATATTCATATGCCTCCTTTGATCAGCTTGAAGTTGATTCATTTGCTGCAAGCATTGTTCTTTCAAACTGTGACAGAGGTGTGCCACGGTCAGGGGGTGGATTATATGGAATCATCTCCAGCGGGATCACTTCTTCCATAGGATCAGATGGATGAGCTCCAGAAGTGCCAGGAATATCAGTGTTGATATTTTCTTCCTCTTGTCCATCTTCATCACTTTCTTCATCTCTTCCAGCATCCTCCTTGGAGACCCACTCACCATCAACTTTCATAAATCCCATTTTGTGAAGCATAGAGTTATTTATTTCGTTTGTTGAACGAACTGTCTCGACAAGTTCTCCTTCAAGATCAACACCAAAATATGTTAAAAATTTGGAAATCAGTATAGCATAGGGGTACCTGAAATCACTGAGTCTTTTTGCCTTGATCATGTGGTCTTTGATGACAAAAACCCAGTTCACCCGAATCCTGTGGTGAATGCAATACATTAGTACTAAATCTCCCTCATTTAGCACTGCATGATTGCTCCCCCTCGGAGTGAGCTGCCAAGACACAATGCAGGCAAGCAACCTTTCTTCCAATTTTAGTTTCCCAGTATTGAACGAGCTGACAGAGGCATGCCTATTCTTCATGCATGACCGAAAATATTGAACCTTATTAAATTCAACCACATCAGAAGTACACCCTTTGGTGACTTTCACTCCTAAATCCTTTAAACCAGCAACCTCCTTCCAGATGTTAGGAGTAATCTCAATGTCCACACCTTTAACTTGGGTTTTCAAGGTGGAACCTTCAAAGGACAAATTTGTGAAGAAAACTTTGATTAAGTCGGGATAAAGCCTACCGTCCAACTCCAGAAACTTCTGAAGCTTTTGATGTTGCAGCAGCTTTCTGATGCCTCTAAATCCTTCAGCATCAAACCAGGAAAACTTTAACAGCTTTGGTATGTTGACTTGTTTTCTGCTCAACTCATGAATAAACAGATTCATTTGCTCTTGGTCCCCGTTGAACCAAGTCTCAATCCTTCCTTCAACATTTTGTTCCTGCCGAACAGAAGACGACTCGCCCCTGCTTGATTTCTTTCTTCCAGACTTCGATCGTTTGAACATGCTTGATGAGCAAAACAGAGAGGAACCGAGAAAGAAAGAGTTCAAGTTAAGGAAATAGGAATACAGAAATCGTTTGACTTCAGGATTTTGTCTTTAGTCTTTTTGTGATCTTGCACAGTGATGATAAAGGTGGAGAGAGAAGAGTTTGATACAGAAACACTTAATTACCTTCGCAGTATGTATCCAATCAGAGTCGATCAGATATTAAAGGAAGTGGTTGAGATTTTATCTTATTGTAAATGAGTTCAACCTAATTCTCAGAAATTACTTGTGTGCAGAGCCAATTCATTTAATTTCAATTAATCAATTGATTTTTCCTGTAACCAATTGATTTCGCACTTCGCAGAAATTCATAAGTGAAATAAACCAATTGAATCAATGAATAAATCGATTGTTTTTGCAAAGGAAAATTAAGCAAAGTACCATTAGTGAATTCAATCGATTGAATCGAAGATTTAATCGATTGATTTATAGAAGAAAATTTGCAGAGCTACAGGGTTAGTGAAATAAATCGATTAAAAGCGTATCTAATCGATTGAACTAATAACATATCAATACCAGAGAGTAAGAAACAGGAAATCAACAGATTATTTCGAGGTTTGAATCGATTAAAACAAATAATATCAAGTTATTCATGCAATTATTAATCGATTGAACTTGTTATCAGCACTGTTAAAAGACATACAATTACTATAAAGAATCAGTTATACAATACTAGATATATCTAGAATTCCTAATTCAGTCCTAAGCATATTAAGTCTATCTCTAGGAAGTGGTTTAGTGAATAAATCAGGCTAACTGTTTTCAGATTCAACAAATAATATCTCACAGTCACCCCTAGATACGTGTTCTCTAATAAAGTGATGTCTAATTTCAATATGCTTAGTTCTAGAGTGTTGAATAGGATTCTTAGTTAAGTTTATCGCACTAGTATTGTCACAAACCAGAGGTACCTTGTTTAGAGTCACTCCATAATCTGTTAGTTGTTGCTTGAGATAAATGCTTTGAGCACACCAGCTCCCAGCTGCAATATATTCAGCTTCTGCAGTTGACAGAGCAACACACGCTTGCTTTTTGCTGTGCCACGATATAAGACTGCTCCCTAGTAGATGACAAGTACCAGAGGTACTTTTTCTGTCCAATCTACATCCTGCAAAGTCAGAATCAGAAAATCCAACAAGCTTAAGGGACGCACCTTCAGGATACCATAGTCCAACATTGATTGTTCCCTTAAGGTACTTCAGAATCCTTTTGGCAGCAGGTAAGATGTGATTCCTTTGGATTTGCCTGAAATCTTGCACACAGACATACACTAAACATAATGTCAGGCCTACTCAGCGTTAGATAAAGCAGAGAACCAATCAAACCTCTATATTTAGTTTGATCAACAGATTTCCCTTTTTCATCTAAATCTAAACGACAGTTAGTAGACATTGGTGTAGAGGATTCCTTGCAATTGTGCATATCAAATTTCTTTAACGGTTCATTGCAGTATTTAGATTGACTAAGAAAAATGCCATTTGTTAATTGTTTAACCTCGTAGACCAAGGAAGAAATTCAATTCTCCCATCATAGACATTTCAAATTCACTTTGCATTTCTTTTACAAACTTATTACACATGGCATTATTGGTGGAACCGAAAATGATATCATCTACATACACCTGCATCAGGAATAATGTCAGTTCCAGATTTCTTAATGAACAGAGTTTTATCAACCTCACCTCGCTTGTACCCTTGATCAATTAGGAAGTTACTTAACCTCTCATACCATTGTCTAGGTGCTTGCTTTAAGCCATAAAGGGCCTTTTTCAATTTGTCAGACATGGTCAGGATGCTTGTGATCTTCAAACCCAGGAGGTTGAGAAACATACACTTCTTCATTGATAAGTCCATTAAGAAAGGCACTCTTTACATCCATCTGTAGTAATCTGAAACCACTCAAACAGGCATAAGCTAATAATAATCTAACAGCTTCAAGCCTAGCTCCAGGTGCAAATGTTTCATCAAAATCAATGCCCTCTTGTTGGTTATACCCTTTGGCTACCAACCTAGCTTTATTCCTAGTGATAATGCCGTGTTCATCTAGCTTGTTTTTGAATACCCACTTAGTACCAATTATATTGATATCTTTGATTTTAGGAACTAATTCCCACACTTTATTTCTTTCAAATTGATTAAGCTCATCATGCATGGCACTAACCCAGTATTCATCATTTAATGCTTCTTTAACTGTCTTAGGCTCTATTTGTGAAATGAATGCCATATGATTACAGAATTGATTAAGAGAATGTCTAGTAGATACTCCCTTATTAATTTGCCCGATGACATTGTCTAGAGAGAGATTTCTTGGGACAATCCACTCTTTAGGAAGCTCTTCCAGAACATCTTCTTCCTGTTCTCCAGTAATTGTAGATGGATCAGCTTTTGCAGAGTCCACAGATGGATCACCCTCTTCGACAGTATGCTGATCTCGTGCTCCTGGGACATTTCAACTGATAAGAGTTATCAGTTAAATCTTCTTCATCAGCAGTACCTGTTGATCTATTCTGCACAACTCGAGGAGACTCATTAAACACAACATGTACAGATTCTTCAACTGATTTCAATCTTAAATTGTAAACTCTATATGCATGGCCGAATTTCATTTGGATGTTTTGAAAATGATTTTCAGTAACAAACTGATTAAACAAATTATTTTACTAATTTGGTCTTTAATATTCGTTTTGAAAATGCAATAGTAAAATGATCGATTAATACTTGAAAGAATCGATTGTTTCTGTATTGGAAGAGATCTAGAAGATGATACCAGAATTTAAATCGATTAAAACGAAAATGAGTCGATTAAATTTGATACCTTAGTGATTTTAGTTGATATAAATTCATTCTAATCGATTAAAACAGCTAAAACTCAAATCATGAGAACATTTTAATCGATTGATTCGCATTTCAATCGATTAAACTGTACGGGACAGATTTACTAAAATCTTCTGTAAGTTATTTTAATCGATTAATCCTGGTTTATATCAATTAAAACAATTCAGTTTAGACAAACAGAACCTGATTCGTAGCTCTGAACTTCAAGGGATTCCCAGACTTTGTTCCTGCAAAACAAGTTAAGAATTTTTCTGGTACCCTTACGTATTTTGGGTCCTTAGGAGTCAAATTTTCTGTTTAACATGTTTTGGAACCCATTTCTTCCTACCTTGCGGCACAAAATATTTCCTAGCATGACAGAATTTTATAGTATGTCCTTTCTTCATGCAGTAATGACAAGATGAGAAAGGGGATGCTGTTGTTTTTCTGTATGAAAAGAAGTTCAAATATTTTTTAGTTTTTACCCCATTCTTAGGTTTGTACCCAGATTCCAGAACGTTCAAACACACAGTTTTGAGATCCAAGCAAGTGCATCTAAATTCTCTTTACCTTGAGTAAATTTTGTTAAGGTTTTAGTTAAGTAATCAACCTTATTTTGTAAAACAGTACACTTTTCACAATTCTTATTAACAGCGAACATTATCTACAGATGAATAGATAATATCTAGATGTTCTAAATCTGTTTTGCTTTCTAGCAGTTCTTTTTCAGAGTTTTAACTCTATTTTCTAACAAGTTATTTAGCCCTTTCAACCGATTATTTGTATGAGATAAATTTCTGGCTTCACTATGCATTTCATTGAAAGCATTCGAGTAATGTGCTGTAATTCATTTCATTTTCTGTAGAAGTTGAACTTACATGTGATGAAGAGGATTCACAGCCAGCCATCAAACACAAGTTCACCTCTTCACCTTCGGATTCAGAACTGGAAGAAGATTCATTGTCTTGCCAAGCTATGTAGGCCTTTTTCCCTTTGTATCTTGAATCTTTCTTGTTCTGATTCTTGGTCTTTTCTGGACAGTCGCTCCTTATGTGACCCTGTTTACCACAAGAATAACAAGTAATATTATTTTGAACAGATTCAGTCTTTCTATCATTGTACCTTTTTACTTGGCCAGTCTTGTTCTTTCTTCTCAGAAATTTCCCGAATTTCTTAACCAATAAAGTCAGGTTCTCGGACTCATCTTCTTCAGAATCACTGTTTTCTTCAATCGTCTTGAGAACAATATTTCTACTTTTCTTTTCTGCATTCTCTTGTTCTTTGAACCGATTGATTTCCAACTCGTGTTCCCTTAACTTACCAAAAAGTGAGGCAGTAGTCATTTCAGTCAAATCTCTTGATTCAGATATTGCTGTCACCTTTGGTTGCCAAGTTCTGTCCAAACACTTCAGTATTTTGATATTCAACTCCTCCTTGTCAAAGGTCTTCCCTAGCCCGATCAAATGATTAACTATGTGCGTGAATCTTTTCTGCACATCTGCAATTGTCTCCCCTTGCTGCATTTTAAACAACTCATAGTCCCTGATTAACTCATGCTTTCTTGCCCTTTTCACATCAGATGTTCCTTCATGTGTGACCTCTAGAATTTCCCACATCTCTTTGGCAGAAGCACACTGAGACACCCTGAAAAACTCATCAAGATTTAAGGCAGAGGTAATAATATTCTTTGCAGTATAATCATATTGCACTCTCCTATTTTCTGCATCAGTCAACTCACTCCAACTTTTCTCAACAGTTTTACCATCTACTATATGAGTTGGTTTAAAAGGACCATTAACAATTGTTTCCCAAATGCCTCTATCAAGGGATTCAATAAAGATTTTCATTCTAACCTTCCAGAAAGAATAATTCACACCAGCAAAAAGTGGAGGCCTGTTTATGGAGGCTCCTTCTGAAAAATTCATCTTTCCCTCAGCCATTGGACCGATTACTTGAGTAACTTACAAGAACCAGCTCTGATGCCAATTGAAAGAATTAATGGTTGAGTTCAAGAGGGGGGGTGAATTGAACTTAAAAACTTTTTCACAAATCTTTACTTTCTTTTGGAAGAATGAGTTATCTTTAATCAATTCTTGAAAAGATGATTTGATTTAAAACACAGCAAGATTATATTCAGAATTTAAAAGAGATGATAGAAAGAAATCAACACACAAATTTATACTGGTTCACTCTAATCCAGAGCTACGTCCAGTTCTTGACAAAACCTGTCAAGTTTCCACTAATACCAAGTGACAATTACAACCCGTAGATCCTCACCAATCTACACCAAGAACTATCTTTTCAACCTATAAGATAGAATCTTGAAAAACACCCAGTAACCAAATCCAGTTACTGTACCAAGTGTAGATTACAATCCAATCTACACAATTCACACGATACAAAAGAATAAGGAAAGAAGAAACCTGGACTTTGAATTCTAATTGCCCAGCACCAATTCTAAAGCACTCTCTCGCTGTGAATGACCACAATGTTGATCAAAGCACCTTATGATATGACAAAATCTTGAATGCAGAGAGAAAAACGTAGATGAACGATTCACAGATTGATTTCTCAAGTTTTCTCAAGTAGTGTGTTGTATTGTATTGTATTGTATATATCAAAAGTTAGATCAAATCTGTATATATAGAGTAAATCATAGAATCAGACTGATTCAACTGTCAAAAGCTGTTTCAGAGAGTCAAAAGATCGATTAGTTTAAAGTAAAACAGTTTAGAAGAGACTCTGATCGATTAGAACTGAAGTATGATCGATCAGACAGAGTTATGATCGATTAGAACTGAAGTATGATCGATCAGACAGAGTTATGATCGATTAGAACTGAAGTATGATCGATCAGGCAGAGTTATGATCGATTAAAATGAAACTATGATCGATCAGAATATTATTTCAATCGATTAAAATATCGATTCAATCGATTGATTTCATTTAAAGTTCCATTTAATCGATTAAGACATCGATTCAATCGATTGATTTCATTTAAAGTTCCATTTAATCGATTGATTAGAGTTTTAATGGATTAAAACAACTTAATGAAAAATGACAGCACTCTGTTTCAATCGATTGAAAATCATTTCAACAGATTAAATTCCTGCAAATACTTAGTTAAAAAATAGTCTCTACTATTTCAACAGATTGAAAAATATTTCAACAGATTGATTTTCTAAAAACTCTTAGACTTAAAAAATATCTTTATTTTAACAGATTGAAAAACGTTTCAAGCTGATTGTTTTTCAGAAAACTCTTAGATTGAAAAATATCTTTCTTTTTCAACAGATTAAAAAGTATTTCAATTGATTGTTTTTCCGAAACCTTCATATTGAGAAATTTACTAAGTTATTTTAACTTGTTGATTCTGCGAATCAATCAATTGAAAATACGATTATATAGAACCACTTATTCTGTTAAGTGATTTTAACCGATTGAAAATCTTTTTCAACAGATTGAAAAACTTAGTTTGTTCTTTTAATGCAGAAAATGATTTTCAATGCTATGCAGAAGATTAAGGCGCTTCATCACAACATATAATGGCCTATCAAGGGATTAAGTGCTCAAGCTAAAAACCTAATCATCTACACACCCACAACCTAAACTAAATTTATGTCTTCATCAAATTATATCTAAGTCTTCATCAAATCCACCAAGTGCTTCATGATTTCCGTTTTATATTTAGTGACTGATTTAGTGACTAAAATTTCAGTCACGGAAATCGGTCACTGATTCGGTCACCAAATTAGTCACTGATTCGGTCACTACTAGAAAAATGGTTAATAGTGATCGAAATTAGTGACCGAAAAATTCAGTTACTAATAGTAACCGAATCGATGATCGATTTCTCTTTTTATATATAGTGATCGATTTAGTGACTAAAATTTCAGTCATTAAACAAATAATATATAAATTAGTGACCATTTTTTATTTATATAAATAATTTTAAAAAATATTTTAATAATATATTAAATATAAATCTACTTAATAATTTAAAATAATTGATAAAAATTTTAATAACATTATAAAAAATTTAAAAAATAGTTTATTAACTTATTAAATAATTTAGTAATATAATTATTTTATTTTATTTTTTAATTTAGTATGTGAATAAAAAAATTAAAATTAATTATTAAATTAGTCACTAGATTCGATCATTAAAGTAATTATTAATTTAATCTCTTTTATATGTATATATATATATATATAATCAATTATTAAATTAATTATTAATTTAGTCTCTTTTTGATATATATATATATATATATATATATATATATATATATATTACTTTTATGTTAATAAAAATGTATTTCAATGTATTTATAAAAAAATTAAAATTATTTTAATTATTGAATTGATATTTCAAATTTATATTAATATTTTAAATAATTTAGTAATTGGATAAATATTTTAAGTTTATATTAGTATTTTTATAAAAGTGTAAAGATTAAATGAACTTATTTTAAAATTTAATTAAACATAATAATATAATATACTATTAACCATAAATATGTGAAGATTTAGTTAGAAATTAATTTTAAGTTTTATCGTTTTTATTTAAAAAATTTGTTAAAAAAGTCAAAATAATTAATTAAAATAAAGAATTTTAATTTAATAAATGTGTTAATATTATTAGTTATTGGAGAATTAAATTTATAATAATAATTATATTAAATTATAGAATTAATAAAATTTAAATTATTGGTATTTTTTTAATCATGAAGCTAAAATTTGATAATATTAATAAATTAAAATAAAAAAATTATATATATATATATATATATCACTTTAATTATTTTAATTAAAAATAATTTCATAAAAAAACTAATATTTGAAAATAAAAATGCAAAAGTATATAGTTTTTCTTTTATTTAATTATATTTTTTATTTTTTACTTTTTTGGTTTTAGTCCATAACAACAATTTAGTTGCTCTAATTTCCACAAAAATATATAATTTCTCTTATTAACAAATTTTTTTAATCAGATTAAGAAAATTATTACTAATAAGATTCAAAACCAGTACCTTAGAGTTAGATACTAATACTCGAACTACTAAATTGTTAGAATTTTTTAATAAAAAATTACAAATAAATTATATTTATATACAAATAAATGTATATCCGTGTAAATATATAAATACAAATACATTTATATATTTTGATATATTTATATATTTATACTGTTCGATGTGAGGATCATGCTAGAGAGTGAAAGTGTGTGTCGAGTGAGTTTTCAAAATTTGATGTCAAATTTGTGAGCGAGTCTCTTTATATGAATTTGTAATTTAATGATAGAATATAATCTTTATAATTTATTTATATAATGATATAAAATAATTGTTTTCTTTATTTATTTTTATTTTAATTTAATTTATTCTTTTTATCTTTTTTCTTCTTCTATTATTTAATTAAAATTCTTATATTAAAATAATTTTTTCATTATTAAAAATAATTAAATATTTATTTTTAAAATTATTTTTTAAAATTATTTAATTTAACAAATTATTATGAATTAATCTATGTCTGGAAAAAATAATTATTAAAAGATGATTTTGATTAATTTATAATAATATATGTTAGGAAAAAATTGTTCTATTAATAATCATAATTAGATTAATTTATAATAATTTTTTAAATTAAATAATTTTAAAAATAAATATTTAATTATTTTTAATATTGAAAAAAATTATTTTAATATAAGAATTTTAATTAAATAATAGAAGAAAAAATATAAGAAGAATAAATTAAAATAAAATAAAAATAAATAAAGAAAAAATTATTTTATATCATTATATAAATAAATTATAAAGATTATATTGTGTCATTAAATTATAAACTCATATAAAGAGACCGCTCACAAATTTGACATCAAATTTTAAAAATTCATTCGACACACTTTCAACCTCGAGCGCGCCTCATATTCAACACACACACACACACACATATATATATATATATATATATATATATATATATATATATATATATATATATATATATATATATATATATATATATATTTATATATTTTATATATTTATATATTTTATATTTATATATTTTATATTTATATATTTACACGAATATGTATTTTTATTTGTATATAAATATAATTTATTTATAAACTTATATATATATAAATATATTTGTATTTGTATTTATATATTTTATATTTATATATTTACACGGATATATATTTTTATTTGTATATAAATATAATTTATTTATAAACTTTTATCAAAAATTCCTAGTAGCTTAGTGATTGGAGTATTAGTCTCTAACTCTAAGGTACTGTGTTTGAATCTTGCCAGGTAACAATTCTTTCAATTTAATAATAATTCAATTTTATTAAAAAATAATAAAAATATATTATAAAAGAATATTAAATGTATAAAATAGAAAGGAGTTATAAAAAAATATTTTAAATTTTTTAATGTTTTTGTTACTTGACCGATTTGGGTTGGTTACTATTTCGGTCACTATTTTAGTTATTGATGATTTTGATCATTTAGTGACCGAAAATCACTATTTGATATTTTTGTTGTAGTGGATACGTGTTTTCCATCTTGATGCTTCCATCTATTTATGATGATATTTTAGTTGTAACATACATAAGAAATAATAATAAGAAAGTGAGAACAATTATCATTTAAAATAATACCATCTTATAATGATATATAAAATATATTTTTTAACTTCCTCAACATATTTTATTTATTCCATTTATGAATATTTAAGTTAAATTTGTAGTGATTAGTCAAGATAAATGAACTCAATTTTAATCACTATCTCAGTGATATTTACTCATTTCAATCCCCAAAGTCCAACCTCTATCTATAATATCATCAAATCTTCATAAATATATATTATTATTTAAAACAATCAAATAATATAAATATAAATTAATAAATAGAACCAATGCATAACTGGAAATAAAATAAATAAATAAACGAACAAGTACGTAACTAGAGATAAATAAATAAGACAAGTCAGGGATCGAAGATAAATAAATAAATTTAAGGAAGGACCAATACGTAACCTGGAGATAATTAAAATAGGATCACTTGTATAATTGGAGATAAATAAATAAATGTAAAGCAAATTAGTAAGTAGTTGAAAATAAATAAATAACGAAACAAATAAAATGAGGTTAGAAACACCTCCCTCGATAACTATCATTAAAATAAAATAGATAAAATGATAATAATCTCATCTCCCATGCCTTAAGAATTGAAGATGTTGTACACATTATTTTTCTTTAATTTTTTTTTCTTTATCTTCTTCTCCCTTTCTCTCTCACTCCTTCTTCTCCCTTTCTCTCTCTCTTCTTTTTTTCTTTCCTCTCTTTCTCTTTCTTCTCCTCTCTTTCCCGGAAACCCTTATTTATAATCATAATTAATTAATTATTTTTTTATTGCATTTAATTCAAGAGATAAAATAAGTTTATATTTATTATTATTATTATTATTATTATTATTATTTTAATCATTAACTCTTAAAAAAAATCACATTTATATATTTTAATTTTATTTAATTATATATATATTTTAATCATTATCTCTTAAAGAAATGAGGTCATATTTTTTTAATAATCAATTTTATTTTATAATAATTAATTAACTAGCTTGATTTTAATAATAAATATTTTTTTAATTTAAACTATAATTATTATTTTAATAAATATTTTTTTAATAGTTTAATAATATATATATATATATATATTATATTTTAATTTATTTATTTATTTACGTAAATGAGTCTTTTAAAATTATTTAAAAGATCTAAAATATTATTTTATAAATTGTTTTTGAAAATATTAATTTTCACATGTTACAAATAATCAACTAATGCAATACAGTAACTATAAAATGATTATGTATAGTTTGATTATTAAAATTTTTAGTAATATGGTATAATTCATTTTATAACTTAATCATATTTATCTTTATTAAAATCAAGAATATAATTAATTATATTTATCTTTATTAAAATTTAATAAATTATGAATTTGATTTCACATTAATCACTACAACAAGTGGCATCCCCTCGTCTCAACGTCACCTTCTTTTATGAAGTAGAGTCATGGATATGTTAAAATAACGAGTTCGTATGTTATTTTTCTTGTATATTATTTTTTTTACCTAATACAAATTTTTCATGTTCAGACTTGATGTTCAACATTAATGTATTTTAAAGTTTATAGATATAAACAAATTTTATGTTATTAAAGACGTTTTATAATAAAAAATATTTTTCTTATATAAATACTTATAAAAAATTTATTGACACCTACTTTTATTTAGATAATAATAATAATAATAATAATAGAAAAAAGGAAAAGACACATTTAAAGAAATATTTTCAGTATATAAATAAAGATGTATTTTCAAAGCTAATTTCTTTTGCTTACGTTAAATGCAATTTAAGCTCCAA
This sequence comes from Sphenostylis stenocarpa, assembly GCA_963425845.1. NCBI lineage: Eukaryota > Viridiplantae > Streptophyta > Magnoliopsida > Fabales > Fabaceae > Sphenostylis > Sphenostylis stenocarpa. Next base: position 42,104,833 of record OY731404.1, on the reverse strand, counting down.
CACTGCAACGTGCTCTCGTTAAATCCAATGCAATACACAACATTTGAAATAAATGAAAGAATATGTTTACCTAGCCATACGGGATGACGGGTCATGTCCAACGGACTGCCGACAAGCCTACCATAATATGGCTGACACGTGTTACTTCTTTTATCAATTTTAATTTATTTCATCAAATTCGTCAACTCATCGATCAATACGTAGGGTAGAACAAAACAGCCCGTACTTCGTTTTATTAATAATTTTTTATTATAGTATAATATAAATAATAAAAATGATAATATATAATATAAAAAATTAAAAAAAAAATTTAAAAGTCTAAAAGTTTAATAAAAATATTTATAAAATATCAGTATCTTATTACTAAAAAATCAAAATTTTTTATTATTAAATATATATATTTATTATTATATAAATTTTATTTTAATTTAATTGTTTTAAAATATAATTTATTAAAATAATATATCAATTTATATTATTAATTTAATATATATATATAGAATTATTGATAATGATAATTTTATTATTAAATTTATTAAAAATTTTAATTTAAAAATAATAAAATAAATAATTATTAGGGTTCACTAACTATTTTCAACTCTTATCTTTTTTCTTTTTTTATTTAATTCAAATATATATATATATATATTAATTTATTATTTCAGTTTAAATAATATATTATTAATAAAAAAAACATAAAAATATAAAAATTAAAATTTAAGTTTTAAATATAAAAAATATATTTAATAATTTTAAAAATCAAAATCATAAATAAATACATAAAATTATATATTATAACTTTGTAATTGTAATAATCAAATTCAACTTCCAACACACATATTGCAGAAGATAGCTATAGTTTTTTAGTTTTTAATCAATAGAAAATGAATATAAGGAATATACGTCATTTTTTTTTCTTCTTCGACCCTGCTTTATCCTTCAAACAAATTAACAATAATTTGAAGTTTTCATTCCCATTTCATTTTATTTTATTAATATTGGCTGACAAAAAAATAAACGAAGAAATGGAGAAAAGCATATTCTTACACTCAGTTTCTATCACCGTTGGAGGAATGTGGAACGTTCCCGCCCATACACGCGTCAAGCATAGAATATCCCACGTGTCCCAAACACTTATCGCAACGACGACGTTTCTGCAGTTTAACTTATGCGAAGTCTCACGAAGTTTCTTTCTCACTAAGTTTTCACGCACACGCACCACGGTGGTTTTATTTATTACTATCTCCCGCTAAAGGAACCAAACTTATCCTCATTCATTCCACGCACGCAAAATCAAAAAAGCCCTGAGCAAAGTCATCTCCATTTTCTCTCAATTTCTCATTCGTCGTCGTCCCAACAAGAAAGAAGATGTGGAACCAGCCATTCGCCAAAACAGATTTGGAGAGCGGGGCGCGGCCTCTGTATCCGATGATGCTGGAGAGCCCCGAACTGCGGTGGTCTTTCATCCGGAAAGTCTACTCCATCATCGCCATCCAGTTGCTTGCCACCATCGTCATCGGCGCCGTCGTCGTCACCGTCCGCCCCATCGGGGTCTTCTTCGCCACCACCGGTGCCGGATTGGCTCTCTACATCGTCCTCATCTTTGTCCCCTTCATCAGTGCGTCTCCTGACCTAATTACTTTTTATTCGCCGCTTACTTTTCCTATAATATCTGTCTGATCCCTTGTTGTGCTGGTTTTGCATTCAATTGCAGCGTTATGTCCACTTTACTACTATTACCAGAAGCATCCCGTCAACTACCTACTCCTCGGGGTTTTCACTGTATCCCTTTCCTTTGTCGTTGGATTGAGTTGTTCCTTTACTAGCGGTACTATTCATCGTCTCTTTTCTCTCTCTCTCTCTCTCTCTTTTCTAGTAGAAGTATAAATTGCGTTTCGTTAGTGTGGGTGGTTTAAAATTGGGATTTATTTGACCGTTTATTAGTTCATTTATAGTAAAGCTGGTTTAAGTTAGGGTTAAGTTGTTTTAATTGTTGAAAATGAAAATGAGATTACCGTATGTTTGGTCCTCTAGAGGAAGGAGGAATTTTTTATTTTATTTTTTTTCATTTTTAAATTTCCTTGTTCGATATAAAAATCGAGTGGGAGGTGATGGAAAACGATTGAAACTCTTTGTTTTTTTCATCTAATAGTTGAAGGATTTGTAATTTATAAATTTTTAATGTACATACTACATTGATCCACGCTTTTGATTTTTATTTTAATGGTTTTCCTTACTATCTATAGAGATATAATAGTGAGCACTATTGCATTTGTCTTCGTGGATCTGATCACTAAAGTTTTTATGTGAGGTCTGAATTTACTGTCCTGTGGATGGATAAAACTGAGACCGATATGGAAATTTTTATATAAGGTAGCCAGTTGATTTTCTAGTAGAGATTAATAAGCAACAAAGGGGATACTTACTAGTTATAAAAAATGGTAACATGGTAACAGAAAAGATAGAGGTAAAATTTGAGTTTGGTTATCTCCTCCACCTCTTTAAATTGTTCATCCTCTGCATATCTCCCTTGAATCAAAGACATCATTTGAATTTGGTCTGCTTGTTTAAACTTTAGACCTTGATTTGCGTGACTCTAATTTGGAGCAATCTACAAAGTAGAATTGCATTTGGGAATTGGAGAGATTTTGGGGTACGTCCATCACCCTGGGTTGTGACCCCATACTATGCGTGTGTTGTGTGTTCTGTGTTCCGTGTTGGTGAGATTTTTGTGCGGACTAGGAGGATGTTAGGGCCATTATATTTTATTTTCTTCGTTACATCAGGATTTTAAGTTATGATTTCTAAGTTTAAGACCTGCTGATTACTTTCCTTCGACCGAGCATGGAATGGAGTTACGAGATGGATTATTCCCTTGTATGGAAGGTTTCGATGTAACTACAGTATTTCTGCAATGTGAAATAAATCCGCTCTTGAAACCCTAATTGAGATCTTAGTTGTCACGCGTTAGGATTTTCTCCCTTGTATATTTTGGCTTGGCCAACTTGGTTTGTTCACGTTGCATTCTCAGTGAAAATTGCCTAGTTGTGTATGGTCCTGATTTTGTTTATCAATGACACTGGATTTTTAATGCAGAGAAAGTTATTCTGGAAGCTGTCATACTGACCGCTGTAGTGGTGATTGGTCTGACTCTCTACACATTTTGGGCTGCAAGGAGAGGCCAAGATTTCAACTTTCTTGGCCCTTTCTTGTTTGGTGCTGTGCTAGTTCTTATGGTCTTTGCTCTGATTCAGGTATTGTTGCTTCGTTTGTATTATGGGATTGTGGTCCTTTTGGGTAGTCGACGTAACATTTTCTTTTCCGTTTCCGTGCGTTTCAGGTTCTGTTTCCACTGGGTAAGTTGTCTGTGATGATCTATGGGTGCTTAGCAGCCCTTATATTTTGTGGGTACATCGTATATGACACAGATAACCTTATTAAGAGATATTCCTATGATGAATTCATTTGGGCTTCGGTCGCGTTGTATCTGGACGTCATCAATCTCTTCCTGTCTCTGCTCACTATTTTTAGAGCTGCTGATAATTAGATCTTTGTGTCATATACTGCCCGTGCATTATTTGTAGTCTGTGGAGGATAGGGTGGGTTCCAAGAAGAAAACAAATTCTTATGATTAATAAGTCTTTGGGCTTACTCTTTTGCAAGGTATCTTGTGTACAATTGATTATTGTTAAAGTTGTTCATAAATAGTTTTTTAGCAATGAATTTTGTACTTAACTGTAAATACGGATTTGACTCATCTTTTTTTTTTTTTTTTTTTTTTGGGTTTTTACTACTTGTTTTCTGGTTGTAGTTGTTAGTTGATAGGTGGGCCATTATCCATGCTAGAATAGTTAATATAATGGCTATTCTATTCAATAATTTCAATAAACATGCTTATCCACGCATCATACAAGAACCTTACGAAAGTTCAATTACCTTACGAAAGTTCAATTAATTAAATGAATACGCCAATTGATGCGCACACAACCGAGATGCAGCCACTCACCTACAGGACATCTTTACTTGTTCATTAAATGTATTATTTTTGTTCAATAAGTACATAATATTGACTATATAAATGAATACACAAAAAAGACACATTTAATAAGTTTAAACAACATTATATATGTAGGTACTAAATATTGTATATGGTAAAAGAGTAAAATTAAGCTATATCCATTTAATAAATATCCAAGTAGCAATGACTATATTCATACTTATATTGTGAGCCATGACATTGTGCCATTACTGAAAAAAAAAAGTTTTAGGTTGCCAGAGAAACGTTGTGAAGCATTTTATGAAGCATGATATGCGCACACGACTTGTATGCAAAATTTGCGGGACTTGTCATTACAACGATCGAATAGAGGAACAGAAAAACACTTTGTCGATGAATTCGTATTTATGAAAGAATATACTTGCCTTGCCTATTTTTCCTTTGCAATTGGCAAACGTTAGAAAGGAAGTTGATACATAAACATTAACTTTTCCTTTAAGTCGCAAGTTGCTTTGGATTGGGTGGTTGTTGATGGTTAGAGATACTATCAAAAATATATTATAACATTTTAATAAGTATTATGACGTTTTAATAAATGACTGAGATAGTTGGGATAGTATTATGACACAAGTTATTGAGATAATATTATGATGTTAAAACATGAAATCCTAAATGGTAAAACATGAAGTTCATGACTTCATTATATTAAAAATTATTATGAATACACACAAATGAAAAAAATGTTATGTATTGTTTGTTAAATATATGATTTCTTATGCAAGGTTATGTGTCATTTGTTAATTATCCAACATTTATGTTTAAATAAGGATGCTTAAATTTTTTGTGAAGAGTCTGGTCATCAAAATTACGAGGGAGAGTTTCAAAGCTCACTTTTTATTAAAAATTATGTCATCACATTAGATCTAGACCATTAAATCTAATGAGATCTCATCCTTGAGATAGGAGATGCTTTGATTTTTGTGCTTGCATCTATATAATGGGTTAGTGGTGGGTTATTTCTCTTGTTCTCTGTTTTGTGCTCACTTGCTTAGTCAAATGTTATGTTTTATCTGTTGGCAAAATTTGGGTCATGTATATATATGATACATATTTAAATGTGTTAGGGTCATTATTTATTAAGCCAAATAATAAAGTGATCTGACTAAATTAAAAAGGTTTGGCTAAAGGTATATATCATGAAAATAAAATTGTGTAGAGACCATAGAACAATTTCTAATTTGATGAGGGGCAAAATTGGAAATACTAAAACTTAAGTAATTAACCTAATTTTGGTTATTTTAAGGGGTCATGGTCCCCTTCTGGGAGCACGTAGACAGAACGTAGTTACAGTCCCGTTTTTTTCTTTCTATCCCCATCAAGAGAGAAAATCAAGAGGGAAATACAGGTGCTCTTCAGGTGGAAGACCATAAGATCAATAGTGCTCTAAAAGGGACGTCATCATTATGGCTGATTAGGTACGCTTTCACATTTAGTTTACAACATGTTTATGAGTATGAGATGACTTTATATTTGATCGTTAGATTGAAGATCATATTTAATTATCAGTTTGCCTAACAATGGTATCAGAGCAACTCATACTTGATTCATGTTTGTCTTTAGAAATTATATTTATCAAAGATTCTATTCATTTCAGAACCCTAAGTGGAGAATAATCTCCAATTTTAGTAAACCCTAAATTTAAATTTGAGGATAAATTCTCAAATTTTAAACCTAGTTTCGAATTTGGGATGAATTCCCAAATTCCCAATGTTAGAATCGCGCAGCGGAATGTTCGCGTGGTCGGACAAAAACCAAGAGGGGGGTGAATTGGTTTCTTAACAAAAATTAGGTTTTCAAAATTTTTCCCAAATTTTTTCGATTAAAAATTGTGTAAATGTAAATAGAGATAGAGATAGAATCTTACATAGGAGATTTATACTGGTTCAGATCAAAAGACTCTACGTCCAGTTACTAATCACTCAAACAGAGGATTAACGTTGTCACTATAATCAAAGTTTGTTACAAACAAATTACAATGGAAAAGATAAAGTAAAGAAAACACCTCTCTTGAAATCCACAAGAGATGAAGAACAACTTTCCCCAGATACGGCACAATACACAATCCACTAAGAACTCCACTTAGTGATTCTTATCGCTTCTAGCCCACACCAGGTTCCAAAAGCCCCTTTTTCTTGTAACAAATAGTTCTCTGGCACTCACAACACTTAACTTTTGTATGAAAAAGGTTGTTCTTCTTTTCTGAGTGCCATAGAGATGCTTAAGTAGAGAAATTAGGGTTTTGGAATTGGGATTTTCGAAACTAGGGTTCTTGGAAATAGGGTTTTCGAAAATAGGGTTGATTTGAAGTTAAAATTCGAAATCTGACTGAAATAATCAATTAAATCAAGAGTTAATCGATTATTACAGAACCAAAATCAACAGAACCTCAAAACTCTCTATTTTAATCGACTAAAAGCCCTGTTAATCGATTAAAAGCCCTATTAATCGATTAACAGGCCTGTTAATCGATTAACAAGTGTGTTAATCGATTAAACCAGTGAGAAGATACAGAAAATGGTTTTTCTCACTGTTTTAATCGATTATTTCACCATTTAATCGATTAAAGCCGAGGCACTTTGATAAAATTGAGCTTTTTGAAGCTTCTAAGGTGCAGACTATGTACCGGCTATCTCAAACTCTAATATTACAGACTCAATCTAATCAAAACAGAGTTATTACACTACAAAACAAGTCTTCAACTCTTTAAGTCTTGTGTTCTTGAATCATCATCAAAATCAACAAGCTTCATGTCCATCAAGTCTAACATCAAGTCCTTGAATGTTCAACAATCTCCCCCTTTTTGATGATGATCAAAATTATCTTTTAAAGCCTTGTAATAAACTGTTTTATCTGTCATACTAACAAACACATTAAACATACCAGATAATATTTAAAAACAATAATATTAGGCTTTAAATATTTCTCCCCCTATTTTGATTATAATAAAAAATAATTCTTCTATGGCAAACATAAGAGCTCCCCCTCAAAATATGCATAACTTAGAGAAAACTCCCCCTCAATCAAAGCAAAAACAGAACACCACATTTTATTTCAGAAATAAGCATTCATTACAATATAAGAAAATAACAATCAAATTTAAAATTCTTCACTATCATCACTATGAAAGTGTGCATCAAATCTATTTTCTAAATGACACACTTTATCATCTACATCAGATATACGACGAATTATTTCCTCATGCCGTACTCCAGAAAGAGTGAAGAATGACTGCATTCTCTGATTCATGTCAGATAACATGTCTTCCATGGATTGTCGGGTTTCATGATGAGTAGAGGAAGTTCCAACACTTTGGATTTGATCAGAGGGAAGCTCAGCAGCAGGAGGCATATCTTCATCAGAATCTTCATTTTCGTCACCTTCATTTGGAACATCATCCTTATGAACATAAATATCGTTGACGCGCACCATTTGTAGTTGGATTAATGTGCTGTCTAACATACGATTCAAGTTATTTGTCCTTACAACTTGTTCACCTTCGACATTTACTCCTTTGTATTCAAGGATGCGAGAGACAAGGAGAGCATATGGAATTTTGAAGGTGGGATGACGTTTGGTTTTTAACATAGTCATGGTGACAAGAACGCCCCAGTCTAAAGGCTCATTATTCATTATGGCATGAATAATACGAAGATCAATTGAAGAACATTGAGCATGATTTGTAGCCCGAGGACATAGAATCCAGACAAGTAGAAGTAAAATCATGTGTTCCTCCTTTTTCAAAGGTCCAGCAAGAAGGAGACGCCCAATCTCCATGGAGGGATTTCGCAGAAAAGATCGGTAAGCCAAGATCCTGTCAAAATCATCTAACTTACCATACACGTTAATAGCATCTTCTCTAATAGGAAAGTGGGCAACGTTTTCCCAAATATCATCATCAAGAATAATTGTGACTCCTTTTACTCTAGAGGTAGCAATTTGATCTCTAAATTTGAACCTAAAGTAAAATACCCTAACTAAGTCAGGATAATACGTACCTTGCATTTGGATGAAAGGGAGAACTCCTTGAATTTCAAGGAGATTAGGAAATTTGAATCCCCTATTGATGAACTGCTCACCAATAAGGAACTTAGGATAAATAATAGCACATTCCTTCCAATAGGACAGAAATTCTTGTCGGCCATCTGCATCAGAGATCCATCCTTCTACAGAATTAGGACGGGGATGAGATGAGGGTGCAGATCTTCTTCTAGTGGAGATTTTTACACGAGAAGATGAGGCCATTGAAGGATTAGGAGAGTAACAAGAAGATTTAAGAAGCTAAGTGTAGATAGAAGAAGACAAGATTGCTAGAATAGGGTAAGATTGATAGAATGAGGCAAGAAAGCTTGAATTCAAGAGGTAGGAGTGAGTAGAAGTGAAATGGAGGTCCCTATTTATAGCTAAGCAACTCCAACGGACATATGAAAGTGTATAGGGTGCAAAAGATCCGTTGGCAATGGCTAGGAAGCCAAACTTGCCAGGTTTAATCGATTAAAATTCAAATTAATCGATTAAACCAGTATCAGAACCATTTAATCAAATAAATTGTGCAGTTAATCGATTAATGTTGTGTTTAATCGATTAATGGACGAATTAATCGATTAATCCAGAGAGGAATGTCATGTTTTGAGTGTTTTGGATGCAAATAATCGATTATAACTCCAATTAATCGATTATTCCAGAGAGTACATCAAATTTTTGAGGTTTTTACACATGATAAACTATGAACATCCTACACAATGAATTATAACATCACAACCATCCAAAAACTGTCTAATTAAGCATAATTTAAGCTATTTCTAATATCCCTAAGTCTCTTCTAAGTTCATAAAATCTATCCTTGGGTAGAGGCTTAGTAAATATATCTGCTAATTGATGCTTTGTATCAACATACTCTATTTTACAGTTTCCTTTGCTGATATGATCTCTCAAAAAGTGGTGTCTAATTTCTAGTTCTTACCCCTTTTGAGATATCACCAATGATATTGTCCATTGAGAGTCCTCTTGGTGATTGCCATTCTTTTGCTAATTCAGGTGTTTGAGAAGGCTCATTTTCTTCCAAATATAATTCATCAAGAGCCTCTCTTATATACTCATCATCACCTGCAAGTTCTTTATTTGACTCAAGAGGATTTCCCCCAAGGTCTACAATTTCATCAAATGTAACATGAATAGATTCTTCAATATTTAAAGTTCTTCTATTAAACACTCTGTAAGCCTTACTAGTTAATGAATAACCTAAGAAAATGTCCTCATCGGCTTTAGAGTCAAATTTTCCTAAGTTATCCTTTCCATTATTTAACACAAAGCACTTACATCCAAAAATTTTTAAATGAGCAACATTAGGCTTTCTACCATTAAACAATTCATAGGGAGTTGATTTTATAATTGACCTAATGAGCATTCTATTTAAAACATAACATGCAGTACTGACCGCATCAGCCCAAAAATATTTAGGAACATTATATTCATTTAACATAGTTCTAGCAAGTTCCTCTAATGACCTATTTTTCCTTTCAACTACACCATTTTGTTGGGGAGTCCTAGGAGCAGAAAAGTTATGTAATATTCCATTTTCTTCACAATAACTTTCAAACTTTTCATTTTGAAACTCACCACCATGGTCACTTCTTAAAACTTTAATTCTTAAGTCTTTCTCATTTTGAATTTGTTTTGCAAATTTTCTAAAGACTTTAAAGGCTTCACTTTTCATAGTTAGGAAAAATGTCCAAGTATACCTAGAGTAATCATCAACAATCACAAGGCCGTAATAATTTCCACCAAAGCTCTTTATCCTAGAAGGTCCAAATAAATCTAAATGTAATAATTCTAGGGGTTTTGAAGTGGAAATGACATTCTTTGATTTAAATGATGATTTTACTTGTTTACCCTTTTGACATGCATCACACAATCTATCTTTTTCAAATTTTAATTTAGGCAAACCAATAACTAAGTCTTTTGAAATCAATTTATTCAAATGATGCATATTTATATGAGCTGCTCTCTTATGCCATAACCAAGGGTTCTCTTCCTTAGCAACTAAGCATGTTATACTAGAATCATGTAAACAATCTAAATCAATCAAATATATGTTGTTATGCCTAATGCCTTTAAATTTAACATTTTCAGAATCTATCAAATGTATGGTGCAAAATTTACTTTCAAAAATTACCTTAAATCCTTTGTCACACAGTTGACTTATACTAAGGAGATTATGTTTTAGTCCATCAATAAGAAGCACATCCTTAATCTCCAAAGTGTTTGCACCACCTATGTTTCCAATTCCAAGAATCTTCCCTTTGTTGTTGTCCCCATAAGTTACATATCCTTGTTCCTTAGCTTTGAAACTTACAAATTTTGATTTATCACCGGTCATATGCTTTGAGCATCCACTATCAAGATACCACATAGACTTTTTTAGATTTGGAAGTTTCCTACAAAACAAGAACATAGTAAACTTAGGTCCCCATAACTTTTGGGTCCTTGGGATTAGAGACAAATAAATTATTTAACAATAGGAACCCAAATGTATTTACCTTTAGGAACACCAAAATGTTTAATTTTACATTTATTTGAAGTGTGACCTTGTTTCATGCAATAAAAACATGCTTTTGATGTAGCTTTAGAATAAGATGCATTACTTACAAAACATGCTCTAGTTCCTTTTTCTACCCATACTCTTTTATTTTTCTTTTTAGACTTTTTCAAAGGAACTTGTTGATTTACACTATTTTGAACAAACATCATTTCATGCTTCTTAAGATCATCTATTTCCTTTTCGGCCTTGTCAAATGGTTAAGAATATCTATATCATATTCATGCTCTTTACAATTTGCACATGCCAAGTTCTTATCATTATCCTCATCTAAACATACAATTTTCGTATTTAATAGCTCCTTTTCTTCTAAACATGTGATTTTCATTTTTAAAGAATCAATTTCCTTTTCGGATCTACTTAGATTCTTCTTTACAACTTTATATTCATTTTTCAAATTCTTAAAGGCACTAAATAATTCATTATATGCATTTTGCAGTTCATCATGGTCATTATCATCATCACTAGAAGATGAGTCGGAATCACTTACCTCAAAATCGGAAGATATGTTGTCATTTTCCATTAAGCAAATATTCGCTTCTACTTCCGAGTCACTTGATTCCGAACTTGAATCATTGTTGTCCCTAGCAATATAAGCTTTCTTCTTGAAGACCTTTTTGCCTTTGTTTTCATCGTTTTTCTTGTTTGAGAATTCGGTATTTACATGCCCTGCTTCACCACAACCATAACATTTTATATTTACGGAAGTACTTTCTCTTACCTTTCCCTTACCTTTGAATGGATGCCTTCCTTTAGCTTTCATGAATTTTGTGAACTTCTTTATCATAAGACTCAACTCTTCTTCTTCATTTTCTGAGTCTTCTTCTTCCTTTTTATTTTTACCTTAGGAAATTTCAGTTTTGAAGGCTAGGTTCTTCTTTTGGTATTGTCCTTCTTCTTCATTTAGCCTTCCAAGTTCAAGCTCATGCTCTCTAAGCTTTCCAAAGAGCGCCGCCATAGACATTGTGGAAAGATTTTGTGACTCCGAGATGGCCGTCACCTTAGGTTGCCATTTCCTATCCAAAGATTTTAAGATTTTAACATTTAATTCATCAACGTCAAAAATTTTACCTAATCCGGTGAGATGGTTCACAATATGAGTGAAACGCTTTTGAACGTCGAATATCGTTTCGCCTTGTTGCATCCGGAACATCTCATATTCTTGGATTAAGGAGTTTTTATGTGCTCTCTTAACGTCGTCAGTACCTTCGTGGGTCACTCTTAGCATTTCCCACATCTCCTGAGCACTTTTACAAACAGAAATCCTGTAAAAATAGTCAAGCGTTAAAGCAAATGAAATTATATTTCTAGCCCTAACGTCAAATTGTGCTTTTCTGTTTTCCTCTGTAGTCCATCTAGAAAAAGTTTTGGGAACGTCAACACCGTTCTCAGTAACTTTAGGAACATATGGACCGTTTAAAATAACATCCCAAACGCCTCTATCAACAGACTCTAAAAAGATTTGCATTCTTACTTTCCAGAAAGGATAATTTTGACCCGCAAAAAGTGGGGGTCTGTTGATAGACGCAATTTCGGCAAAAGTTTGATTTTGTCCGGCCATTTTCGAAAAGTTTGAATGACTATCAAAGCAAGCTCTGATACCACTTGTTAGAATCGCGCAGCGGAATGTTCGTGTGGTCGGACAAAAACCAAGAGGGGGGGTGAATTGGTTTCTTAACAAAAATTAGGTTTTCAAAATTTTCCCCAAATTTTTCCGATTAAAAACTGTGTAAATGTAAATAGAGATAGAGATAGAATCTTACACAGGAGATTTATACTGGTTCGGATCAAAAGACCCTACGTCCAGTTGCTAATCACTCAAACAGAGGATTAACGCTGTCACTATTATCAAAGTTTGTTACAAACAAATTACAATGGAAAAGATAAAGTAAAGAAAACACCTCTCTTGAAATCCACAAGAGATGAAGAACAACTTTCCCCAGAGATGACACAACACACAATCCACTAAGAACTCCACTTAGTGATTCTTATCGCTTCTAGCCCACACCAGGTTCCAAAAGCCCCTTTTTCTTGCAACAAACAGTTCTCTGACACTCACAACACTTAACTTTTGTATGAAAAAGGTTGTTCTTCTTTTCTGAGTGCCATAGAGATGCTTAAGTAGAGAAATTAGGGTTTTGGAATTGGGATTTTCGAAACTAGGGTTCTTGGAAATAGGGTTTTCGAAAATAGGGTTAATTTGAAGTTAAAATTCGACATCTGACTGAAATAATCGATTAAATCAAGAGTTAATCGATTATTACAGAGCCAAAATCAACAGAACCCCAAAACTCTCTGTTTTAATCGATTAAAAGTCCTGTTAATCGATTAACAGGCTTGTTAATCGATTAACAGGTGTGTTAATCGATTAAACTAGTGAGCAGATACAGAAAATGGTTTTTCTCACTGTTTTAATCGATTATTTCACCATTTAATTGATTAAAGCCGAGACACTTTGATAAAATTGAGCTTTTTGAAGCTTCTAAGGTGCAGACTATGTACCGACTATCTCAAACTCTAATATTACAGACTCAATCTAATCAAAATAGAGTTATTACATTACAAAACAAGTCTTCAACTCTTTAAGTCTTGTGTTCTTGAATCATCATCAAAATCAACAAGCTTCATGTCCATCAAGTCTAACATCAAGTCCTTGAATGTTCAACACCCAAATCGAGCGAGAGAACGTGAAAACAGTGAGAACCTTAATCCCCCACTGCCGCAGAGCCTCACCATTCTCTTCAGCGACTGCAGCCCTACCTGGTGCCCCACTGACGACCTTCAACTTCGCCCACCTCCCGTTCCCGTCCATAATCACCGCGACGTGCTTCGGAATCAGCTCCGCGGCCAGATCAATCGACAGCGGTCCTGGCAGCTCTCGGTCGAGCGACACGTGTCTGCGCCATTCGTGGAGGATTCAGAAATGGGTGAGAGGTCTACGACTAGGATTTATGGAACGTTTGGGAATGGACGGTGGGATGTAGAAAGCGCGTGAAGGAACCAGAAAGTATGGTAAGGAGCGATCCCTTGGATGATGGAAAGGTGACACGTGAGGGGATCACGTGGCGTGCAGAGATATGAGTGAAGGGAATAGAGAGAGAAAATAAAGAAGGGATTAGGATCTCGTGAGATTTCGACTTGGCACGTGTCAAGGTCGAAGTCCAATGTAAAAATCCCCAATAAATCTATCTATTTTCATATCTGAAGAACACTCCTCCACCTCACATGGCCCGCGTCGTCACAAAGCGCCACGCTGGCAGCGGCGGCGAGCGAACTGCGTTTTGCAACCGTAAGCGGCTGCGTTTGGGAATGGTAGTGAGGAGGATAATAATGGTGAGAATAAAAAGGGAAGAAAATATTTGCAGCATGAAAATAAGTACTGCGAGAATTAACAATATATATTTGATTTTATTATATAAATAAAATATTAATTTGTTTGGTAGTTTAATATTTTTGTGAGCAAATTGAGTCAAGAAGTTACCAAAGTAACATCTCTTGAATTGGGTAGTTCGTGAAAAATATTAAATGTTAGTGTTTGTGTATATTCATGCGAGTATTAGTCGGCCCAAAGGAAGATTAATATTTGGCCGAATTGCATATACACTTGTAATGATAAACATGTGATAATTATAAAGATTTGTTTTGTCGATGATAAATCAATCCAAAGACTGATTTGTTGTTGGACGTGCTTTATTGTCAATGTTTGATTATTACAACAAGATACCTCTAGCAGTTAATATTATTGTCCAAAGACTTGATATTGATGGTGCATTAGGTGTCTTGAGATGGGTTAAACCATTATTTGAATATATATTTTATTTATAATTATTTATTTTTATACTGTGAGCATAATTAATTTATTTCTCATGTTTTTAATTTAGCTACAATTGTTTATGTATCTGCCAATTTAAATTATGTTCCGATCCTCAAAAGTATGTTTCCCATTTTGGTCTGTTCTGAAGTCAATTTAGCGTCAGTACCTAGTAACACATGGTGGTTAGACTCAGGTGCAACTACTAACATCAGTGTTTCTATGAAGGGTTGCCTAAGCTACCGGAAGCCAATTGATTCTGAAAGATGGATATATGTTGGAGATGGTAAATCGGTAGAGGTGGAAGCTATAGGGCATTTTAAATTGTTATTAAGTACTGGTTTTTATTTGGATTTGAAAGACACTTATGTTGTGTCGTCATTTAGACGGAATTTGGTTTCAGTTTCTTATCTGGACAAATTAGGTTATTTGTGTTCATTTGGAAACAATAAGTTCAGTTTGTCTTTTAATTCAGATATTGTTGGAACTGGTTCACTTTTGCCTTATGATAATCTGTATTTACTTGATACTGTGATCACCTATAATGAAACTCTTAATACAGAATCACGGGGTACTAAACGCAAAATTAGTGACACTCACTCAGGAGCATTATGGCACATCCGATTAGGTCACATCTCTAAAAATAGAATTGAACGACTTGTGTCAATTGGAATCTTAGAGTCCATTGACTTCACAAACTTTGATGTTTGTGTTGAATGCATTAAGGGCAAATAGACCAAAGCGAAGAGATTATGTGCATATAGAGCTACAAACGTCTTAGAGTTGATACTGTTGAACATTCAAGGACTTGATGTTGCACTTGATAGACATGAAGATTGTTGATTTTGATGATGATTCAAAGAACACAAAGACTTAGAGTGTTGAAGACTTGTTTTGTATTGTAATAACTCTGTTTCAATTAGATTGAGTCTGTAATATTAGAGTTTAAGATAGCCAGTACATAGTCTGCACCTTAGAAGCTTCAAAAAGCTCAAATATATCATCTAGGCTCGGCTTTAATCAATTAAATAGGGAAATAATCGATTAAAACAGTGAGAAAAATCATTTTCTGTAACAACTCACTGCTTTAATCGATTAAACCAACTTTTAATCGATTATCAGGCGGTTTAATCGATTAAACCACCTTTTAATCGATTAAAACAGAGAGGTTTGGGTTCTGTTGATATTTGGCTCTGTTTTAATCGATTAATACTTCTTTTAATCGATTATTTCAGATCGATTTTGATTTTTAACTTCAAATCAAACCTATTTTCGAAAACCCTTTTCCCAAGAACCCTAATTCCGAAAATCCCAATTCCCAAACCCTAATTTCTCTACTTAAACTCTTCTATGGCACTCAGAAAAATAGAACAACCTTTTTCATACAAAAGTTAAGTGCTGTAGTGCCAGAGAACTGTTTGTTGCAAGAAAAAGGGGTTTTCTGAACCTGGTGTGGGCTAGAAGCGATAAGAATCACTAAGTGGAGTTCTTAGTGGATTGTGTGTTGTGCTGTCTCTGGGGAAAGCTGTTCTTCATCTCTTGTGGATTTCAAGAGAGGTGTTATCTTTACTTTATCTCTTCCATTGTAAATTGTTTGTAATAACTTTGTTTATAGTGACAGCATTAATCCTCTGTTTGAGTGATTAGCAACTGGACGTAGGGTCTTTTGATCCGAACCAATATAAATTTCCTGTGTAAGACTCTATCCCTTTCTCTATTTACATTTACACAGTTTTTAATCGGTAAAATTTGGGGAAAATTTTGAAAACCTAATTTTTATTAAGAAACCAATTCACCCCCCCTCTTGGTTTTTGTCCGACCACGCGAACATTCCGCTGCGCGATTCTAACAAGTGGTAGCAGAGCTTGCTTTGATAGTCATTCAAATTTTCGAAAATGGCCGGACAAAATCAAACTTTTGCCGAAGGTGTGTCTATCAACAGACCCCCACTTTTTGTGGGTCAAAATTATCCTTTCTGGAAAGTAAGAATGCAAATCTTTTTAGAGTCTGTTGATAGAGGCGTTTGGGATGCTATTTTAAATGGTCCATATATTCCTAAAGTTATTGAGAACGGTGTTGACGTTCCCAAACCTTTTTCTAGATGGACTGCAGAAGAAAACAGAAAAGCACAATTTGACGTTAGGGCTAGAAATATAATTTCATCTGCTTTAATGCTTGACGAGTTTTACAGGATATTAGTTTGTAAGAGTGCTCAAGAAATGTGGGATAAACTAAGAGTAACTTATGAAGGAACCGATGATAGTGACTCGATTTCGGAGTCAAGTGATCTGGAAATAGAAGCTAATATTTGCTTGTTGGCAAAAGACAATATATCTTCCGACTTTGAGGTTAGTGATTCCGACTCATCCTCAAGTGATGATGAAATTGATTTTGATGAATTGCAAAATGCATATAATGAATTGTTTAGTGCCTTTAAGGACTTGAAAAATGAATATAAAGCTGTGAAAAAGAGTTTAAGTAGATCCTAAAAGGAGGTAGTGTCCTTAAAAACGAAAATTGCATGTTTAGAGGAAAAGGAAACCTTAGAAACGAAAATTGTATGCTTAGATGAGAATGATGATAAGAATATAGTATGTGCATCTTGTAAAGAGTATGAATATGACATAGATATCCTTAACCATTTGCTAGATAAAGCCGAAAAGGAGATAAGTGAATTTAAGAAGGATAAAATTGTTTTAGCTCAAAATAGTGTAAATCATCAAGTTCCTTTGAAAAAGCCTAAAATGAAAAAGAGAAGAGTATGGGTGGAAAAAAGAACTAAATTATCTATTGTTAGAAATACATCATATTCAAAAGTTACATCAAATGCATGCTTTTATTGTATGAAACATGGTCATACCTCAAATAGATGTAAAATTAAACATTTTGGTGTTCCTAAAGGAAAATATATTTGGGTTCCTATAGTTAAATGGATTGTTTGTCTCTTATATTTTTTTCAAAGAAAATTAATCATTTAGTATGCTTTAAATAGAATGCTCATTAGGTCAATAATTAAATCTACTCCATATGAATTGTTTAAATGTAGAAAGCCTAATGTTGCTCATTTGAAAATCTTTGGATGTAAGTGTTTTGTGTTAAATAATGGAAAGGATAACTTAGGAAAATTTGACTCTAAAGCTGATGAGGGCATTTTCTTAGGTTATTCATTAACTAGCAAGGCTTATAGGGTGTTTAATAGGAGAACTTTGAATATAGAAGAATCTATACATGTTACCTTTGATGAGATTGCAGACCTTGGGGGAAATCCTCTTGAGTAAAATAAAGAAATTGCAGGTGATGATGAATATATAAGAGAGGTTCTTGATGAATTATATTTGGAAGAAAATGAGCCTTCTCAAATGCCTGAATTAGCAAAAGAATGGCAATCACCTAGAGGACTCTCAATAGACAATATCATTGGTGATATCTCAAAAGGGGTAAGAACTAGAAACATGACTAATTTTTGTATGTCTGTAGCTTTTGTGTCACAGATTGAACCCAAGAATGTTGAGGAAGCACTTAAAGATGACCAATGGTGCATAGCCATGCAAGAAGAACTTAACCAATTTGAAAGGAATCAAGTCTGGGAATTAATCCCAAGGGAAGAATCATATCAAGTTATTGGAACCAAATGGGTGTTTAGAAATAAACTTGATGAAGATGGGAACATAACAAAGAATAAAGCCAGACTTGTTGCAAAAGGCTATTGTCAGGAGGAAGGTATAGATTATGATGAAACTTATGCTCCTGTTGCCAGGTTAGAGGCTATACACCTACTTCTTGCCTATGCATCTTTAATGAAATTTAAACTATATCAAATGGATGTTAAAAGTGAATTTTTGAATGGTTTTATTAAAGAAGAAGTTTATGTGGAGCAACCCCCTGGTTTTGAGGATTTTAGTTTTCCTAATCATGTTTTTAAATTAAAGAAAGCTTTATACGGGTTGAAACAAGCTCCTAGATCTTGGTATGAAAGGTTAAGTAGTTTCCTAACATCAAATGATTTTTCTAGAGGAAAAATTGATTCTACACTGTTTATAAAGAAAGTTAAAGAACATATCTTATTGGTCCAGGTGTATGTTGATGATATTATTTTTGGATCAACTGATAATTTGTTATGTGTAGAATTTGCTAAGATAATGCAGGGAGAGTTTGAAATGTCTATGATGGGAGAATTGACATTCTTCCTTGGACTACAAATCAAGCAACTTAAAGATGGCATTTTCATCTCTCAAACCAAATACTGCAAAGAGATCCTTAAAAAGTTTGGAATGGACACCTCAAAGGAAGCTAACACACCCATGGGAACTTCATGCTATCTAGACAAGGATGAATTAGGTTTGGAAGTTAATCAAACTATGTATAGAGGTATGATAGGATCAACTGTTATACTTAACCGCAAGTAGACCGATATTATGCATTACGTGCCGTGTGTGTGCTAGATTTACGGCTTGTCCTAAAGAATCTCATCTAATTGCAGTGAAACATATTTTAAAATACTTAAAAGGAACTACTTGGTTTTGGTTTATGGTATCCGTCTGATGCTTGTATGAGTTTAATAGGATATTCTGATGCTGATTATGGTGGATGTAAAATTGATAGGAAAAGTACTAGTGGGACATGTCATTTGTTAGGTTCATCCTTAATATCTTGGCATTCTAAGAAACAGGCATGTGTTGCTTTATCTACCACTGAAGTTGAATATATTGCAGCTGGTAGTTGTTGTGCTTAAATTCTGTGGATGAAACAACAGTTAGAAGATTATAGTATCTTTTTAAATGACATTTCGTTGATGTGTGATAATACGAGTGCAATAAATCTTACTAAGAATCCAGTAATGCACTCTAGGACTAAACATATAGAAATAAGACATCACTTTTTGAGAGATCATATCAGCAAAGGAAACTGTAAAATAGAGTATGTAGATACCAAACGTCAATTAGCAAATATTTTTACTAAGCCTCTACCCAAGAATAGATTCTATGATCTTAGAAGAGACTTAGGGATATTAGAAATAGCTTAAATTCTGCTTAATTTGACTGTTTTTGGATGGTTGTAATGTTATAATTCATTCTGTAGGATGTTCATAGGTTATCATGTGTTCAAACACTCAAAACAGGGCATTCCTCTCTGGAATAATCGATTAATTGGAGTAATAATCGATTATTTGCATCCAAAACACTTAAAACATGGTATTCCTCTCTGGAATAATCGATTAATTCGTCCATTAATCGATTAAAACCAGTAATAATCGATTAACAACCCAAAATAATCGATTAAACGGGTCTGGAATTGATTTAATCGATTAATTTGAATTTTAATCGATTAAATCCGACCAAGTTTGCTTCCTAGCCGTTGCCAACGGATATTTTGACCATTATTCCCTTCTATATGAACGTTGGAGATGCTTGGTTATAAATAGGACCTTCATTTCACTTCTACTCACTTATATCTCTTGAAATCAAACTATCTTGCCTTATTCTAGCTACCTTGCCCTCTTCTCAATACACTTAGCTTTCTAAATCTTCTTGTTACTCTTCTAATCTTTCAATGGTCTCATCTTCTCGTGCTAAAATCCCTACTAGAAGAAGATCTGCACCTTCATCTTGACCCCGTCCTAATTCTGTAGAAGGATGGATTTCTGATACAGATGGCCAACAAGAATTTCTGACCTACTGGAAAGAACGGACTATTATTTCTCCCAAGTTTCTTATTGGTGAGCAATTCATCAATAGGGGATTCAATTTTCCCAACCTTCTTGAAATTCAAGGAGTTCTTCCCTTCATCCAAATGCAAGATATGTATTATCCTGACCTTGTTAGGGTATTCTACTCTAGATTCAAATTTAGAGATCAAATTGCTACGTCTCGTGTAAAAGGGGTTACAATTATTCTTGACGATGATATTTGGGAAAACGTCGCTCACTTTCCAATTAGAGAAGATGCTATTAACATTTATGGTGAGCTAGATGATTTTGACAGGTTCTTAGCTTATCGTTCTTTTCTGTGAAATCCCTCCATGGAGATTGGGCGTCTCCTTCATGCTGGACCTTTAAAGAAGGAGGAACGCATGATTCTCCATCTAATTGTTTGGATCCTATGTCCTCGAGCTACAAATCATGCCCAATGTTCTTCAATTGATCTTAGAATTATTCATGCCATAATGAATAATGAACTGTTAGATTGGGGCGTTCTTGTCACAATGACCATGTTAAAAGCAAAACGTCATCCCACATTCAAAATTCCATATGCTTTACTTGTCTCTCGTATTCTTGAATATAAAGGAGTGAATGTTGAAGGTGAACAAGCAGTTAGAACAAATAACTTGAACCGCATGCTGGACAGCACATTGATTCAACTCCAAATGGTGCGAGTCAATGATATTTATGTTCACAAAGATGATGTTCCTAATCAAGGTGATGCTAATGAAGATTCTGATGAAGATATGCCTCTAGCTGCTGAGTTTCCCTCTGACCAAATCCAAAGTGTTGGAACTTCCTCTACTCATCATGAAACCCGACAATCCATGGAAGACATGTTATCTGACATGAATAAGAGGATGCAATCATTCTTCACTCTTTCTAGAGTACGACATGAGGAAATAATTCGCCGTATATCTGATGTAGATGATAAAGTGTGCCATTTAGAAAATAGATTTGATGCACACTTTAATGATAATGATAGTGCAGAATTTTAAATTTTGTTGATTATTTTCTTTTTGTTATTTTCTCTTGTTATTGTAACGAATGATAGTTTTCTGCAATAAAATATGATGCTTTGATTGAGGGGGAGTTATCTCCAACTTATGCATATTTTGAGGGGGAGCTCTTATGTTTGCAACAGATGACTTATTTTTTATTCTAATCAAAATAGGGGGAGAAAATATTTAAAGCCATAATATGATTGTTTTTAAATATTATCTGGTATGTTTAATGTGTTTGTTAGTATGACAGATAAAATAGGTTATTACAAGGCTTTAAAAAATAATTTTGATCATCATCAAAAAGGGGTAGATTGTTGAACATTCAAGGACTTGATGCTGCACTTGATAGACATGAAGATTGTTGATTTTGATGATGATTCAAAGAACACAAAGACTTAGAGTATTGAAGACTTATTTTGTATTGTAATAACTTTGTTTCAATTAGATTGAGTCTGTAATATTAGAGTTTAAGATAGCCAGTACATAGTCTGCACCTTAGAAGCTTCAAAAAGCTCAAATATATCATCCAGGCTCGGCTTTAATCGATTAAATAGGGAAATAATCGATTAAAACAGTGAGAAAAATCATTTTCTGTAACAAATCACTGCTTTAATCGACTTAACCAACTTTTAATCGATTATCAGGCGGTTTAATCGATTAAACCACCTTTTAATCGATTAAAACAGAGAGGTTTGGGTTCTGTTGATATTTGGCTCTATTTTAATCGATTAATACTTCTTTTAATCGATTATTTCAGTCAGATTTTGATTTTTAACTTCAAATCAAACCTATTTTCGAAAACCTTTTTCCCAAGAACCCTAATTCCGAAAATCCCAATTCCCAAACCCTAATTTCTCTACTTAAACTCTTCTATGGCACTCAGAACAATAGAACAACCTTTTTCATACAAAAGTTAAGTGTTGTAGTGCCAGAGAACTGTTTGTTGCAAGAAAAAGGGGCTTTCTGAACCTGGTGTGGGCTAGAAGCGATAAGAATCACTAAGTGGAGTTCTTAGTGGATTGTGTGTTGTGCTGTCTCTGGGGAAAGCTGTTCTTCATCTCTTGTGGATTTCAAGAGAGGTGTTATCTTTACTTTATCTCTTCCATTGTAAATTGTTTGTAATAACTTTGTTTATAGTGACAGCGTTAATCCTCTGTTTGAGTGATTAGCAACTGGACGTAGGGTCTTTTGATCCGAACCAGTATAAATTTCCTGTGTAAGACTTTATCCCTTTCTCTATTTACATTTACACAGTTTTTAATCGGTAAAATTTGGGGAAAATTTTGAAAACCTAATTTTTATTAAGAAACCAATTCACCCCCCCTCTTGATTTTTGTCCGACCACGCAAACATTCCGCTGCATGATTCTAACAGATACATACGGATATTTGTGGGCCATTTCCTACACCTTCGTGGAATGGTCAACAATACTTTATATCATTCATAGACGACTACTCACGATATGCATACTTATTCCTTATACATGAAAAGTCACAATCTCTAGACGTGTTCAAAACATTTAAAGCTGAAGTTGAAAATCAACTCAATAAAAGAATTAAGTTTGTCAGATCTGATCGTGGTGGTGAGTACTATGGCAGATTTGATGGGTCAAGTGAACAGCGTCCAGGACCTTTTGCCAGGTACCTAGAGGAGTGTGGAATTGTCCCATAATATACCATGTTGGGATCACCTAGCATGAATGGTGTAGCTGAAAGACGAAATCGAACTCTTAAAGATATGGTCAGGAGTATGATTTGTCATTCCACCTTACCAGAGTCACTCTGGGAAGAGGCACTAAAGACGACAACTTATATTCTGAACAGAGTACCAACTAAAGCAGCGACCAAAACACCTTATGAGCTTTGGACTGGGCGACAACCTAGTTTGAAGCATTTCCATGTGTGGGGTTGTCCAGCTGAGGCAAGGCCTTATAAGCCAAATGAAAAGAAATTGGACTCACGAACAGTAAGTAGTTATTTTATTGGTTATGCTGAAAGATCTAGGGGATATAAATTTTATGATCCCACATTAAAGACAATTTTTGAGACGGGAACTGCTACGTTCTTTGAGGATATTGAGTTTGGGGGGAAGAATAAAATCAGGAACTTTGTCTTGGAGGAAGAATCGATAACAATTCCAGAACCGATTCAAACAGTTACTTTTGATAAAGTAAGTTCGGAACCTCCACAAGGCATTGTTAATGAACCCCTTACTCAAGATGATTTGGTTGTTCATGAAGAACAAACTCAAGATCCTCAAGAACCTGTGCATCATGAACCAATAACTTTGCGAAGATCCACTAGAGAAAGAAGAAGTGCTATTTCGGATGATTACATGGTATTTCTTCAGGAACATGAGGAAAACAATGGTATGATGGAAAATGACCCAATTAACTTCCGTCAAGCCATGCAAGGTTCTAACTCTGAAAAGTGGATTGAAGCAATGAAGGAGGAGTATAAGTCCATGCAAGACAACAAGGTTTGGGAACTTGTCCCATTACCAGAAGGTATGAGACCCATTGGTTGCAAGTGGATATTTAAGACCAAACGGGATTCTAAAGGTAATGTGGAAAGGTATAAGGCTCGTCTGGTAGCTAAGGGCTATACCCAAAAGGAATTGATTGATTTTAAAGAGACTTTCTCTCCAGTTTCATCGAAAGACTCTTTTAAGAAAATCATGGCTCTTGTAGCACATTATGATTTGGAGCTTCATCAAAAGGATGTCAAGACGGCGTTTCTTAATGGAAACATTGATGAGACGATTTATATGGTGCAACCAGAAAATTTTGTGCAGGGAGATTCAAAGAGTATGGTTTGCAAACTAACAAAATCCATTTATGGACTAAAACAAGCATCTCGTCAATGGTACTATAAATTTCATCAAGTAATTCTCTCATTTGGCTTTGAGATGAATATTGTTGATGATTGCATATATTACAAGTTTAAGGGGAGTAAGTATATTTTCCTGATCTTGTATGTTGATGACATTCTACTTGCCACTAATGATATGGGCATATTGCACAAAACCAAGAAATTTTTATCAAAGAATTTCGAAATGAAATATCTTGGTGATGCGTCTTTTGTATTAGGAATTCAGATACACCGAGATCGATGTCGGGGTATTTTAGGATTATCACAAAGGAACTATATCAAAAAAATTATTAAAAGGTTTGACATGCATGAATGTAAATCTGGGGATACTCCAGTTGCTAAGGGAGACAAGTTTAGTCTCAATCAGTGCCCAAAGGGAAATTTGGAAATTGAGGAAATGCAAAAGATTTCCTATGCATCAGCTGTAGGGAGTTTGATGTATGCCCAAGTATGTACGCGTCCAGACATAGCATACATAGTTGGGGTTCTAGGCAGATATTTAAGCAATCCAGGAATGGACCATTGGAAAGCAGCAAAAAGGGTCATGAGATATTTAAAGAAAACAAAAGATTACATGCTCACATACAGGAGGTCAGACCAGTTGGAGATCGCTGGGTTTTCTGACTCGGACTTTGCAGGATGTCAAGATATTTTGAAATCCACTTCAGGTTACATTTTCATGCTAGCAGGTGGTGCGGTTTCTTGGCGCAGTGTCAAGCAAACCCTTACAGCTTCATCCACTATGGCAGCAGAATTTGTAGCATGCTATGAGGCGTCGAATCATGGAATATGACTGAGAAATTTTGTCACAGGACTGCAAATTGTGAAAGGCATTGAAAGACCACTTAAGTTATATTGTGACAACAAATCAGATGTATTGTTTTCCAACAACAACAGAAGTTCGACTAAGTCAAAACACATCGACATTAAGTTCCTAGTTGTTAAGGAAAGAGTACAAAGTGGACAGATTACCATAGAACATTTAGGGACAAACTCCATGATAGTAGATCTTCTAACTAAAGGACTTCCGCCCAAGGTCTTTCATGAGCATGTTGCTCACATGGGTGTTTTACAGTTTGATGAATTTGTGGTTTAGTGGGAGTTAGTCATTTTCATATATTTTATGTTCTATGTTTAATTTTATATATGTATACATTGTTTTTGGACATATTTGGTTATCTATAGATATGCGGTTTTCTTGTTCATTCATTACACTTTGTACATTAAGGTTATTATATCGATCTCGATAAGTTAAAGTTTGGACCAGTTGAAAATAGACGTGTATAGATCACCTTCACGTAATTTTTCATGCTACACATTTCATGATGAATCCATGTCATTTGGTTATGTCAGGATGAGTAATCATTGTTGGTTTTAGTTGCGATGATGCAATGAAAAGCTGGTTTGGTTATATATCCTGATATGATTAATGGACAGGACTTTTGGAATATGCTAAAGGAATATAATGGCAATCTTGAGCTCATAAAGTCTAACACATTTGTAAGGTTGTAAGGACATATATATTTGTGACCAGTGGGAGATTGTTGGCAAAATTTGGGTCATGTATATATATGATACATATTTAAATGTGTTAGGGTCATTATTTATTAAGCCAAATAATAAAGTGATCTGACTAAATTAAAAAGGTTTGGCTAAAGGCATATGTCATGAAAATAAAATTGTGTAGAGACCATAGAACAATTTCTAATTTGATGAGGGGCCAAATTGGAAATACTAAAACTTAAGTAATTAACCTAATTTTGGTTATTTTAAGGGGTCATGGTCCCCTTCTGGGAGCACGTAGACAGAACGTAGTTACAGTCCCGTTCTTTTCTTTCTATCCCCATCAAGAGAGAAAATCAAGAGGGAAATACAAGTGCTCTTCAGGTGGAAGACCATAAGATCAATAGTGCTCTAAAAGGGACATCATCATTATGGCTGATTCAGGTACGCTTTCGCATTTAGTTTACAACATGTTTATGAGTATGAGATTACTTTATATTTGATCGTTAGATCGAAGATCATATTTAATTATCAGTTTGCCTAACATTCTCTCCTTGTTTATTTTGTTGTTATCTTCTTGGTTCCTTGTCTGATTGTGTCGATTTTTGAGGTAATCATGACTTATACTTTACTTTCTTTATCTTTTGGATGTGAGAAGTTGTTAAGTGGGTCATTAACATGGGTAGGGGTGTGTCGACAATCACCTTCATAGGGATAGTGTGGAGATTGTTTCAACTAACTCTTTCACTACGTGTTTCTGGTGAAAATTTGATTGATTTCGATTTATGGGGAGTTGGGTCCTAATCAAATCTTGACCATGTAGATTCTTTTTACTTAGGCTAGCAACTAGTTTTCAATTGAAAAGTGCATGAGAATCGAGAATCTCGGGAATGCAAACAACAATATTTAAAGTGCAAATCGTAAGTACTATTTTTGATATTTTCTATTAGGTAATGTGAAGTAATGAAAGCAGTAAAATTGTTGGATCGAAAAGTGGTGCAAAATATTAAATTGCAGAGAAACATAAATGCGGAAACCTCAAAATTTGCATTAAGTGTAAATGACAAGGAATCAAAAATTGCATAACTGTAAATAAGCAGAAAATCGAACTTTGCAGAAAAGTAGATAACAGGAAATTGAAATTGCAAGAAAGAAAATAACAGGAAATCAAAATTGCATAAGTGTAAATAGCGAGGAACTTAAATGCAGAATCAAACAGTAATTTAAAGTTGCTTAAACGTAAACTGTATTAAAATAAATTGCATGAACATAGATTACCAGGGAAAGTACAAAAAACGGTAAAGACAATCAATGAAAATGGAAATCCAAATCGCCAGACTCTTCATGATTTCGTCGTTCTCCGGTAGACTTTTCACTAACGCTTTTGTTATCTCTGTCAATTTCCCTCTTTCCTTCTTTCTTCGCCCTATTTATAGAGCGCTCTTCAAGTAACCTCCTAAGAGCAGTTAAAACTGCCACCACGATCCATTATGCACGTTCCTTCAGTCTTAACAGTTTTAAAAAACTGCATTCCACGTTCTCACGCATAAGAGAACTGCTCCCTTGATCTTCGATCTGAGCCACGGTTTAGGAACCGTTTCCCATGTCCCCTGTGTGTTAACTGCTCCCTCGATCTCGATTTCAGACATCGAGTATTTTGAATTTTGCTTTTGATTCCCTTTAATTCTAATCTCTCGATTCTCTTCAACAATAGACATCGAAATCTGTTTCTTCGATTCTCGATTTTGATTTTTGATGTGTTTTTATCTTTGTGGTCACCAGGTGTCTTTTACCAATTGTCAGTTTTTAACCAATCATACGATCCTCAATTTTTCTTTCCTTCGTTTTTTGATCCTTTTAACGATTTCCCACTAACACATGGCAGTCTTCGTCTGTAAATGTTATGACTGATATCAATCGTTGGAGTATCATCATGGCATTCACTATTCTGACAGTTCAGAGGTGTCTTTTTCTTGTAGCATTAGAAGCACCTCCTGCGAAACCTCCTACAATGCTATTAATCACCCCTCGAAGTTGGTCGTGTGATTCCTCGTGAACCAAATTTTTCTACCACTTTTTGTCGATTGCTTCCTCACGATCATGGTGTTTGTATGATCGTTGATCATTATTTTTCTTCACAAACTTCTATAAATGTCTAGCCTAAATCAGCTATTCAATTTTGACCTTTAGGGCAACACAATTCTTGGTAGAATGTCCATAATTTTGATGAGATCAATAGTATCTGCTACAGTTAGTGTTAGGCAAGTTGAGACTTTCCTTGTTGTGCGGATCAAGTTTGTGCTTAACACTTCTTCCCAAGACTCGTGTTTGATTGGTTTTCAATGGAGTGTAGTGAGCGAATCGCGGAGTCCTTGACTCCCTAGATCTATTGTGAGGTTGTCGACGAAGGGCTCAGGCTTTAAGGTTGTTACCAAGTGGTGCAAAGTGACTTCTAGATTTAAGTTTCTTATGTTCACAGCTACTTACCTGAACCTCTTCGTAAAGGCCCTAAGGTTTTCATTTTTCTCTTGTCTTATATTGACGAGGGCAGTTGACGTAAGATAATGCGGTCAGCTAGTGGCAAATTGTATCTCAAACTTCATCACGAAGGTTTTGAAACAGTCGATTGAATATGGGAGTAATCTAGTGAACTGAACACCTGACAAAAAATTACATTAGGCTTATTTTCATCATATACACATCAATGTGTTTGTCTGTTTGTTATTTCGTCATACCTATCTATTGTCTTTTCCAATAAACCAATAAAGCAACTTTTGTAATTCCATCAACAAAAGGATGTTTACGTAATCTTACAACTAGTGTTGAATTTGGTGTTGCTTCCAAAAAGACGCTTATAGCTTATGTGATAGGCGATGGAGGACAAGTATTGCTAGAATGTTCTCGCATTCTAAATATTCCTAGACTTTTTAAATTGTGTTCACTTTTTTTTCTTCCACTTTGATTGTAATCCAACCACCTTATTTTATTTTTAAGATAATTAAATAATTTTCATAGCTCACTACAAGAAAAAACGCTATTAGCAACCGAAAAAATCGGTCGCTAATGGCCAAAAATCGGTCGCTATTCTGTTAGCGACCGAAATGGGTGGTCGCAAAAGGGCAAGTCGCTAATTTGTTAGCGACCGATTTACATTTCGGTCGCTAAATAGCGACCGATAAGGTGGTCGCTAAAGTGGTCGCTAAATAATTTGGTTACTTATTCATTGAAGACCAAAATAGCGACCGAAATTAATATAATAAATTGGTCGCTAAATCGGTGGTAAAGTTTTAAAAGATAGCGACCGATATATTCGGTCGCTAATATATTCATATAATTATGTAAATAATAATTAAAATCGATTCGCTAAATCGATCAGCAAAAATAGCGACAAAAATTAATATAGTAAATCGATCAGCTAAATTGGAGACAAAGTTAAAAATAACAGTGACGAATATAATCGATCGCTAATACCTTAATTGAATTATTTAAATAATAATTTAAATCGGTCAGCTAAATCGGTCGCTAAAATTGAATTGTATATTATAATAAATTTGTAGCGACCAAAAATTCGATCGCTAATCTAACCAAATCTGAAATTTTTCGTTTAAAATTTTGTATATCCAATTTTACAAAATTTGTACCTGCTTAATTCATCCAAACAAAACACAAATGAAAACTTAAGAACTAAAGTCAAATTATTCAAATCATAATAAGAACAATTCAAAGTCATAACAGAAATAAAATGTTTCTAAACAACTACTCAAGATTCAAAATCTTAATATCATAAAATTGAAAATTAGTCCTCCGGTATATTGTCGGTGTCATGTTGACTTGTAGTAGGATGACTATTCATTTGAATATGTTGTAAAATAAGCTTCATCTGCTCATCTTGTTGACATTGGTTGTTCCTCAACTCCTGCATCTCTTCTTGAAGTGTCTTCTCCTTATTATGCTTTGCCACCAATTCAACATTTAACTTTTCAATAGTCTCACGCATTTGTTCAATTTGATGAAGTACTTGGAGTTTGAGTAATAGAAGATTGAGAACCTGATGTAGTAGTGAACTTTTTGCTCAATGTACCAAGTCCATACACATTTCCTTTTTTATTTTCACCTCCAACAACTGAAATGTATATTTCATTATCATCAATAGAGACAATAGGAGACTCTTGTGAAGATGAGCCTTCACGCAAGTTATGTTGATGGACTTCTTCTCTGCGCTGCATATATTGTTCCTAAAAATGAAGTGAAATATAATTATTATGAAGAAAACATATATTGAATAATAAACTATAACTTAGATGTTAAACATACAACAAGATAACTTAGATGTTAAACATACAGCAAGATAACGACTGACCCAGGTACCTGTGTAGGTTGACCAAATGTCGCCTCAGTAGAGAAGGTGGTAGGAATTGTTTCTCCTACTATAGCTACAGGAGATTCTCGCTGAGTTGAGGGAGGTGTGCGTTCTACAAACATAGGATTAGTAGACTCCATGGATCTTGGTCGAACAGAACTAGGAGAGTTAGGGTCGGGTGAACCTCTATCATCAACAAGTACACTTCGACCACCACGATGAGGTGGTCTACGACCACCACTTCTACCCCTTTGTTGCATCTACAAGCGGATCTTATTACATATGTAACATGCATAAAATTAAACAATTGAAACAATGAATTACCCGATTTTGTTTTCTACACCCAAACGTGTCGGTTAGCTTACCACTCATTCACTTGCAAATAATTAAATTATAATCATATCAATATATATATATATATATATATATATATATATATATGTATATATATATGAAATATTAAATAAAGGTGTACAATTTAACAATTGTAAAAATAATTTTAATGCATGAATTATCGAAGTATCTGTATCATCAAAATCACTCTCAGTCTCATCCTCACTTGAAATATATTCATCCTCATCTTCATCTATATTTCTTTCATTTAGTAATTGTATATCTATTTCTTCTCCCCCACCATTAACATCAGCAAGGGAATCATCAATGAAGTTAGGATCAACACGAAGCACTACTTCAAGTCCTACAAGCTCATCATCTTGGTATGGAGTCTCATGCTCAACTTGATCGACTATATTATCAATGATTCTACTACGAGATTTTGTCTTTATTACACCCAACCAACCTCGGTGTCCCACTGGATAACTTGTGTAATAAACTTGTTCTTCTTGTTGTGCAAATATGAAAGGATCATATGCTTTATTATATCTTCGTGATTGCTTTACTTCCACGATTCCATACTTATTATCTACTTTGGTTCCTATATTAAGAGTATTGTCAAACCATTCACACTGAAAGAGAACTAAATTCATCAATGGCAAACCAGTATACTCTAATTGAATAATATTAGACAATAATCCATAAAAATCTGACTCTAATTGACCATTGGTTCCTCGTACATAAACACCATAGTTACAGGAATTCATGCCTTCACTCCAAATAATAGTGTGGAATTTGTATCCATTGATAACATACATAGGCCATGATTCAACTTTTCTCTTGGGACCCCATGCCAAATTAACCAATAATGGATCTTCAATATTATTTTCTGGATTTAGAACCTAAAGACAGCAAAGTCCTTTACACATTAGACTATGTAAGTCAGAATAAATATTTGTAAGACATATAAGTCATAAACTTACATATTTTTTAAACCATTTAGGAAAATGGGATGAAATGTCTTGGTCAATTTGGGCACCAGAAATACTAGGATTTAGCTGTCTTAAATATTCAATATAAATACTGCAAACACATAACAAATTACTCAAACCACACAAAGTAACATGAGTAATTTTGATGTGAGAGGAGTGAAAACATCTTACTCAAAATATGGTTGAACCTCTTCACAATTTTGAAGAACATATAATTCGGCAGCATCATAGTCTCTTTGGTGCAGAAAATATGTTTGAGATTTTCCAATTGGTCTTCCTAGGTAGTTGAAAATTGAAATAGGAGGAGGGGATGAAGAACCTTCACCTACATGAACATTTCTAGGAATCCTAGTCCTTCTTGTTTCAACATGATCAGGATAATAAAATGAGGCAAATGTAGATGTTTCTTCCACCAAGTAAGCTTCACAAATAGAGCCCTCCACCCTAACTTTATTCTTCACTTTCTTTTTTAAGGAGTGTAAGAATCTAAAAAAGAAATCAAAAATGGAGTCTTTAAAGAACATATAAAATACTTTAGAAATGGAGGGTGAGTAGTTAGTGTTAAGATACCTCTCAAAAGGATACATCCAACGATATTGAACTGGGCCACCAACCTTTGCCTCATAAGGTAGATGAATTGGAAGATGTTCCATTGAATCAAAGAAGCTTGGTGGGAATATTTGTTCCAATTTACACAATAAGACAGGTATATTTTCTTCCATAACTCGTAAGTGTTCAATATTTAGTGTTGTGGAAGTCAATTCTCTAAAGAAAAGACTAAGTTCAACTAGTACTTTCCAAATTGATTTTGGCAACGAATCAAACGCAATTGGAAGTAATCGTTGCATGAACACATGACAATCATGACTTTTCATACCATGTAACTTTCCTTGATTCAAGTCGACACATCTACCCAAATTGGAAGCATATCCATCTGGCAATTTAAGTTCTTTAACCCACTTACAAATAGAGAGTCTTTGGGATTTGGTGAAAGCATATGCTGCCTTTGGTTTGATAAGTTTTCCACGTCCAATGTCTTTCAACTCTAGCTCTTTTCGATTACATATTTCAGCTACATCCAATCGAGCCTTGTTTGTATCCTTAGTTTTGCCTTTGATATCCATGACGAGTGTCAAACACATTCATGAACACATTTCTTTCGTGTGCATAACATCAATATTATGACGTAAAAGTTGGGTTTTCTAATAAGGCAACCTCCAAAAAATACTTTGTTTCTTCCAATTATGTGTAATACCATATCCTGCAATATTGTCTACTTGTTGTAATTCATAGCAAACTGGTAAGTGTGCCACCCTATTCCGAGACATCAAGACTAGATAAACGTGGAGGAGGGGGACCAATCTCAACAACGTTCTTCTTGAATGCCTTTTTATTCCTCCTAAATGGATGGTCTTGTGAAAGAAATTGACGGTGACAATCAAAATAGGAGATCTTGTGGCTATGACTAAGAGAAAATGTCTTTGTTCTTTCCATACATATAGGACAAGCAAGTCTACCAGCGAGTCGTCCAACCCGATAACATGCCATAAGTCTGGGAAGTCATTAATTGTCCACATCAAAGCAGACTTTCATCATAAAATTTTGCCTCAATGACACATCATAAGTCAATATCCCTTCATTCCATAAGGTGCACAAATCATCTATAAGTGGTTGCAAGAATACATCAATCTTATGCTTTGGATTTGAAGGACCTGGAATTAAAATTGTCAAAAACATAAATTCTCTCTTCATGCACATGGTAGGTGGAAGATTGTATGGAGTTAGGATAATCGGCCAACAAGAATAACTTTTGCCATACTGACCAAAAGGATTAAACCCATCAGGCACATAACCCTAATCCGACATTTCTTGGGTCTTGACTAAACTCCGGGTGAAGAGTGTCAAAGTGCTTCCAAGCTTCCCCATCCGATGGATGACACATAATATTGGGGTCCTTTTCATTCTCGCTATGCCATCTCATGTGAGGTGCAGTGGCCATTGAAGAGTATAACCTTTTGAGTCTAGGAATAATTGGAAAGTACCACATTTTTTTAATAGAAATCTTTTTCTCAACTCCCCTCCTAGTGATAATCTTGTATCGATCCATTCCGCATATCAAACAATTAGTTATATTTTTAGATGAATTTTCATTATAATACAACATGCATCCGTTTGGACAACAATCAATTTCGAGACAACCCAAACCCAATTTTATCACTGACTTCTTAGCTTGGTTAAAATTCGTAGCCATTCGATGATCTTATGGCATAGTCTCTCCCATAAATTGGACCATTCTATTAAAACATCCTTCAGCCATATTATAATCAGATTTCAAGCTTAGAGCTTCCAAAGATGCTGACAATTTAGAGTGATGTGTACATCCTTCCCACAATGGTGCTTGCGCAGCAGCAAGCATGTCAAAGAATTTTTGAGTATCAGGATCAGGGTTTTCTGCCATGTCCTCTTCTCTAATTTCACTCTCGGTTTGAAGTTGGTATCCAAGTGACGGTCCGACATGATCCATAATCATTTGATGGAAAGGACCTAATTCTTCCCTTTGTTGAAAAGTTCTATGTTATCTCTCAACAACCACTGCAGGAAATTCCGGCGACTCTTCACCATGGTTTGTCCACCAATAACAATTAGGCATGAATCCCTCTTGATAAAGATCCCATGCAACTTGATCAACAAACTTGAAAACTTTACACTTACATTTAACACAAGGACATCTTAACATTTCACCTTGTTCTTGAAACATAGGTTGAGCAATAACATATTGTAGGAAATTATACACTCCTTCTCTAAATTCATCTATTAGATGTTTGTTACCATCCAATCTTTGATACATCCACATTCTACCAACGGGGATCTCCATTCTTGCAAACTAACCACAACAATCAGAAGTGATGCACTACTTATGTTTTTCTATTCTTGCAAATTAACTACAACAATCAGCATAAGTGAAACTGCATTATTCACTTTATGTGATGCACTACTTATGTTTTTCTATTCTTGCAAATTAACTACAACAATCAGCATAAGTGAAACTGCATTATTCACTTCATGTGATGCAGTACTTACGTTTTTCTAATACATTTTTTCCAAGGTATTTATCCACTACTTATGCAGTACGTATGATACAGACCAACAAATAATTGTGTAAGTAAACCCAATAATTATGAAATTTCTTTTCACTAAGATCCAACAGATAATTAAAACAAATTACAAATGGTTAACTTGAGGGCGTACAGTCACAACAAGTTCCCAAATTGGTCTGTCAAACACCACCAAATCCGCAGTAAGAGGGATCGAATAACCTATCTACTTCACAAATCCACCTACAACAAACGATAAAGAAATTCTGTCAAAATTATCTCTCCTATATTATTCACAATGCAAGAGAATAACAGTATATACATTCAAACAAGCCAAACCTCGGTTGAATATACATTCAAGCACATGTTTTACATATATTTTGAAGGTCGTTTCGGTGGCAGAGGCTGCGGAGGAGGTTAAGAACAGAGGTGTGGCGCGGTGGCTCACAGGGTGGCGTCTGGTTGACGAGGAGCTTCGGTGGAGGTTGGATTAGGGTGAGGGCTGACTTGGGGGGAGCAGTGAGGGGGCTAGGGCTCGCCGGGAGTGAGGAGGAGATACTGGCCGTGGGATTTGCAAGGTTAAGAGGAATGGGTGAGTGAGGCACGAGAGTTAGGGTTATTTGGGGATAAGTGGCGCGACTGGGATGTATATGAAAATGAAAAATGTGGTTGTATATGATAGCGGTTCCACTGGAACCGCTCTTAAAGTTAACATCTAATTGTAGTTAAACCTTAACCGCTATTATATATTTTCAAATATGATCGATCATTTGAAAATCTAATCGATCATAATCAAAAAATGTGGTTGTATATGATAGCGGTTCCACTTGAACCGCTCTTAAAAGTGAACATCTAATAGCGGTTAAACCTTAACCGCTATTTCATCAGATATCGCTCGAGCGAGACCAGTGTCGCTCAAGCGAAATACAACCCGAGAATGCCAATTTTGTGCAGGGGGCGTCGCTCGAGCGAGACCAGTGTTGCTCAAGCGAAATACAACCCGAGAATGCCAATTTTGTGCAGGTGGCGTCGCTCGAGCGATGTTATTTTCGCTTGAGCGAATGTTGACCTGCGTAACTGTCGATCAAAGTTAGCCGGATAATGTAACATGGGTGACCTCATGTTTGAATCGGATGTCGCTCAAGCGAAATACAACCCGAGACTTCACAATCTTAGTAGTTGGCGTCGCTTGAACGATGTGAAATTCGCTTGAGCGATATTGCGAAAATCAGATAAAATGATCGATTATGATCGATCATTTTAAAATATAATCGATCATAATGAAAACTTACATTAACTATTTTTTTGAATATTATGTTTTTAAATTTGCTATTAGAGAAAACCTATCAGAATTCAAAATGTTAAATACTTTTAAATATTAAAATTAACATTATCAAAAATTAGGAAAAAAAATTAATCCAAAAGAGTTCAAAAATGTATTATAATATTGTCAATTTTGAGTTTAATTATATTGTTCATTCTCAAAGTAGAAAAATATATTGTAATTATTTTACTTTAATAAAATATAATTTAAATTTTTAATACTAAAATTAAAAGATTAAATAATAATAAATTTATTTCTTTAAATTGAGTATTTAGAAACTAAAATTATAGTTTCTCTGTTTTAAAAAATTAAAATAAATATTTAAAAATAAAAATCAAAACTAGTATTATCTTAAATTTATTAACGAGTGTAATTAGATCTCTATTTTCTTAATTTTTTTTTGTTTTAAACTTCTCAATTCTACATTTTGGTAAGTTCTATCATTATATTATCATCCTCATCTCCTCCCATGTTCTACTTTATCTTTACAATAGTTAATATTCTTAAATATTTTATAATTTTAATTATAATTTTTTAATATATATTTCAGAAATTAATCAATTATAATCTATTATTTGAAAAACTAATCAATTCTAATCAATAATTTAGAAAACTAATCGATTATAATTAATTATTTGAAAAAATTATCAAATATGATCGATCATTTGAAAATCTAATCGATCAGAATAAAAAAATGTGGTTGTATATGAAAGTGGTTCCACTTGGAACCGCTCTTAAAAGTGTCATTCTAATAGCGGTTAAACCTCAACCGCTATCTAAAATATATTTTAGATAACGTTTAGCGTGGAACCGCTATTATATCGTTTCAATTATGATCGATCATTTCAAAATATAATCAATCATAATGCAAACTTACATTAACTATTTTTTGAATATTATGTTTTTAAATTTGCTATTAGAGAAAAACTTCTAGAATTCAAAATGTTAAATACTTTTAAATATTAAAATTAACATTATCAAAAATTAGGAAAAAAAATTAATCCAAAAGAGTTCAAAAATGTATTATAATATTGTTAATTTTGAGTTTTATTATATTGTTCATTCTCAAAGTAGAAAAATATATTGTAATTATTTTAATTTAATAAAATATAATTTAAATTTTTAATACTAAAATTATAAGATTAAATAATAATAAATTTATTTCTTTAAATTGAGTATTTAGAAACTAAAATTATAGTTTCTCTGTTTTTAAAAATTGAAATAAATATTTAAAAATAAAAATCAAAACTAGTATTATCTTA
Organism: Sphenostylis stenocarpa; assembly: GCA_963425845.1. Classification (NCBI taxonomy): domain Eukaryota; kingdom Viridiplantae; phylum Streptophyta; class Magnoliopsida; order Fabales; family Fabaceae; genus Sphenostylis; species Sphenostylis stenocarpa. The sequence continues at coordinate 42,067,929 of OY731404.1, read as the reverse complement.
AATTTATTAACAGTGTAATTAAATCTCTATTTTCTTAATTTTTTTTGTTTTAAACTTCTCAATTCTACATTTTTGTAAGTTCTATCATTATATTATCATCCTCATATCCCCTCATGTTCTACTTTATCTTTACAATAGTTAATATTCTTAAATAATTTATATTTTTAATTATAATTTTTTAATATATATTTCAGAAATTAAACAATTATAATCTATTATTTGAAAAACTAATCAATTCTAATCAATAATTTAGAAAACTAATCGATTATAATTAATTATTTGAAAAAATTATCAAATATGATCGATCATTTGAAAATCTAATCGATCAGAATAAAAAAATGTGGTTGTATATGATAGCGGTTCCATTGGAATCGCTCTTAAAAGTGTCATTCTAATAGCGGTTAAACCTTAAGCGCTATCTAAAATATATTTTAGATAGCGGTTAACGTAGAACCGCTATTATATCATTTCAATTATGATCGATCATTTCAAAATATAATCGATCATAATGAAAACTTACATTAGCTATTTTTTTGAATATTATGTTTTTAAATTTCCTATTAGAGAAAAACTTTTAGAATTCAAAATGTTAAATACTTTTAAATATTAAAATTAACATTATCAAAAATTAGGAAAAAAAATTAATCCAAAAGAGTTCAAAAATGTATTATAATATTGTTAATTTTGAGTTTAATTATATTGTTCATTCTCAAAGTAGAAAAATATATTGTAATTATTTTAATTTAATAAAATATAATTTAAATTTTTAATACTAAAATTAAAAGATTAAATAATAATAAATTTATTTCTTTAAATTGAGTATTTAGAAACTAAAATTATAGTTTCTCTGTTTTAAAAAATTAAAATAAATATTTAAAAATAAAAATCAAAACTAGTATTATCTTAAATTTATTAACGAGTGTAATTAAATCTCTATTTTCTTAATTTTTTTTGTTTTAAACTTCTCAATTCTACATTTTGGTAAGTTCTATCATTATATTATCATCCTCATCTCCTCCCATGTTCTACTTTATCTTTACAAAAGTTAATATTCTTAAATATTTTATATTTTTAATTATAATTTTTTAATATATATATCAGAAATAATCAATTATAATCTATTATTTGAAAAACTAATCAATTCTAATCAATAATTTAGAAAAGTAATCGATTATAATTAATTATTTGAAAAAATTATCAAATATGATCGATCATTTGAAAATCTAATCGATCAGAATCAAAAAATGTGGTTGTATATGACAGCGGTTCCACTGGAACCGCTCTTAAAAGTGTCCTTCTAATAGCGGTTAAACCTTAACCGCTATCTAAAATATATTTTAGATAGCGGTTAACGTGAAACCGCTATTATATCGTTTCAATTATGATCGATTATTTCAAAATATAATCGATCATAATGAAAATTTACATTAACTATTTTTTTGAATATTATGTTTTTAAATTTGCTATTAGAGAAAACCTTTCATAATTCAAAAAGTTAAATACTTTTAAATATTAAAATTAACATTATCAAAAATTAGGAAAAAAATTAATCCAAAAGAGTTCAAAAATGTATTATAATATTGTTAATTTTGAGTTTAATTATATTGTTCATTCTCAAAGTAGAAAAATATATTGTAATTATTTTAATTTAATAAAATATAATTTAAATTTTTAGTACTAAAATTAAAAGATTAAATAATAATAAATTTATTTCTTTAAATTGAGTATTTAGAAACTAAAATTATAGTTTCTCTGTTTTAAAAAATTAAAATAAATATTTAAAAATAAAAATCAAAACTAGTATTATCTTAAATTTATTAACAGTGTAATTAAATCTCTATTTTCTTAAATTTTTTTGTTTTAAACTTCTCAATTCTACATTTTGGTAAGTTTTATCATTATATTATCATCCTCATCTCCTCCCATGTTCTACTTTATCTTTACAAAAGTTAATATTCTTAAATATTTTATATTTTTAATTATAATTTTTTAATATATATTTCAGAAATTAATCAATTATAATCTATTATTTGAAAAACTAATCAATTCTAATCAATAATTTAGAAAACTAATCGATTATAATTAATTATTTGAAAAAATTATCAAATATGATCGATCATTTGAAAATCTAATCGATCAGAATCAAAAAATGTGGTTGTATATGATAGCGGTTCCACTTGAACCGCTCTTAAAGTGTCCTTCTAATAGCGGTTAAACCTTAACCGCTATCTAAAATATATTTTAGATAGCGGTTAAGGTGAAACCGCTATTATATCGTTTCAATTATGATCGATTATAGATCATTTCAAAATATAATCGATCATAATGAAAACTTACATTAACTATTTTTTTGAATATTATGTTTTTAAATTTGCTATTAGAGAAAACCTTTCATAATTCAAAATGTTAAATACTTTTAAATATTAAAATTAACATTATCAAAAATTAGGAAAAAAAATTAATCCAAAAGAGTTCAAAAATGTATTATAATATTGTCAATTTTGAGTTTAATTATATTGTTCATTCTCAAAGTAGAAAAATATATTGTAATTATTTTAATTTAATAAAATATAATTTAAATTTTTAATACTAAAATTAAAAGATTAAATAATAATAAATTTATTTCTTTAAATTGAGTATTTAGAAACTAAAATTATAGTTTCTCTGTGTTTAAAAAATTGAAATAAATATTTAAAAATAAAAATCAAAACTAGTATTAACTTAAATTTATTAACAGTGTAATTAAATCTCTATTTTCTTAATTTTTTTTTAACTTCTCAATTCTACATTTTTGTAAGTTCTATCATTATATTATCATCCTCATCTCCTCCCATGTTCTACTTTATCTTTACAATAGTTAATATTTTTAAATAATTTATATTTTTAATTATAATTTTTTAATATATATTTCAGAAATTAATCAATTATAATCTATTATTTGAAAAACTAATCAATTCTAATCAATAATTTAGAAAACTAATCGATTATAATTAATTATTTGAAACAATTATCAAATATGATCGATCATTTGAAAATCTAATCGATCAGAATCAAAACATGTGGTTGTATATGATAAGCGGTTCCACTGGAATCGCTCTTAAAAGTGCCTTTCTAATAGCGGTTAAACCTTAACCGTTATCTAAAATATATTTTAGATAGCGGTTAACGTGGAACCGCTTATTATATCGTTTCAATGATGATCGATCATTTCAAAATATAATCGATCATAATGAAAACTTACATTAACTATTTTTTTGAATATTATGTTTTTAAATTTGTTATTAGAGAAAACCTTTCAGAATTCAAAATGTTAAATACTTTTAAATATTAAAATTAACATTATCAAAAATTAGGAAAAAAAATTAATCCAAAAGAGTTCAAAAATGTATTATAATATTGTCAATTTTGAGTTTAATTATATTGTTCATTCTCAAAGTAGAAAAATATATTGTAATTATTTTAATTTAATAAAATATAATTTAAATTTGTAATACTAAAATTAAAAGATTAAATAATAATAAATTTATTTCTTTAAATTGAGTATTTAGAAACTAAAATTATTGTTTCTCTGTTTTAAAAAATTGAAATAAATATTTAAAAATAAAAATCAAAACTAGTATTATCTTAAATTTATTAACGAGTGTAATTAAATCTCTATTTTCTTAATTTTTTTTGTTTTAAACTTCTCAATTCTACATTTTTGTAAGTTCTATCATTATATTATCATCCTCATCTCCTCCCATGTTCTACTTTATCTTTACAATAGTTAATATTCTTAAATAATTTATATTTTTAATTATAATTTTTTAATATATATTTAGAAATTAATCAATTATAATCTATTATTTGAAAAACTAATCAATTCTAATCAATAATTTAGAAAACTAATCGATTATAATTAATTATTTGAAAAAATTATCAAATATGATCGATCATTTGAAAATCTAATTGATCAGAATAAAAAAATGTGGTTGTATATGATAGCGGTTTACTTGGAACCGCTATTATATGTTCACTTTTAAGAGCGGTGTAAATATTAACCACTCTTAAAAGTGACAAATATTTTATTTATTTATTGACACATTTTTGCATCAGATATCGCTCGAGCGAGACCTGTGTCGCTCAAGCGAAATTCAACCCGAAAATGCCAATCTTGTGCAGGTGGCGTCGCTCGAGCGATGTTACTTTCGCTTGAGCGAATGTTGACCTGCGTAAACGTCGATCAAAGTTAGCCGGATAATGTAACATGGGTGACCTCATGTTTGAATCGGATGTCGCTCGAGCGAGAATAGTGTCGCTCAAGCGAAATACAACCCGATAATGCCAATTATGTGCAGGTGGCGTCGCTCGAGCGATGTTATTTTCGCTTGAGCGATATTGCAAAAATCAGATAAAATCATCGATTATTTTCTCATTAGCGACCGATTTTAATTCGGTCACTATTTCAATTTGTAATTCGGTCGCTAAATCAGTCGCCAAATGATTTTTTTATTTATGTATGAAATAGCCACTGATTTAGCGACCGAAATTTTGTGACGCAAAATATTGGTCGCTATTTCGGTCGCTAAATAAAAAAGTGAAAACCAAATCATATTTTGGTCGCTAAAGCGGTCACTAATTGCGACCGAATTAAAGTGGTTGCTAAATCGGTCTCTAATTGCGACCAAAATTAAATCGGTCGCTAATTGCGACCGAAAAAATTCGATCACTAATTTCGGTGGCTAAATGTGTTTTTTCTTGTAGTGACTTTTAATTATATTTTTAAAATCTTCTACTCATTCATAAATAATTTTAACCTATTATAATATATATATATATATATATATATATATATATATATATATATTGTTAATATAATCTATAATAATTAATAAAGGATTTATTTTATTATTTTTTATGTATTTTATTATTATTTTATCATAAAATTAGAGTAAAAAGAAGAAAATTGAACAATTATTTATTTGATAACTATTTTAACTATGCCGTGTTATTAAATTTGAAGAATAGTGAAGAGAAAAAAATCTATTTTTAAATACAAGTTAACAATTTTTTTAATGTATATTAATTATTTTATTATCTGTCTGTGTAGTCAATAATCATAATAATAAAAATAGGAGTTACATTTTGTTGTTCAACGCTTATGTTAACTATAGTTATACTTTATGGTTATTAAAATGAAGAGTATGCAAAATTTAGTTATACAAGTCAGTGTAAGATAGCATTACTGCATGGGGTGCATGATGATATTTTTATAAATTAAATAAAAATCTAATATAACTTTAACAGGGGACAAAAATCTTACAGATAATATACAATATATGAATTAAAATTGTAGATACAAACAAGTGATGAATCTTGACCATTGATATTAGGGCCAAATAATATATTATTAATAAATAATAAATAAATATAAAAGAAAGAAAGAAGATGAAAATGTGAAAAAATAAAATTTTAGATATATACTTAAATATATTAAATGATCATTAAGTTTGAGGGGAATAAAATCATAAATTATATGAGAGTTTTAAAACCTGAGGAGAGATTGAGAGGATAAAATTGTAAATATACAAGTAAATATATTAAATGTTCATTATGTTTTTGGGGTCAAAATCATAAATTACATGGGAGTTACAAAACTTTGGGAGGGGTCACGACCCTCTCAACTCCCAAGAAGACCGATCACTTGGATACAAACCTGTGTATACGATTCATAACTATATTCATTAAAAAAAATTATTTTTATTAGCAAAATTATCGGAATGCGAAGTTCAATATTAAATAAAATTAGTGAATTGAATGACAATTATTTATGTGAATGTAAAATAAATAGGTACAATTTAAAATAAATCAAACATAAATAAATTGAAAAAAAAATGAGTGATTAGAATTGATTATTAAACTGAGTATGAGTAATTTTGAATTACAGATCAATTTTATGCACCATATATAGGTTAACATGGATTCTTTTATTTTCAACTCACATCTATTTTAATAACTCTAGATATTATTATATAAACCTAACCAATTTATCAAAAAATAATAATGAATTATTATATAAACTTATCGAATTTATCAAATCATAATTATTAGCTTATTATTTTATATTATAAAAAAAATTCAACATAAAAACTCTCTCTTCTAAAATTTAAGTTACTTTTGTAACTTATATTAAATTAAATAAATGATTAAATAAGTAAATATTAAAAAAGCAAATATTGATAATTAATAATTTAAAACTAAAGATGTTAAAATTAAAATTAAAATTTCACTAATTTGACACACAAATTTATATTATCAATATAGCATTTTAGTGTATATATGGAAAATCAGTTTAATAAATTATTATATTTTAACGTAGTTGAAAATGAATTGAGTGTTAGAGTTGGAGATGATGTTAGAAAGCTGAAAAAGAAAGATAATACTTTTATATTCTCATACTTTTATTTATAACTTTATTAAAATACCTCCAATATTACTTTTATTTATAACTTTTCATATGCAAATTTTAACTTAAAGATACATGTTCGTTGTAACTCTTGATTTTAGTTTTATTATAATAATGATTATTTTTTCATGATTTTATGAGAAAAAGTTGAAGGAAATATCAAATTTTAATTTATATTATTAAGATCAAATTTTAAAAAATTATTGAATTAAAATATTTAATAATTTTCAAGAAAGGAAATTAGAAATAATAAATTAAAACTTTATCTCTTGAAATAATAATAATAATAATAATAATAATAATAATTTATGAGAGCAGGTTAAACATTTTCATCCCACAAAAATATATAGAGTCCAAATAAAAGTTAGAAAAGCATCAAATTAATTAAATAAAAAAAATAAGAGGATAATTATTAGAAGACTTTACAAATGAAAAATTCACAACTTAAGTTTTACAAAACAAAATATTTAAAACTAATATCGTGAGAAACTAGAGTAAAAAATTCTTAAAAATAGACTCTAAAATTACTAAAAATGTTTAATCAAATGTGACAGAAAATAAAATTAGAACTAGAAAAATTATAATATATAACACAATTTAAAATAATAATAAATACAGTCATGCTTATATTCATAATTTTTTAAAATTTCCATATTTGTACAATTAATTATGAAATTGCAGTTAGTGTTTTTGTTAAAATATTGTATACTTACATGGTGTGGAACAATTTATATAACAAAACTATTCGTTTTAATTTCTATTGTGCCTAAAAATTTATTAAATTAACGAAAATCGTTTAAATGTGAGTAAGAATATGTTTTAGCTAATTGGAAAAATTCTAAACAAATATATATTAATGATGTCATTTATTTATTTTAATTTGTTGTATCATTCTCTAATCTGAATCGTGACAGTAATAATAAATTTTTTTATCAATAAAATATTAAATATTAATATTTTTTTCCATAAAAATTCCAACTCACTATCTCACCGTCATTTGAATTTTCCCTCAAATTTTATCATCAAAAGCAAAACTTGTAACCAACCACTTTTAAGTATTGAAAGAAATGCTGTTATGAGCACAGTGTTCATTGAAGAAACAACATATTATTTATCTTATTGAAATAAAATCTCTTCATTTTTTTCAAAGAAAGTCGATGGAATTCAATATTTTTACGAAAACTTTGGCATTTTTGAATGGATGATTATAATGTATCAAGCTAACTAAGGTTTTCTGGTCGACCCTTTATTACCTTCCCATTTAATTGCAAGAAATGTAACAATTTGTGTCAAATAATAAATAAAAAATGTGTCCATATAGTAATTTAGACTCAGCCAAATATTTCTTAATTAAAATTTTAGTTTCCAAAATATAAAATATTGTTATTTTGGTTCTGTTAACATGTACTTTTACTTTTACGCTCCTTCTATATATTTTATTATTATTTATATATTAGTGTGATTTTTTATTAAATGATAATATGATAAATAAAATGTGACATAGTTATTTTGATAAAAACATTAAAATAACGTTTTCTTTCCTTCAAATTGTCAGTATATTCTAAAAAAATTACGTATAGACTTCTACTTTTTAACTGAAATTTCAAAAATACAACTTCATTTTTATTTATTCTTTATTTTCTTTTAATGTTTGTTTATGTTTTTTTATTTTGTCTTTAATTAAGTAATGGATCACAATTTCACTTTATATATATATATATATATATATATATATATATATATATTAAGATTATTATTATTATTATTATTATCTATAATTTATAATTATGTATAAAAAAAATTATTTTATAATCATTACAGAGAGAAAAATAAAAGTATTATAATTTAAATAAAAAATAATTATTATAATGTATATATTTTAAAAGTAATACAAATACGAAAAAGAGAAAAAATGGAAAGAAAAAATAAAATAATATTTTATAAAAATTAATTATAAAAAAAATATAGCCAGTCTGTGTTTTAATCCATATGTTTCCACTAATTATATATAATATATATTTTTAATTATTTTTAGTGTCATTGAAAAAATAAAAATAAAAGTATTATTATACTTTAAAGAAAAAAATAATTATTATAATTTACATATTTAAAATTAGTAAAATACATGAAAGAAACAAAATGATAGATAAGTAGGGAAAAAATTAATACATTTAAAAGTTGAAGATATAAAACAAAATAAATTTTAAAAAATATTTCAATAAAAATTATTTATAAAAAAAATATGAGCAGATGCTCGAGTGCATTTGTTTCGACGAGTAAAAATGATAAAATTAATAGATATAATAATAATTATTATTATAATTATGATAATAAATAATAAAATTAAAAATAATAACAATAACATTAATAATAATAATAAATATAATAATAATTGTTATTATTAATTTTATTTATTATTATTATTATTAATATAATTATTTAGTATTTTATTTCTATTATTATAATAATGTTTTTTAAGAACTGTTACTAATATTATCTTTTATAAATTAATAATAATAGAAAAAATTAGTAATATAAAAATGTAAAACAAAAACAAAATAACAAAATACATACTTCATTAAAAAAAAAATACGCCACTTTATTATTAGAAATTAAAAAAATACAAATACAAATTTTGTTTATAAATTATGTTTTTAAATACTACTTATCTTGTTTATTTAATTTTTTTAAAATTGGTAATTTTGAATAAAAATTCATCATCTCAATTATATTCTTACATTCCCCTTACCAAAAAACATGATGACAATGTGAAACATGTCCCTACATTCCCAAGAAATGATTTTGATGATGATTCAAGTCAACAATATTCAAGATTCTAGTAAACCCAAGATGAAACCTAAAGACTATATATACATTCTAAAAAAGATGATGACAAAAGCAAGTCCAAGATGATTCCTGAAGACTAGATATAGTCTTAGAATACTGAATATGGAGATATAAGTTGATGAAATAATATTATGCATAAGCCTCCAAAGCACAAATGTGATAAAATTTCGTAAGAACATTTTTTACTGTTATAATCAATTATGATGCATCAGAAATGAAAAAACAATTTTCTCTATGTTATAATTGATTATACTGGTAACATAATCGATTATGACAGTTCAAATTTGAAAAATATATCTGTTTTGAAGAATAAATGTTTTTACTTGAGGAGGTGATTATCTTTTTAATTAGTTTACTTTTTACTAGTTCCTCTGCTGAATTCATTGTAATTTATAAACTGAATTTTAAAGATAGTGAATTGGGTCACTCTTGTGTTAAAGGTGACTGAAAACTGGATGTAGGATTGATTATACCTAAACCAGTATAAATTACTGTATTTTTTTTTCTTATATCTTTGTGATAATATCTACTTATTTCCTTCCCTTTATCTCTCTGATTATATTGCTTTCGCTATATTTATATTTTATTTGATAATTAAAATTGAATTAACAAATTATTTGACTTCTTAAATAAATAAATTTTTAATTTGACATTTATTTTAATTTGTACATCTGTTCATTTCTCTTAATATCATTTGCCTAACAAGATAGAATTAGCAAAAATGAAACACTTCATCCATGAATACTAAATAGTTGTTCGTTCCTTAGTTACAAAATCCAAAAGTTTCTACTAATAAAATTAAAATACACTTAAATACATATATAGTTTGAACAATCAAGCATTAGAAACTCCATTTATGTTTTGTCTGCGTGCAACTATGGAAAGAAGTCTAGAAACCCCTTCAGTCCAAATATCATATTCTCTTTGATTTCTACATTCAAACTCCACAACTCCCCTTGTTTCTGTCTTCAATCCAAAATACCTTCTTTTTTCACCGTCATTTAACAGATGCCGTCCTGGCCACGCTGCTAAATTTGTGCACACATCCAACACAACATCTGCAAATAAAATTAAAAGCAAAAGTTATGAACTGTTTTCATGGCAGCAAAATAAAATTATGTACTTAATGGCATGCTAGGATATGCTAGAATAGTAGATTACTCTTTTTCTTTTTTGTAATAGTTCCTGCAACATGTCTGCTCTTCATTTTCAGCATCACCTGAAATTGTTGCTAGCATTGTGATGAATGAACATGTACTCAATTCTATCTAATATGAACTTCTGAAGGAAAAAAATACCTGGCCTGTTCGATGTATATAAACCGAAACTATTTTCCAGTGAAGATCACCTGCAGCAATTTCCAAAACTGAGTTTAATATTTTTGCAAGTAAGAAAAATCTCCGTAGTGCTTATACATTACAAGAAAAAACACATTTAGCGACCGAATTTTTTTGGTGGCAATTAGCGACCGATTTAATTCGATCACAATTAGCAACCGATTTAGCGACCGATTTAATTCGGTCGCTATTAGCAACCGAATTAGCGGCCGAATTAATTCGGTCACAATTTAGCGACCGATTTAGCCACCGAAATATAATTTAGCTTCACATTTTTTAGTTAGCGACCGAAATAGCGACCAATAGTTTGCGTCGCAAATTTCGGTCGCTAAATCGGTGGCTATTTCACACTAAAATAAAAAAAATCATTTAGCGACTGATTTAGCGACCGAATTACAAATTGAAATAGTGACCGAATTATAATCGGTCGCTAAAAGAAAATAGTGGCCGAATTTAAATCGGTACGCTAATGAACATTATTTTTGTATGATATTTAAATTTATTTTTTTATAAATATACTTTAATTGTTTTAGTATATTTTTGACAATTTATTTTTTAAAAGTAATTTATTTTCTAAAAATAATTTAATTTTTAAAAGATACTTTAAAAATAAACTTTGGTCTCAATATTAACAAAATGAAGATTAACTTTAATTTTAAATTACTAAAATAAAAATATTATTAAAAATAAATCAAATTTATTAAAAATTTAAATTGTAATAAATTAAGACTAGAGTAATATTAACTATTCAATACATTGTTTAAGAAAAGTTTAATAATAAATATTCTTTAATTTATTTTTCAATTGAAAATTTCAATTGAAATTAAATTATATTTTAAAAATTTATATTAAAAAAATTAAACACATCAAATGATCACATTTTAATTCCTCATTAACTTAATTAAGAAAATAAAATTTTAATCAAATTATTGCAATTTTATTTTATAAAACTTTATTTTTAATCTAATCTTTAAATTTATTGCTTTATTATTATTAATTACTTAACCATGGTTATTTTCATATAATTGATATACAAAAAAAATATATCAATATACATTAGATAATCAATATACATTAGTTTAAGTATACTAACTAATATTTTTTCATTTTTAACATAATTAATAACAAAGATTAAAAATAGACTACTAGAAAAGTTAAAAATTTAAAATTAATCTATTTTATAAATACTAAAAATAAACCATATTTAAATAAATTAAAAATATATTTAAATTTATATTTGAAACTATATAATAGCGGTTCCACATTAACCGCTATCTAAACTATATTTTAGATAGCGGTTAAGGTTTAACCGCTATTAGATGTTCTGTTTTTAAGAGCGGTTCTAGTGGAACCGCTTATCATATACAACCATTATGATCGATTAAATTTTCAAATAACCGATCATATTGGATAATTTTTTCAAATAATTAATTATAATCGATTAGTTTTCTAAATAATTGATTAGAATTGATTAGTTTTCCAAATAATAGATTATAATTGATTAATTTCTCAAATATATATTAAAAAATTATAAATAAAAATATAAATTATTTAAGAATATTAATTATTGCAAACATAAAGTAGAAGATGGGAGGAGATGAGGATGATAATATAATGATGGAATTTACAAAAATGCAGAATTGAGAAGTTAAAAAAAGAAAAATTGAAGAAAATAGAGATTTAATTATACTTTTAATAAATTTAAGATAATACTAGTTTTGATTTTTATTTTTAAATATTTATTTTAATTTTTTAAAACAGAGAAACTATAATTTTAGTTTCTACATACTAAATTAAAAGAATTAAATTTATTATTATTTAATCTTTTAATTTTAGTATTAAAAATTTAAATTATATTTTATTAAATTAAAATAATTACAATATATTTGTCTACTTTGAGAATGAAAAATATAATTAAACTAAAGCTGAAAATATTATAATACATTTTTGAGCTCTTTTTGATTAATTTTTTATAAAGTCAATTTTAATATTTAAAAGTATTTAACATTTTGATTTCGAAACGTTTTCGTATTACCAAATTTAAAAACATAATATTAAAAAAAATAGTTAATGTAAGTTTTGATGATGATCGATTAAATTTTCAAATGATCGATCATATTTGAAACTATATAATAGCGGTTCCACCTTAACCGCTATCTAAACTATATTTTAGATAGCGATTAAGGTTTAACCGCTATTAGATGTTCTGTTTTAAGAGTGGTTCCAGTGGAACCGCTATCATATACAACCATTATGATCGATTAAATTTTCAAATAACCGATTATATTGAATAATTTTTTCAAATAATTAATTATAATCGATTAGTTTTCTAAATAATTGATTAGAATTGATTAGTTTTCCAAATAATAGATTATAGTTGGTTAATTTCTCAAATATATATTAAAAAATTATAAATAAAAATATAAATTATTTAAGAATATTAATTATTGTAAACATAAAGTAGAAGATGGGAGGAGATGAGGATGATAATATAATGATGAAATTGACAAAAATGCGAGAATTGAGAAGTTAAAAAAAGAAAAATTGAAGAAAATAGAGATTTAATTATACTTTTAATAAATTTAAGATAATACTAGTTTTGATTTTTATTTTTAAATATTTATTTTAATTTTTTAAAACAGAGAAACTATAATTTTAGTTTCTAAATACTAAATTTAAAGAATTAAATTTATTATTATTTAATCTTTTAATTTTAGTATTAAAATTTTAAATTATATTTTATTAAATTAAAATAATTACAATATATTTTTATACTTTGAGAATGAAAAATATAATTAAACTAAAACTGAAAATATTATAATACATTTTTGAACTCTTTTTGATTATTTTTTTTCCTAATTTTTTATAAAGTCAATTTTAATATTTAAAAGTATTTAACATTTTGATTGTTGAAACGTTTTCTATATTACCAAATTTAAAAACATAATATTAAAAAAATAGTTAATGTAAGTTTTGATGATGATCGATTAAATTTTCAAATGATCGATCATATTTGAAACTATATAATAGCGGTTCCACCTTAACCGTTATCTAAACTATATTTTAGATAGCGGTTAAGGTTTAACCGCTATTAGATGTTCTGTTTTAAGAGCAATTCCGAGTGGAACCGCTATCATATACAACCATTATGATCGATTAAACTTTCAAATAACAGATCATATTGGATAATTTTTTCAAATAATTAAATATAATCGATTAGTTGTCTAAATAATTGATTAGAATTGATTAGTTTTTCAAATAATAGATTATAGTTGATTAATTTCTCAAATATATATTAAAAAAATATAAATAAAAATATAAATTATTTAAGAATATTAATTATTGTAAACATAAAGTAGAAGATGGGAGGAGATGAGGATGATAATATAATGATGGAATTGACAAAAATGCAGAATTGAGAAGTTAAAAAAAGAAAAATTGAAGAAAATAGAGATTTAATTATACTTTTAATAAATTTAAGATAATATTAGTTTTGTTTTTTATTTTTAAATATTTATTTTAATTTTTTAAAACGGAGAAACTATAATTTTAGTTTCTAAATACTAAATTTAAAGAATTAAATTTATTATTATTTAATCTTTTAATTTTAGTATTAAAATTTTAAATTATATTTTATTAAATTAAAATAATTACAATATATTTTTCTACTTTGAGAATGAAAAATATAATTAAACTAAAACTGAAAATATTATAATACATTTTTGAGCTCTTTTTGATTAATTTTTTATAAAGTCAATTTTAATATTTAAAAGTATTTAACATTTTGATTTCGAAACGTTTTCTGTATAACCAAATTTAAAAACATAATATTCAAAAAAATAGTTAATGTAAGTTTTGATGATGATCGATTAAATTTTCAAATGAACGATCATATTTCAACCTATATAATAGCGGTTCCACATTAACCGCTATCTAAACTATATTTTAGATAGCGGTTAAGGTTTAACCGCTATTAGATGTTCGTTTTAAGAGCGGTTCCAAGTGGAACCGCTATCATATACAACCACATATTTCATTATGATCGATTAAATTTTCAAATAATCGATTATATTTGAAAATATATAATAGCGAGTCCACTTTAACCGCTATGTAAAAGTTATATTAGATAGCGGTTAACGTGGAATCGCTATTAGAGATTAACTTTTAATAGCGGTTCCAGTGGAACCGCTATTAGAGATTCACTTTTAATAGCGGTTCTAGTGGAACCGCTATAATTTATTTTTAAAAATATAATATTATTTTTAATAAAAACCCCCCCGAGACCTTCACTCTTTTTCTCTCATTCTTCCCTAGCCGCCACCCCAGCACCCACTCGTAGTCATCCCCGAGCCCTAGCCCCCTCCCTGCTCCCCCAAGTTAGCCATCACCCTAATCCAACCTCCACCAAAGCTCCTCATCAACCGCACGTCACCCTGTGAGCCATCGTGCCATACCTCTCTTCTTAACCTCCTTCGCAGCCTCTGCCATCGAAACGACCTTTAGTGATTACTTGTTACTAGGTGAATTTATGTCTGGTTCATCCGGGATGGGATTCACTCCATATATATATATATATATATATATATATATATATATATATATATATATATATATATATATATATTTGTATTTAAACAAACATTTCTATGTGATTTACTCGAGCATTTTTGTTCTCTTATGTACGTGAGACTATATGTAAAACATGTGCTTGAATGTATATTCAACCAAGGTTTGGCTTGTTTGGCCCAAGAAAGGTGACACTATATACTGTTATTCTCTTGCATTGTGAATAATATAGGAGACATAATTTTGACAGAATTTCTTTATCGTTTGTTGTAGGTGGATTTGTGAAGTAGATAGGTTCTTGGATCCCTCTTACTGCGGATTTGGTGGTGCTTGACAGACCAATTTGGGAACTTGTTGAGACTATACGCCCTCAGGTTAACCATTTGTAATTTGTTTTAATTATCTGTTGGATCTTAGTGAAAAGAAATTTCATAATTATTGGGTTTACTTACACAATTATTTGGTGGTCTGTATCATACGTACTGCATAAGTAGTGGATAAATACCTTGGAAAAAATGTATTAGAAAAACATAAGTACCATACGTACTGCATAAGTAGTGGATAAATACTTTGGAAAAAATGTATTAGAAAAACATAAGTACTGCATCACATAAAGTGAATAATGCAGGTTCACTTATGCTGAATGTTTTAGTTAATTAGCAAGAATAGAAAAACATAAGTACTGTATCACATAAAGTGAATAATACAGTTTCACTTA
Source organism: Sphenostylis stenocarpa (assembly GCA_963425845.1). Lineage (NCBI taxonomy): Eukaryota > Viridiplantae > Streptophyta > Magnoliopsida > Fabales > Fabaceae > Sphenostylis > Sphenostylis stenocarpa. Next base: position 42,052,016 of record OY731404.1, on the reverse strand, counting down.
TGCTGATTGTTGTAGTTAGTTTGTAAGAATGGAGATCCCCGTTGGTAGAATGTGGATGTATCAAAGATTGGATGGTAACAAACATCTAACAGATAAATTTAGAGAAGGAGTGTATCATTTCCTACAATATGTTATTGCTCAACCTATGTTTCAAGAACAAGGTGAAATGTTAAGATGTCCTTGTGTTAAATGTAAGTGTAAAGTTTTCAAGTTTGTTGATCAAGTTGCATGGGATCTTTATCAAGAGGGATTCATGCATAATTATTATTGGTGGACAAACCATGGTGAAGAGTCGCCGGAATTTCCTGCAGTGGTTGTTGAGAGATCACATGGAAATTTTCAACAAAGGAAAGAATTAGGTCCTTTCCATCAAATGATTATGGATCATGTCGGACCGTCACTTAGATACCAACTTCAAACCGAGACTAAAATTAGAGAAGAGGACATGGCAGAAAATCCTGATCCTGATACTCAAAAATTCTTTGACATGCTTACTGCTGCGCAAGCACCATTGTGGGAAGGATGTACACATCACTCTGAATTGTCAGCATCTTTGGAAGCTCTAAGCTTGAAATCTGATTATAATATGGCTGAAGGATGTTTTAATAGAATGGTCCAATTTATGGGAGAGACTATGCCAGAAGATCATCGAATGGCTACGAATTTTAACCAAGCTAAAAAGTCAGTGATAAAATTGGGTTTGGGTTGTCTCAAAATTGATTGTTGTCCAAACAGATGCATGTTGTATTATAATGAAAATTCATCTAAAAATATAACTAATTGTTTGATATGCGGCATGGATCGATACAAGATTATCACTAAGAGGAGAGTTGAGAAAAAGATTTCTATTAAAAAAATGTGGTACTTTCTAATTATTCCTAGACTCAAAAGGTTATACTCTTCAATGGCCACTGCACCTCACATGAGATGGCATAGCGAGAATGAAAAGGACCCTGGTATTATGTGTCATCCATCGGATGGGGAAGCTTGGAAGCACTTTGACACTGTTCACCCAGAGTTTAGTCAAGACCCAAGAAATGTCGGATTAGGGTTATGTGCTGATGGGTTTAATCCTTTTGGTCAGTATGACAAAAGTTATTCTTGTTGGCCGATTATCCTAACTCCATACAATCTTCCACCTACCATGTGCATGAAGAGAGAATTTATGTTTTTGACAATTTTAATTCCAGGTCCTTCAAATCCAAAGCATAAGATTGATGTATTCTTGCAACCACTTATAGATGATTTGTGCACCTTATGGAATGAAGGGATATTGACTTATGATGTGTCATTGAGGAAAAATTTTATGATGAAAGCTGCTTTGATGTGGACAATTAATGACTTCCCAGCTTATGGCATGTTATCAGGTTAGACGACTAGCTGGTAGACTTGCTTGTCCTATATGTATGGAAAGAACAAAGACATTTTCTCTTAGTCATAGCCACAAGATCTCCTATTTTGATTGTCACCGTCAATTTCTTTCACAAGACCATCCATTTAGGAGGAATAAAAAGGCATTCAAGAAGAACGTTGTTGAGATTGGTCCCCCTCCTCCACGTTTATCTAGTCTTGATGTCTGGAATAGGGTGGCACACTTACCAGTTTGCTATGAATTACAACAAGTAGACAATATTGCAAGATATGGTATTACACATAATTGGAAGAAACAAAGTATTTTTTGGAGGTTGTCTTATTGGAAAACCCAACTTTTACGTCATAATATTGATGTTATGCACACAGAAAGAAATGTGTTCATGAATGTGTTTGACACTGTCATGGATATCAAAGGCAAAACTAAGGATACAAACAAGGCTCGATTGGATGTAGCTGAAATATGTAATCGAAAAGAGCTAGAGTTGAAAGACATTGGACGTGAAAAACTTATCAAACCAAAGGCAACATATGCTTTCACCAAATCCCAAAGACCCTCTATTTGTAAGTGGGTTAAAGAACTTAAATTGCCAGATGGATATGCTTCCAATTTGGGTAGATGTGTTGACTTGAATCAAGGAAAGTTACATGGTATGAAAAGTCATGACTGTCACGTGTTCATGCAATGATTACTTCCAATTGCATTTGATTTGTAGCCAAAATCAATTTGGAAAGTACTAGTTGAACTTAGTATTTTCTTTAGAGAATTGACTTCCACAACACTAAATATTGAACACTTACGAGTTATGGAAGAAAATATACCTGTCTTATTGTGTAAATTGGAACAAATATTCCCACCAAGCTTCTTTGATTCAATGGAACATCTTCCAATTCATCTACCTTATGAGGCAAAGGTTGGTGGTCCAGTTCAATATCGTTGGATGTATCCTTTTGAGAGGTATGTTTACACTAACTACTCACCCTCCATTTCTAAAGTATTTTATATGTTCTTTAAAGACTCCATTTTTGTATTCTTTTTTAGATTCTTACACTCCTTAAAAAAGAAAGTGAAGAATAAAGCTAGGGTGGAGGACTCTATTTGTGAAGCTTACTTGGTGGAAGAAACATCTACATTTGCCTCATTTTATTATCCTGATCATGTTGAAACAAGAAGGACTAGGATTCCTAGAAATGTTCATGTAGGTGAAGGTTCTTCATCCCCTCCTCCTATTTCAATTTTCAACTACCCAGGAAGACCAATTGGAAAATCTCAAACATATTTTCTGCACCAAAGAGACTATGATGCTGCCGAATTATATGTTCTTCAAAATTGTGAAGAGGTTCAACCATATTTTGATTAAGATGTTTTCACTCCTCTCACATCAAAATTACTCATGTTACTTTGTGTGGTTTGAGTAATTTGTTACGTGTTTGCAGTATTTATATTGAATATTTAAGACAGCTAAATCCTAGTATTTCCGGTGCCCAAATTGACCAAGACATTTCATCCCATTTTCCTAAATGGTTTAAAAAATATGTAAGTTTTTGACTTATATGTCTTACAAATATTTATTCTGACTTACATAGTCTAATGTGTAAAGGACTTTGCTTGTGTTTAGGTTCTAAATCCAGAAAATAATATTGAAGATCCATTATTGGTTAATTTGGCATGGGGTCCCAAGAGAAAAGTTGAATCATGGCCTATGTATGTTATCAATGGATACAAATTCCACACTATTGTTTGGAGTGAAGGCATGAATTCCTGTAACTATGGTGTTTATGTACGAGGAACCAATGGTCAATTAGAGTCAGATTTTTATGGATTATTGTCTAATATTATTCAATTAGAGTATACTGGTTTGCCATTGATGAATTTAGTTCTCTTTCAGTGTGAAAGGTTTGACAATACTCTTAATATAGGAACCAAAGTAGATAATAAGTATGGAATCGTGGAAGTAAAGCAATCACAAAGATATAATAAAGCATATGATCCTTTCATATTTGCACAACAAGCAGAATAAGTTTATTAAACAAGTTATCCAGAGGGACACCGAGGTTGGTTGGGTGTAATAAAGACAAAATCTCGTAGTAGAATTATTGATAATATAGTCAGTCGAGTTGAGCATGAGACTCCATACCAAGATGATGAGCTTGTAGGACTTCAAGTAGTGCTTCGTGTTGATCCTAACTTCATTGATGATTCCCTTGCTGATGTTAATGGTGGGGGAGAAGAAATAGATATACAATTACTAAATGAAAGAAATATAGATGAAGATGAGGATGAATATATTTCAAGTGAGGATGAGATTGAGAGTGATTTTGATGATACAGATACTTCGATAATTCATGCATTAAAATTATTTTTACAATTGTTAAATTTGATTGTACACCTTTATTTAATATTGCACATATATACATATATATATATATTGATATGACTATGATTTAATTATTTGTAGTGAATGAGTGGTAAGCTAACTGACACGTTTGGGTGTAGAAAACAAAATCAGGTAATTCATTGTTTCAATTGTTTAATTTTATGCATGTTACATATGTAATAAGATCCATTTGTAGATGTCACAAAGGGGTAGAAGTGGTGGTCGTAGACCACCTCATCGTGGTGGTCGAGGTGTACTTGTTGATGATAGAGGTTCACCCAGCCCTAACTCTTCTAGTTCTGTTCGACCAAGATCCATGGAGTCTACTAATCCTATGTTTGTAGAACGCACACCTCCCTCAATTCAGCAGGAATCTCCTGTAGCTATAGTAGGAGAAACAATTCCTACTACCTTCTCTACTGAGGCGACATTTGGTCAACCTACACAAGTACCTGGGTCAGTCGCAACTGAGGTTGAGTCTGGAAATATGGTTGATCAAAGGCCATGGTTACAAGCAGATAAAGGAGAGTAAGTATGTTTTAATTTAATTATAAGTCTTTAATATGAAATTTCTTAATAATATCAATCCCACAATATGTTTCAACACAGGTTTATACTAGCAAATGGTCCTCCTGCTATAATCTCTAGAATCATCAAACAAAAATTTGATGAACCAAGTCGCACTTGGAGAAAGGTTTCACTTGAGCTTCGAGATAGATGGTTTGGAGAGTTCAAGGTAATTTGAATTATAGTTACATTAAACAATGTCATTTCATTCTTATAAATTAAATGTTTGTTGTGTATTTTTTTATGCGAAAGAGTATATATGGGATGTGGAACAAGAGCAAGCCATAAGATCTGTTTTTGATAAGAAAGGTTCTCGAATTTTAAAAAACTCAATGAACAAAGTTAGGAATGGTAAGGATACGGGGATCTGGATACCGCCAGCTGCTCGAGCATCTTTGGACTTACATTGGAGTTCTCCAGATTTCCAAAACAAGAGTGCCATTGCCAAGGCTAATCGAGCTGTTGATAAGGGTGCCTCGACTTACTGTGGGGGTTCCATATCTACTGCAGCTCACTTTGAGAAGATGGTAAGTTTATTATATTTTTATATAAGTAATTTAATACAATATATTAGACTTTAGGTAATGCATTTTGTCTCATTTTAATGTGTAGACTACGGAGTTTCAACGGGAACCAACCGTTTGGGAGGTTGTTGAGAGGACAAAGAAATTAAAGACTGGACAATGGGTCAATGAAAAAACTCGTTATCTTCTCTGTATGTTTAACATCTAAGTTATAGTTTATTATTCAATATATGTTTTCTTCATAATAATTATATTTCACTTCATTTTTAGGAACAATATATGCAGCGCAGAGAAGAAGTCCATCAACATAACTTGCGTGAAGGCTCATCTTCACAAGAGTCTCCTATTGTCTCTATTGATGATAATGAAATATACTTTTCAGTTGTTGGAGGTGAAAATAAAAAAGGAAATGTGTATGGACTTGGTACATTGAGCAAAAAGTTCACTACTACATTAGGTTCTCAATCTTCTATTACTCAAACTCCAGTACTTCATCAAATTGAACAAATGCGTGAGACTATTGAAAATTTAAATGTTGAATTGGTGACAAAGCATAATAAGGAGAAGACACTTCAAGAAGAGATGCAGGAGTTGAGGAACAACCAACGCCAACAAGATGAGCAGATGAAGCAGATGCAGCTTATTTTACAACATATTCAAATGAATAGTCATCCTACTACAAGTCAACATGATACTGACAATATACCAAAGGACTAATTTTCAATTTTATGATATTAAGACTTTGAATATTGAGTAGTTGTTTAGAAACATTTTATTTCTGTTATGACTTTGAATTGTTATTATTATGATTTGAATAATTTGACTTTAGTTCTCAAGTTTTCATTTGTGTTCTGTTTGGATCAATTAAGCAGGTACAAATTTTGCAAAATTGGATATACAAAATTTTAAACGAAAATTTTCAGATTTAGTTAGATTAGCGACCGAATTTTTGGTCGCTACAAATATATTATAATATACAATTCAAATTTAGCGACCAAATTTATTCAGTCACTATTTTTTGCGAATCGATTTAAATTATTATTTAAATAATTCAATTAATGTATTAGCGACCGATTATATCGGTCAGCTATTATTAGTAACTTTGTCTCCAATTTAGCGATCGATTTAGTATATTAATTTCGTCGCTATTTTTACGATTGATTTAGCGACCGATTTTAATTATTATTTAAATAATTTAATTAATATATTAGCGACCGAATATATCGGTCACTATTTTTTTAAAACTTTACCACCGATTTATTATATTAATTTCGGTCGCTATTTTGGTCTTTAAGGAATAAGTAACCAAATTATTTAACGACCACCTTATCGGTCGCTATTTTGCGACCGAAATGTAACAAAAATATAACCAAATATATCGGTCGCTAACAAATTAGCGACTTGACCTTTTGCGACCAACCATTTCGGTCGCTAATTTCGGTCGCTAACAGAATAGCCACCGATTTTTTGCCATTAGTGACCGATTTTTTGCCATTAGCGACCGATTTTTTCGGTCGCTAATAGTATTTTTTCTTGTAGTGATTCATATAGCTGTGCTGTGTTTGTTAGTTACTGAAATTACCTTTACGGGTCCGTTTGAGTAGTGCAGTGCCTCTAGCAAGGAGCTCTTGGTTGCAGGCACCCAAAAAATTGTCACCATTCGTAATCTCCCCACTATCACTGGTGCTAGAATTACTGTTGTTGCTTTTACCACAAATTCCAATCCCTACGCCTCTCTCTAATGGAGTCACTGCAGTGATATTCCACACCTCCTTCAATGCTCTTGCTTTCAAGGTCGCTGCCCCACGTAGAGCTGCATATTAAAGGATCACATTCACGTCCTTCAAATATACAAAGAGAGAGAAATACATAACAAGACTATTACTAGTTTGTTACTATCTCTCACTACCAATGTGTACAAGTTCCTTTTGAACCAAGGGATCAATCAACAATGAAACTACAGATCCTAGTTCATTCTTTACTGTAGAAGCAACTTAATTAGCCTTCACTGAACATTATGCGACTCATTTCTCATTGTATCTACTTTCGTTAAGAGTTGTAGCTTAATGATTTCTTTATATTAGTAAGAGTAAAATGTGTTTCATTTGATATCCCTTAAAATTTGATAATTAGAACTAATTTTAATCCTCATATTAAAAACACGGTTTTGGTCCATGTATTCTTTAAATGCGACGGATTTCAACATGAACTTAACTTCATTTTGACTTCCAATATATAATAAAAAAAAAACAACGAGTAAACCACCAACTGTAAAATTCAAGGACTAAAATCAATTTTGATCAAATCTTAATCCATGTTTTAACCTTACAGGTTAGTAACAGTAGAAAAAATAAACATTACCCTTACACTTTAAAACAATTTTACACTCTTATCTAAATATAAGTTATCGTGTTGATAAATTTGTTCCTAATTAGTTAGCAGTAATTTCTAAAGGATTTTAGTACATGATCATTAAACTCGTACTAAAGCAGAAATAAACTTTACCGGTGGCAGCTGCAGCTGTAAGCGTTGTGATATCATCATGAGAACGGACATTGACAGCAGAGCTCACCACAGCAGCAAGGTGATCTCTCTCAGCTCCCATTGCTTCAGCTGCCTCTACACACTGAGCAGCAACTAACGTGGCCGCAGAAGCCACAGACACGGCCATCTTCTCATCCTTGGTACCCGCAGATGTGGCTGCCGTTGCGGCAGTGACAGCTGCAACTGCAGCTGCCACGGCAGCAACAGAAATTGCAGCATGCAGTTGAGCATTATGGGTTCTGTTTTCTTCTTTCTTCTTTTCTTTTCTCTCTTTCAACCATCTTCCAACTGTTTTAGGTCCGGAACAAGGAGTGCCAGTACCTGTAGCACCACTCATGCCTCGTCCACCAATGAATAAGGGATGAATGGAGTTGTTTGCCCGAAAAAACTGCAGTAGATTGATGAAGTCTAGCATTATTAATCTCTCTATCCTTGGAATTATTTAACCTTAAAAAATTGTTCCATCTCAAATGAAGAGAACGCTGACAATCTTCAATTGTTCGTGGTTAATTTGCATGTCATTGGCATGCATGTCTTTTCCATGCTACTTCGAGTAGTTATTATTTTCATTCTTTTTTTGTCTTGAGAGTGTTGGCTAAATTGATTTTGAATAAAGTTAATTTGATTAAACTTAAATTTTTTTTCCATAAATATAAAAATTATCTAAAAGTTGTTTAACTTCAGAATCAATTCTAGACTTATAAATTAATTATTTACAACTCATTCAAAAATAACATAACTGCTATGTTGCCGTGATTAGGAAGAATTTAAGTCAACCAAACATGCCCTTTATCAGTTTCTGTGTGATGTTTCATTTCATGGTTCCTGTGACAAAGATATGAAAATTACACATATTTAGGACTTGAGAGAATAAATCCTACTAGGCTTTTCCTGTGCTAACTCCATGCTTTGATTTCTTTCTAGTAAAAAGGTCAAATTGAGCTTTTTTCTGTCTACCAAGGAAAATTTCCAAAATGAGAAGATTGTTTTGTTTGCGTGAATGCTGAGACAAGGTACAATGGACAGTCAAAATGTTTGTCCTGTTGTGAGACAATCAGCAGACAGGTAAGGTAAGTTGACTAGAAACCATATCAGCAACAACAGTAACGTGCGTAGTTACCCACTTCAACCGTTCAACACTCAGCTGGGCCCATCCAAAGGTTACTCATATGCTGAAATTTTTTATTTGTTAAATGAAAAGTCATAACCCCACCACAACTTTAGGCTCTAGCTCCCTCTTTAGTAGGGGTGATAGTGGGTGAAATAAAGTAGAGTTGATCCTGACTCATGGAAAACCCATGAGCAGCAAGCACCAAACGCCACCATTAATGTGAAATTTATTGTTGAATTCAATAGCTATGAACGTATATCTCTCTTCCATGCAGCTATATGGAAACTAAAATGAGTCATGACTAGCAGGTGAACCCGACGGGGCCCTCAAGTTCCTTTCTTTTGTATATTATTTTTACATTTTTTTCTTAAGGATGGCAGGTGAACATGATACCCTCCTAATGAAGGGCAAGCTTTATAAAAAAAAAAAAAGTATTTTCTACAATTATTCATAAACAGGAAAAAAATACGTGAGCAAACAGGTAATGTGACACCTAAAAGCAGATAAAAAAGATCAAAGTGTGTCTTTAAAAAAAATATAACTTACAAAACTTAATGTAAGTACAGACAATAGCAAACAATCTTTTCCATATTAAAACAACAAAGTAAACGTCCCCACATGGATATTATCGAGATCAATTAAACGTGTTTGAAATCTATGTTTGAGGCTAATTTAAAATCTATTATTACATACGTAGCATAGTTTTGGGAACCAAGATCCAGCAGCATTCAAAAGGGAGATTGGGAAGAGGAACAAGAACAAAAGTAATAGAATAGTTACAAAAATATTATTGTACCTGGGAGAAAGTAAGAATTGCTGTAGCTGAGGGGTCCACCTGGGTGGAAAAGAAAGAGGAAAGGAACAGAGAGATACCTTGACAACATCGTCAAACTCGTCAGAAGGAGAGAATGGTGGACTGTCCGTGCCGGTTAGAGAAGCACCGCCATTCAAAGGTTCACTGCTGTGAGACAGTCTACCTGACGTTAATGGCGACACTTCCTGTGTCACACACATCACATATTCAATTATACGTTTTCAAACCAAAACGGGGTGATATAAAGAAAAAACAAAAATAAGCAAAATGACTAAGTCCCTTGGAGCCCAAAAAAAAAATGTGGTTTTTGTATGAAAGAAAAAGAATGTGAGATGGTGAACACCTCTCTAGTTGACTGTGACATTATGCGGTCAAGGACGAGCTGTGAGGTCGAGGAGGAAGCAAAAGAGAACTGGTTGCTGCACATGGTTGTTGAGAATTCCTCTGACTGAGCAGAAGAAGTTTCCGCGGAAATGGAGTTGGTGACACAAGAGGGTATAATAGGAGGCTTGGAAGGTATGTAAGAAGAAGGAGGTGGTGGGGGTGCAAGGGCTTTAGAGACCTCAAGAGCAGAGGCACTCCATGATCTTGACAGAAACTCCATCGGTACTCTTGGGCTCTCTGGCAAATGAGTACCAGTTCTGGTTTTGTGGAACTCATTTCGGCCACAATTCATTATGAACTTGGGTTCCTTGTCTGTGGTCTTACAAGTTTGAAGCTTAGAGAGGTGGCTTGGTTTCCTCAAGGGGTGGTATATGTAGTGGAATCTTGAAGGAACCAGGAGTGTGTGTGTAAGAACATGTTTAATGGTACATTTTCTTTTTGTTCTTTAGTCATTTTCAGTGGGGGTTATTATATACATCAGATTTTAAAATTAGTAACGCTTTAATGAATAAATTGTTCACGAATTTCAAATGGATGTTTATACTTTGTGGTAGAAAGGAAATAATATTTCAGTAGGTGTTTGGTTGAGCATTACGTATCTACATTTATCTACATCTAAAACTCACCTTATATTAAAAGCAACAATAAATTATTTCACCAGTCCACATCCTCATATAAGAATTGTTTTAATACCATGGTTTCTCAATCAACCCCACTCTAATAGTATTTCAAACTAAAGATTTTGTTTTTACCTCTATGAACCATTTAAGATTTTTTTTTTTGTATTGGAATTGCTCTAACGGTTTGTTAACAAAGAAAAAAAAAACACTTTCTGTAAAATATAATAGATAAAAATAAAGAGGAAAAACAATATGTGAATAAAATGAATAAGATATAGGATAAATTTAGGGGTATTTAATTTAAGATAAATAAAAAGAAATAGAGATGGGAGAATCTAAAATTAATAGTGAATTAATAAGGTGAATTTAATAAACAATAAAGATCAGAGCAAAATAAGAAATACACCAATTGTCAGCTCATCCTACAAAACGACATGTAAATGGGTGTCAATCTCATAACACATTATGCAAAATCAATTACACAATCATACAAACTCTATTTAAGTACGTGGTGTTCATTTATTGTCATTTTTATTAGAAATAAATTTGAGTAGGATTTGTTATTTTTCTATTTTCTTTTCATCCTATTTCATGCGTAGCAAATAGCCTCATCATATCCCCTCCTATTTGCTGTCATTCTTTCTATTTCTTTATCTTCTTTTTGCCATGAAACAAAGTGAAAGAGAATATTAGCTAAATTTGCGAAGAAAAAATGAAATATAAAAAAGTTGATTTTTAGAATAAAGCATACTTTTTTTTATTCAAATTAATTTTTTTTTACAACTCGGACATTTTATAATGATAAATGGTAATGTTCTGAGGGCAATGTGCGGGCCGCAGGTGATAAAGTGGCTTAAGTGCAGTGAGGAGCCTAACACCATGCGAAGTACTTTGATGTGAAGTTCATACTGGAAATGAAATACTGTTTTCTGCTTTGTGCTCGACATCAGAGACTAGGGCGTAGGGAGAATTGAGTGACAATGTCATCTTAGTACAATATTTATAGCTCCTCTCGCAGATCCTAACATTTTATTGAGCTATAATTAGTGACTCATTCACCTATCATTACCAAGCAATAATAATAAATAATGTTCATCATTCGTGCTTTATGTATAACAATTCACGTGAAAATAGCAGTGGACAAGCATATAACATTAAATTATTAATACTATCATTACAAAATAAGGGCAAGGAATCTAGTCGAATGCCTTTTCCCAAATAATGACTCAATACAAAAATATTTTCTAATGGGCTAGAGCCTAGAAGGAACTTAATTATGAAGACAAAAACAAAAAACACATGATTAGGGGCAAGTTCTGGTAAGGTAATAATTGCGTTAATAACATTCATAATCTTGCTTACGTACAAATCGTATCACTTAAGAATGGGAACTGTTGCACCATTAATAAATGATTCACAAGGACCATAACAAAGTAAATTCCCAAACCAGTACCATACACATGAATTAACATGTAGACATTGCATATGGTCATTGAAATCAAAGTTCTAGTATCAGTAATATAGGGAAGATTCGATCAAAGTAGCAAAGACACAACATGAATAAAATCCCTGCAGGCATCCCTGCCTTATGGTTAGACATCAATTTTATTCCTTGTTTGAGAGTAAAGTAGTTTCCTACTTTGCTTTCAGAACAAATTGAAATTCTGACGCTAGACCCAGTTCCCTCAATAGGTATCACAGAATAAAAATATCGAAACCTAGTTAGAAAAGTAGAAGTAAGATTTTGAGTTTCATCTGGTTATGGATTGCATTAACAAATATGAGCGTTACTAGTTTGAAGAGTTTATAAATAGGACCATTTTAAGAAGGTAATGTCGAGCTATACAGTGGACAACGGTGTTCCTTCTTGTCGTAGTGTTCCTTCTTGTCGTAGGATTTGGTAACGTCCATGACCGACAAGTTAGGCAGTCCAAACCAGTTTTAGCAGGAACAAATTTTTCCAGAGTTGAGTTGGACACAAAAGCTATGTTCTAGAAGAGGACCTGAGTTAAATTGCGCGTGAATAGAGACGTCATCACTCATCAACTGCTGTTTTCTTAATTTTTTCGGCCACGGGCACGAACACGATCTCAATCCCCGTCTCATAATGCTCTGAACAAAGAAGAAAAGAAAAAGACTGTGAGAAGCAGCCTTTGCTTTTTTGTTTTGGAGCATTTTGTTCTGCTCTTCATTTATAACTGACAAAAGTGGAAATATTGTTCCTTTTGCCTCGAATTCTCATTGACGATTGTTCCCCTTGAATTTCAATTGCATTCAAATGCGCTTTCAAGTTATTTTTCAGAAAATTATTCCTACTCAAATTTGCTTTTTTAAGTCAACTTTGGTTACCCTTGAGGACCACTATGAATGAAAAAGAGATCCCTATGTAAGTGGCTACTTCGTTGTACTAACGGATGCATAAATAGGCTCCCTTTCTCTTTTCTTTTTTTCTTTCCGCCTCGTCTTAAAAGAAAATAAGAAGTGTGATTTTTTTTTTCTTTCCTTTACAAGAGGACGACTCCATGTACAACATCCACATTCATTTGTTCCAGACCAATTATAAATTTATAAAGACTCCTTTATGTACGCCTGAAACGTTGCTCTAGTGAATGCATGCAGGTTTTTGGTTTTGGTTTAACTAAGCCAAAGTTATGGGATGAATGAAAGCAAAAAGACCGAGAAGCGAACCTTCCCTGGCAGATACATCCTGGCATAACGTGGGAAGGCCGAAAGAGTGAGGGCATTATTAAATGCATCTCCATTCTTTATCGGCTAGCAGCAGCAAGATAAAGCAGTCTTTCAGTTGCATGATGGCCACACTGTCCTTGACTAATTCAAGGCCCAAAAGGATCGCCTCCACTCCAACCCATCTCAAGGATTACACTACCTAAAGATCCCACCATTGCAACAAACTCTTGAGTCACATTACTCTGTTTTTTAAGGTATTGTTAGAAATTTTTAAGGTTTCGTGTATATGTATTTTTGATATATTATGTGGGTATATATTTTATTTATGTGTTCTATGCATATATAGAGTAAAAATATTACAAAATATCAAATATCAATAATATATCAATCATAATTGCCCAAATCAAAATAATAATTTAATATATTTTTATCTTCTCTCTTAAAAGATAATAAAATCTTTTAATACTTAATTTAAATAAAAGATAATAAAGTAATATTCTCAACATTCCTCCTTACTTTAATATCTATTTATTTGAATTTGATATTTTTTCTTTTACTTTTCTTATAAATTTTCCTCATTTTTTGTTTGTATTTCTTGTCATCTTCCTTTTTGTGTGGGATCAAATCTCCGTTCAACTTCATTTTCTTCATCAAAATATTTCTTCCTTTATCAACTTCATCTCCTTTGTCTCTTTCAAACTTCTTTATGGTAGTACCGTTGACTATTTGATAAACGTTGAAAATGGTTTCTTCATCTACACCTTTATTTTCCTCCTTAACATCAAATTCCTTCAAGAAATCTTCTTCATGCTTTTTCTTTGACTTTTCTTTTATATCTTTGTTTGTAATCATCTCTTCTTTCATCAAATCTATAGTGAAACTTTTTTCTTTCATGTGAACTTTAAATATTTTCAAGTTATTTGTATCTTTAATCACATAAAGTTTGTGTCCAAAAGACACCTTATAACTTTTCTCCAATAATTGAGCAATACTTAACAAATTATGATTAATATCAGGAACATATAAAACATTAAAAATTCATTTTATACCTGAATGACTTTTAACTGCAATTATTCTCATACCTTTCACGTCCATTTGTTCTCCTTTACCGATTCTCACTTTAGAAATATGTGGTTCTTTGAACTCTCTAAAAAATTCTCGATCATGAGTCATATGGTTTGTACAACCACTGTCTATAAGCTAACCTGTGGATTTGTTGATTGTAGAGCATGTTGATGCAAGGAGAAGTACCTCTTCTACCATATCCTCTATAACTTGAACGACTTCCTCTAGTTGTGATTTGCATATCTTTTCTATATATCCCAATTGACCACATTTTCGACATTTCACATCAGGCCTCCATCAACACTTGTTAGGTGTGTGATTATTTTTCTTGCAATAAGGACAAACACAAAATACTTGTGATTTTGTACCTCTGTTGTTCTTGGCTTGGACAGAACCTCCACCATGATATAGTAAAGAACATTCACCAGCAACATGATCTCTTCTCATCAATCTCCGTTGCTCTTGCGCTTGTAAAGCATGTAGCACTTCTATCAAAGTAATATTAGACAAATCTTTTTGTGTTTTCCAATGATGTAATAGATGTTTCATATCTCTCTGGCACAATTACCAAAATTTTCTCAACTATTCTGGAATCAGAAAATTTCTTGCCTAACAATTTTATTTTGTTAGCAATACCCAACAATTTGTTTGAGTATTCATTAATTGTCTCAGACTCTTGCATCTTTTGTATTTCAATTTTCCTTATCAAGTTTAGAACTTTCATACCTCAAATTTTCCCATCCCCTTCATATTGATCTTTCAAATAATCCCAAATTTCTTTGGGTGACTTTAGTGTCATGATTCTAGTGAGGATCATTTGTGAAACACCAGCAAACAAACATCATTTAGCTTTTGTCTTTCTCGTTTTTCTTTCTTTGTGAAATTTCATTTCAGTTATGGTGGGATTTTCAGGTAGTTGATCAGCAATATAATCTTCTTCTACAACTTTCCATACATCCAATCCTTCAAAATAGGATTGCATTCTCACAGCTCATACGTCATAATTTTCGCCATAAAAAATTGGAATAGCTACTTGTGAAAAAAAAAATTCTCCTTCCATTGTATCGAACCAAAGCTCTGATACCAATTTATTGGGAATTTTTAAGGTTTTGTGTATATGTATTTCTGATATACCATGTGTGTATATATTTTATTCATATACTTTATGTATATATAGAGTAAAAATATTACAAAATATCAAATATCAATAATATCTCAATCATAACTTCCTAAATCAAAATAATAACATAATATCTTTTTATCTTCTCCCTTAAAAGATAATAAAATCTCTTAACATCTAATTTAAATAAAAGATAATAAAGTAATATTTCCAACGTAAATCACACAGACTTTTCCACCACAATCATTACCTCCCTCTCGCCCCACTGATCATCGTATTCACCTTCTCCCCAACTCCACACCGGTCAACATCAAACCGTATCGATACCCACACTCACAAAAATGTGAATTGGAAAAATAGATCGAAGAGATGCTTAATACGTCCTTGATTCAACCAAGTCGGAGTCCATTTTCTTTGCTTGTATTATTGGTGCGTAAAAAGGATGGTAGTTGGCGATGTTGTGTTGATTACAGGGCTCTTAATGCTATTACTATCTGTGATCGCTTTCCTATGCCCACCATTGATGAGCTTTTGGACAAGCTTGATGGTGCAACCTGGTTTTCTAAACTTGACCTCCGACAGGGCTTTCACCAGATCTTGATGCATCCAAACGAAATTGCGAAGACCGTTTTTTGCACACACCAGGGACACTATGAGTACAAAGTGATACCATTCGACCTCTGTAATGCTCCTTCAACTTTCCAAGTAGCTATGAATGACCTTCTCAGGCCATTTCTCCGTTGTTTTGTTACATTATTTTTTGACGATATTCTTGTGTATAGTCCTTCCTTCCCACAACATACCTCACATTTAGAACATGTCTTCCACTGTTTATTGGAAGGTCAACTTTATCTCAAACCTTCCAAATGTTTGTTGGCAGAAAAGCAATTGGAGTATTTGGGACACATCATCTCTGCAGCTGGAGTTCAACTTGATCCATCAAAGATTTAGGCAATGCTAGATTGGGCCCCCCCTTGCAACGTCAAAACCCTACGTGGCTTCTTAGGCCTTACCGGTTTTTATCGAATGTTTGTCAAAGGATATGCCACCATTTCCTCTTCGCTTATTGCCTTACTTCGCAAGGATGCTTTTCTTTGGACACCAGAAGCTCAAAATGCATTTGATGCCCTCAAGCAAGCCATGACTCAAGCTTCAATGCTTGCTTTATCGGATTTCTCAGTTCCTTTCACCATGGATACAAACGCTTCCGGTATAGCTATGGGCGCAGTTCTCATGCAAAACAATCACCCAGTTGCATTTTTTAGCAAGCCATTATACTCAATTACATGTCATCACTTTTGCAGTAAAGAGGTGGCGCCAATACCTTCTGGGGCACCCCTTTGTCATCAATACTGATCATAAAAGCCTGAAAGAGATCCTATCCCAAGTGATTCAAACTCCAGAACAAAAACATTATCTTTCCAAATTATTGGGGTATGAATACAAGGTTCACTACAAACCAGGCCCCCACAATGTTGTTGCTGATGCACTTTCTAGACGTCCGGACACTCCAACTAGTATGTATTTCACCCTTTCCATGCCTAACTTTATTTTTATGGATCAATTGAGGCAATTTGTGGTTGCTAGCAGTTCCTATAATACTTTACTTCTCCGTATTCAAAATGAACCTGTTACTCTTCCAGATTATAAGTTACATAATGGTTTAATTTTATTCAAGAATCGTTTGTGGCTTGATCCTAGTAATAGTTTTTTCCTTAAGCTTGTGGATGAATATCACAGTACCCCACTTGGTGGTCATATGGGCATCACAAAAACAGTGGCCAGATTATTGGCCAATTTTTATTGGGAAGGTCTACATAAAGATGTTAAACTTTTTATCCAGCAGTGCACCACTTTCCAACAAGTGAAATCAGATACCCTCAAACCAGCTGGTCTTTTGCAACCCCTACCTGTGCCCATGACTGTTTGGGAAGATCTATCCCTTGATTTTATTATCGAATTACCCCCTTCTCAGGGATTCACTATTATTTTGGTTATTGTAGACAGATTCTCTAAAGGTGTTCATTTGGGACCATTGCCAACACAATATTCTGCTTCTAAGGTGTCTCAGTTATTTTTGGACATTATTTGTAAATACCATGGCATCCCTCGCACTCTTGTATCTGACCGTGACCCCATATTCATCAGTAAGTTCTGGCGTGAATTATTTCGTCTTTGTGGTACTAAACTTCGAATGAGTACATCATATCACCCAGAAATGGACGGGCAAACTGAGGTGTTTAACGGAGTTTTAGAACAATACCTCCACTCTTTCGTTCATTCCAACCCTTCGCAGTGGTCCAAATATTTGGCCCTAGCTGAATGGTCTTATAATACTTTCGTTCATTCCTCCACTGGGTACTCACCTTTCCATATTATCTATGGCAAGTCTGCCCCATCTTTGCCAAATTATTTCTTGGTTCTTCTACCATGGAAGTTGTTGATACTTTGTTGGCATCATGTCATTCGATGTTAGTACAGTTGCATAAGAAACTACTCAATGCTCATACCTCTATGAAGCTTTATGTTGATGTCAAACAACGTGATATAACTTATGAAATAGGCGATTTGGTGTATGTCTATCTCTGCCCATACCGACAACGGTCTCTCTCTTGTTCCACTTATAACAAGCTTTCCAAGAGGTTTTATGGCCCCTATAAAATCTGAGCCCACATTGGTTATGTTGCTTACAAATTGGATTTACTAGTTGAATCCAAAATACATCCTATTTTCCATTGTCCGTTGCTGAAAAGACACCATGGCACATATCCCAGCATCACTCCTTTACCTACTAAGGCATTCAACAACCAACCCATCATTCGACCCTTGGCAATTTTCGCAACTCACATAGATACCTCCACAAGTCCTTCATGAAAACAATGAGGGAGAGATTGATGGAAATGTCCCTACATTCCTAAGAGATGATTTTGATGATGATTCAAGACAACTACATTCAAGTCAACATCATTCAAGATGAATTAAGGACAAGTTGAATTTATGACAATGTGAAACATTTCCCTACATGCCCAAGATATGTTTTTGATAAAGATGATGATTCAAGCAAGACCAAGATGATTCTTAAAGACTAGATAGAGTCTTAGAATACTGGATATGGAGGTACAACTTGATGAAGTAATATTATGCATAAGCCTCCAAAGCACAAGTGTGATAAAATTCATAACATGATATTTTTCACCGTCATAATCAATTATGATGCATCAAAAATAGAAAAATGATTTTCTGTCATAATTAATTATACTAGTAACATAATCAATTATGACAATTCAAATTTGAAAAATATATCTATTTTGAAGAATAAATGTTTTTTAATATATCCTGATTTTTATTCACAAAAATATTAATGTCCAACGGCCATTTTTTGATGTTATTTTTCTATTTAATTAAGTTTTGATGAAAAATAAAAAACACATCATTACAGAATTCAAAAATACAATTTACATTCAATCAGTTTTGAGAAAAGAATTATGAGCAATGCAATAGAGATATTTTACACCTTCTGAAAAAACTCTCTTCTCTACTGTCTTCTGTGCTTTCATTATTAATCACATTTGTTCTTAGAGATTGACATTCTACATGCTTCTACAATTTGTTGTCTCCATTACATAGGTATAACTGTTCTTATTTTTATTACATTCATCCTTTGTGTATTGGTGGTAAAAGAGGTGTTTTTCATCTCTAGTGTGATTCTAGGGAGGTGTTCATCCTTAGTGGGATTCTAAGGAGGTGTTTTCATCATTTAATTTGTTCAAAGGAGGTTTTCATCCCTAGTGTGATTCTAGGGAAATGTTCATCCTTAGTGGGATTTTAAGGAGATGTTTTTTCATTCTTTGATTTGTTCAGAGCAGGTGTTCATCCCTAGTGAGATTCTAGGGAGGTGTTCATCCTTAGTGAGTTTCTAAGGAGGATATTGTTTTTTTAATTAGTTTACTTTTTACTAGTTCTTCTACTGAGTTGATTGTAATTTGTAAATTGAATTTGAAAGATAGTGAATTGGGAATCACTCGTGTTAAGAGTTGACTGGGAACTAGATATAGGGTTGGCTATATCCGAACCAGTATAAATCTCTGTGTGTTCTTCTCTTTCCCTTATCTCTTTATTTTTTCTTGATTATATTATCGCTTCTGTTTTATCTGTATTCAAACAAATTATTGACTTACAAATAAATTTTTAATTTGACATCTATTTTAATTTGTGTATCTGTTCACCCCCTTCTAGATGTCATTTGTCTAACACTTCAACCAAACTAGTTCTGGTTCAATGGTATGGGCTCTCACCCGATGACACCAGTTGGGAAGAATGGGAACATCTCAGATTCGATTATCACCTTAAGGACAAGGTGTTTTTTCCAGAGCCGGATGTTGTTAGCAATCAGGCCACACTTCCCTTAGCTAATTCAAGGTCCAAAAGGATCACCTCCACTCCAACTCATCTCAAGGATTACACTACCTAGAGATCCCACCGTTGCAACAAACTGCTAAATCACATTATTTTGTTACTAGATATTATGCTATATTTGATGAGTTGTTATTCTATTAGATTTTATTCCTAACACCATCGAATTCTAACTATATTTGGCTATATAGCCTATTTCAGATGAATGAATCAGCAAACTTGAAATAAAAAAAAAATATTTCTTCTTCTTTTACTATATTTTCAGGGGTTCCCTTAGTCATCAATTAATGAACAAAACATTATAACATCTCGTAATCTTTTTCGGCCGTTTTCTTTTCTTTTTCTTTTATAATTCCTGTAGGGAGTCCAGGATTAGGAACAAAATTGAGAATGTCACATGCAGGTAACCACTTGAATCAACATAATCTAGGTATGAAATGGACAAGTAGAGAGGAATAGACAAAAAGGTAGGATAAGGTATAGCATTATATGTTCCCTTTTAAAGATTTTTTTTTTTTTTCACTGCTTTATTCTCAGTTTTAGAATATCAGTTTAGAAATCAGGAAAAGCAGTTACAGTTTAAAGTAATATTTTTTATAATTTATAAAATTTAAAATAAAAAAGGGAAAACAATAAGCGATTTTCTCTAGACTAGCTGGTCAAATTTCTCCACTATTGAGCAGCTGCTCAAACATATTACCACTGCCCTGTCTATCTCTTGTGGCAAATATATGATTTTTCTAAAAATAAAGGTACGGTAATACGTAATGAGTGAGGTTTAGCTTATCAATCTCATCTTTGACAGAGGATATACTTTGAATCAGGACTAACCAGAATCTGGTCACCTATTTGATTGCAAACCGCTACCACCATAATACTGCTTTGTTGTTTCACGGGAGAACTCAGCAAAAGTCATCCCTTCCTTCAATCGAGATGAAAGAGGGGGAACTATTTTGTTAATTTCTTGACTTAGATTATCATTATCCTGCCCAGACTGCCGTTGCTCCTCATCAGAAGCGACTAAACACTGACCATGGAACCCGTGGAAGGAGGAATTTGCGTGAGGATAATCTGCGATAGAGAATGTTTTAGTCCATGCAGGCTGCAGAAACACAACAAAAGTTTCTCTGCTCAAATTTCCAAACTTGGAAGGTCTATGAACTGAGTGCAGGGTCGCACGAAGCTTCCCCTTTGAGATTATATCAGCAGCTTCCCCAACTTGAATGATAAAACTTTCTGGAGGGGCCTTCACCATGATGGCCCTTCTCCTATTAGGATCATATATCTGCAAGCATGTATGCCCAGTTGGCGATTGACATTCATCAAAACAAGATGAGGGAAATGGGTTTCCCGTTTCACTTGCCTCTGAATAAGATGGCAGAATAAACAATGGAGTCGTTAGAACAGTGAATATACCATAATCATAATGCCATTGCTGCCACAAATTTGAATGAATTCCACCCGAATTCACATCACAAGCAATTGAATTCAACTCTGACCCTTTCAATGGTTTCACAGTAACAGCACCTCTCTTACTAGTTGCTCTGCTCCTTTCATGTTGTTCAAGGAGTAGAGCATCTAAATGTGAATGATAATGAATGAGTCTCCCTTTAGCCGCACATGAATCCAATAAACTCAGCTCTAACTCATTGCCACCAATAGCATTGTCACATATTCGAGCAAGGCAAAGCCCCAGCTCCATCATGCAAAACCCTAGCTCTTGGAAACAACTTCCCAGATTCTCGAATTCAGTACCGCAGCACTCGCTCACTGTTTGTTCAACAAGTGGAGATTTGGCATATTTCAGTTGCATAGCAAACGAGGACACACTCCTATCAGGGTTTCTGAGAGGAACGTCACCACCCAAGTTATGCTCCTAGAAAGAAAGCATGCAATGCAAGCACAATGAGCATCCCTACAAAAACTGAATTGATTTTAAACCTAAACCCTAGGATGATGTTTATGTGCAGCAATGCATCAGAGTCAGAACATTACAGTGAGAAATCACATATACATAAGACGCAGAATTACCTTGAGAACGAGTTTTCGGGTTTCTCGGTGGAGAAGAGCGAGGCTCCGAGCGAGGGGGAGAAGTTGTGAGCGGAGGTTGGATGCGTTGGGGACGCCGGTGATGGCGAGTAGGCCTGGCCCACTGGGCCCTAAGGCTTCCATTATTGAATCCACTGTGGATGAAGTTGAAGGGGAACATAAGTCTGAGTATTCAAGCTCGTATAGATCTATCGTCTCTGCTTCCTCCATCTCCATCTCTTGCAGTTGCGTAAACAGAGGGAGCGAGAACGAAAGCTTGGGAGGACGACAATGATTCTATGGGCCTGGGATCCAGTGCAAAATTTGTATTGGGCTTATTTTCAACTCAAGCGTGGCAATTGCTCCCTGGACCCCATATTTTCCATCTGCACCCGGTATTTTCCTGACCCACTGACCCGTTGTTCCTTTCATCCTTCGTAAAAACCAATACCTTGTAATGGCTTCATCTTCAAATCAGGAAACGCTACTTGATGAAGCAAATAAAAGCTATGGAAACCAACATCAAAGAAAACTGTGTTGCACCCAATAAAGTTGATGCTCTTCGTAGCGGAAGCAAGGGTCCAAACTCTTCAGAACGAGAGATATCTAATTTAACCCGGAAGAGGTGAGAATTGTAGGCACCTGTACATCATAAAGAAAGACAAAATAAAATACAGGAGGAAGCTAAAGCTGGACATAATTAGAACAGCAATGACGGATGAACCTACGATGGGAAAGCAGACAGGATTAAACAAGCGACAAGGTCGGGAAGGTGCGAGACATGCGTCGGGGGAACGAACTGCTCGTCCATCATATTATGATTTAAACAGCAAAATATTAGAAACTATGACATTTTTCATTCATTAAATAATATATGTTTAGGATTAAACAATAGCCTGATAATAGAGTGGCGACATGTCAAAATTCCATTATTCTTAACAGAGCTTATCATTATCAACGTTATGTTGCACCTGACTACAAACACGACTTAACTCATGTCCCTTAAACAAAATTTCAAATTCAAACTCAATAAATAAAGGAACTCCTTTAGATATGCCCTAATTGATGTGAGCCCATGTCTAATTAAAAATTAACAAATATGGATAAAAAATTTAAAAACATTCCATGTAAAACACAAAGATATTCATTACATAATAAAAACTATTTAAAATAAATGAATTATTCTTTCTAATAATCACATTTTAGAAAGATATTTTATTTATATCATAATTTTGTAAATGAATAATTTTTATTAGACATTTAAGTGAATTAAGCTCGTTGGATTTATTGAGGCTATAATGCATCATTGAATGAGAATGTTGGGATTGAAAAATATCACTTACAATAAAAGATTGATAGTCTCAATTTTATATAAATAATTCTAAAACATTTTTTCGAAGAAAACATCTTGACTTTTTGATACGAGATTAAGCAAGACAATAAAAGATGATGATGAGGGACACGTGGCACATATTTCGATTTATGTGATGACAGAAATTGGTTAGTTAAGACGCAGCACTCGTGAGAAGTGCAAAATGTGAAAAATGCAGATCAAGGAAAATAGGAGCATATAAGGAGTGGAAGATAATAATAAAGGGGAACAGTATCTTGTGAATATTTTTCTATTCTTTGTCCTTCTTGTACGGGCCACTCTATTGTGAGGAGTTGGTTAAACCTTTTCTCGTCTGGAATTCTCTGATATTTTGTATCCTTGTTTACTTCCATTTGTTGGGATTATTAATATCAAAAGAGGCATTTCTTATAATTCTTTAGTGCTGGTTATTGTTATTATACTGAGAGCCACACCAATTGGTGCTTTCGTTATCCTCCCCCATGGCTGAAAATACCCGATTGAAAGAGGTGGTAGCAGATATTCGCAAACTCCAAGAAGCTATGGTGTTGCAAG
Source organism: Sphenostylis stenocarpa (assembly GCA_963425845.1). NCBI lineage: Eukaryota > Viridiplantae > Streptophyta > Magnoliopsida > Fabales > Fabaceae > Sphenostylis > Sphenostylis stenocarpa. The sequence continues at coordinate 42,028,483 of OY731404.1, read as the reverse complement.
CAACTCAAGATTATGCTCGTATTGCCCAATTGGAGCAGCAACTTGATATTTTAACAAAATCAAATGACACCAACCGTATGGATCGTTTATGGATACCCTTACTCGATCGATGGATGCCATTTCTCGTTATTTAAAGCAGGTTGTTCATCCATTACATGGGATGGGTAATACACTTTCCCTTCCTTCGATGAAACTGGATTTTTCGAAATTCAAAGGCACTGAACCGTTGAACTGGCTATTTCGTGCGGAAAAATTCTTTGCTTTATACCAAACTCCTGGGTCTCAGCGGTTATTAATTGCTGCCATTTCATATGGAGGGGATGCTGGACTCTGGTTTCAAATTCTCCAACGTTTTAATCTTCTTTCAAACTGGCAAGCCCTCACCCAGGCGGTGGAAGCTCATTTTGGGTCGTCCCCCTTTGATTCACCCTGAGTAGCTCTGTTCAAGTTGGTTCAAACCGAATCTGTTTAGCACTATTATCATCAATTCGAGACTCTTGCTACTCGTGTGGAAGGTCTTCCAGATACAACACTGTTAGACTGTTTTATTGGTGGGCTCAAACCTGATATTAAACGTGAAGCCATCGTCCGCGAACCATCATCGTTGATTAGGGTTGTGGCCCGTGCAAAACTTTATGAGGAGAAGGTATCCTCTGTCACCCACATATCCAAAACCTGTTATTACAACTCGGTCCAATACCAAGCTAGACAGCCCAATTCACTTCTGGGCCTATTACTCAACCCTTCGACACCAGCCGCTTCTGCCACTAAGGCTACCATCAAATGACTGTCCCCAGCAGAAATGCAACTACGACGTAAGTGGGGAATCTGTTATACGTGTGATGAGAAATTTACCATTTTTCATCGATGCTCTAATAGCCAACTATTGTCAGAATGGCACACTAGAATATTTGTATTTATAGACAAAAATTAAGAAGGGTGAATTGGTTTCTTAAACAAAAATTAGAGTTTTAAAATTTTTCCCTTCCCAAATTCCACCGATTAAAATGCTGTGTAAAGTAAATAGAGAAGGGATAGAAGATTACACAGTCGATTTATACTGGTTCGGATCAAAAGACCTTACGTTCAGTGGTTAATCACTCAAACAGAGGATTAACGTTGTCACTATAATCACAGTTTTATAAACAGATTACAAATGAAAAGATAAGGTAAAGAAAACACCTCTCTTGAGTCACACAAGAGATGAACACCTCTTTTGAATCCACAAAGGATGAAGAATAGTTTTTCCTAGAGACAGCACAGCACACAATCCACCAAGAAACTCACTCAATGATTCTTATCGCTTCTAGCTCACACTAGGTTTTCAAAAGCCCCTTTTTCTTCCCTACAACAAGTTCTCTAGCAGTCACAGCTCTAACTTTTGTATGAAAAAGGTTTGTTCAATTTGCAGAGAGCCTTAGAGAACCTTAAGTAGAGAGAATAGGGTATGGGGAATTATGTTTTTCGAAAACAGATGAATTGGGAATAGGGTTTTCGTAAATTGGTCCAATTTTGAATTTCAAAATGCACAACAGACGTAAATAATCGATTATCTTGAGTGTTAATCGATTATTCCAGAGTCATTCTCGCAGAAGAGCAAAACAACACCAGTTAATCGATTAACAGGCCATTTAATTGATTTAATCGATTAAACCAGAGAGCAATTACTGAAAATGGTTTTCTTGCTGTAATAATCGATTATCCTGTCAGTTAATCGATTATTCCAGTGTATTTTTCATAAAAATGAGTTTTTAGAGCTTTTAAAGAGTGGTCTATGTGTTGGTTATCTTGGACTCTAATATTACAGACTCAAAAACATAAAAACAGAGTTATTACATAAGATTACAAGTCTTCAAATCTCTAAGTCTTTTGTTCTTGAATCATCATCAAAATCTTCAAGCTTCATATCCTTGTATGATCAACAATCTCCCCCTTTTTTATGATGATCAAAATTTGTTTTAAAGCCCTTTTTAATAACCTATTTTTATTTGTCACAGCTAACAAAAAACATTAAACATACCAGCACCATTAAAAATTATTAAACATAAGAGGCTTTAAATAATTGTTCCCCCTATTTTGATTATAATAAAAAAGAAATGAAAAGCTCCCCCTCAACATATGCATAATAAAAATAAGAAACTCCCCCACAAGCAATGCAAACATAAAGTTCTTATTGAATAAAACAGTACAGTACAAAATGCAAAGATTGATCAGTTAAGCAGATTTTTAGGCTATTTTTAATATTTTTAAGTCTCTTATAAGTTCATAGAATCTATCCTTTGGAAGAGGTTTGGTAAATATATCTGCTAACTGATGTTTTGTGTCTATATACTCAATTTGACAATTTCCTTTGGATATATGATCTCTTAAAAAGTGATGTCTAATCTCAATATGTTTAGTTCTAGAATGCATAACAGGATTCTTTGTGAGATTGATAGCACTTGTATTATCACACATTAAAGGAATATTACTTAGAAAGATACTATAGTCTTCTAATTGTTGTTTCATCCATAAAATTTGAGCACAACAATTACCAGCTGCAATATATTCAGCTTTAGTAATAGATAAAGCAACACATGTTTGTTTCTTAGAATGCCAAGACACTAAGGATGATCCAAATGACATGTTTCACTAGTACTCTTTCTATCAATCGTACATCCACCATAATCAGCATCAGAATATCCTATTAAGCTAGGAAAAACTTCAGATGGATACCATAAACCAGTTCTTGTAGTTCCTTTTAAATATTTTAAAATTCTTTTTACTGCAGTTAAATGAGATTCTTTTGGACATGCTTGAAATCTAGCACACACACAAACAAAATGCATAATATCAAGTCTACTTACAGTTAAGTTTAATAGTGAATCTATCATACATCTATACATAGATTGATTAATTTCCAAACCTGATTCATCCTTGTCTAAATAGCATGATGTTCCCATGGGTGTTGTTGAAAGTCCCACATCGCCTACCTCATGTCATTTGGTATGGTTTAAATACATGTTAGGCTACTCCACATATTGCCAATTGGTTTTATGTTGGAACCTTAACATGGTATCAGAGCCAAAGCCTAACATCTTTCCGGTTATTGTCATGGGCCAAAAGTTGTCCTTTAGTTGGGTCAAAAGTACCCTTTGCCTGGTCCGGCGGGCTTCGTTGGAGGGGGTGTGTTGAAAGTCCCACATCGCCTACCTCATGTCATTTGGTATGGTTTAAATACATGTTAGGCTACTCCACATATTGCCAATTGGTTTTATGTTGGAACCTTAACAGGTGTGTTAGCTTCCTTTGAAGTGTCCATTCTAAATTTCTTAAGAATCTCTTTGCAGTATTTTGTTTGAGACACAAAAATGTCATCTTTGAGTTGTTTAATTTGAAGTCCAAGGAAGAATATTAATTCTCCCATCATTGACATTTCAAATTCACCCTGTATTATCTTACCAAATCCTTCACATAGAGAATTATCAGTTGATCCAAAAATAATATCATCAACATATACTTGAACTAACAGAATATGTTCCTTAACCTTCTTAATAAACAGGGTGGAATCAATTTTTCCTCTAGAAAAGTCATTTGAAATTAGAAAACTACTTAATCTTTCATACCAAGACCTAGGAGCTTGTTTCAAACCATATAAAGCTTTCTTTAATTTAAAAATATGATTGGGATATTTAAAATCTTCAAATCCAGGGGGTTGTTCCACATATACTTCCTCTTTGATAAACCCATTTAAAAATGGACTTTTAACATTCATTTGATAAAGTTTAAATTTCATCAATGAAGCATAAGCAAGAAGTAGGCGTATGACCTCTAACCTGGCAACAGGAGCATAAGTTTCATCATAATCAATACCTTCCTCTTGACAGTAACCTTTGGCAACAAGTCTGGCTTTGTTCTTTGTTATATTTCCATCTTCATCAAGTTTGTTTCTAAATACCCATTTTGTTCCAATCACTTGATGAGATTCTTCTCTTGGAATTAATTTCCAGACTTGATTCCTTTCAAATTGATTAAGTTCTTCTTGCATTGTTATGCACCATTGGTCATCTTTAAGAGCTTCCTCAACACTTTTAGGTTCAATATGTGAAACAAAAGCTACAGACATATAAAAATTTGTCATATTTCTAATTCTTACCCCTTTTGAGATATCACCAATTATATTGTCCATTGAAAGTCCTCTTGGTGATTGCCACTCTTTTGCTAATTCAATTGGTTGAGATAGCGCATTCTCATTCAAGTACATTTCTTCTAGAGCCTCTCTTATGTACTCATCATCACCTGCAAATTCTTTATTTAACTCAAGAGGATTTCCCTCAAGGTCTATAATTTCATCAAAGGTGACATGTACAGATTCTTCATCATTTAAAGTTCTTCTATTAAACACTCTATATGTTTTGCTAGTTAGTGAATAACCAAAGAAAATGCCCTCATCGAATTTTAAATCAAATTTTCCTAAGTTATCTTTTCCATTATTTAAAACAAAGCATTTACATCCAAATATTTTCAAATGAGCAAAATTAGGCTTTCTACCATTTAACAGTTCATAAGGAGTTGATTTTATAATTGGCCTAATAAGCATCTTATTCAATACATAACATGCAGTACTTACAACATCATCCCAAAAATACTTAGGAACATTTGATTCATTTAACATTGTTCTAGCATATTCCTCTAGTGACCTATTTTTCCTTTCTACTACATCATTTTGTTGGGGAGTCCTAGGTGCAGAAAAATTATGCAAAATATCATTTTCCTCACAATAATTTTCAAACCATTCATTTTGAAACTCTCCACCATGGTCACTTCTTAATACTTTAATTCTTAAGTCTTTCTCATTTTGGATTTTCTTGGCAAACTTCCTAAAGACCTTAAAAGCTTCACTTTTTAATGTTAAGAAAAATGTCCAAGTATATCTAGAAAAATCATCAACAATTACAAGATCATAGTAATTTCCACCAAAACTTTTTATCATAGATGGACCAAATAAATCTAAGTGTAATAGTTCTAAAGGTTTTGATGTGGAAATAACATTCTTAGATTTGAAGGATGATTTCACTTGTTTACCTTTTTGACATGCATCACATAATCTATTTTTTTCAAATTTTAACTTAGACAAACCAACAACTAAGTCCTTTGATATTAATTTGTTTAATTGATGCATATTTATATGAGCCGCTCTCTTATGCCATAACCATGGGTTTTCTTCCTTAGCAATTAAGCATGTTATATTAGTATTAGGTACACAATCCAAATCAATCAAATAGATATTATTATGCCTAATGCCTTTCAATGTTATATTTTCGGAATCCTTTAAATGTATGGTACAAAATTTACTTTCAAAGATGACCTCGAATCCTTTGTCACAAAGTTGACTTATAATTAGGAGATTATGCTTTAGTCCATCAACTAGAAGCACATCCTTTATCTCCAAAGTATTTGCACCACCAATGTTTCTGATTCCAAGTATTTTTCCTTTATTGTTGTCCCCATAGGTTACATATCCTTATTCTTTAGCTTTGAAACTCACAAATTTCGTTTTGTCTCCGGTCATATGTTTTGAACATCCACTGTCAAGATACCATATAGACTTCTTGGATTTGGAAGTTTCTTATAAAACAAGAACATAATAATCTTAGGTCCCTATAACTTTTGGGTCCTTGGGGTTAGAGACAATCAAATCATTTAACTATAGGAACCCAAACATATTTTCCTTTAGGAACACCAAAATACTTAATTCTACATCTATTTGAAGTATAACCATGTTTCATACAATAAAAACATGCATTAGATGTAATCTTTGAATATGATACATTTCTAACTTTTGAAGTTTTAGTTCCTTTTTCAACCCATACTCTTCTATTTTTAATTTTAATTTTTTTCAATGGAACATGACAATTTTCTCTATTTTGAACAATAGCTTTATCCTTATAATTATCACTTATTTCCTTCTTAGCTTTATCAAGTAAATGACTAAGTATATCAATATCATATTCATACTCTTTACATGATGCACATGCTATATTCTTATTATCTTTTTCCTCTAAACATACAATTTTCGTTTTTAAGGATTCTACCTCTTTTTCAGATTTATTCAAACACTTTTTCACAGATTTATATTCATTTTTCAAGTCCTTAAAAGCAGTAAATAATTCTCCATATGCATTTTGTAAAGCATTATAATCATTTTCATCATCACTTGAGGAAGAGTCGGAATCACTAACATCAAAGTCGGAAGAGATGTTGTCATTTGCCATCAAGCAAATGTTTACTTCAATTTCTGAATCACTTGACTTCGAACTTGAGTCACTATCATCCCAAGCAATGTAGGCTTTCTTCTTGAAAAATTTCTTGTCTTTATGATCTTAATTTTTCTTATTTGGACAATCGGTTTTTACATTTCCTATTTCACCACAACCATAACATTTAATATTTAAGGAAGTATTTTCTCTTACCTTTCCCTTACTTTTGAAGGGTTGCTTCCCTTTGCCTTTCATGAACTTTGTAAATTTCTTTATCATGAGACTCAAATTTTCATCATCTTCATTCTCCGAGTCTTCTTCCTCCTTCTTGTTCTTACTCTTGGAAATTTCAGTTTTGAAGGCAAGGTTCCTCTTTTGGTGTTGGCCTTCTTCATCGTTTAGTCTTCCAAGTTCAAGTTCATGCTCTCTCAACTTTCCAAAGAGCGCCGCCATAGACATTGTTGCAATATTTTGTGACTCCGTGATGGCCGTCACCTTAGGTAGTCATTTCCTATCCAAAGATTTAAGAATTTTTACATTTAATTCATCAATATCAAAAATTTTACCTAGCCCGGTGAGATGGTTCACAATATGTGTGAAACGATTTTGAACGTCAAAAATTGTTTCTCCTTGTTGCATCCGGAACATCTCATATTCTTAAATCAATGAGTTCTTTCTTGCTCTTTTAACGTCATCGGTACCTTCGTGGGTTACTCTTAGCATTTTCCACATTTCTTGAGCACTCTTACAAACTGATATCTTGTAAAACTTATCAAGGGTTAAAGCAGATGAAATTATATTTCTAGCCCTAACATCATATTGGGCTTTTCTATTTTCTTCAGCCGACCATCTAGAAAATGGTTTTGGTACCTCTTCTCCATTTTCAGTAATTTTAGGAATAAAGGGACCATTTAAAATTGCATCACAAACACCTCTATCAACAGACTCCAAAAATATTTGCATTCTTACCTTCCAAAAATGATAATGTTGCCCCGAAAAAAGTGGGGGTCTATTGATAGAAGCACCATTGGAAAAAATTTGATTTTGTCCGGCCATTTTCGAAAATTGAATGACTATCAAAGCAAGCTCTGATACCACTTGTTAGAAACGCGCAGCGGAATGTTTGCATTTACGGTTAAAAACCAAGAAGGGGGTGAATTGGTTTCTTAAACAAAAATTAGGTTTTTAAAATTTTTCCCAAATTTCACTGATTAAAATGTTGTGTAAAGTAAATAGAGAAGGGATAAAAGATTACACAGTCGATTTATACTGGTTCAGATCAAAAGACCCTACCTCCATTTGCTAATCACTCAAACAGAGGATTAACGTTATCACTATAATCACAGTTTTACAAACAGATTACAAATGAAAAGATAAGGTAAAGAAAATACCTCTCTTGAGTCACACAAGAGATAAACACCTCCTTTGAATCCACAAAGGATGAAGAATAGTTTTTCCTAGAGACGGCACAACATACAATCCACCAAGAAACTCACTCAGTGATTCTTATCGCTTCTAGCCCACACTAGGTTTTCAAAAGCCCCTTTTTCTTCCCTACAACAAGTTCTCTAGCAGTCACAACTCTAACTTTTGTATGAAAAAGGTTTGTTCAATTTGCAGAGAGCCTTAGAGAACCTTAAGTAGAGAGAATAAGGTCTGGGGAATTATGTTTTTCGAAAACAGATGAATTGGGAATAGGGTTTTCGTAAATTGGTCCAATTTTGAATTTCAAAATGCACAACAGACGTAAATAATCGATTATCTTGAGTGTTAATCGATTATTCCAGAGTCATTCTCGCAAAGGAGCAAAATAGCACCAATTAATCGATTAACAGGCCATTTAATCGATTATCTGCTCCAGATAATCGATTATCTGGTGATTTAATCGATTAAACTAGAGAGCAATTATTGAAAATGGTTTTCTTGCTGTAATAATCGATTATCCTGTCAGTTAATCGATTATTCTAGTGTATTTTTTATAAAAATGAGTTTTTAGAGCTTTTAAAGAGTGGCCTATGTGCTGGCTATCTTGGACTCTAATATTACAGACTCAAAAACATAAAAACATAGTTATTACATAAGATTACAAGTCTTCAAATCTCTAAGTTCTTTGTTCTTGAATCCTCATCAAAATCTTCAAGCTTCATATCCTTGTATGATCAACAACTATTACTCCTCCAATATGATGACGACCCTCCTCCCAAATCAACAAACGCTTGGGGTACAAATTTTGAAGTTCCTATTTCTTCGGAGGTTCCTGCTGAGTTATGTCATCTATCCTATTACGCCTTCAATGGTGCGACAGGGTCAGACACCCTTCGATTTCGGGGTTACATTTTAGGGCAATCAGTTCATGTTCTTTTGAATAGTGGATCATCCGACAACTTTATTCAACCCCGTCTAGCTAAATTTTTGAGACTTTCAATAGAACCGAAACCTAATTTCAATGTGCTGGTTGGTAACGACCAATTTTTAAATTGTGAAGGGAGTGTGCGACAAGTTCCTCTTTAGATTCAGGGTCACACTATAAATCTCTCTGCTCTCTTGTTGCCGATTTCGAGAGCGGAAGTAATTTGGGAGCATCGTGGTTAGACACAAGTGGGCTGCATGTGGTCGATTACAGTAAGCTCACTATTAAATTTTATACTGGTACCACGTTTGTAACTCTCTGTGGTGAGTCTCACATTGTTGCCTCAGCTTCCCAAGCCCAGTATCATCATTTACGACATTTACAACATACTCAAGCTATTTCAAAGGTTTTCACACTTCATCCACAACCTGGATTTCTTCGATGGATTCGTTTCTTGGTCTAGAACCTCCACCTCATCCTGATATCCTGGCCATTCTACACCATTTTGCTTTAGTGTTTTCTACCCCTAAAGGCTTGCCTCTGGTGCGCACTCATGATCATTCGATTCCATTGTTTCCACACACACACTGCCAGTCAAAGTTCATCCATATCGCTGTCCGTTTAGTTATAAAGCAAAGATTGAAAAAATTGTGCGGGAACTTCTTCAAGAAGGTTTGATACAACATAGTACTAGTCCATTTTCTTCTCCTATTATTTTAGTAAAAAAAAAAAGATGGATCATGGCGATTTTGCACAGATTATCGCTCACTAAATGTTGTTACAATGAATAATTGTTTTCTCAAGCCCACTGTTGATGAACTCCTAAATGATTTACATGGTGCCCAATTTTTCTTGAAGTTAGACTTGCGTTCCAGATATCGTCAATTGTTGGTTCGACCAGAAGATCGCCATAAGACAGCATTTCAGACACATTAGGGACACTATGAGTGATTGGTTGTTAAGTGATAAAAGTTGATGTAATTATGCTCTTAATTGTGATATAACCACGTAAATTATAGTGATTGTAATCTATTTTTCTCCCAACGTAGGATGAATTTGCATAATACCTGGATACAAGAGCAAAGATCATAATTATGAAGTAATTGAAGAAAAATTGAAAGAAAGAAGAACGCTTGAGCTAATGAATGATGTTAGGCCCGACCCAAATTTACCTATAAAAAGATAAGACGCGTTTTGAGATGGAATTTTAGGTTTTTGGAGAAGAGGCGCGATTGTTGTTCTGTTCTTCAAGGATTCTTCAATTCTTCCTCATTTAGATAATTGTAATGGCCACCATGAGTGGCTAACTTCATTCTCTTAGGATTTGGTGCACTTCCTTGGAACTCTTTTGTATCATGGTGATATTTTGATATATTAATCTATGTTTTGATGTTGTTATTCTTATATTTTGTACTTTGGAATGATTTATTCTTGATGTTTGGGATATGATTGGAAAATATATGTTGAAACCCTATATCAGATAGGAATATTTGCGATGTTAATTGCCAAAAATGGAATGAATGTATCAGTGTTTAACACCCTAAACCTAATGCTAGAAAATCTTTTAACTGTGTGAGGAATCAATATTTATCAGGTTTTCTTATGAATTTCATATGCGAGGAATCAAAGTGAATGATTTGAGTAGGTGACATCAACATTGTTAGGTTAATTAATATTCTTAATTTGACCTAACCATTATTCAAAAGAGGGAAAAGGAAGAAAGTTAATCCTAAGTTCTTTTATTTGATATTTTCTAAACGCACTTTACAGTTCTTTGTCATTTAATTTCAATCCAAATCTTTATGAAAACCCAATTTTGTTTCAATATACTTAGTAAACATATGATTTGGAATTTCCATTGAAACCGTTTCTCGTGGGATCGACTTTTATTTAATCGAAATACTATACTGTAATTGATAATTTTGGTACACTTGCCAAATAAATATTCAACAAGTATTTCTGGCGTCGTTGCCGAGGAACGGCGTATCTTGGAAAATTTGTGTCTAGCTTATTGAGTATTGTGAATATTTTGATTTTAATTATTTCTTTTTATTTTGTTTGTTTTGTTTTTCTGTGCTAATTCTTACTTGAGTTTCTCTTTGATTTATGCTCTTAAGAGGACATGTATCCACAGATCAGTTAGAGTTCAATCCTGAAATTAAAAAGACTGCTCGAAGGAATAGTGGTAGAAGAAGAACAGAAACTCAAGAACAAGCAAGAGGAGAATCTGTTAACCATTCTCCTACACTCAACTTACTAGATCCAATCATAGAAGATATGGTGGAGGAAGGAGAAAATCCAAATCCAAATCCACCTAGAAGAACACTCAGAGACTATGTTATGCAACAAGGTCCAAGACACTTCTCCAGCATTGCAATACCAGTTAACCAAACATTGGAGATGAAGTCAGCCTTCTTAAGCTTGATTAGTGCTCATCAATTCACTGGAATAGATCATGAAGATCCCTACATTCACTTGTCTACTTTTTATGAGTTGATTGGTACCATGGGATTTAGAGAAGCAGATATTAAATTTGCATACTTGAGATTATTTCCTTTTTCTTTGGCTGGTAGGGCAAAGGAGTGGATGAAAGCACATCCTAATCAGAGTTTGACTAGCTGGGATAATGTAGAAGAGAAGTTCCTGAACAAATTTTTCCCACCATCCCGCTACATCAAAGCAAAGTCCGACATTTCTACTTTCAGATAAAGAGCGGATGAACCCTTTTGTGAAGCATGGGAGATATTTAAATCACTATTGAGGAGATGCCCAAATCATGGATTTGAAGACATTGCTCAGTTGAACATTTTTTGTACTGGCTTACGACCTGATACAAAGATGCTATTAGATGCTGCAACAGGAGGAACCATGATGGATGTAGACGTCGAACATGCCACAAGAATTATTGATGCACTAGCCTCTACAGACCAACAGGCTCAACATGATAGACATCTGGTTCAGAGGAAAGGAGTACTTGATCTTAACGCCTCAGATGCTCTCTTAGCCCAGGATAAAATTATAACTCAACAGATTGAAGCATTGACTCAACAAATGGCGAAACCACCTCAACAATTGCATGTAGTACAATCCACTCCTAACCAACAGATAGTTGTGACTTTTGTGGAGGTGATCATCCAAATGGACACTGCTCTTATCAAGGCAACCTACAAGAAGAAGAAGCTCATTATATGGGTGCTCAAAGTGGTAGTGGTCAAGGAAGACAAGCAAATTTTTCTAATTTCAACAACTATGGAATAATTTTTCACAAGGATGGAGAGGGAATCAGAATCAGAATTTTGGGTGGAAGCAAGGTGCTGGTACATCTAATAGACAACCTCCAAATCAGCAACAGTCATATCAACAATCCTCATTTGAACAACAACAATATCCTCCAGTACATGAGAGAATAGCCAAATTGGAAGATACTTTGAAAAAATTCATGCAAGCTTCCTTGTGTAATCAGAGAAATATAGAGGCTTCAATCAGAAATTTAGAAACCCAAATGGGCCAATTTGCTAAACAGCTATCTAAGCAACAAGGAGGACAATTTTCAACCAAAAACCAAACTAACCCCAAGGAGCACTGCAATTCAATTACTACTAGAAGTGGTAAGGTTATAGGCCAAGGGATTGGTGACAACCTGGCTGTGGGGGAAGAAGAATTAAAAAAGAAAGAAGATAAAGATGAGAAAAATGAGTGTGAAAAAGAGGTAGAATAAAAGAAGAGTGAAAATGTAGAGAGAGAAAAAAGTATTGAAAGAGAAAAAGAGAGCAATAGTGAGAAAAAGAGGGAGAAAGGTGAGAATCAAATAACACCGCTAAAGAGTCTACCATACCCTCCTAATCCTTCCAAGAAAGATAAAGAAAGACAGTTTGCTAGATTTATGGATATTTTCAAGCGGTTGCAAATTAATATTTCATTTGTGGAGGTTATGGAGCAGATGTCAACCTATGTAAAATTCATGAAAGAGCTCTTAACCAAGAAAAGGAGATTTATTGATGAAACAGTGGAGTTAGAAGCAGGGTGCAGTGCCATATTCCAAAAATCACTACCTCCAAAGTCCAAGGACCCTGGAAGTTTCACTATACCAATCACAACTGGGACATTACCAGTAGGTAAGGCGTTGCTTGATTTGGGTGCTAGCATAAATCTAATTCCCTTGTCCATGCTTAAAAGGATAGGGGACTTGAAAGTAAAACCTACAAGAATGACTCTTCAGCTTGTTGATAGATCTCTGAAATTCCCTTATGGTATGGCGGAGGATGTCTTGGTGAGAGTTGATAAATTTATGTTCCCAGTTGATTTTGTAGTGATGGATATGGAAGAAGATCTGGAAGTCCCATTGATCCTGGGAAGGCCATTTATTAAGACTGTCAAAGTAATTATATATGTTGACAAGGGCAAGTTGAAAATTAGAAGTGGAGATAATGAAGTTAATTTTAATCTGTTTGAAGTTGTACAACAACCGAAAGACAAGAAAGATTGTCTCAGAATAGATACTTTGGAGGAGTTATTCATCTCAACTGAAAAACAAGATTACAAGCATGTTGCACAACCTTAAAGACATCTCAATCTAACTATGAAGGAAGTTTTTCAAAAAGAGGTATTGAAACCTCCTGAAGTAGGTATGATTTACCCCATCTCTGACAGTCGCAAGGTGAGTTCTGTACAGGTTGTTCCTAAGAAAGGTGGGATGACAATTATTTATAATGAAAAGAATAAATTAATTCTCACAAAGAGAGTCAAGGGATGGAGAATGCGTATAGATCACCTTGATCACTCACCTGCATGAACCATAAAGCAAACATGTGTTGAGCTAATGACGTTAAACAAGCACTCCTAGGAGGCAATCCAGTGTTTTGAATTTGTTTTTCTTTTTGCATTTTAAGTTTTTTGTGCATTTTTCTTCCTTAGGTTCTTTCTTTGCAAGATTGCTCTAGGTACACAGTGAACTTCTCCTTAAGACTTTGAAGTCTTACTTTAATGGCCTGGGAACAGTCTAAATTTTCCGGGAGGGGGTGAGAAATTTTGTAGCTGAGGCTGAGGCACAAGACAAGGAGGAGATGACAAGTGAATAAAATGAGGGAGGAAACTGACTTTGTTTTTAATTCCTTTGTTTTTAACGTTTTTAATTTAATGTTTTTAATTGATTTTTTTTTATTTTTGAATTCCCTTGCTATCCCACATTTTGTTTCAGAATTATACATGAAACCATTGTTTATTGTCTAATTCAAATCTAGAATTGAATGAGAAGAAGTAAATGTTTTTTATTGTTTCCAATAACAAGTAATTTTAGGACAATGAGTATGATAGTGAAAAGGAATTAATGAGGAGAATTAGGAATTAACTAAATTGGAGAAGCTAGCCAAAACTCAAGAAAGGAGTGAACCAAAAATAGATAAATTGAGTGTCAATACTTTATGATGATAACTAGTATTGATTGATTATTTGATGTGATTGCATGTTAGCGAGACTTAAAAATGATAAAGACATTTTTTTCTTGTGTAGTGAAAGTAGATATAACCCAGAGCCAAATAGTCAACCCTGCATGAATTATAGGAAATTCATTTGAACTCCATTTGAACCAAAAACAAGATTATTTCTTGAAACAAAACCCCTGAGCCTAGACAATGTTCATCCACCTTCCTATATTTAAGAAATGAAATGATTATGAATGTTATTGTTTCTCCTATGGGTATTGATATTAAAAAAAAAAAGGTTAAGTAGAGCAAAAGGGAAAAGAAAAGCATAAATATTGTGGCTAAGCTGAAATGATAAATGCAAAGCATGAGGAAAGGAAAAGGAAATTCAAAGTGGTGTGAATGATAACTGGTGAGATTATTAACTCACTATCATTATGTTGAAGCAAAAACATGAAGTTTGAGACCTAATTTGAGGAAATGTTAAACAAGAATCATTTATATAAATTTAATTTCTCAAATACTTTTGTATATCCCAGAAAAACCAATGAATTCCTTCTTAGTTCAGCCTCATTACAAGCCTCAAAAGACCTTTTGATTCAAATCTTGCTTAAAAAATGCTAATTGTTTGAACGTTATTATCAATGGTGGATTATCTAAATGAAGTGATTGAATGAGATAAACACTTACCTGTGAGAGTTAGAGATGATTATATATCATTGTACTTGAGTGATGATGCTTCTCTAAAGATAGTTGATGATTAATTTTCCTTGTTAGTTTCTATAATTGTCATGCACATATATCTTATTTTCACTTGAAGTTGTGAACATCATATCTGGAAGGAAAATTATTTTTGTATTAAGAGTTCTGGAAGAGAAAGTGATAATAGGAAATAAATTTCTTTTAGAAGAATTAGTACTTTGCTTGGGAACAAGCAAGATTCTAGATTGGGGAGTTGTTAAGAGGTAAAAGTAGATATAATTATGCTTTTAATTGTGATATAACCACTTAAATTATAGTGATTCTAATATATTTTTCTCCCAATGTAGAATGAATTTGCATAATACTTGGATACAAGAGCAAAGATCATAATTGTGAAGTAATTGAAGAAAAATTGAAAGAAAGAGGAACGCTTGAGCGAATGAATGATGCGAGGTCCGACCCAAATTTTTCTATAAAAAGATAAGACGCGTTTTGAGATGGAATTTTAGGTTTTTGGAGAAGAGGCGCAGTTGTTGTTCTGTTCTTCAATGATTCTTCAATTCTTTCTCATTTAGAGCATTGTAATGGTCATCATGAGTGACTAACTTCATTCTCATAGGATTGAGTGCATTTCCTTTGAATTCTTTTGTATCATGGTGATATTTTGAGATATTAATCTATGTTTTGATGTTGTTATTCTTATCTTTTATGCTTTGGAATGACTTATTCTTGATGTTTGGGATATGATTGGAAAATATATCTTAAAACGCTAGATCAGGTAAGAATATTTGCTACGTTAATTTCCAGAAATGGAATAAATGTATCAAGTGTTTAACACCCTAAACCTAATGCTGGAAAATCTTTTAACTGTGTGAGGAATCGACATTTATCAGGTTTTCGTATGAATTTCACATGCTAGGAATCAAAGTGAATGATTTGAGTAGGTGACATCAATATTGTTAGGTTAATTGATGTTCTTAATTTGACCTAACCATTATGCAAAAGAGGGAAAAAGGAAGGAAGTCAATCATAAGTTCTTTTATTTGATATTTTCTAAACGCATTTTACATTTCTTTCCCATTTAATTTCAATCCAAATCTTTATGAAAACACAATTTTGTTTTAATATACTTAGTAAGCATATGATTTGAAATTTCCATTGAAACCCTTCCTCGTGGGATCGATTTTTATTTAATCGAAATACTATAGTGCGATTGATAATTTTGGTACGCTTGTTAAATAAATATTCAACATTGGTCATGCCATTCGGTCTCGTGAATTCCCCTACGTCTTTTCCCTGCGTCTTTTCAAGCTCTTATGAATCATATTTTTCAGCCATTTTTGCGTCAGTTTATGCTCTCTTTTTTTACGACATATTAATTTATAGTGTTACCTGGGCTGATCATCTTGTGCACTTAGAGACGGTCTTAGAACTTATGCAGCAATATCAATTATATGTGAAATTGGGAAAATGTGGTTTTGGTAACCGTCAAATTGCTTACTTGGGTCACATGGTTTCTGTTGATGGTGCTTTTATGGACCCAGATAAGGTTTCTGTAGTGCTTGATTGGCCCTCACCTCTTACACTTAAGCAGCTCCATGGTTTTTTGGGTTTGACTAATTATTACTGTCGTTTTATTTATGGTTATGCCTCATTAGTTGCTCCTCTTCATTCGGTACTGAAAAAATATGCTTTTCTTTGGGATTCCTCCACCCATATGGCTTTTGAAAAGCTCAAACAAGCAATCACACAAGCCCCTGTGTTAGCTTTGTTGAGAATTTTTAGAGTTTTGTGTATATATATTTCCGATATATCATGTGAGTATATTTCTATTCATGTACTCTATGTATATATAGAGTAAAAATATTACAAAATATCAAATATCAATAATATCTCAATCATAACTATCTAAATCAAAATAATAACTTAATGTCTTTTTACCTTCTCTCTTAAAAGATAATAAAACTCTTAATACCTAATTTAAATAAAAGATAATAAAGTAGTATTCCCAACATTCCTCCTTACTTTAATATCTATTTATTTGAATTTGATATATTTTGTTTCTTTTGCTTATAATTTTTCCTCCTTTTTTGTTTATACTTCTTGTCATCTTCTTTCTTGTATGAACATATTTCTTGTATGAACATATAATTCAACTTCACTTTCTTCATCAAAATATTTCTTCATTTATCAACTTCATCTCCTTTGTTTCTTTCAAACTTCATGGTAGTACTGTTGACTCTTTGATGGACGTTGAAAACGGTTTCTTCATCTACATCTTTATTTTCCTCCTTAACATCAAGTTCCTTCAAGAAATCTTCTTTATGTTTTTTCTTTTACTTTTCTTTTATATCTTCGTTTGTAATCATCTCTTCTTTCATCAAATTTAAAGTGAAACTTTTTTCTTTTATGTGAACTTTGAATATTTCCAAGTTATTTGTATCTTTAATCACACAAAGTTTTTGTTCAAAAGACACCTTATAACTTTTCTCCAATAATTGAGCAACACTTAACAAATTATGATTTATATCAGGAACATATAAAACATCAAAAATCAATTTGATACCCGAACGACTTTTAACTACAATTGTTCTCATACCTTTCACATCCATTTCTTCTCCATTACCAATTCTCACTTTAGAAATATGTGATTCGTTGAGCTCTTTGAAAAGTTTTCGATCATGAGTCATGTGGTTTGTACAACCACTGTCTATAAGCCAACCTGTGGATTTGTTGATTGTAGAGCATGTTGATGCAAGGAGAAGTATCTCTTCTACTCTATCCTCTATAACTTGAATGACTTCCTCTGGTTGTGATTTGCATATCTTTTCTATATGTCCCAATTGACCACATTTATGACATTTCACATTAGGTCTCCACCAACACTTGAACGACTTCCTCTGGTTGTGATTTACAAAATACTTGTGATTTTGTACCTTTGTTGTTCTTGGCTTGGACAGAACCTCCATCATGATATAGTAAAGAACTTTCACCAGTAGTATGATCTCCTCTCATCAATCTTCGTTGCTCTTATGCTTGTAAAGCATGTAACACTTCTGCCAATGTAATATTAGACAAATCTTTTGTGTTTTCCAATGAAGCAATAGATGCTTCATATCTCTCTGACATAGTTACAAGAATTTTTTCAACTATTCTGGAATAAAAAAATTCTTTGCCTAACAATTTTTTTTGTTAGCAATATCCAAAAATTTGTTTGAGTATTCATTAATTGTTTGAGACTCTTGCATCTTTTGTATCTCAAATTCCCTTATCAAGTTTAGAACTTTCATACCTCGAATTTTCTCATCTCCTTCATATTTATCTTTCAAATAATCTCAAATTTCTTTAGGTGACTTTAGCGTCATGATTCTGGTGAGGATCATTTGTGAAACACCAACAAATAGACATGATTTAGCTTTTACCTTCCTCGTTTTTCTTTCTCCGTGAAATTTCATTTCAGCTATGATGGGATTTTCAGGCAGTGGATCAACAATATAATCTTCTTCTACAGCTTCCCATACATCCAATCCTTCAAGATAGGATTGCATTCTCACAACCCATAAGTCATAATTTTTGCCATCAAAAACTGGAATAACGACTTGTGAAAAAAAAAATTCTTCCATTGTGTCGAACCAAATCTCTGATACCAATTTATTGAGAATTTTTAGGATTTTTATGTATATGTATTTCTGATATATCATATGGGTATATTTTTATTCATGTACTCTATGTATATATAGAGTAAAAATATTACAAAATATCAAATATCAATAATATCTCAATCATGACTACCTAAATCAAAATAATAATCTAATATTTTTTTATCTTCTCTATTAAAAGATAATAAAATCTCTTAATATCTTATTTAAATAAAAGATAAAATAGTAATATTTCCAATATATTTTACCTTATTTTACTACCCCTTTCGAATTGGAAACTGATGCATCCCGGAGTGGGAGTGGGTGCTATACTGAGCCAACGCCGACATCCTATTACACTCTTCTCAAAGAAATTATCTTCACGATTACAAGCTAAATCTGCTTATGTGCGTGAGATGTATGCAGTGACTGAGGCGGTTGCAAAATTTCGTCATTACTTGCTTGGGCATCGTTTTATTATTCGTATTGACGATAAGAGTTTACGTCCTTTAATGGATCAGGTTCTACAAACACCTGAAAAACAACAATGCATAAATTATTGGAATATGATTTTGTGATTGAGTACAAACCGGGCAACCAAAATACAGGCGCGGATGCCTTATCACGGGTAAGCTGTTTAGCTCTATCCACCGTTACTTACGATTTTCTCCCTACACTTCAGAAGGATTTGACTATGGATCCAGAATACAGCATGGTATTGGAGGCTTGTGGCAAGGGTAACCCTCCCTTTTCTTTTCGTAGTCATGAGGGCCTATTGTATAAGAATGATCGCCTCGTTATTCCTTCTAAGTCTCCATTAACTTTGCTTTTGGTAAAAAAGAGTTTCATGACACGCCGGTCGGGGGACATGCTGGGTTTCTCCGGACCTATAAACAATTACTGTCTCAGTTCTTTTGGCATGGTCTTAAGTAGCAGGTTAAGGAATATGTTCAATGCTGTCAAATTTGTCAACAAGCTAAGACTTCTCAATTCTTGCCTGCAGGACTACTCAATCCACTACCCGTTCCTCACCATATTTGGGAAGATATTGCTATGGATTTTATCACAGGTCTTCCTCCAGTTCATGGTTATACGGTCATTATGGTTGTTATTGATAGGCTATCTAAATATGCCCATTTGATTCCACTCAAAACTGCCTTTACGAGTGTTATTGTGGCTGACCAATTTATTCAACATGTAGTAAAACTCCATGAATGCCTAAATTAATTGTATCCGATAGAGACAAGACTTTTACTAGTCATTTTTGGCAGCATCTATTTAAATCTCAAGGCACGATATTGGCCATGAGCACAGCATATCACCCTCAAACGGATGGTGAATCAGAAGTCCTCAATCGCTGAGTTGAAATGTATCTCCGTTGTTTTGTTTATGATCATCCTAGAAACTGGTTTCAATTACTTCCATGGGCAGAATTCTGGTATAATTCGACCTATCCTACAGCGACTAGTATGACCCCATTTCAAGTGGTATATGGGCGTCCTCCTCCTAGCTTAATTCGAGGCCCGGCGGATAATGTGCCTATTGAGGTGGCTTAATTGTTGACACAACGTGATGAGGTATTAGCCACCCTTAAGCTCAATCTTGCTCGTGCCCAAAATCGCATGAAACAACTAGTGGATCGTAAACGAGTGGATGTGGAATTTCAAATAGGGGATATGGTTTTTGTCAAACTGCAGCCTTATAGACAATCCACTTTGCGTTCCCATGGCCATCAAAAATTGAGTCTCCGCTATTTTGGCCCTTTTCCGGTGACCGAACGTGTTGGGTCAGTAGCTTATCGGTTATTATTACCCCCTAGTGCACGGATTCATTCTGTTGTGCTCTTCCTTTAGACACAGTTGCGGAGGATTCCCACCCAAGGCCCTTAAAAATTTTAGACTCGCGAAAACTTTTACAACAGGGATAGCACTTGGGAATCTGTTTCCTTTATGCAGCAAAAATTTCCATCTTTTGACCTTGGGGACAAGGTCAGTTTTAATGGCGGGGGCATTGATACGAGATTAAGGAAGACAATAAAAGATGATGATGAGGGACACGTGGCACATATTCCGATTGATGCGATAACAGAAACTGGTGAGTTAAGACGCAGCACTCGTGAGAAACGCAAAACGTGGAAAATGCAGACCAAGGAAAATAGGAGCATATAAAGAGTGGAAGAAAATAATAAAGAGAAACAGTATATTCTGAATATTTTTCTCTTCTTTGTCCTTCTTGTACGGACCACTCTACTGTGACAAAACATTTTCCCGTTTGGAATTCTCTAATATTTTGTATGCTTGTTTACTTCCATTTTTTGGAATTTATTAATATTAAAAGAGGCATTTTTATAATTCTTTAGTGCTGGTTACTGTTATTATACTGTGAGACAGATCACTTTTGCTTCAGACTAAATGTGCAGTTGCTGCGGAGACATCTCAGAATGCCAATGATACCAAATGAACAATAAGAAGAACAATTTCCGCTTAAATAGAAGCTAAGCTACTCTTCTTCAATTTATAATGACATATATATAGTTCTACATTAGATCATGCTGATGTTAGTGATCATAAAAGTCATAAATCCTTAGACCACTACAGTGTCTTTAAACCTTGGTCAACAAGCTGTTTCCCTTGGAGAAATCTCAGGCCCGAATGGCTTCAAGAACACCCTGGGGCTCCACAAGCCTCTTCTGTTGTAGGAGCCGTGCACGGCACTAAAGCAAACTCTTCAATAACACTCCTCGTTTGATCTAATAGTGATAAAATTAACTTCAAACTACTTGTGCAAGTGCTGCGGAGTTTAGCATATCAGAAAATGCTAATGATGTCAAGTAGAACAATAAGATTAGAAGCTAAGCTACTGGTCAACTTTACACAGTTGTCAACTATCTAAAAGTGGATCAGGAAACCTTAGGCCACAGTTTCTTTGAAGCTCTTAGCCAACCAAATAGCTGTTTCTCTTGGGGAAACCTTCTCAGGACCGAATGGCTTCAACAACACCCCAAGTTCTTCAAACCTTTGTTGCTGTAGAAGCCGAGCAGAGAACTCAAGCAAACCCTCCAATGCCTCGGCACGTTGCTGGTAAGACGAGGGGTCAAACCTTTGTTGGCGAGACTCGGCAGAGGAGTGGCTTGAAACAGCATGTTCAGAGCATTCATTGCCATGTGAAACTGGAGCAGCACTCTTTGGGGATTGTACACTTGAAGGGACACTGACTTTGTCCACAACTTGGATTGTGCACTTGTCTTTCGTGATTAAACAGTCAGCACTCTTCGGGGAACCAGAAGAACACTGAGCCAAGGTCGATGAAGTTCCATGGACAGGAAAGAGAGAATCCTCACAAGATGCTAGAGGGAATTCGGCAATCTTGTCAATTCGCGGGGCATTAACAGAAATATCAGGAGAGTCCACGTCTCGAAGAAGACCAACATTAGCCCTATAAGGGGTGGTCATACCCATGGTTCTGGTAGGCAGAGGAAGGGAAGCTCTGCGGGTTGGTACGGTAAATTTCACACCTGGAGTGGAATATGCTGGAAGCTGAAATGATGATAATAAACAAAACAAATGAATTGATGTACACCCTGGAATCTACAGGAACATACATACGCTCCATTAATTCAGGCTAAGGAAAACACATCACAAATTAAGAGCTACTAAAATAATACTAATCCATGTAATGACACTTGACACCGATAGGACGTACCTTAATGCATGAACACATGCATGCATGCATGCTGAACCTAAATGCATCATATATAATATCATGACATGATTCAAATGCTAATTCAGGTTGAGAAGTTAATTTAATTGTCTCAGTACAATCAAATTATTTTTCTCCTTAAATTTCTTATCATCAAGACATATGGAGGTATTGAGAAGTGTATAACTTGAACTTACTAACTCACGCTTGGAACCAGTATTGGATATCTTTGATGGTATTGTCTGCCTTCGGGGAGTGGCATATTCCTTGGCTGTTCTCAATCTTGGCATCCTATCAACAGTTGAGGACTTTGTGTCTCTTGACTTGTTCGAATTGCATTCTTCACGAACACAACCAACAGATAGTTCATAGTGTTTCTCTTTTGAACAAGTAGAGAATCCTTGACCTCTTTGAGTAGAACACACAGATCCTACTTCAGTTCCAGAAATACTAGGATTCAACGCCCTGTCATTGCTGAATGACAATCTTTTATCTCTTCCAGAAAGTGTAGAAACAGAATCCGGGGCAAGGAACTGAGTCCTCCTTACATAGTTTGAATCAGACCATTGGAATGGATAAGTACTTCTTCTAGGGTTATTTAATTTTAGGTGAATTTTAATAATGTAAGGTTGAAGATGCGGATGATTTAGTAACTCTGCAGCCTGCCAAAAAAAGCACTTAATTAGTGTTGAATAAATCCACCAAAATGACATTAACTGAGCAGAATTCGTATAAACTAGTTATAACTACTACATCCAAAGTATGCTCAAAATGGAAGCCACATAAAATGTTCAATGAGAAGCCTCTTGATAAGCATGTTGCAGGAGTGTAAAATAAACATAACTGAAACCCATACGTTATTTTATTTCACATCAAATTACACATTTTCCAGAAGCTAAGCCTTAGGTGACTTAACTAGAAAATGGTTCACACAATATACATGAACTCGAAGAGGGCTGTGATCAGTGGTGGAGCTTGACTCAAGTTTGGGGGTGCCAAATGTTTTAAGGGTCCAAACGGATATAATATCATTGAAAACCATTTCCTTTATAAAAATTAACTTATATACGTTGAAGAAAAGATTGGGGGTATCAAGCTCCCCCCTGCTCTCAAGAAGATCTACCACTGGCTAGGATAAGTATAGAGCCTGAGAAAAAATTACTAAGGGATCAATCAAGAAGAATATCCCAGTAACTTATACCTTATACCATATAAAGGTTAAAAGCTAAAAGTCAAAATTATAATTTCAAAAATAAAAACTAAAAATTTGAGAGCAGAGAATCTAAATCTACATATGAACATTCACCTGTGATGACATCTGGCTTGTATTTATCATTCAAATACAATGCCATTTACAGACAATTATGTCTGCACACCATTATTTTATAAACTAGTTTTCATCAATCAATTCAAATCTTGACAAAATTAAAAGAAATAAGCTACAAAAAGCATACACTAGGCCGAAGCTCAGGATTCTTCCGCAGCATACTCTTAATGAGTCCTCGACTGAAAGAAACAGACATACCACAATAAGTTACATGGATCATATCACTAAGTGGGGGCATGAGAATAATATAAATATTAAGCATCTCTATCGGTATTCATGTGAAGATTTGTAACTAGAAAATCTACCAATAAAATGAGCAGCAAAAATGAAAGTAATTCTATAAAGATGAACAACAATGTTAGCCAATAAGTATCAAAATCTGGGAGCTGATAATATCAGGAATTGAAGAACACTCGGTTTGACTGGATTGATATAATAGCTTCCTAAATCAGTTAAGAGACTTTTGTCAATTGAAAAACACTTTGTAACACAGGAACAGTCTCTATCATCTAATTAGGGTTTGTGGAGATCAAACTTGAGGAATCAAGGGTCAATCTCATCAAACTGCTAATCGAGATCATTTATTTCTCATCTCTCTGCTTTGACTTCTTTAAATATGTATCACTAAATCGTGGGTTGAGGAAACAGAAATCTCTATTCCAATACTGTGTAATTTGATTTGTTATATATAAATTCGTGATTTTATTATTCAATTGAGTTAATTATTCAGTTTTTGATGCTATTCTTGGACTAGTCACTTAGGAGTTGAAATTAAACTCAATCTCTCAAATGGTTATTGAGTTGGACCTTGAGGAATTTCACCATAGAAGTTGAGAACCTAGGAACAAAATAATTTTGTGATGTTGAAAACATGATACATGCTTGCTTCGGTTAGGAACACCTGAGGAACTGAGGTTCTCGGTGGGCACAAAAAGGAATTGAATTTAGCCTAGAGATAGTGAATTTATCTTCAATAGATTGTGAACACTTACATTGAGAGCTGAGTCAAATTGTTTGAAAGGAGAATAGAGAGGAATCTAACCCTCATCAATGGTAATCAATGTTGTTATGCTGATTGTGAACTGTGACCGTCTGAGACCTACCATGTTTTCTGTTCTGTCTTTGCATCTTCTTTTTTTCTTCTTTTACCGATTATTTGTTAAAAATAGAGATAATTTGCGGTTTGGTACTTGGATCTAATCCTAAAGAGAATGGTACTTAATACTTTATTACTCAATAACAGCCAATAGAAGACTAAAGAAATTAAAATTACTAGGAAATAGAAGACTTACAAAGAACCAGAATACACTGTTGGTAGTGGAGCCACTAATGACTTGTTTATTTTGTTAATCAGTGCTTGCATATCCTGCTCAAATAAAAGACAGAAAAAGAAAGGGCTGATTTCATGTTGTATTCCAATATGTAATAACTCATACATCACCATGGACACATTGATAATCCAATATAACGTTTCATGTTTCAAATGAATTATTTGTACCCTCGTCAAATTTCCCTTAGAGACGGTTTGGTTTAAAGGATGGAATTAGGGTGATGGGTTTTTGGCAGGAGATTTGAAGAATAATAATTTTAGTGATAGGACTATTTTTCACATGTTTCTACTCATTTCTCTTTCTCCTTTTCTTTTTTATTTTTTTATTTCTCTTCAACCAAACACCTTTAATTCTCACTTTATTTCTCACCTATTTCCACTGTAACAAAACAACTTATTTTCATCCGTCCTATGTCTCTCCTCTCTACCAAATAGGGCATTAACATAGAAAGTTTTGCCGATAACGTATCATCCAAAGAAAAAATTGCCACCCATAGAGAGAAACTCACAAGAGCTTTAAAAGCTGGTTTGTGAGCAGCCATTTCATATACACAGCATCCTGACAATTATTTTAAGATGTCAGCAACGTCTATTGCAAATGAAAATATACTGGAAGATGGAAAAGGAAAGAGTAATGAAGTCTGGGTGATCTCACGAGTACAAAATAAATCTATCTTACCCAAAGACCATATATCTGATTTAGAGCCATAGGGTATATCAGCAAGAAGCTCAGGGCACATATAACTTGGAGTCCCAACAACCTATTGTTAAGAGAAATAATTTACACAGTAAGATATCAGGTGAGAGTAATCAACAGAATATGTTGGCTGTGTAACACTTACTGAAGATGCAAGATCATCGCATGTCAACATTTTAGCTAGACCAAAGTCACCTGCATTGACATACACAAAATAAGTATAGGATACTAAAACAAGGCACAACTTAGAGACGTTCAGAGTCCAAACACATTTGTGAAGTGTAAGTACAGTTTGAGGACTGAATAAAGAGAGCCATTACCCAGACGTATATCTTGATCTTTTGTCAAGAATATATTTGAACACTGAAAACAGCATGGAAAAAAGATCAATATAAAGTGGATTCTCAAAGATTTCACATACTCAGTAAATGAACTAAGAGAAATCATTCACCTTGACATCACGATGAAGAATATGATTTGCATGCAAGTAATCAAGTGCCATCAGCAGCTGAACCAGCCACTTACTGAGCTTCTGTACGCAAAAAGAAAAAAATATATAGATATTAATTAGTTAAATTCCATAAATTATTACATAGGAGTGGAAATTATTCATGCCAGGTTAAAGAGTTAAAGGAATTGCACAGGAGTCCAACCTCTTCAGGAAAATGTACACCATTGGCCTTTTTAATTGCTTCTGTCCTGCAAAGAAATTATAGTAGGGCAACTTACTGCACAACTTAAAGATATATTCATATATGTTCTGACTAGCACAAAAACTTAAACTCAATGCAAATGATGACTTACATATCTCCTCCTTCACAATAGCCAATGACGATACATACAAAACAACCCTGGAAGTGCAGGCACCAGTTTCAATTAGTTCACAGCAAACCCACTGTTTTCAATTGAGTTTATTTTTCCCTCCTGAAGCTTAAAATTCTTGTCGTTCTCAAGCAAGTTATGTTTCCAAATAACCCGGAACTTAAGTTTTAGCTTACTAATCCACTTTTTAATTAAAGGGACTAATTAAAAGAAAGAATTAGTTGTTTACAAGTTCAAAGTGACTAATGAAAAGGCAAGCCATTTGGTTGAATGTTAAATGCAAAACAAATTGCCTAACATAAAACCATAAATTTGTGACAAGGAGAACTAATTCAAGTTCTACGTTACAAAATTAACCAAGAAGTAAAACCCATATTTTGAGTTACAGAAAAGAGGTTTCAGTATCGAGATCATCAATAATAAAAGCCACCATTTGTAAAGAAAGAAGTGAATACAAATCACTAAACTTTCCGAGTCCAAAATTAGTCATCTTTGTCAAACGTTAACCAAATTTATACTTTTGGAAGTCTTAGTAAGTCAAGTAAACAAAAACACTACAGAACAAGAAAAGACAACAAAATTAAAAGTGTTTTTATTTTTTTTTATGTTTTTTTTCTGTAAAGCTAACCTTTTCTACCCAGGAATCTTTATAGTCCACGATAAATGGGTTTCGAACTTTAGAGATAAGCTCCATCTGCAAATTGCAAAACAGGGAATAATAAACAAAGCATCTAAGAATCTTCAGCAATAGGAAAACAAGACAGAATAAGCACCCCGCTCCACATTTTAAAACACAAACCATCAAATAGAAAGAACTGCACACTACATATTACACTAAAAACCAAATGCAATAGTAAATAAAAACCATAAACCCTAGACAAACATCAAATTCTGAAGCCGTAGAAAAATTATTTTAAAAAAATGGTGGTGTTAGTACTACCTCCTGGTGAGCAGATCTACGGGTTCTATCCGTCTGGCGGGCAAGCCGGATCTTCTTAAGAACATACCTAGTTTTACACAAATGAAACAACAATAAAAAAAAAATACATATGTAAAAGGATGTTGTTATTCATGAGTGTGAATATAAGCAAAAGACTCACTTTTTGTTCTCGTGCCTGTGTCTGACAAGTAGAGCAGAAGCAAAGGAGCCTCTTCCAATCTGTTCTAAAATTTCATACTGCTCCATTTTCAGAGGTTCACTTCAGTATGGACAGAGACTATAGAAAGCAGAGAAAGAGAAGAGGAAAAAATGGATGAAAAATAAAGACGAAGTGAATATAAGCGTGTTGATGGAGCGTGGTACCTTACCTTGCCCGTGCTCTTATTTTATTTATTATATTCATCTGTTTCCTGTTGAGTCATTTTCCCAGAATAGGCTTTTAGACTTTGACCCTCTTCTTCTTCTTCTTTGTGTTTGAATTAATTTCTTTTCAGCTTTCCTTTTCAGATTCTTCATTTGCTTCAAATTCTTTTCTTTTTCTTTTGCCGCTCTCACGTAATCAAAATATTTAATTTATTTAAATAAAAGCATAGAATATTGAGGTGGGTGAGTGAGTGGGTCTAGGAATCAGGGTTTGCCATTACCCTTACAAAATCCATACCAAATGCAACATTAAATAATTATTACTCAGTGCTACCAAATTATTCATGCATGCATGCATGGGTGTATTTGGATTTGTCCTTGACTTTGTTTAGGAAATAATTATTTTTTAGATTAATTAATGCCAAATATTATCAAATAAGAAAAACACAAGTTGTTTGGGACTCTAAAGGCCTTTTTTTGCTGGTTGTTATTTGTAATATGAATTTTAAAAACTTAATTGTCCTTCCTGTTGTTTACGTGGACTGAATTTTGCTTTTTTTTAATTAAATTATTAATATTTTTTTAATATTATTAATATTATCATCTTAATATTTTTTTCTAAAATAAATTTTTATTTTTTACTCTCTGTAATAAATATGATTAAAAAAATTAATACGTAACTAATAAAAAAATAATTAATATAATCTTAAATTTTACATATTATAAATTTGAAACAATTTTTTTCATCTAATGTATTTTGAAATAAATTAGTAGTATTTTAAAAAATACTACACTTTTATAAATAATAATAATATATGTTTCAATATGTCCGAAAGTTTCACATCACTTAAAAGTTTAGACTAATTATAGTTTAAACACACTTTTATCCTTTAACCCAGCCAAAAATCTTTAAGGATAAATTGGAATTATTCAATTACTAATTCACATATTAATAATAAATTTTTACCATAAAATTTAATGTTTAATAGTTTTTTTTAATAATGAAATGTCATATTAACCGTGGCCTAGTATTTAATTTTTAAAAAGTAAATAATTAAAATCAGTAATTAAAACATTATAAGAATATATTCAGTGAAAGATGTTATATATATATAATAATTGAAATAAAATTGAGTGTTAGTCGATTAATTACACATTTGAGAAACTATAGATAATAAAAGTGAATTTAAACCTTAAAAACAAAACGATATACATTTATATTTACTTTGAAATTTTCTAATTCAGTTAACGATGTTTAATTATATATATATATATATATATATATATATATATATATATATATAAATTACAAATCTCATTTTACAAGAATTGAGTTAGATACTTCTCAAAATTTAGTAATTCATTTAAGCTTTTAAAGATGGTATTGTTGGAGAGAATATTTATTAAGGATTTTAAATGATTTTAAATATGAGATGAGATAATAAAGTTTATCATAAAAGTAGCTAAACAACTTCATGATAATTGCATCATTCAAAATATTATAAAGGTGTGTTTAAATATAAAATGAAAAGGTTTTTAAAAGTATATTTATTATTAAAAAATAAAAAAAATATTTTAAAAGTCTTCAAGTAATGTTTTGTACAAGCTTTATGAATGAAAAAATATAGTAAAAAAGTGATATTTCATTAAAAATATGAACAAAAGTGTGGATATTTCATTAAAAATATATTATTATAAAGATATATTATTGTTTTAGTAAAAGATTAAGAGAGACTCCAAGTCAAGGTATTCAATATGTATCATTTCAAATTAGAGGCACTGAGGTTTATTTATAAACTCAAAAAGGTTAATTTTTTATCCATTCTCTCGTAGTAAATATTGTATCTCAAGATACTTTTGATAGTAAGACTTTAGACTCTAAGACACCCTCCTACTATAAGAATTTGTCATTTATGTGCGCACATTACAAGATTTATTATATTTGTGTATCCATAAGTATCGAGTCTATGTTGAACAATTTGCATAATAAATAAGACAATGTGATCTGATTTAGACTAAAGTACAAGTTAAGTTAAATACCAATCTTATAAAGGTAAAGTCTATATTCAAGTTCTAAAGAGATTGGACAATACACAATCCATTAGTCTCAAACATGAATGACAAAAAAACTTGGGAATTAAATGTAAGTGGTGTGACTATATAGTTTGGATATATACTAATTATATATTATAATCATAATTTGATATTAATATAAAAGAATAATTGGTAATCAATAAGCATGTGATCGTATCACCATATTAATTGATGGACACAAAAGTTAAGTTAAAATATTATGTTTTAACAAAGACAATAAATTTGTTAATATGATCAAGTGATAGTATAAAGTTCACACAAAAAATGCATATTAGTCGAAAGACACTTACTTAATAATATAAAGTTGTTATAAGATAATCACCTAATAGTATATAAGTTATGGGATCACTTAAGATTACAAAGTCAAGTTAATAAAGATCACATAACAACTCAAAAGTTTAAGTTAATGGGATAAGTTAAGATCACATGCAGTAGCATCAATTAAGATCATGTGTAGATTAGTTAAAATCAGATAAAACTCAATGAAGATCATGTAAGGATAAATTAAGATTTAGGGTGATAATGTGGGACAAAGCGAACTAGCTCTTAAGTTTGTCATAGAAAATGCAAGATATATGAGGTATTTCACATGCAACCCACATAGGTCCGCTCCTCACAACTTGTGGTTTGCGCTAACCAAACTGCTGGGTTGGGGTAGGTTATCCCATATAAATAAAAAGACAATAAACTTAATCAAACATCATATTGAGACATTGCAACCAACCCAATTCATTTTTCTCTCAATCTCTTTCTCGATTATGTGCTTCTTTTTGTTATCCATTTTTCTTCTCTACTTGAAACACCACAAACAAATATACAATTTCTCTTACGTCACAATCATCATCTACGTTCAATGTAATACTCCTTGTAAATACGATACAAATAACTGTAGACAAGGTATTCGATTTTTTGTCAATACTAATTAAAAATTATTGGATGTTAAATGTATGAAATATGCTTTAATTTTTCTTTATTCTGCATTTTTTTTATACCTCTTTGTCTTTTCCTCTCATTTATCTTACTATGTTACCTTCCTGCTTCCACTCTAGATTCTCTACATTTTCTTTATTTCCACGTTCACTTTGTCACCATTTTGTTGATTAAGCTAGGGCAATTGATGTTGGGTCACTATTAATTAGATTTTTTTTTAAATTGGTTTTGAATTGTTATTTATGTTTGGTAAGATATTCCAGGTGCATAAAAAGTTATAAAACATCACATGACACCACAAATTCATAATTGGATGTCAATATTTCAACTTTGGAATTGCAAGTGAATAGGTGTCAAGTTTACTGTAAAGCACAAACATTTCACTAGCATCATAATTTTTTTATTTCAATATAATTTCTCACAAATCCTTTAATAATATTTTCTTTTGTTGATTTTTTCACACAATTTCCCTTTTTTCTCGTTAATATTTTAATACTTTAGTTTATTACATTGTTTGTTTTCCATTTACGTTTGTAATTTTATCTTGATAACTTTAAGTTTTTCAATTTGTAACAAGCTACATTCTACCAAAGGTAGTAAGGGCCACCAAACACACAAGTAGGATTTATCTTTTCATAAACAAATTATTTGCTCTGTTGGATTTGTTATTTAGACATATTGTAAGTAATGTTTGTGATATTATATTTGGTGGCTTTTTAAAATATAATATAGTAGTATTTAATTTGACTAGTCAAATTTAATTTTTAATTAGAGTTATAATTTAGAAATTGAAATGGATGATGGAGAAACACTAAATATGTCTTTTTTAATGAAGAAATCGAGGAATCTGATATTGAAAAATAAACATGATATGAAATTATTGGAAATGAAAAAATAAAATAAAGCAAAAAGGCTAGTACATATGATTGTTAGAGATATTTTAATAAGATTAGGCTAGGTAAGGATGGAAAAGAATGAGCAAAGTGCAATGCTTGCAAGAAAATATATCGAACTAGTGGAAGAAAACATAGTGTTTCTCATTTAAATGATCATATAATGAAATGTGTTAAAATCAAAATTGAATATGTGAGTCTAATAATTTTAAATATGTAGGGAAAGTGGAAGGCTAAAAGGAAAGATCAAGTTGTGCATCGCGAATTATTATCTAATGTAATTATTAGACACAATTTTATCATACAACTTTGTTGAGTATCCAAAACTTAAGACTTGGATAAACTATTTGTCTCGAAGTAATGTTAGTTTCTAGAAATATTGATAAGGTTGGTATTGGAAAAATGTATATGAAGTATAAAGTCATGCTTAAGGAATTGTTTGCTTTTGTTCCTTGTAGGATTTGCTTAACTACTGATTTATGAACATTTATCAATATTGATGGTTTAACTTTTATTGTCTTTTGTTGACTTAAATTGGAAGTTAAGTAGTAAGCTTTTACACTTTGGTTATATGTCTCCCCTTACACTGGTTTTGAGTTTTCTAAGAAAATTAATCAATTTTTACAAGTTTGAGGATTAGAGAAAAACATTTTTTATATCACTCTGATAATTCTTATGTTAATGATGTTTACCATAATACTTTAAAAAGTCAACTTATATTACAAAATGGATTGATATATCATGGTGAAATATTTCATATCCTTTGTTGTGCACACATCTTAAATTTAATTTTTTAAGAATGATTAAAAATGTTTGGTGGTGTTTTGGACCAAAGTAGAAATAATATCAAATGTAAAAGAAGTTCAAAGAGTACAATGATGAAATTCAAAAAATATCTTAAAAAATTTATTAATATTAATACATCAAGTGGGTTGTATCTTGATGTCCTTAAAAGATGAAACTTAACTTACTTAATGCTTAAAAATGCTCTTAAATATCAATGTATTTTTGGAAGTTTGTAATTGATCAATGAATCTTATAAATATTGTCCTTCAACAAAACAATGGGAAAGAGTAGAAAACATTTGCAAATTTTCATTATCGTTTTATTATATTATTACCTTGATTTCAACGATAAGTTATACTACTTCAAACTTGTATTTTTCACAAGTTTAGAAAATTCAATATTTGTTAATAGGAAATGTGAAACATGAGGATAAAGTGATTAAGGATATGGCTAAGTTGATGGTGGATAAATTTGAGAAATATTGGGATGAATATGATGTTGTGTTTGCATTTTGTACAATTTTAGATCCAAGGATGAAATTGGAAACATTGAATTTTTGTTATGGAAAATTAATCTACTTATTTAGGAGCTGAAATTGGGAAAAAATCATGAAAAAATTATACAATTTTTTCCATAAATAATGTACCAAATGTTTTAATTCATCATCAACATTAAATTCTCAAAAGCATAAATATGAACAATTTTTATCCCCATCTACTTCAAATTTAAACCTTTTTTGTTTGCTTTAATATACTTTAGTTACTTTTTTAGTTTTTGTTCCATTTGTCAATTACATATATTACTAACCTATGTCATAATAGGAATTAAAAATTGTGCAATTTTCAAGCCATTAATAAAAGTGGAAGGACTCAACTTGTATTTTGGATGAACCAACCCTGATTTTTTTTATTTTTTAAAGTAAATGGATGTGCTAAAATGGTGGATGATTAACAACCAACAAACGCTTTTTAGATTTTTCTTTAATAGTTAGAGATTTGTTGAGTATCTAACTATGCATTTAACATTAATTCTCGCATCCTTAACAAGTATAGGAATCATCTCTTTCCTAAAATGTGGAAGCAATTATTTATAATTCTAGTTGGAAGCTCATTATTTTGGGATAAATTAATTAATTTAATTGAGACTATTTTTATCATAGTATTTTTATTTTACATTAATTATCATTGTTCTAATGTATATAGATATTAAGGAAGAAGACAATGTAAATGTGTAAGAAGAGAGTTCTTTCAAAATTACATCTAATGTTATTCAAATAAAAAAATAATATTGATGTTTTTAAATATGCAATCATTATTAGTCTTTTTTTTCTTCAAAATTTCAAACTAACATGTTACTTATGATTCGTTCATGGAAGATTTAGACATATTTATTTAGTATAATATCAATATATCATATTTCTTTAGCTTGGTTTGATTATCATCAAGATGATTTTAAATATTACTTTGATATCTTACTTATTTAGTTTGGTTAAGAATATTATGGTTTTTGTTGACATATTTTAAAAAATATTACCTTTTAATTTATTTATTTTTATTATTATGTGAGTCATCCTATATAACCCACAATTTCATAGTTATCATTACAAGAAAAATTGATATTTTTTACAGTCTAAATCTGTAGGAATTACAAAAAATTCATAGGTATACGAATTTTTTTCAGATAAAAATCGATAGATAAAATCGTTGTAGTAACAGTTAGCTACAGATTTTTACATCCGTACAAAATGTCTATGAGAAATTACATAAGGATGCATTAGTAGACAATTAGGTACAAATATATTAGTAGGTAATTACATATAGATATATCCATATGTAATTACCTACTTATTTGTATGTAATTAATTACCTATTGACATATACGTAGGTATTAGCATAAATTATCTCCATTTTTTTTTATAAAATTTTAATCATATTTTAATATTCATATATTTAATAATATATTAGATAGATATTCATTCATATATATATATATATATATATATATATATATATATATATATATATATATATATATATATATATATATAATACCAAATTTAATGTTAAACACAAGTTACGAATATATGATATCAAACACAAGTTCAAGTTTTCAACACAAGCTTGTAACATGATTTTAAAACACTAGTTAATTAATAAGACCATAATAAAAATCATATATGTAAGCAACAAAAGTTAAATCTTAACACAAAGTTCATAATAAAAGCTCCCTAAGATATCTAATGGTCCATATATCCTTCCCTTTTAAGCGAATTATTTTGTTCTTAATCACCTTCACCCTGCTGATTGCCTTGAGTTTGTGGATTGACTTGTACTTGTTCATTATCGTATTGTTGTTGAAAAATATTTTGTGCAGCAACTACTGTTGGTGTTGGTAGATACTGTAGGACTATACCAAGAAATGTCGGAATGAACTGAAATTTATAACTTATCTGACGAATTTACTCCTCACTACTTGATAGTCATGTCTCACTAGTATATAATCATTGTCTTAACTGTAACATATCATATACCAACCAAATAACTGATTCATATTTATAGACCAAATATAAGAAAAACTAAAATATGACGAGCTTATTCACTTTGTTAATCCTAATTAAGATTATTATACATCAATGAAAATTACATAAAAATTATACGTGGGTAAGTTAAAATCTCATAAGGATTTTTTTATCCCTGTATGTTACAATATTAGTTATTTTTATATATCCATAAATACTCTTCTACATTAATGAATGAATTTACTCACTCAATACACAGAACATTATGATCTAAGTTAGACATGAATAAAAACTATTATGAGCTCTATAAAAATGGTTTGGATGAATAATGTTTTCTCATCTATCCTTCTATAAGGTGTTTACGTTAAATATTAAGTTGATTACTTATAAATGCATAATTATTATTTTATAAAGAAAAATCTTATATATATTAAAGATTTTGTAATAACATGACAATGGTTACCGATAGCATAGAAATTATTCATTAAATAACGTTAAAGAATTATAGACCCCAAATCTTACCCAGCTTCTCAATAAAGATCAGAAGACTTCCATTCTGAAGATGGATAAAAGCTTCATTGGGCATCTAGCAACATCACACACTTGGACTCACAGTCACTTCTCTCTATACTTCTAGTACTCAAATGATCTTTCTAATTGCCTATAAGGTAACAATCAGTTAAGGAAATCTCTTTTTGAGATATCCAGCATTCAATAGTTTAAAGCTTTTCTTGTATTCGGGAGAGGAGAGTCCCTGTAGTGCGAGACAATAGCCAAAAAGTATCCTCAGAGTTGAAGATTTCTATAAAAGCTTGCTTTAGAGGTTCTTTTCACTACTCTTCTCTTTTATTGTTTTATTTATTGTTTTCCTATATGCAATAGAGATAGGATCATGTAGATAATCATTTTTAATATTGCATAATAAATAGGGTAGAAACATAATTTTATTGTCTTTCTTTTAAGAACATTTCATCATAGGGAACCCGAAAGGCACTACTATAGATAAAGCTTTCTACTAAAGCAACATTGAAAGTATGATTTTTCAAATCAATAATTTTTATTTATTTACAACCCTTTTACCCCCTTTATTTATCTAGAAGTCCCTCTCTCTTTATATTATATTTTTTAGAAGTTTATTAATTTTTTAAGAGAATTGTCATTAGTAGGATTTGAACCCAAGTACCTTAGAGTTGGAGGCCGATACTCCAACCACTAAACTACTAAAATTTTCCGATAATAACTTACAAATAAATTATATTTATATATAAATAAATATATATCTCGTGTAAATATATAAATATAAATATATTTATATATTTTGATATATGTATATAGTTATATATTTATATATTTATATGTTGGATGTGAGGGCACGCTCGAAAGTGAAAGTGTGTGTCGAGTGAGTTTTCAAAATTTGATGCTAAATTTGTGAGCAGATATCTTTATATGAGTTTTTAATTTGATGACAGAATATAATCTTTATAATTTTATTTATATGATGATATAAAATAAATTTGGAAAACGCGTCATTCGCTCTCAAGCGAAAAATACCAATTTTCGCTCAAGCGAGACTTGAGCGAGTGAATTTCCGTGAGCTTTAACATATTTTCACTCAAGCGAGAGTCAATCCCACTTTCACCCTCGATCAAAAAATACCAATATAATTTATTTGTAAGTTATTATAAAAAAATTATAGTAGTTTAGTGGTTGGGATATTAACTTTCAACTCTAAAATACTTGGTTCAAATGTCGTCAGTGACAATTCTTTAACTTAAGTGAATTTTTGGCTGAAAAAAAAATAAAAATACTTTCCAGAAAATATATAAAATAAATATATATTTACATGGATATATATATTTATTTGTATATAAATATAATTTATTTGCAAGTTATTATTAGAAAATTATAGTAGTTTAGCGGTTGGAGTATTAGTTTTTAATTCTAAAATCCTGGGTTCAAATCTTGTCAGTGACAATTTTCAAATTTAAGTGAATTTTTGGGTGAAAAAAAAATAAAAACTAAAAGACTTTCCATGTCGGTTCATCTGGGAACCGACGTGGAAAGTGTCAATAAGTGAAAAAAAAAAGACTTTCAATGTCGGTTCATGTGGAAAGTATTTTCTACGTCGGTTGACTAGAAACTGACGTAGAATATGTTTAATATTCAACTTTCAACGTCAGTTCATTTAGGAACCGACGTGGAAAGTACTTTCTACGTCGTCTCAGCTATAACCGACATTAAATGACGACATAGAAAGCATATTTTGTAGTAGTGAGGGGCGTTATGGGGGTGTTAATACCTTCCCTACACGTAACTAACTCCCTTACCTAACTCTAGTTATAATGACCAAAGTTGGTTTTTCTTAAACCAATGTCTTCTTTTATTTTTCTTTTTCAATGTTTATGGTAAAAATATTGGTGGCGACTCTAGAATCCATTTATGAAAACCTTGTTCTTAAAGGTAGTTCAGTTATCAGACACTCTAAGAGCGATGACCATATTTTTAAAACAAACACGAGTCATCAAAACTATCGCGATGCTCCAACTGCTTTTTATGGCGGCGACACTGGGGAAGCTAGAGAGTTGATCCCATTTAGTGATGGAATAATCTACAAATATTAGATTTGAAATTATGCTTCTACCCTTGCTTTGCTTTAATGTCTGGCTTTAATAAATGTTGTATGTTTATTTTCTGCAATTGTTTGAAATACAAACTGTACACAAACCCTTGCACACAACAATCCCTCTATACCCGGGGGCAAGAGTGAATACACATAGGGAGTGGGTGGCAGGTACGATCGACCATGGTAATGACCTTAGTGCCAACAAGTCGTTGTCGGAAACCACCACTCAAGGTGGATAACCTTCTTCTCTTGTCATGCATGGTTCAAAGACTGGGAGATTGAAGGGTCCTTATAATGGGGCACCTTGGGGACCTGGACCTTGGTGAGAATAGTTAGAACCTACCTTTGCCAATGCACTTTTCTGCAGGAGACCCCTACCTCATGATTAAAACGTCGTCATTCTGTTTGCAGATGAATGAATTGTTT
Source organism: Sphenostylis stenocarpa (assembly GCA_963425845.1). NCBI lineage: Eukaryota > Viridiplantae > Streptophyta > Magnoliopsida > Fabales > Fabaceae > Sphenostylis > Sphenostylis stenocarpa. Next base: position 41,990,686 of record OY731404.1, on the reverse strand, counting down.
GTACATTTGTCTGTTGTATTTTATTTGTCACATTTGCATAACATAATCATACAACAACAAAAAGTAAAAATACAAATAAAATAAACAAAATATTTCAAAATCTTTTTGCAATAAACAACCTTATCTCTGACAATCTTCATTTAAGCTAGCCTGGTTTCGGGTTCTTTGTAAGCTAAGTAGTCACGTTGACTTACGTAAGAGATAAGGGGTTATAAAACTAAACTTTTATAATAAATAAACTTTATTTATAAACATTCATTTAAAAATAATAAAACTCAATAAAACGATCTTTAACAAAGTCAAACCATACATACCCTCATCATCTTAAGAGCAGTAAAACCAAAGACAGAAAATAAATGCATAAGAAAGGAATGCATACACATCATTCTAATTAAAGCTTTCAAACATAAATTCATTCATTACTAGGATGGGTTAGATATCCTTAGATAAAAGTGAAAGAGACCCAAGTGCGTTTGTAACCTTCCTCAAAGAAGGATGAGTGTGCTAAGGTGTATTAGTGACCTCTAAAAAGGAACTATCACACCAAGGTGGGTATGGTACTCCCTAAAGCGTAAGCTTTCAGGAAGGTACCAAAGCTATTGTACAAGGTATATCTATCCCACACTAATCATTCATAATAAAAACTATAATAAAATATTTAAATCATTTAGAAAGTGGTTGGTCTTCTTCCTATCATCACTCGCGCGCAAAAGTTAAGAAGATGGTGCAATTAGAGGAACAAAATCATATGTTCACCACTGAGCTTAATGCCATAAAGGAACAAATAGCACAATTGATGGAGCTAATGTACCAGCAATGCCTCCATAATGAGGTCTCCAAGCAACAAAGTTCTGTCTTAGAGGAGAAATTAAGGGCATTAGAGGGACACAACTTTGATGTGAAGGAGGCAACCGATGTACGCTTGTCAAAAATACTCAATTCCCTCCCAAGTTCAAGAATTCCAGCGCACCATTCAAGAAGCCCTTTGGCAAGAAGAAGGAGGAAAGCGTAAATTCCATCAACCTCAATACCCTTCCTTCCTCTTTGTAATCGTCTAGGCCGTTATGCAAACAATAGAGAAAGTTTACTCCCCTTCCAACCTCCTGTGGAAGTCTGCTGTCAAAGTTGATAAACAATCTCCTAGCGCGCGTCCCTCCAAGAAAGATGGAACCACCCTACCCAGAATGGTACAAGTCAAACGAGAAATGCGATTACCATTCAGGATCCCCTGGGCATTCCGTGGACAATTGTTTGACCTTGAAGTATAAGGTCCAATTGGATGCCGGGTGGATTACTTTTGATGCTCTCGACCCTAAGGTGGACATCACGCCTCTGCCTCAACCGGAATGATGGGGAATGCCAACTGATTAGGGCTCCTCATTAAAAATATATAGATAATATATAAAAAAATAATAAAAAAACTTCCGATGTATCTCTCGCGGTCCCTACCCGTGGTCGCGAGATCTTTTGATTAAAAAAGTTTTGTAAATATTTATTTTTCATCAATACAATGAGGCATTTTTCATAAATATTCATATACTTTTCATTCTTTTCTCTCTCATTCCAAAATAATTAAATAAAACCATATAAACAGCCATGTCTGTGATTGAGAACTCTCTATGGGATCCGAAAGCTAAAGACGAATGGATCAGGTCAGACAGTGAGAAGGAGACCATTTCCCCGGGCATGTTAAGACTGTTAAAAAAGAAGAAGCTCAATTAATACAACTCTACCAGAAAAAATGAGGCCATGGATTTGGGGGCAAGGAGATTACTAGAAAGAAATAAATATTGGTACCCAAATCGATAACAACATCAGGGAAGGATTAAAATAGTTGCTAAGGAAATATGTGGACATTCTTTATCACGATGTGGGGAACATTTTGTTATAGAGTAATAATGCCTTTTGGGCTCAAGAATGCAGAGGCTATCTATCAAAGGTTATGGTAACGTTATTTCACAATATGATCCACGAAGAGATTGAAGTTTATGTGGATGATTACCAAGGCAAAGAAGGAGATGGACCACCTTCAATATTTGAGGAAGTTATTTGATTGACTTCAAAGATACCAAATTAAGCTAAACCTAGCTAAATGTACTTCTAGAGTATGATTTAGTAAACTCCTTGGGTTCATTAGTAAAAGGGGAATCGAGGTAGATCCCGATAAAACAAAGGCGATTTTGGAAATGCCCCCACTAGAAACAGAAAAGGAAATCAGAGGATTTCTAGGCTAGATAAACTACATAGCAAGATTCATCACACAACTAACAGATAAATGTGCACCCCTTTTCAAGTTGTTGTGCAAAAATCAACCGACAGTTTGGAATGTAGAGTGCCAGCGAGCCTTTGAAAAGATTGAGATGTGCTTGACTAATCCACCAGTATTGGTGTAGCCTCGGGAAGGAAAACCTCTGATACTTTATTTATCAGTACTCGACAAGTCTATAAGATGTGTGCTCAGTCAACTAGATGATACGGAAAAAACTCGTCTTGACCGAAAGGATAGTTAAGTGACAAGTACTCCTATCGGAATTTAACATCATGTCACAAAAGAAGAAGAAGATCTATCCAAGGTAGTCCTCTCACAAATTACCTAGCACATGGATCAACAAATGAAAATCCCTACAAGACAACTTTTCAAATAAGCATATCATGCACATTCAACAACAAAGAACTCGGAGATAATATATGGACCATGTTCTTCGATGGAGCCTCAAACATCTAGAGTACATCCATAACACGACTTCGAGGATGGGAAGCGTCAATTTTGAATACATCCCTCGGGAAGATAACCAGTTTGCAAATGTATTACTACTCTGTCATCCATGTTTTAGATCAAGAGCATGAAATACTAATCATCCATGTCAGACGACATGATAAACAAGTTTTTTGCATGACAGTAGATAACAAGGAAAGTAGATCCCCTTGGTATCATGACATTGAACGATGCCTCATGAAGGGCAAATATCCCGAGAGAATTAGCGATAACGATAAAAGGAAGAAGACCTACCTTCCCGGTGAGTTATCATGGAAGCAAAATTGACATAAGCTGAATGGGTTCAAAGTCGGTACGACCAGCTGAACTTAATCAAAGAAAAATGGTTGAACACCATATGTCATGTACAAACCTATCAAAAGAAGAAGAAAAAAATGCTTATGACAAAAAGTTCAATCCTCATACATACTAGGAGGAGAATTTAGTAGTAAAGAAATTACTTCTGGCCTAGAAGAATAAAATTGGAAAATGGGCAGCAAATTATGAAGGACCCTTTGTGGTCAAGCGAACTTTCTCGGGAGGAGATCTTATCCTTGCCGATATGGATGGAAAGGAACTTCGACACCTAATCAACTTCGATGCGGTGAAGAAGTATTATGCTTGAAGACATTGCTCAAGACCCGTCAGAATGAAAACCCGTAAAGGGTATCCCTGGGCAAAAGATAAGGTTCATATTCCTCGCTAGGACATGTCCTAGAAAAAAAGTAAAGGTAAAAAAAAAATAATAAATAATAATAAACAAAGAGCAATGGTTACCCTAATCGAAAATTGAAAGGTGATTAAGGTAATGTTCTTCTAGAAGTAAAGCAGTTTGCATAGTCTTCACTTTGAGCTCAGACATTTCAACTAAAGCAATTAGGAGAACCAGGGGGGCATATATCATAGACATGACTGTTCAAGCCTAAACAGTATAGCCAACCCTGACCAACCATTCTTCTAAACTCCCTTGAAATCCTTTTATAAAAAAAATATTAATAAACTTTTGTTCATTTATCAATAAAATTCCCTTTTATTTCTTTTTTCTTGACCAAATATTATGAAAATGCCTCTTTATTGATAAATAATAAATATGCGCAAAGACCTTTAATCAAAGATCAAGCATGCATCTAAAAAGGGGAAGCATAAAAAATAAGAAAAGAATAAATGTCTGCTAGGATATTCTTAAGTAAAAATCAGGGTAGCCTGCTAGATCGAAAGCTCCAAAAGAACGGTCTAGGCAAAAGTTAAGGCAAAAGCCCCCTAAGATATTCTAGGCCAAAATTAAGGCAGTCCGCTAGGTCGAAAACCCCAAAAGGGTGGTTTAGGCAAGAGATATGGCTAAAACAAAAAAAAATTAATAAAAGAGGGGCTCATCAGCATGGTCATGAAAGAGCAGTCGATCAACATATCCATGAGAATCCAACAGGAGAATGCCGATCATTTTTCTAGATGCATACAAAATAAATAAACAAATAGATTGCATTTAGGACATCTACACACAAAGTAGTTGCACAAAATGACTTTGCCAAAATCAAGAAAAAATAATTTTCTTTAAATAAGAATAATAATCATGCACATAAGGAGGCTAGACTTCATACTTGTGATTGAAAATAGGAGGTGTCACAACCAAGTCCCCAAATAAATGCTTTTCCTCAAGAAAGAAAAGCAGGTTATCTTCAAAGCCATTCCAGAAGAATAAAGAGCTTCAGAAAGTCCAAAGCTCCAATATTTCCTCCTTCCACTCAAAAAAAGAAGAAGGTACAACAAAGAAAAAGCCAAAGGAAAGACTCGATCATCCCCAAGCGGATCCTTGTCTACTCCGAAGGCAAAACAAAATATTACTTCACGGCTTAGCATTGCCACCACATGAGTCATCAAACATACTTGTCCAGAATTTCCGCCACATTTCCAAAGGAGAATAAAGGTTACATGAAAGTCCATCAAAGCAATAAAAAGATTCAAAACCTTCATATCCTCAGGGTTTCAACAAAAAGAAAAAAGAAGAAAATCCTTCATCCCCAACGGATGCCCAAAAAGAAGAAAAGGCCACGACAGAAAAGGCCAAATAAAAATCCCCAAGCAGATCATCTCAGAAAATCTACAAAGAAGAAAATCAGAAAGTCCATTCCCCAATGAAATAAGAGCGTCGATAAAGCCCGCTCACAACAACATACAATAAGGAGTCAAAAACTCCATTCCCTTAGGGGGCAAATAAAATTAGATTCCCCGGAAAGGCAATCAATCCCCGGTGGATCACCAAAAAGAGAAAAATTATCCCCATTGAGCCTACTGCAAAGGCAAACTACAAATTCATATCCTCAGGGAGTTATTTGCCTATATCATCCAATATGGATATCCCTAGTTGAATGCATAGGCAAAATCTGGCAAGCAAAGAACCAATATCCCTAGAAAGGGACATTAGCTTATCTAGAGGCAAAAACAACGCAAGCATAAAATCTTCACCACTATTGAAGCATTTGCCTAATCAAGAGGCACAATCAACAGAAATCAACAAATTCTCAGTGGATTCCTGCCTAGATTAAGAGGTAATCATCAAGAATCCCTGATAACCAATGAGTTAGATGACTATAGAAAAAGCAAAAAAAAAAAAAACAAAGAATCCCTCGCAAAATTGGACAACTAACTAGAAAAGTCAGAAAAATACTTTCAAAACAACAATTACTCCCCATGGAGCTGCCGCATGACCAGAAAGTAGTAAGCCGCCAGCACACTTTTAGTCTAGAAGAAAAGACTCAAAACCAGATGAGGATTCATACTCATCAGTCACAAGATAAACTACCCAAAGGAGCATCCTGGGGTTTCAAGATTATCAACAGCGAGAGTCTTACAAGAGGGGACTTCTCAACCAAAAAAACCTTACAAAAGGGGGGTTCAACAACTGATGAGCCTTACAGAAGGGGGCTTATCAACCATGAGGGTCTTACAAAAGGGGATTCCTCCAACCAGAAAAGTCTTACAAAAGGGGGTTCATCAGCTTACAACCTAGTGGGGATTCGTACTCACAAGAGTCTTACAAAAGGGGACTCGGACCTGGTGGGCGTTGGTACTCATAAGAGCCTTACAAAAGGGGGTTCGAACCTGATGGGGGTTGGTACTCATCAAACCAGATAAGGGTTTGTACTTATCAAACTATTCATCGTCCAGAGGATCAACGACTACAACAAAGGAACATTTGAAGGATGATTGGGCAAAAAGGTTAACTCCTTTACTTGCCAACTGGTCTCGCATGCATATAGAGCCAACAACCAGGTGAATGAGGGACAATTGTAGACCCCAAATATTGCATGACTTCTCAATAAAGATTAGAAGACTTCCATTCTGAAGATGGGTAAAAGCTCCGTTGGGCATCTAGCAACATCGGTTGCAAGGAAAGGATAACTTTTCTGAAAAAATAAATGGTGAAAATATGAAGAAACACTTGAGATGGTCGTTCCATAACTGTTTAACATAATAATGATGTGAGTCAATAAGATACCATGCGTTAAAATTTAAAATTTAGATCAAAATTAAATTTGAAAAAAAAAATCACTCAATAACTGCACAAGTCCTGTGATTCATTTTAAGTAAAATTTTAAATTATAATATAAGAGTGGATATTTTGATGTTAAATGAATTAATGTAAATACGTATTTAAATTATTTTATTTTATATTACTATGAATAACGAAAAACATATTTAGATTATTTTATTTCAAAATACTGAAAATCCTTATAAAAATATACTAAGTATAATTAAAATCAAACGTGAATTGGTGTTTAAAAGAGCTTAAAGATAATTTATTTGATCTTAAAATAACTTTAATTTCACATATTGTTTTAGTATTTTTAATAATCTTTTGGGATAATTAATTAAAACTTAATTTTTCATTTTGACTTAAATATATTTTTAGCTCCTATAAAATAACTAATTTTGATTTTGATCCTTACTTTTTTTTTATCATATAAAATTTAAATCACTTTTTTAGATTTTATAAAATTGTGAATTTTTAGTTTAGTCTGTAATTTTTTTTTCCATCCATCCAAAATTTTAAATAATCAATTTTAGTCTCTAATATCCATTTTAATATAAATAAATAACATTTATTTTACATTGTTTTAAGAAGCTTTTTGTATCTCAACGCTAGTACACGTGACTTGAAATCATCACTTACATTTTGTTAGACTACAACAAGTAAATACCTATTACCATATAATATAGGAACCAAAAACTAAAAACAAAAAAAAAATTACTTAGACAAAAAGTTCACTCATTTTCCAAAAACTATACAAATGTTTAAGTCTTTATTTAAGTAAATTTTATGCTAAAGTTTATAATAAAGTTCTTAAGTAGTAATAATTCATTAAATGAGTATTTACTTGGAATATGTACACTATTACATTCTTGAAACCAAATTTAACTCAAATTGAACTTATGGGATTTATAAAGCGTTTTTTTTTCTCTCTTCTATGTTCATAATTTCTTTCTTCACTCTCATAAATAAAATAAATTTTATTTTATTCTTATATCAGTCTTCATTATGGTAAGTACTTATTTTTGGTTTTTAAATTTTGAATGTTTGATTTTAAAATTCTAAAACATTTTCATTATTTATTCTCTTATTATTCTAAGAATTGCAAGAAACAAATAAAAATCTCAAATTATTTTTAATTTGTACTGATTTTTTATCATATTCACACAATAAGATATTTAGCTAAAAACATGTTGTGGAGTAGGTTCCAAAGTGTATTCTTAGCTTGCCAATGTAGAATACGTTTTTTGGAAAATCAATTCCAGAAATATATTTCAAAACCCATTTTTTGAAACTTGTTTATGGAATTTTTTTTCTATAAATATCATTTCAGAACTCACTTTCGAGAAATGCATTTTAAAATATCCATTTCGAAATATATTGTTGGAAAAACCAATCTAGAATTTCTGGATTAGGTATTTGGAAACATAATTTGATTTTTGCAAAATTACTCTAGATCGAGCAACTTGAGTGTCAATGTAAAATTTCAATATATAAAATATGTAATAGATACATAATATTAATATTTAATCACCATTAAGTATTATAAACAATCTTGAATGGAGGTGATAACACAATAAATCGAATCTGGATATTTATGGAAGTATAGAAGATAAGCAGTAGAGGTACACAAGATATGTGGGAAAATAGAAGAAGGTCTTAGGGTTTGAAACAAAAACTATTAGAAGAGTATTTTAATTATTTTTCTTTGGGTACAAGGTGCAAGAAGAAATTAGCGGAGTGTAGGAAGATGTTAACACTTTTTCGGTCATGCTTTTGTATTTGTTGGACTTAGGGCCCGTATATATTTGCAAAAGCACAATTTGGGCAAAAATGTTTTTAAGATGTTGTTCCATGTAAGGGGCAAACCCATCTTTTGACCTTTACAAAAATGGAAACTTGAGTACCGTTTAATATCGAATATTGAATAAAGTGATGAAAAAAAGAAGAAGTAAAATAGATATGTGAATATAGTTCCAATCTTCTTGTTTGAATATTTTTATTGTGGATTAAAAAAAATAGTAATTAACTAATTATACTCTTAAGAATGTTTAAATTATTTTATTATATATATATATATATATATATATTTATACTTATATTTATGTACGAAAAAGTTGATATGTTATGAAAAGATTGAATAATAATTGATAAAATTGGTAAGGTAAAGTCAATATTCAACTATGTACTGTTAAATGAATACTTGTGCGTAGTGTTGTAAGATATTTCTTTACCTTTAATAAGCATTAATGATATTTATTCCGAATACTTTAAATGAGAAAGAAATGCTTTAAAATTTTTAAAATATACCCTTACTATTATTATCTTAAAAAGAAACCATTGTTATGTATTTTTCATTTAGTTTGTTTTTTTATTAAAGAGTGAATTTAAAAGAGTGAAAGAAGGTGAAAAGTAAAATTACTTGAATTAAGGGAAAGAAGATAAAAAAAATGAATGAAAAGATTATAAAAAATAATTATTTATTATTATAATAATTAAATAACAAAAATTGTACCATTACCAAACTTTGTGTACTTATTTTAAAATAAAAATAGTTTAATATCAAATAATATTTCTGATTTAATTCAAGGAGAGTTAAAGATAATCAAGAGCAGTTTGGCATCCTTATTTATATGTTAAGAGTATCAATTAATAATATTTATTTATAATATGTTGATTACAATAGAATCATCTTACTAATTTTTAGAGGAGTACTTGACATAACTTTAAGTGAATAAGTGCAAAAATTAAGTATTGTATATTAATTTGGTTAGATAATCTACTTAGTAATCAAATGACCATGCGAGTTAACTAATAATTTACCGTAAAAATATTTTTAAAAGAACTATTCAAATCCCACATTTTTATAGCGATACCATGTATTTTTAGAAAAGAAAAATGCAATAAATAGAAAAATTTTTGAAAATAAATAAATAAAGATGTCAAAAATCACTTCCTGCAATCAAATGGAACAAATGAGAGAAACTTTTTTTTTTAATTATTTTTTTTCTTATACACTTAACTTTTTTTTTCATCATCTTTATCTTTTTTTTTTTTTTATAAAACTATGAAAACATAACATTTTTTTTCACTAGAATGATGCAATTTTTAAAATTTACTATTTTTTAAAATTACACATTTTGATAAATCGTATTGTTAATCCTATTTTATAGCATGATTTTTCTTTCATTTATTTATTATTTTAAGAATAAGTCATACGATTTCAATATAACATGCCACATATTACGACTTTAACGTTTTATATTTTAATAATAATAATAATTATTATTATATTATATCAACAATATTGTTTTTATATTATTAATAATTTTAATATATTTAACTATTATTTTAATACATAAAAAATATTTGTAATATAATTAATAATGAAATGAATAATATTATTTTAGTAGTATTTATTATTAGTAATATATTATTAATATAATTGTTAATTATTCTTTATTAATATTAAATATAATATTATTATTATTATCATGAATTTTATTATTATTAATGTTAATATTATCTCGTTAAAATATAAAATGTTGAAGTTATATTATGTAAAGTCGACTTCCTCTTAAAATTAAAAAGAAAAAAATTCAATTTCGTAATTTGTTTTTAAATTTATCCATCTTATAAATTAAAAAATAAACATAAAAATTGGACCACGAGTACAAAAACCTCCTAAAAAAGGCACCGTCCTCTAAGTGGCTATAATTATGACAAATGCTGTGAGCAGAGATAGGTCCACTACAGTTAAGGAAGCACTATGTGCGGCCTGAGGAGGTGGGTCAAAAATTACTACTTTACAATTTTTCAATTCATTTCAAATTCAACTTTCAATTAACTCCTAATTATATAATAATAAAAATTATTATTATTATTATATTATAATCACGAGTCTTAATTTTAAAATAGACAATATTTAAATGAATAATATTTTAAATATAAAAATTGATCTTTTCAATATTATTAACCATTGATTCAGAAAATTTTCATTATTTATTGTAATCAATATTATTATTATTATTATTATTTTTTCTGAAAAACAAGAAGATTCCAATTTTATATGATAATATAATTAATATTAATTTTTATATTTATTATTTATTTTAAAAAATTTATTTATAATTAATAAACCTCTTAATTGTCAAAAGAAAAATATATATAAAAATGATTTTTGATATCGAAACATTTATAATAATGAACGAAGATAGTTAAAGATTGCAAAATCGCACGATCTCTGGAAAGTGGAAAAAGGATGTTTGGAAGTATGTATGGCGTGGGACCATTGTTCAACTGAAATTGCAGTTTGTGTTTGTGGTGCGTGGATTTGTACTCATCTCGATCATTCCCATTTTCCCAGTCATAGTTGCGGTGGTGGGCTATAATAATTTAGTACAATGTGACAAGTCACAATACTAGGAACATATGTAACTCTAGGTCCTAACCATCTCATACCTTTCATATGTCTCTCGTGTTTCTTTCCAACCACAAAAAGAAGAAGAATATTTTAAAGTAACAAAGGGAATGATGAGATATGGATGGAACAATGCAGGTTGTAAATTGATGTATGTGATATGCATCAACAAATTGTGGTGAAAGTAGCTATTTTCTATGTCAGATTTCCTTCTCTACCTTTTTCACCTTTTCCCTAACTTAATATACCCGTGTAGTTTATTTCTATTAGATCCTCATGCATTTTTTTAAACCCTAATTGATGCTCTTGGTGTATAAAATAAAACTGTTCTAGAGTGTGTCATTCTCAACTCAGATTATGATCTATATTACTTTCGTCACTTTTCTGTCAGTTGTTCAAAAAGTACGCATTAATTACCATACACATGCCAACAACTCGTTTTCAATAATATGTACTAAATTTTAATAACCTAAAATACTTTAATAAATGTAACAAACTAAATACTTTTTTTTTTTTAATTAACAATAAAATGATTCTGAATTCATTTGCCTTTAATTAGTTGGTGCCTGTTGCCTCAAGAAGGGTTCTAGATAGGTTAATGGGTCATGATCACGTTAAAGCTAGTCCATTTACTATTAAAATGAAATAATATGCCATGTTGTGAATATATCTCCATATCCAACATACATCAAAATTTTATCTTGTAGTTTGGAGTTATATAACCAAATTGACCTGCCATTTCAAAACATTATGAACCATACATTCCTTTTCATCTTAAGCCCCATACATTAAAGCATCCCAATTAGATTTTGATTTGAGAATATTCTATATTAACATTGTATCTTGGTTCACTAATTTATTTCGTCTAACTTAAAAAGAATAAAAATATTTTTTTATGAGTAATGTATATTATTTTACTCTTTATTCTTATTCTGTAAGCTAATTTTTTTTTTATAAATCATGTATTTAACATATTCTCATTAAAAACATAACATAATTCAATTTTTCTTAATTTATTGTATTTTGCATAATAATAATAATAATAATAATAATAATAATAATAATAATAATAATAATAATAATAATAATAATAATAATAATATACATCTACCGTACATTTTTTAGGAGAAAAGTAATTTGAGATGAGCCAAATGAATGAAAATAAAGATTCAAATTGATACATACCAACTTCACTCTTTTTGGAAGCTCAAGTTTACTTGTACAGCCCACTTGCGAAATGATATAAATAAAAATTTCAAATCAAGAAAATTAATTGTTGCATAATAATATAGTGTTGCAATATTTAATTTAAGAAATATTTAATTCTATTGTAATTAATTCCAAGTTTATTTTCTCTTGGTTAGTATCCTATAAATAGAATATGATGAGAATACAACTACATTAGGGTGAGATTGTTTTCTTTTCTGTTCTCAATTTCTAGTTAGACGAGTTCATCTATTGTTACTCGTATTTTCGGTTTGTTCTCTTTTATTTAATTGCAATTTCTATTGTTACTTGTACTTCAGCTTTGTTCTTTTTTATTTAATTGTAATTTCTATTGAATTTTTAGTTTATATTATTTTGTTTACTTTATTCATTTAGTACTCATTCTAATTTCTAATATTTAATTGTTTAGAATTTTTATTTTATTCTAATACTACTTAATTTCCATTTTCAATTCATCTCTTTTATCATTCTAATTATAATTCTTAATTTAGTTTGAGAGTTATTACTTTTAAAAATTTTAATTTAATTACAACACTCTTTTATTTTAAAATAATTTTTTATTTTACTCTTTATTCTGACAATTTTTTAATTTAATTAAAAGTACCTTATTTTAATTTTATAAATTTCATTTATTTAAATTATGCTTCAATTTAATTTTAATTATCATTATTATTCTACGGTAATTTAATTTCAATTTTTATTATTCTGCATCAATTTAATTTTTTTTTCACTCTTTCATCAACCCTTTATTTACTATTTTCGAGAGAAGATGATGTATGACAATTGGTACGTTCCTATAAGTATGTTCTTGTGAGATTTGACACGGATTATCTACATTGCATTAATTTAACAAATTGCTATTAATTTTTTATCAAGTATTTTGTGTGATTAAAATATTATCGTCAATAAGTTACTAACTTATTATAAGATTATCTTTATTTTCATTTAAGTTTTTTAGGTCATATAGAGAACACAAGACAAATATAGAGAATATAGAAGAGTGTCTCTTGTGAGATATATAAGGAAGTCACCAATAGAAGAGAAAAATAACATATCATTTAGAGTAGCTCAGTACAAAGAAGTTAGCTTGGAGAGAAGATTTTGTTGTTCTTATTATTGTGTATTTTGATTTTCTATTATCAGATACATAGGGTTATTTGTTATCACCTTATTGATGAAAAGAAAATATTATGTTGATCATTAGTAATTCTAAGAGAATTTGTGTTGTACCATTAAATATTATTAGTAGAAGTTTTTAGTGGTATTGCGATTTTTTTTTTCACATTAAAAGTTTTATCTATTAAAATTTGGTGTCTTATTATTTGTTGATTTTTTTTTGGGTGCCAATTTATCTGTTATTTAATATTTTTGAACCCTATTATCATTTATACAAATTTTGAATTTTTACTTTCACTTCGTGTAATTTTTGCTATCATTCCCAGCACATTTCTCATATCCTTAGGCATGTGATTTGGGTAGGATGATTATTGATATTGATACAGGATGATTATTATATTGAAATGATAACTTATTTTGATTATTTCAGACAAACAATCTTCAAAATCACAACAATCCATCTTTATCAGGACTATAGCTTTAAATCTAGACCAAATCGATCCAATCACCTCTTTGACATTTTGTCTTTTTATATATATATTTTTATTTATTTTAAATACTTTTCTCGTCTTTATTTGATCTCGATTCTTAACAATAAAAAAATAAATCTTTTTGAATCTATAAATTTAAATTTTGAAAAACTACATTAAATTATAGTCCAAATTTTAAGCAATGGAAACCCAAGCGTGAACGAAAAAAACATGCAAAATGCTTCACAAAACACAACGAACCGATTAAGATTGACGTAATTATCTTTAAAAATTAATTAAAAATTATTTTTATTTTAACTTAAATACGAGAAGAAATACATAGTGTAATTTTTTTTAATAGTACCGAGGATGGTATTGGAAATTAAATAAAAAAAGTATAAGTTATAAGTAAAAAAACGTATAATTTAATTAATATTTTAAAGTTGTTAATTTAAAGTGATATATATCATTTTTTTTATGAGTGACTTGTATCTTTTAATAAAAGCAAGAAAAGATGTATACTTTAATTCATTAAAGTTTTAGAGTAAAAATTATATTATTGTTTTTATATATAGTTGGCTCGTTCTCCTGTATATTTAGGTATTGAGGTGGTGATATACGGAGAGAATAAATTGAAGGTGTGGTGGAATAGAAGTGTTGCAGTTGATTAATGAAGATAGAAGAAAAAGAAAAAGAAAGAAAGAGGAAGAAGAATTGAAAGAGGTATAGTGTTGGTAGAGTTAGGAGGTGCTGGCCCCTGCGCGATATTGGAAGCAAGAGTGGGAGGGAGGTGGACCACCATCATTGAAATCACCGACCTTATCCATTTTCAATTATTATCAATTCACACACGCTCCAACCAAACCACGACCCACACCACACATGACGTTCTGGATGTTCCACGCTCACACTTCTCGTTGCTTCAAGATCAAAATCTCTTCCTATTTTGTCTCTTAGGTCTCTTTCTTATATGCTTAATCATCCTATATTCATTGGTTTACATTTTATGATACATTCAGTTTAAGAACTTTAATACATATACATACTGTTAAATCAATCATATTATACCATTAAAGTAGAAGATCTTACATTACAAGAAAAAACGGTATTAGCGACAGAAAAAATTGGTCGCTAATGACCAAAAATCGGTCGCTAATATGTTAGTGACCGAAATTAGCGACCGAAATGGTTGGTCGCAAAAGGGCAAGTCGCTAATGTGTTAGCGACCAATTTACATTTCGGTCGCTAAATAGCGACCGATGAGGTGGTTGCTAAAGTGGTCGCTAAATAATTTGGTCACTTATTCATTGAAGACCAAAATAGCGACCGAAATTAATATAATAAATCGGTCGCTAAATCCGTGGTAATGTTTTAAAAAATAGCGATCGATATATTCGGTCGCTAATATATTAATATAATTATTTAAATAATAATTAAAATCGATCGCTAAATGGGAGACAAAGTTAAAAATAATAGCGACGGATATAATCGGTCACTAATATATTAATTGAATTATTTAAATAATAATTTAAATCGGTCACTAAATCGGTCGCTAAATTTGAATTGTATATTATAATAAATTTGTAGCGACCAAAAATTCGATCGTTAAATCGGTCGCTAAATTAATAACAAAGTTAATTATTTTTATTTATTTACATTTTTAATTATATCAAGTTCATTAGACAACTTTTTTTCTCCAATTGGACACAATTGTATTACATAATGAATGCTTAGTAGTTAGTAGTTAAGATGCATTCTCATCCATGAAATGTGGACCAATTTGTCATAAACTTAAGATTTGAGAAACATTTGCAAATTGAAACTGCCAACTAACAAGTGATGTAAAAGATTTCTCATTGCCAAGTACTACTAAATGAAACTGTTACACTTAAACACTGCTATACACATAATTGCCTTTTTTATATGGTAACTCTAGCACAATCTTAAGAGGGTGTCAATATTGTTTTCTGTGGACTTAAGATTATATTTCAATTGTAGAAAATGCATATATACCAAGAAAGGGTGAGACACAATAAAGGTGAACAAAAAAAAAATAAATAGTATCATAGTAGTGATACATTTCCCTTCATAAAACTGATTTGTTACGTCGCTTCTTTTGTGGTGTTGAATGTGCCTGTGCTTTGATCCCATATGTCTTCAATTGAAAATTTTCAAAAGCCTCTGAAATTGTCTGCACCTATAGGATTGCACAAAGTAATATATTAGTGAATCCAGCCTGAATAGGTAAAGGAAAGAAGTTTAAACATGCACAGGATAACTAACCAGTTCAGCCTTTTTGGAGTACACCTTAACTATCATATCTTGGTAAGATATATGTAGCAAGTGGCTTACACAGTCATCGGGTATTGTAAATTTCTCATTGCTTTCATAATCCTGAATGCATTATTGAAACTAGGAAACTCAATACAACTAGCATAATTTAATTCCAAACTAAGCACCAATAATGGGCCAAACTAAACCACTTTAAATATTTCAATAATTTTGAACAATTGCAGCCCAAGTATCCCAACGAAGTAATATAAAACAGCTTTAAACTAAAACTTATTAGCAAGGAAACCGTCAAACCGCATAAGGTAAGATGTTTAATAGTGCAAAAAAAGATATAATCCACTAATACAATATAGACACAGGCAAAACCAATTAATATATAAGAAGATTAAAGAAATATCTTGATGAAAGATAGTTAGCTAGGTTTGGCGATGTACCTTGAAAAAGTGGATGCTGCCACGTAAACATGCACCATAAGAGAGAAAAATAATGCATTAGGATAACATTATAGTAAGTTAAAACAAACTAAATGTTTATGTTCAAGTAAGCGTGATTATTCTTCATTGAATACCTTTCAAGAGGATTATGATTTCCACTAGTCAAATCAATTTTGACGTTACAAACAACTACATCCTCCTCTTTCGGAGTAACTCCACCACTCTTCTCGCCGATACATATATAAAACAAAATGGAATTAGAAACTGTAAAAACCAAGAATGGTAAGTTCATGGGTATTAAGTAGACAGGTAAGGAAAAAAGGCGGTATCTACATCTACCTAAAATTCAATAATCTTCTTAACAAAATGAACATACTTCATACCTTCACTTTTGGATGTGTATAAACTGTTCTATACTGAGATAAGAACGAGTGGCAAACATTTTGTGGATGATAAGGTCTAGTAAATTACGCAACCAACATGAAAACTACATATTCAGGAAAAAAACTAAACGGAAATAACAAGTATAAGACCCGGAATCAAACATGAACCCCATTCAACCAATAGAGGTAGTCAGTTTGACAATTCATACGAAAATAAACCGGACCCACACACAATTCATCCTTAACCAAGGAGAACAATCCACAGTAAAAAGGCATAAAAGAAATAGAACATAGCAGCAAAATGTGAACCGAAGCCCTTGACCCGCGACCCTCTCGACTCACCTCTAGTTCGCGGGGAACTCAATGGCACGATCGGGGCAACCGAGGCGTGGAAAGACCTCGATGGTGGAGGTTCGGTTGAGATTTAGGGATGGCCACGATGGTGGCCAGGGAGGCGGTGGTGATGACCGAGGTTTGGGGGTCCAAACAACAGGTGTTGGGGTGCAGTGCTCACGAGAAGCGCGGGGATTCGTGATGGAGCGGTGGCTCACAGGGTGGTGTGCGGTTGACGAGGAGCTTTGGTGGAGGTTGGATTAGGGTGAGGGCTGACTTGGGGGGAGCAGTGAGGGGGCTAGGGCTCGCCGGGAGTGAGGAGGAGATACTGGCCAAGGTTAAGAGGAATGGGTGAGTGAGGCGCGAGAGTTAGGGTTATTTGGGGATAAGTGGCGCAAGATAGGAAAGTAAAAAATGTGGTTGTATATGATAGCAGTTAAATCTTAACCGCTATTATAATAGCACTTCTGATAGCGATTAAATCTTCACCGCTATTATATAGCACTTCTAATAGCGGTTAAATCTTAACCGCTATTATATATTTTCAAATATGATCGATCATTTGAAAATGTAATCGATCATAACCAAAAAATGTGGATGTCGCTCGAGCGAGATCATGTCGCTCAAGCGAAAAACAACCTGAGAATGCCAATTTTGTGCAGGTGGCATCGCTCGAGCGATACTAGTGTCACTCAAGCGAAATACAACCTGAGAATGCCAATATTGTGCATGTCGCGTCGCTCGACCGATGTTATTTTCGCTTGAGCGAATGTTGACCTGCGTAAACGTCGATCAAAGTTAGCCAGATAATGTAACATGGGAGACCTCACATGTTTGAATCGGATGTCGCTCGAGCGAGTATAGTATCGCTCAAGCGAAATACAACCCGAGACTTCACAATCTTAAAATATGGTTGTATATGATAGCGGTTAAACCTTAACCACTATCTAACATACACTTTAGATAGCGGTTAAAGTGGAACCGCTATTATAGCCTCTCAATTATGATCGATCATTTCAAATTATGATCGATCATAATGACAACTTACATTAACTATTTTTTTGAATATTATGTTTTTAAATTTGCTATTAGAGAAAACCTTTCAGAATTCAAAATGTTAAATACTTTTAAATATTAAAATTAACTTTATCAAAAATTAGGAAAAAAAATTAATCCAAAAGAGTTCAAAAATGTATTATAATATTCTCAATTTTGAGTTTTATTATATTGTTCATTCTCAAAGTAGAAAAATTTATTGTAATTATTTTAATTTAATAAAATATAATTTCAATTTTTAATACTAAAATTAAAAGATTAAATAATAATGAATTTAATTCTTTAAATTGAGTATTTAGAAACTAAAATTATAGTTTCTCTGTTTTAAATAATTAAAATAAATATTTAAACATAAAAATCAAAACTAGTATTATCTTAAATTTATTAAGAGTGTAATTAAATCTCTAGTTTCTTAATTTTATTTGTTTCAAACTTCTCAATTCTACATTTTTGTAAGTTCTATCATTATATTATCATCCTCATCTCCTCCCATGTTCTACTTTATCTTTACAATAGTCAATATTCTTAAATAATTTATATTTTTAATTATAATTTTTTAGTATATATTTCAGAAATTAATCAAGTCTAATCTATTATTTGAAAAACTAATCAATTCTAATCAATAATTTAGAAAACTAATCGATTATAATTAATTATTTGAAAAAATTATCAAATATGATCGATCATTTTGAAAATCTAATCGATCAGAATCAAAAAATCTGGTTGTATATGATAGCGGTTCCACTTGAACCGCTATTAAAAGGAACTTCTAATAGCGGTTAACCCATAACTACTATCTAAAATATACTTTAGATAGCGGTTAACGTGGAACCGCTATTATAGATCATAATGAAAACTTTAACTATTTTTTTGAATATTATGTTTTTAAATTTGCTATTAGAGAAAACCTTTCAGAATTCAAAATGTTAAATACTTTTAAATATTAAAATTAACTTTATCAAAAATTAGGAAAAAAATTAATCCAAAAGAGTTCAAAAATGTATTATAATATTGTCAATTTTGAGTTTAATTATATTGTTCATTCTCAAAGTAGAAAAATATATTGTAATTATTTTAATTTAATAAAATATAATTTAAATTTTTAATACTAAAATTAAAAGATTAAATAATAATAAATTTAATTCTTTAAATTCAGTATTTAGAAACTAAAATTATAGTTTCTCTGTTTTAAATAATTAAAATAAATATTTAAACATAAAAATCAAAACTAATATTATCTTAAATTTATTAAGAGTGTCATTAAATCTCTATTTTCTTAATTTTATTTGTTTCAAACTTCTCAATTCTACATTTTTGTAAGTTCTATCATTATATTATCATCCTCATCTCCTCCCATGTTCTACTTTATCTTTACAATAGTCAATATTCTTAAATAATTTATATTTTTAATTATAAATTTTTAGTATATATTTCAGAAATTAATCAATTCTAATCTATTATTTGAAAAACTAATCAATTCTAATCAATAATTTAGAAAACTAATCGATTATAATTAATTATTTGAAAAAATGATCAAATATGATCAATCACTTTGAAAATCTAATCGATCAAAATCAAAAAATCTGGTTGTATATGATAGTGGTTCCACTGGAACCGCTATTAAAAGGGCACTTCTAATAGCGGTTAACCTTTAACCGCTATCTAAAATATACTTTAGATAGCGGTTAACGTGGAACCACTATTATATCTTCTCAATTATGATCAATCATTTCTAATTATAATCGATAATGAAAAGAGTGCTAAAGTTTGCTTGATTGATTACTGAAGGATGTGTAAAAACTGATGTTCAATGTGTGTTTAAAAAGTTCAAGCCAAACTGTTTTTATAGAAGATTTTCAAAACTGCTGGTTTAATCAATCTGTTAAAATAATCTTTTAATCTGTTAAAAGTGCAGTTTTAATCTGTTAAAAATTCTTTTAATCCATTAAAACGTTCTTGATTCTTTAACATATTTGTTTTAAGCTGATACTGACAACGTTTATATCAATTAAAACTCTTTACAAAAAATCTTCTAATTTGTTTTAATCGATTGTTTCGTGATTCAATCGATTGAAATACTGCAAAACTTTATTGTGAGTTTTTCCAAGTGATTTTAACTGATAAAAATAAGTTTTAATCGATTAAAATGCTGTGTAGAAATTTTCTAAGTTGTTTTAATCGATTGAAACGTGTTTTAATCGATTGAAAAAGCTCTGATCGGTCATAACTCAGTTATGATCGATCATATCTGATTCTGATCGGTCATAATTGCATTCTGATCGATTATCCTGAACTCTAAGTGGTTTTAATCGATTAAAACCAAGTTGTATCGATTAAAATACTGCAAAAACACTTCTCTTAACATTTTAAGTGTTTTTAATCGGTTATTTCGAAGCTTTATCGGTTAAAACACCGACGTAAGGTTTTCAAAACTTTCTTTAATGAAAACAACCGGTTATTTCGAAATTATATCAGCTTAAAAACTTGTTTAAGAAAGCTTTTGTTAAAATACTTTGTTTTTAACTCGCTTAAATGTATTTAGAGGCATTTTGCAAAATCTTTTAAGTGAAGAAACCTCATGCAGTGAGAAAAGATAAAAATGATTATACCTAAGCATAGTCGAAGACACACTAATTCCTCTACTCTTTTATCAAAGTGACTTGTTGACCGCTACAAAGTTGACTTTGACTTTATCTTTGACTTCATCAAATCAATAAGATCTTTGTCGAGTGTTTCAATAAGATCTTCATCACTTTCATACAATAATTAATATTTTTAAGTAATTTATATTTTTATTTATAATTTTTTAATGTATATTTGAGAAATTAATCAATTATAATCTATTATTTGAAAAACTAATCAATTCTAATCAATTATTTAGAAAACTAATCGATTATAATTAATTATTTGAAAAAATTATCCAATATGATCGGTTATTTGAAAATTTAATCGATCATAATGGTTGTATATGATAGCGGTTCCACTTGAACCAGCTCTTAAAACAGAACATCTAATAGCGGTTAAACCTTAACCGCTATCTAAAATATAGTTTAGATAGCGGTTAACGTGGAACCGCTATTATATAGTTTCAAATATAAATTTAAATATATTTTTAATTTATTTAAATATGCTTTATTTTTAGTATTTATAAAATAGATTAGTTTTAAATTTTTAACTTTTCTAGCAGTCTATTTTTAATCTTTGTTATTAATTATGTTAAAAATGAAAAAATATTAATTAGTATACTTAAACTAATGTATATTGATTATCTAATGTATATTGATATAATTTTTTTGTATATCAATTATATGAAAATAACCATGGTTAAGTAATTAATAATAATAAAGCAATAAATTTAAAGATTAGATTAAAAATAAATTTTTATAAAATAAAATTGTAATTATTTGATTAAAATTTTATTTTCTTAATTAATTAAGTTAATGAGGAATTAAAATGTGATCATTTGATGTGTTTAATTTTTTTAATATACATTTTTAAAATATAATTTAATTTCAATTGAAATTTTCATTTGAAAAATAAATTAAAGAATATTTATTATTAAACTTTTCTTAAACAATGTATTGAATAGTTAATATTACTCTAGTCTTAATTTATTACAATTTAAATTTTTAATAAATTTGATTTTTTTTAATAATATTTTTATTTTAGTAATTTAAAATTAAAGTTAATCTTCATTTTGTTAATATTGAGACCAAAGTTTATTTTTAAAGTATCTTTTAAAAATTAAATTATTTTTAGAAAATAAATTACTTTTAAAAAATAAATTGTCAAAAATATACTAAAACAATTAAAATATATTTATAAAAAAATAAATTTAAATATCATAAAAAAATAATGTTTGTTATTTTCTCATTAGCGACCGATTATAATTCGGTCACTATTTCAATTTGTAATTTGGTCGCTAAATCGAGTCGCTAAATGATTTTTTTATTTTAGTGTGGAATAGCCACTCGATTTAGCGACCAAAATTTTACGACGCAAACTATTGGTCACTATTTCGGTCGCTAAATAACAAAATGAAAACCAATTCATATTTTGGTCGCTAAATCGGTCAGCTAATTGCGACCGAATTAAAGTGGTCGCTAAATCGGTTGTTAATTGCGACCAAAATTAAATCGATCGCTAATTGCGACTGAAAAAATTCGGTCGCTAATTTCGATGGCTAAATGTGATTTTTCTTGTAGTGTTACGATATATTGAAAATCTTATCTTATCTTACGTAGAATGTAATATGATTTAAATATATATTAAGTTATTTCATTTTGTGATTTCACCCTAATGAATATAATCTTCTTAAAGAACCTATAACCCTAATTTATAATTTAAGATAAGTTATCCGTTAAATAAAGAAAAACCATTCAATTAAATTAAAGATGCAATGTATTTTGCTATTTTATCAATCTATTTAGTCAAATCCTCTCCAATGAATCCATCGTATACTATTTTTTTTTTCGGAAGTATGTAGAATGGTTGTTGTCGTAGAGGATAATTATGATCATACTAGATAGTTGCAACTGTAGAAAGAATCTCATAGTAGATTTTGAATCGATTATAGAGTATTTTTGTAGCAGATAATAGTGAAAGTAGTAGATTGTTGCAACTGTGGAATGATCCTTGGATAGAGACTCAAACTTGCATTCTTATTATTTTGAGCAAAATAATATAAAATGAAGCATGAAAATCATCGTCAATCGATGGTATGTTTTCAGGTTCTGTTGCCTCATTTCTATGATATTCACATACTGCATCTAACACATCATTAATCTTGTTTCTTCAGTTATGCATTAAAATAAAGACTATGGCATGTAATATGGTGTACTTTGATTTGATTTTATATTCAAAAATTATTAAAATTAAATATAAAGTTTAAATATAATTTGATTTAGCTTAACTTTATTTTTTAATAAAATCTAAATCAAACTAAATCTTGTTTTTATGAATTTTGTTTTATAAAATTGCTAAACGTTTTATAATAAAATAATTATTAAATAAAAAATATATTATAAAATCATTATTCATAGGTAATTAATTAATTGTGATATTTATACTTTCAATTGATTTTTTTATATGTTCATATTTAATTTAAATAATAATAATAATAATAATAATAATAATAATAAATTATAAGAAAATAATTAATTCATTATATAAGTATTATTTTATATTTTAATTTCAGCCACATATATTATATCGTCATCTCTTCCCGTTTTCCCCCTGCATTTCATAGAATATCACAAAACTTAAAGCAAGTCTATTTAAAAATTTTTAGGTCACATTATCATTAATATATTTTTCATAATGACTTCTTGACAAACTTAAATAATTTGAGCGTAAGATTTAGAAGAAGTTTACATTTATTTTCCATACATTGATATGATTATTATATCTTTTGTCCATTATTATAAAAATGTATTCGACCGTAATTTAAATTTGTAAGAGACTTGTCGATGCAATGAAAAATGTTAAATATGATTGGTTTTTGTAAATAATTTTTTGGTAAGGTTATATCAACACATTTTGTTTTAAAGAACTTGTTGATAGAGGTGGAAGGGGGTGAAAGTCCACCATAGACTCATTAATTCACTCCAAAACAACCTCCTTAATTATCCTGTTTTAGTTCTTGGTTGGTGATAGGTTCAATCTTGAGGACATAACACAAAATTTGAAAAACATCGATTGGTACAATGAATTTCAGTCTACATGACCAAAAAAATAAATAACATATCATTTTTAAACTTAGAAAAAGGTATAAGAATATCTATGTTTTTGAGGGAGTATTAATCTTCATATATATTCAATCATCAGTCGAATAGGTCTTGATAAGGATAAATTTAGTATTTGTGTCATTTTTAAAGTTTACAGAAATTTTTTTTCAGAAAAAAAAGATGAAGAAGGCAAACTCATAAGAATAATAAGGTGAATATTCACCTCGGTGAATACTACAACATTATTAACATTGTCGATCTCAAGAAAATCTATCATTTTCTTAATATTTTATTCTTTATCATGTCAATATTTTTTTCTTGCTATAATAGCTTACAATTTCTATTTTCACTCCATTAATATTTGAAAAATAAGGGACTATTCTTAAACAAGTTTTTACCTTAAGTAATACCGGATAATAATTAAGCTTCCGTTTTCTTTTTATTTTATCTTTAATTAGTTAGTTTGTTAGGACCTTGAGATATATGTATATATTAGAGTCACTTTAGCGTTTTTGTTGTGTAACCTTTCTTTCTCTCAATTAATGAAATATATTCAGTTTCTTTTTTTCTTGAGGTTCGATCACTCTTTCTTTCTTCTCTGAATTCTTTTCTTCCGCTCAATCTCTGTTTCACCATTCCTGTTATGGTATCAGAGCTCTCTTAGGAGGGCTCTGCTGCGTAACTCTGATCATGGTGATGTACAATTTGGAGGATATGCAGAATCCAGCATGTCCATATTACATTCATCCGAACGAAAATCCAACAATGGTTCTTGTTCCGGATCTCCTTACTGATGGGAACTATCACACTTGGTCCAGATCAATGAAAATGAGTCTGTTAACCAAGAACAAAGTTGGCTTCATCGATGGTACAATTCCTGAACCAGACGCAACTAGCTCTATTCATCCTTTTTGGGAGCGATGCAACACCTATGTTCTCTGATGGCTTATTCAGTCTATGAGCTCTGAGATCGCTCGATCTGTTATATGGAGAGACAAGGCTTCAGATGTTTGGGTAGAACTCAAAGAAAGGTTGTCTCATGCAAATCTTTTCAGAATTTCTGAGTTGCAAGAAGAAATCTATAGTTTCAAACAAGGAGATTTGTCTGTAACCAAGTATTATACGGGTATGAAGATTTTATTAGATGAACTTGATGTTTTGAATCCAATACCTGTTTGCACCTGTAATGCGAAGTGCACTTGTGGTGCCCTGGCCAAGCTAAAGAATCAAAGGAATGTTGATACTGTGGTGAGGTTCTTGAAAGGGTTAAATGAACAATATTCTAATGTCAGATCTCAGATCATGCTTATCGATCCCCTTCCTACTATCAACAAGGTATATTCACTCATCGTTCAACAAGAAAGGCAGTTCCATGTCGAGCATTCCGAAAATTCTAAGGTTCTCGTCAACATCAGTGAAGGCTCTAACCAAGAATCAAAGAAATACAATAATTACAAAGGCAGTAATCATCAGAAATTTCAGCAGCAGACTGAAAAAATTTGTTCGCATTGTGGAGAAATGGGGCACACTGTAGACGTTTGCTATAGGAAACATGGGTTTCCCCCAGGATTCAAATTCAAGAACCCCAAATACGCAAATCGGACAGCTAATGTGGCGATTTCTGACAATTTGACTAACACTGGAGAGACAAGCGGTGGTGCCCAGGAACAGACGTTCGGGTTCATAACTAAGCAATACCAAAACTTGCTAGCCCTGCTTCCTCAAAATCCTAACCAGAACCTGACTGAACATAACAACAATGTGCAAGTGAATCTGTCCTCCGTACAAACACATAGCACCAATCCTACTCATAATGGTAAAGTTTTTAAAGATGAGTGGATTTTAGATACGGGTGCTACTGATCACATATGCTTTTCTTTGTCTTTTTTTACTTCTTACAAGTATATTAAACCTGTGCATGTGAATCTTCCGAATGGAAATTCTGTTGTGACTAACGTTTCTGGAACCATACATTTTTCTCCCTTTCTTTACTTAACGGATGTTCTCTATTTACCTAATTTCCAATACAATCTTATTTCTATATCCAGATTGACTACTATTTTAAATTGTAAACTAATTTTTTCTGATTCTTGTTGTTGGATTCAGAGTTCCAGTACCTGCAAGATGATTGGTACATCTAAGATTAGAGATGGGCTTTACTTGCTAAAAGATCCTACTAACACTCATTCTTATGTTTCCATGCTTCATACAAATACTAATAATTGTAATTTTGTTGCTGTTAATAAAAATCTATGGCACTGTAGATTAGGCCATCTTTCTTTGGATAGATTGAATGTTTTACAGAAACAATTTCCTTTCATTAATAATGATAGACACATTGTTTGTGATATATGTCATATTGCTAAACAAAGAAAATTGCCATATACCCTGAGTGAAACTAAATCTAATAAAATTTTTGATTTGATTCATGTTGACATTTGGGGGCCTCTCTCTACTAGTTCTATTCATGGTCATGTTTATTTTCTTACTATTGTTGATGATTTTTCAAGGTACACATGGGTTTATCTGTTGAAAGGTAAATATGAAGTTAGAAATTTAACTCAAAATTTCTTTGCTTTAGTAGAAAACCAGTTTAATACCAAAATCAAGGTAATTAGAACTGATAATGGTCCTGAATTCAATATGGAACAATTTTATGCTATTAAAGAATTTATTCATCAAACCTCGTGTGTTGAGACTCCTCAACAAAATGCTATAGTTGAAAGGAAGCACCAACATCTTCTCAATGTAACAAGGGCTCTTCTCTTCCAAGCCAATCTGCCGAAGTGCTTCTGGTCATATGCAGTTGGGCACTCAGCTTACCTTATCAACAGGATTCCTACACATGTTCTCAGGGATAAAAGTCCCTATGAAGTCTTGCATTCTGCTGCTCCCGATTTTTCCATGTTAAAGGTCTTTGGTTCACTATGTTTTGCTTCCACTCTCACCAACAACAGAACCAAACTTGATCCTCGTGCAAGAAGGTGCATTTTTATAGGTTTCAAACAAGGAACGAAGTCCTCTTTGATCTCAAGAATAGAGAGATCTTCATTTCCAGAAATGTGGTGTTTCATGAACATGTTTTTCCTTACTGTTCTAGTCAACAGGACAACCACAACATCAGTCAATCTAAAAATTCACAAGAGCATAACATTGATTATACTCCTGTCATCTACGAGCCAAATGGAATGACCACATCTACTGTCCAGAGTCAGAATGCAGATCAGCGTATCTCTCAGCATAATGAAGCACCTAATCACAACTTGAATCAAGCTCAGCCTGGGAGACAATCTGCCAGAACAAGGAAGGCTCCTACTTACTTGCAGGACTACCACTGCAGTCTATCTACATCATCAGTGAAACTTCTTTCTGACTCTGATAAACAATTGACCTCTGTTACTTATCCTCTTTCCTCTGTAATATCTTATAACAGGTTGTCTCCTAAGTATCAGAATTTTGTTTCACACATCCACTATCACAGAGCCGAGAAATTACTCCCAAGCTGTTAAAGATGAAAATTGGAAGAAAGCCATGCAAGAAGAAATTGCTGCCCTACAGAGAAACAATACGTGGATTCTTGTTGATCTACCAAAAGGAAAAACCCCTATAGGATGCAAGTGGGTTTACAAGCTCAAGCACAAGCCAGATGGAACTGTTGATAGGTATAAGGCCCGACTCGTAGCAAAAGGGTATAGACAAGTGGAAGGAATTGATTTCTTGGATACTTTTTCACTTGTAGCAAGGATGACTACACTCAAGCTAATCCTCTCACTTGCAGCAGCCAAGCACTGACACCTACACCAATTAGACATTGACAATGCATTTCTTCATGGACATTTGGATGAAGAAGTGTATATGACTCTTCCTCAAGGATTCTCTTCTCCAAAACCAAATCAAGTTTGTTTTCTCAAGAAATCGTTGTATGGGCTGAAGCAAGCAAGCAGACAGTGGTTTAACACTCTGCACAAGGCTCTCCAATCCCTGAAATTCGTTCAATGCTCTTATGATCATACGCTTTATACTAAGTACACTTCAACTGGTTTCACTGCTCTATTAGTATATGTTGATGATGTCATTCTCACGGGAAGTGACCTTGCTGAAATTAATCATGTCAAAGATTTCTTACACAAACAATTTCGCATTAAAGACATTGGAAATCTTAAATTCTTCCTTGGACTTGAATTTGTCAGATCTTCAAAGGGAATTTCATTAAACCAAAGAAAGTATGCTTTGGAACTCTTATCAGATGCTGGTCTTTTGGCCTCAAAGCCAGCAAAAACTCCCATGGATCCCTCTATTCAACTGTCCAAAGACATTGGAAATCCTCTATCTGATATTTCTTCTTATAGAAGACTCATTGGTAGACTTTTGTATTTAACCTCTACTCGACCAGATATATCCTATTCTGTCCAGCAACTAAGTCAATTCCTGGACAAACCTACTGATATACATCTTCAAGTTGCTAATCGAATCCTCAGGTACATCAAAGCTTCACCGGGAAAAGGGCTATTTTTCCCGTCAAAATCAGACTTCAAGCTTCATGCATTCAGTGACTCAGATTGGGGAAGGTGCATTGATTCTAGGAGATCTATAACCGGATTCTGCATCTAATTTGGTTCTTCTCTAGTATCTTGGAAGACCAAAAAGCAAACCACTATATCCAAATCATCATCTGAGGCTGAATATAGAGCTTTAGCCTCCACTGTTTGCGAGATACGGTGGATTCACCACCTTTTGAAAGATCTTCACAGCTTACCCAATACTCCTTGCAATCTTTTCTGTGATAACCAGTCTGCAATACACATAGCTCATAATGATTCCTTCCATGAACGGACTAAACATATTGAAATTGACTACCATATTGTCCGGGAAAAACTCCTCTCAGGTTTAATTAAGCTTCTGCCAGTATCTTCTTCAAACCAGTTGGCTGACTTTCTTACCAAACCTCTTGCTCATACCAGTTTTCATGTCATTTTGTCCAAGGCTAGGAATGATTGATATATATTCTCCAACTTGCGGGGGCTAATACTGGGATAATAATTAAGCTTCAGTTTTCTTTTTATTTTATCTTTAATTAGTTAGTTTGTTAGGACCTTGAGATATATGTATATATTAGAGTCACTTTAGCGTTTTTGTTGTGTAACCTTTCTTTCTCTCAATTAATGAAATATATTCAGTTTCTTTTTTTCTTGAGGTTCGATCACTCTTTCTTTCTTCTCTGAATTCTTTTCTTCCGCTCAATCTCTGTTTCACCATTCATGTTATTAAGAATTAATAAAAATCTATATGAATAATATATTGATAGATGCAATAGAGTTGCTTAATCTTAGGTACGGTGTTTGCGAGTGGTGGAGCTTAAAGAAATGATAATGTATTTGAAAAAATTTAAATGGAAATTTTTTACATGGATTAAATTTACAACCAACATAATAAATAAATTTTATATTTTAATTATAATATCATTGATATAAAAAGTGTAAATGTTTCATGTTATATATATATATATGTAACATCCTGATTCTCAATACCCCTGGTTTGTTAAATTTTGACAAAATCTTTGTCAAAATTTTAATAATTAAATTATTAGGAATTGGGTAAAGAAACTGTAGAGTTTGATGTTTGTTAGATTATTTGTGTTTTTCTAGAATTTTTCTGGAATTTTTAGAAAATACTTAAAATTGATCCGTTTCGCGGGCAACTGGATGCCTGATAGTAATTATATGATTTAGGGTTGAAATTGAAAGAGTATGGACTTAACAATTTTAATTGTCACACTTAGAAATTATGTTTTCTTTTATGCATTGAGTGTGGGTACATTAAAAGTTTATTATGTGTATAAATTGACAAGAAACATATGATGATTAATATGGTTTGGAGTGATGTCGGAGTCTTAGGGGTTGTGGCTTCAAATCCTGGCTAGAGTAAAAAAGAGAAAATAAAGATAAAATTTTTTGTAATGTAATCCGCTGGGCGCATCAGAAATGCGCTGAGCGGATTGTGGTTTGAAATCTTATTACTTGCGGCTTATAATTCGCTGGGCGCATCGGAAATGCGCTGAGCGGATTATTAGGTGAAGAACGAGTGTCATTCTGCAACCGTAGGTTCATTGTTTCTCTCTTTCTCTCAAAGTTTTTCCTTACCTTCAAACTTGATTTTGAGGGAAAAATCTTGATTTTCTTTAGAAGCTCCAAGAGGTAAGTTGGTTTATCTCAATCTTCTCTACATTTCTACCGTTTTATTTTTCAAAACGGTGCATTTTCTATTTTTTTCTCCTCACTTGGCTCAGCTTGAATGGGTGTAGGAAGAATGTTATTGTAGGTTTTACACCTAGAATACTAGAATAATGCTTAAAATTGAGGATTAGAAGTGGTTAAGCTAAAAACTTTAAGAGCCCTAATTCGTAGGTACTATTCATTGAATGTTTGGGACTTTTGTGAACAGAATTAGAAATTAGTATCTTCATGAAATTTGTAGCTCTTTAAGTTGTCGAAATTTAGAAACTGATTTCACATTAAACGGATATTTATAGCTTAAGTTATGCCCATTTTACTATCAAGTGTTCTAGTTGTGACGTTAAGAGGTAGCCCTGTTTCAACAGGTTTTTGAATTACTGAGATTGATACGTGTGAAATTAGCATTTGATTCCTTCATAAAAGTTGTAGGAAATTATATCCTCGAAATTTATAAATTTATTTCACGTGAATATCTTATGTGTAGCAAGAGTTATAATCCAATTACCAAGGCATGTTCAGAGTGTTATTGTAATTGAGCCTAGTTGGAAACAACCACTGAAAACTGAAAACTTCATCTATTCTATAGGGTATTTGAATTTATTTCCTTCATCAATATTGTAGGTAATTAAGTTATTGAAATTTTGGCTCAAATCTCATGCCAAAACAGCTTATATAACTCTAGAAAATTTTGAAATACTGAACCTTGTCCATGGTTGTTATTAGGATTCTTTCTACTCTAAGTGCCTACAAAATAGGATAATTTTCTAAGTTAATTGTAAGCTGAATGTGAGCTTAAAATATTATTAGAAATGGATTAGCAATACAAAGTGAATTTAAATTCTCATGAGATAGAATCATAGTAATATAAGATTCTAACTAGCATTTTATTACGTATATAGATTTTGTTAAAACACGACATCAAGCTTTGAAAGGAATAAGTGTGAACGTATCAGGTAAGGGGTGGGCTATATAGTAAGGATTACATCATAAACTTGTTTGACCTTATTTGTTGAATTTGTCTAAATTTGTTATGATTGATAATTGTGATTTCATTATATGCTTAGTTGTGAAAGTGTTAATGAATTGCTTACGTGTATGATGGTGTAAAATACATGCTTGTTACTCTATTATGATATGTATTGTCTTTGAGTGAGCATTTATATGCATGGTGGTTTTTCATGAGAAAATTCATTGAAAATTAAATTGAAAGAATTGAATGATGGGTTGTGAACCCTTTTTGAACTGTATTGGAAGTTTTCTGCTTGTAATAGGTGATTTGAAATTTTTGGGAAGTCCGTATTACAGAGGAAACTCTGTCAAAAGTTTTGGAAAATTGTGAATTTCTAAGAAAAACCACTTAGGGACTCATACACTACTCATTTGAAAATGGTGATTTGTGAAATCTGGGGAATAAGAGATTATGGACTCTGAGAATACGATAGGGAGGCCCTGAGGGAGGACTTGAGGATAGGAAGGGTAGTGGTTGGAGGCCCCAAAAGACCCGGGCTCGCTACTCGTTGTCGGGGATCCCACTATACAAACTCTCCTGTACCTGACTGTGCTCTTACCGTATATCAATGGTCAGTGAGCTACTGGGTTTATATTTGAGCATGGGTCTCAACAATCCCGTGGGTGGATTTTCCATGCCTAGTAGTGTCAACTCTTGGCTACCCCAATACTGATTTGAGAAATGATTCGGGCCCGCATGCATAAACATTTTAGAAAACATATTAGGATCATGCATCATTAACATCAATCATTTGGAATTTGATTGACTTGTGAATGTTTATGATGTTGATTTTAAAATGATGTATGAACTGTTGCTCACCCTCTTGTCTTTCTGTTTTCTTTATTTCCTTTGTGCTTGCGGTACTCGTTGGACCTGATTGGTCATTGTTTGAAGAGAGGAGAGATGACACAGATTCCACACCCGATGAGTATGATACTCATACTCGTTAGCTGGGAGCCACAATGATGGCAACATGTATTGGGATAAACATATCCAAACTTTTATAGATAGTCTTTTGTAGTATATAGACCTACATGGTACTGAGTAGTATTAACTGTTTTGTGTAGTTAACTGCTCTGTAGGAAGTATCCCCAATGTTGCCTTAATATTTTGGAGGACTGTACTAATATTTTATCTATATGTAATTATGAATGTTTACTTTTAGTACTTTTTAAAAATGATGAAATGTAGGAATGTATTATTGAAAATTTATGTATATTAATATTATGTACAAGGGAAAGATTATTATCGGTTAAAAAATAAAAAAAATTATGCTAAAAAATTATTAATTCTTCGAGTGAGGGTTTATAAGGTAGGGTGTTACAATATATATATAGTGAATTTCTCATTTGACCAATGGAGAGTTATCACATTCCAACATGAAAAACCAAAATTATAAGTAAAAGACATTGAAATTGAACTAAGAATAATAAAAAAGAGTCTGACAAAGGATGTACCTGTACCTAAATCAAAGAAATGGGTGATGAGAAATGCAATGAAGAATGTAGAGGGAAAGGTAGAAAGTTCGTGGAAGAAGTATTTTTAATGTAAAATGGTTTTGTCGTTCAATATTTAATTAGTTGTTTTATATTCATTTATTCAAGTGTTTTTGCGATGAACTACTTGAATCATTACTAGGATTCTTTTAATTTTTTATTAGTAAGCGTGAACACTTTCCAATTTAGATACTCCTTGTTAGACTACTTGATTATCATTAATCACTCAATATATAATCAATATAACGTGGATCTCTATTAGTGATCTTCCGTGTAAAACTTGAACTTTTAATATAAATTGTAACATTTAAAGTAAAGTGCAAGAAATATAAAAGTACAAGAAAAATAAATTGTAGGAAACTAAGTGTGCGAGGAAAGTAAATTACAGAAAGATAAATCTAACCCACTACCAAGGATAAAACAAAAATTTGTAAAGAAAATTAACGAAGATGGTGATCAAAATCGCAAAGAACTCCACTGAACATGCTGGTTCCGTGTTCATAACGTTTTTCAAAATGTAAGTCTTAACAATCACCCATTTTATAATTATTTTCACGTTATTTATATTTTACCTTTACGTAAACATTAGGAAAAGTAAAATAAAAAAAGAAAAAGAAAATAAAATAAAATGGTTACTTTTCCTATAACTACTCTCCTATTTTCTCGAACCACCCATTTGTCGCGTAGTACCTATAACGTTCATGTAACATAGTGGAGCCGCAACCGCCTTCACATATCTTTCAATTGCATAACCCTTTCTCTCGATCCCTCATCCTTCTCTGCTCGCATAATGATTTGTCAATGCTTTATTTTCCTTGATTATGTGCCACTTATACAATTTTATTTCTCAACATCTCTAAGGCTTCGATTTCAAATCTTCGATTTCTCTAAATCTTTATATCTCGATAAATCTTTCTAAACATCCTTTTTTGGTTCTTTTTTCGATTTTCCTTAGCCTTCATCCCATAACTAATAACATTATTTTCCCTTACTAACATATTTATTAATTTACCATCAAATTATGACTCTTTGCTCGATTATATTATCTTTTCTTTTGTCAATTTTTCTAAAAACTCTTGACCCTTTATTTCTTCGATACGTTTTTGACTAATAACTTTAATTTTTTTATTATACTTATCGATTCATTGTTCTCTTCAATTATATATTTGACTGATCTTTTCTATTGTCCTTATTCTCGATTTTAAAGCACTATCGACTCCCATTCTTCCACTCATCTCAATTTTTTACCTTTTGATCTCAATTTTCTTCTTTTATTATTATTTCTCATTAACAACTTCAGTATTATTTCCAGATCTTTCTTTCTATACATTTGTAAATTTTTTAATAACAAGAAGCAAGCATAGAAATGACAAAGTAGGAAGTATGAACTATAAATTAATTTGTAGTTTTCTTACGTTCCTAATTCATTCAAGAAAATCACTCTACATGATCTTTAGATTCTTACATAATAACACATATCAATCATAACAAGAATACTAACATTGATCCATGAGAGATCCAATGAGGATGCGTTCTTCAATCTTTTTGTTCTCCAACATCTTTTTCCTAATCTATCTGTTTGTTTTTCTTTCTCTTATCACATTTTCTTGATGATTTACTGTAAATAGAACCTTATGGATAGAGACAAAATCCTACTCCACTTTTATTAACCAATGTTCATCAAGTTGGTTACCGTGAGTTTTTTATTTTATTTTATCTTTTTTATTTTATTTTATTATGACTTCCTATAATAATCAATTAGTCCTTATATTTTATTAAATCACATTGAGACCCACCATAATATTTCACATGAGTCACATAATTGAATTAATTTAGTAATTAATGCTAACATGAACAAGTTGTTATTTAAATGAGAAAGAAAGAAACATTATGCATCCAAACCACGTGTCTCTTATTGATTCAACTTATAATGAGCCCTCTTAAAAAGTGTAATGACAATGACCTATTAAATGTGTTGTTTCAAAAATCTCTCATTAATGTGCCTCAAACATTAAATACATTCTAAATGATTAATCATTAAAGTAAAAAACACCTTAACCACAAAACAAAACACTACCTATACTTCTTTAAAAACACTTTAACCACAGAACAAAACACTACATATACTTGTTTTGAAATTGAGTAAACATTTATCAGAATATAATAGGAAAACTTGGATAAACATAACCGAGAAAATAGTTGCATAAAAATATCATGGTTGTCCAAATAGATTTCATGATAACGTGCGATAGTAGAACAACTCAATATTTAATCTACATAAAGTTGATTCATTCTCAAAATTCTCATGTTATAATTTTGCGAAACTTGTGTACATACCCAATTTATGAATCATATATGCAGTGGCGGATTTTCTTGAGAGCTGAGGGGGGTCGTGCCCCCCCTCAAAGTTTTGTAACTCCCATGTAATTTATGATTTTGGTCCCCCCAAACTTAATGAACATTTAATATATTTACTTGTATATTTACAATTTTATCCTCTTAGCCCCTCCTCAGTTTTTTAACTCTCATATAATTTATGATTTTGTTCCCTTAAACTTAATGATGATTTAATATATTTAAGTATATATCTATAATTTTATCCTTTCACCCTTTCATCTTCTTTTTTCCTTTTATATTTATTTATTATTTATTAATAATATATTATTTGGCCCATTCAAGATTAATGGTCAAGATCCGCCACTTGCATATATGTGACACATGGTTGATCAAAATTCATTAGTATCTATATTAAATCTTAAATATAATCAATATAAAAAAATCATAATATTCCATCACAATTGATTACTCAATAAAGATTATAATGAGGAGAATACCGTAATTTACTTTATTGCCCATCAAACCTCAAATAATTCATTTAAATAATATTATTTGTTATCTAAAATTAATATTGGTTAGAGTAGACTTATAAATAAGATAACATATTTGCATATACTTATATCTTCTTGTTCTTACCAAAAATTTACAATAATGAATAAGCTCGGACAAGTCAATTTGAATGACTGTCATTTTTAAATCTATTGAGTTGAACTTTGTTGAATGTTGGAAAAAAAAGGAGTATTTTTGTTATTAATAAATGTCATGAATTTTGGAATTTTGACAAGTATATAAGCCTCCCAGACTCAAAGTCTAACTTAAGTGCACAAGATACTAATAAAAACAATAAATAAGTTGTTAAACTAATGTAATATGGCTAATCCACGTTGAATCTTCCCAGGATAAATTATAGGAACCTACCCATTACTACACATTATTTCTCTAAAAATAGTACATAAAATTAAATGGAGGTTGATGATAATAAAATGAAAGAACAAAAAATAAGTTGAAGCTAAATAACAAAAAATTAAAATTAAATTACAGTAGAATAATAACAAAAATAAAATTGAAGCAGAATATTGAAAATTTAAATTGGATTATTGTGCGATAAAAGATTTCTGGAATTGATTAGAGCAATTCAGATTATTTCTTAATTTGAGTTGATAATTTGCATTTAATTCTTGATTTGCACACCTTTAAATTAGCTCAATTAGATTATTGCAATAGTTAATTTGATTGATTCAAAATGTCCACTTGCAATGTTTCAAAGGGAACTGCACAAATAAACTTGGGCTTCCGAGAAGAGTGAAGCTCAATTGACATAATGCTTGATATGAATTTGGACTTTTATTTTCATCCATTTGACCTATCTCAATTTACTTTTCTCCTAAAAAAGAGATAGAGAAATAATATGGATGTATAAATGTATGCTTTGGTGCTAAAATTATGCAACAAATTAAGAAAATTTGACTTATGCTATGTTTTTAATGAAAACATGTTAAATGCATGATTTATGAAGAAAACAATTAGCTTAAAAAATACTCTTAGATCAAGAAATAAAGAGCAGAATGACATACATCAATATTATTCTCAAACTTAGAAATAAAGAGTAAAATACCAATAAAATAGGCCTTGATAAGGATAAATTTAGCATTTATGTCATTTTTAAAGTTTCCATAAATCTTCTTTCGAGAAAAGGAAGGCAAAATAATAATAATAATAATAATAATAATAATAATAATAATAATAATAATAATAATAATAATAATAATAAATAATGTTCACCTCGATAAATATTACAAAAGTTATTCACATTTTCGACTTCAAGAAAATCCATATTTTTTTCAATTTTTTATTCATTATCATGCCAATATTTTTGTTCTTCTTATAATAGCTTACCATTTCTATTTTTGCTCCATTAGTATTTGAAAAATAAGGGACTATTCTCAAACAAGTTTTTACTTTAAGAATTCATAAAAATCTGTAATAATGTATTGATAGATATAATAGAGTTGCTTAATATTAGGTATGGTGTTTGCAGTCATAGAGCTTAAAGAAATGGTAGCATATTTAAAAAAAAAGTTCAAATGAAAAATTTCTATGTCGATTAAATTTACAACCAATATAATAACAAGTAAAATTTTCTATGTCAATTATAATATCATTGTTATAGAAATTGTTATAGAAAGTGTAAATTTTCTATGTTGTTACATTTATATCGATTTAAAAACATCAAAATAATAATCATAAAAAGTTTTCTTCACACCAAATAAATATAGTAAACTTCCCATTTAACTAATGAAGAGTAATCATATAATGAATTGCTCAAACAACCTGAAAAACCAAAATCATAAGTAAAAGACATTGAAATTGAAACAAGAATCATAAGGAAGAGACTGACAAAGGACGTACCTAACACAAAGAAATGAATGATGGGAAATGCAATGAAGAACGTAGATCAAGAGGGAAATGTAAAAAGTTCATAGAAGAAGCAAGCATAGAAATGACAAAGTTGGAAATGTGAAGGATTTGTTGTTTAAATGAGAAACAAAGAAACATTATGCATCCAAACCACATGTCTCTCATTGATGCAACGTATATTGAGCCCTCTTGGAAAGTGTAATGAAATTGACCTATTAAATGTGTTTTTTAAAAAATCTCTCATTGATGTGCCTCAAACATTAAATACATTCCAAATGATTAGTTAACTTAAAAAGCACCTTAACCACCAAAAAAACATTATCTATATACTTGTTTTGAAATTGAGTGAACATTTATCCGAATATATTAAGAAAATTGGATAAACATAACTGAGAAAAATAGTTGCATAAAAATCTCATGATCGTCCAAATAAAATTTCATGATCACTTGCAATAGTAGAACAACTCAATATTAATCTACATAAAGTTGAATCATGCTCAAAATTATCATATTATAAGTTTGAGATACTATAAAAATGGATCCGATGATTTATTCATTTGGAAGTTTTAGTTTATACACATATTGGCTCTTGCAGTATCTCCTATGATTGTGTCTATCATGATAAAACTACAAATACTATTTATAACAACTAAATAAATCAAATTCGATACGCCTATGATTGAGTTAATTGATACATATATACTATTTAGAGGATGTCTAACTATGATTGGAAACTAATAAATGCTTTGTCAAAAAATATCGTGTTGCTAAATATAGTTGAACACCCCCCTCAAGTGGGAGCATGGAGATTTCGAATGCCCAACTTGCCAAGAAAGGATACAAATTGTGATTTATTCAATGTTTTTGTGAATATATCCGCAAGTTGAGTAGTAGTAGAGACATAAGTTAGGTGAATGTTGTTGTTGATAATTTATTTCAATTTGTTTGGTACGTTCATGAAACATGGAGTTTTTGGCAATTTGTAAGGTTGTTTGACTGTCTCAATGAAGGATCATGTGTTTGTCATGAACTACCCCTAGGTTGGAGAGAATTCCTTTTAACAATTTCAATTCACAAGTAGTAATGGTCATAGATCTATACTTAGCTTCAGTTGATGACCGAGAGACTGTATATTGTTTCTTTGTTTTCCATGAGATAGGGGAGTTACCAAGTTGCACTAACCACCCAATGGTTGAACGTCTGGTTAAAGGGCAAGTAGCCCAATCTGAGTCACACCAACCATGAAGTTGCAAGTCATAGTCACGACCAAGCAAGATTCCTTGTCCTGGACTACCTTTGAGGAACCAACCTACTCACAATGAGACATCCCAATGTTTTGATCAAGGTTCTTGCATGAATTGAGATAAAATTTGGACACTGTATGAGAGTTCAAGTCGTGTGAAACTTAAATAAATTAGTTGCCTAATGTTGATATTGTTTTGGATTTTCAAGAAGGTGGTTTGGAGCAAGTGGCAAGTAATGATTTTGCTCCAATAGAGTGCTTGCAGGTTTGGCACCAAGGAGACCTACTTCAGATATAATATGAAGTGTGTATTTACGCTGGCATAGGGAATTACTTGTAAAATTTTTGGCGACTTCAATTCCTAGAAAGTACTTCAATGTACCAAGATTTCTGAAATCCATAAGACTTGAGGGTAGTAGAAAGCTTGGTGAACTAGTAACGTGGGGTATGCTTTAACCCATACACGAAATTTCTTAGTTTGCATACCATGTTTGATTTCGAAACTAGAAAACCAGGAGACAATTTTATGAAAACTTCTTCATTTAGATTGTCATGGAGAAACACATTGTGCACATCCATTTGGTGAAGTTCCCAATTTTTTACTGCTACTACTGCTAACATAGTTCATACTATGACCATATTTGTTACTGGTGCAAATGTTTCAGTGTAGTTGATCCCTTCCTCTTGATTATTCTCAAGTACAACCAATCGAGCTTTAAATCATTCAAGTGTGCCATATGAGTTATACTTGATGTGGTACACCCACTTGCAACCTAGAGCTTTCTTCCCAAGTGGCAGGCGTTGCATGCTCTATGTATGATTTTTGTTCAAGAGCTTGAATCTCAACTTGCATTGCTTTTCTTCATCGAACATCTTTCACTGCCTCATGAAAGTAGAATGATTGTTTTTTCTGCAGTAATTGCTGCAAGGAAATGTCTATGTGGTAGAGAAAATTTGTCACAATTTACATAGTGTGCTTAGGATAAGGTGTACTTGAAGGACGTGATTGAGCGGATGAGCAAGGGAAATGACTCATCTTTTAAACTGTGTTTGTCATGTATTCCGTCAACTGGGTATATGGTTGTTTTATATGACACCCATGTCCAAATAATTCGTTTCTAGCATGAGTACTTGAGACTTCCTTGCTTGTACATTTGGGTATCAGGACTGCATCAGTTGTAGCTATCTCTATAATGTTAGTGATTTGCAATTCTCCACTTACAGGTGCTAACACTGTAGCAGTATCTGCATCAACAACTTTTGCAATGTGGGTACCCCTTATCGTTAACACTAGCCGTTATAGATAACTCTATTGGATTTTTTGCAATTTAAGTTTCTATGCCAGCATTGTTAGGAATGGAATTTTGTGCAGTTTCATGTTGATGAAGTGGGAATTAGGTCTCAGAAAAATTGACATCTCATGATACAAAAAATTCATGAGTCTCAAGTCATAAAGTCTTCAACCTTTTTGCCCATAAGAATACCCCATGAAGACACACCTACGAATGCGGCTTGCGAATTTATCTCAGTTCGTATTTTGGTTGCATGCAAAACACAATGACCCAAAAACATGCAAATGAGTATAAGAGGGAGGCTGCCATGCAACACTTCATATGGTGTTTTTCTTTTTAGGATTGAACTTGGAGTGCGATTGATCAAGTATCTGTTAGACAAATGGGATCTAAAGGGGAGGGTGAATAGATGCACAAATTAAAATAGATGTCAAATTAAAATTTATTTGTGATGTTAATAATTTGATAAATTAAGTTTGAACACAGATAAAGCAAAAATGATATAATCAAAGGGATAAAGGGAAAGATTCAAGCATGAAGATATAGGTAAGAGAATAGCACACTATAATTTATACTTGTTCAGGTATAACCAACCCTACATCCAGTTCCCAGTCAACTCTAATCACAAGAGTGACCCCAATTCACTATCTTTCAAATTCAGTTTACAAATTACAATCAACTCAGCAGAGGAACTAGTAAAAAGCATACTAATTCAAAAGACAAACACCTCCTTAGAATCTCACTAAGGATGAACACCTCCCTAGAATCACACTAGGGATGAACACCTCCCTGAACAAATCAAAAGGATGAAAACACCTCCTTAAAATCCCACTAAGGATGAACACCTCCCTAGAATCACACTAGGGATGAAAACCTCCTTGAATAAGTCAAAGGGATAAAAACACAAACACAAACATAAACACACTGACCAAGAGACAATATGTACACCTAAACCCACAAAGGATGAAGACAATAAAATAAGAACAATCACACCTGGGTAATATAGACACCAAATTGTAGAAACCTGTAGAATGCTAACCTCCAAGAATAAGTGTGATTAACAATGAAAGTGCAGAAGACAATATGAAAAAGTTTTCTCATAAATCCTAAAAGTGCTTTGTTACCTTCCTCAGAATTCTTTTCTCGAAACTGATTGAATGTAAATTGTATTTTTGAATCCTGTAATTGTGTATTTTTTATTTTTCATCAAAACTTATTTAAATAGGAAAATAGTATAAAAAAATAGTCGTTGGTAATTAATAATTTCGTAGAGAAAAATCAGGATGTGTTCAAAAAAATTTATTCTTCAAAAGCGAATATATTTTTCAAATTTAAACTGCCATAATCAATTATGTTACCAGTATAATCAATTATGATAAAGAGAAAATCGTTTTTCCATTTCTGATGCATCATAATTGATTATGACAGTGAAAAATGTCATGTTACAAAATTTTATCACATTTGTGCTTTGGAGACTTATGCATAATACCACTTCATCAATTTGTACCTCCATATCCATTATTCTAAGACTCTATCTAGTCTTCAGGAATCCTCTTAGGCTTGCTTGATGTTTGAATGTTGTTGACTTGAATCATCATCAAAATCATCTCTTGAGAATGTAGGGACATGTTTCACATTGTCATCAATCTTCCCCTTATTGCTTTCAATCTCCCCCATTTTGATGATGATCAAGGAAACACCTGAAATGAATTAAAATGCTTGACTCTATATAGCCAGCTCAAGATAACACAGATTTGCATAGTATAGTGTAACACATATTAGCCTAGATTAACATAGTATATTTAAACACCCCCTAAATATGTTAATAACAAAGCTCCCTCTAACTCATCTGAGCAAAACTTCTCCTAACTCCCCCTGTTTAATTCAGAATTAGGAATGAATTTCATACATATTTTAATTCATAAAAAAATTTCCCTTTATTTCATTGATAATCATAAAAAAATTATTATAAGAGAAAAAAAATTTCCCCCTGTTTCACACAGATTAATATAATCAAGATCTCTCCCTGTTTTATTGATAATTATGAAAAATATTGCAAGAAAAATTTAGCACAAATTTGTACATAAACCAAAATAGAGAAGATAATGTATCACAAAGTGTCATAGAGAAGAACATCATAATAAGAAGGTAATATCTAGGATACCCAAGGCAAATGAAGAGAGAGAAAGATAGGGGAATGAAATGATTGCAGACATAATGGAATGGAATGCGGTAGTTTCCCCAATTACGATCTTCTTATTGAGACAACTTTCAAATTCAAATTCACTCATATTCCAAATTTCAAATTCAAATTACAACAAATTTCAAATTTCAAATTAAAATTCCAACAAATTCCAAATTTCAAATTCTAATTTCTAATCTCAAATTTCAAATTCTAATTTCTAATCTCAAATTTCAAATTCAAATTTCAAAATCTCAAACTGCAAAATTTCAAATTTCGACAATCTAAAACTGCAAAATTTCAAATCTCAAAAATCTAAAACTGCAAAATTTCAAAATTTAAAAAAACTCAAACTGCAAAAATTTCAAATTTCAAAATCTCAAACTACAAAATTTCAAATTTCAAAAATCTCAAACTTTCAAATTTCAAACTTTAATAATTTCAAATTTTCATAAATTCAAATTTTCAAAATTCAAACTTTCAAATTTAAAAGTTGGTCAACAATCGAATTTATGTGACAGATAAGTGCAGATATTCAATGTAGAGGCATGTGAGACAAGAATAAATTGATCTTTGTAATATTTTCCTGTTCATCTAGCTTGTTCCTATACATCCATTTAGCTCTAACAACCTGTATTGATTTCTTATCCTTGATAATCACCTGCAATATCAACATACAAATCTAGGTACCCTTTCATCATCTTTGGGTCCTTCAAAAGTTAGTAGAATCACAAGTCTCTGCCAAAAGACTAAGGATAAAAGAATAAAACCATGATGTAATTAATTTTTTTTTTCAAACTTTCAAAAGTTTTTGTCATAATTGATTATCATAGCATCTTTAGAATCAACATAGTCGATTATGACAACAAGAAATTTCACTCTAGAAGACAACATAATCGATTATCACAACACATACATAAATAAAATAATCGATTATCACAACAATAAAATTCATCAGTATCACATTTGACCCATCATAATCGATTATGGTGATGTCATAATCGATTATGACAGCAAGAAATTTTTTTCTAAAAATTCATAATCTATTAAATGCTCAAACTATTATCTAAACATGTATAAATGTTTTATTCCTTTAGACACTCATTCATATTTGTCATTAGATATGCCAAAATGTTTTATGTAACATCTATTTGATGTATGACCTAATTTCATGCAATAAAAACATGTTGGTTTTCTTTGAAAAAGTCAAAATGAGTTTCTTAAAGTTTTTGAAACTGGTTTTACATCTGTTTTCCTTGACTCTTTTACAAAAATAGTTTTATGAGGTTCTAGACTTTCTTTGAGTTTGTAACCAAGTCCAGCTTTGCTAGAATCCCCTATTTGATAACCTAATATAGAATCAAGATTTTCAAAAGATTTTGAAAACTTGCTCATTATTTTCTCTAACTTGAAAATCTCATTTTCCAAATTATTACAATTTTCACAAGGTTTATCAACTTCTTTATCTTTAGCCAAAGTTTTAAATTTATAAACATATTTCTTTAAGCACTTATTTTCTTTTTCAAGAATACCAACAATATTTTCTAATGAATGAAACTTTTGTTTAAGTGCAGTATGTTTCTTAGCTAGTCTTTTAAGATGTTCAAACATTTCTTGATAGGCTCAAGCAACTCATCATATGCATATTTGAGGATTTTGTGCTACTTACTTATGATGAGGTTTCTTGTCATGAGGCTTCATCATCCCTCCTTGTCATCAAGAAAATATTTGTTTCTTCTTCTCCATCACTGCTTTCGGAAGAACTCTCTTGTGTTGTGGAAGAATCATTATAAACTTTGCATTTTCTCTTATAGATATCGTTCTTCTCTTTCACATCTTTCTTCTCTTTCTTAAGTTTTGAACAGTCTGGTTTGATATGATCAAACTTTCCACATCCATAACACTCATACCGATTGGTTTTCTCTTTTCTTTGCCGTCTCTTTTTCCTGTTCTTCATAAAACGATAAAATTGTTTAGCTAAAAGAGATATATTGGAATATGAAAACTTACCTTCATTTTCACTTTCGTCCTGTGAAGTTTTTATTGCATTTAGAGTTATCTTCTTGGCTTAGTTATGTTCACCATTCTTTAACCTTTGTAGTTTCATCTCATGCTCTTGCAAATTTCCAAATAGTGTAGCAATATTCATTTATGTGAGATCCTTTAATCATGTAATAGTAGTGACCTTTGGTTGTCAATTCCTGTTTAAGGATTTCAAGATCTTTCTGTTCAACTCCTCATTGTCAAAACTCTTTCCTAATGCTTTCAAGTGATTTACTATATGTGTGAAGCGTGTCTGCCGTGATGCTTTCATTCTGCTGCATTTGAAACAATTCATAATCCTAGATGAGTGTGTTCTTACGTGCTCGCTTTACTTCATTTGTTCCTTCAAATTTCACTTCAAGAGTGTCCCATATTTCTTTTTCTGTCTTACATTGTGAGACCCTGAAAAATTCATTACAAATTAAGACAGAAACAATAGCGTTTCGAGTTCTTACATCATATTGGGCACACTTGTTTTTATTCAGCGTCTATTGATCAAAATTATTTGGAATAGCTC
The DNA here is from genome assembly GCA_963425845.1 of Sphenostylis stenocarpa. NCBI lineage: Eukaryota > Viridiplantae > Streptophyta > Magnoliopsida > Fabales > Fabaceae > Sphenostylis > Sphenostylis stenocarpa. The sequence goes on along the minus strand of OY731404.1, from coordinate 41,946,175 downwards.
CAGATTCCATTGTTCTCATCGAAATGTAGAGACCGTTGAGTACAACATCCCAAAAACCGTAATCAAGTGTTTGTAAAAATATTTCCATTCTCGCCTACCAAAACTAATAGTCTTCTCCTTCAAATAATGGTAGTCTGTTTAGTGAGCTCCTTCTCTATAAACCTGATTCTGCATAGACATCTTGACAGATCGTTTAGAAATATCTTATCTAATCAAGCTCTGATACCACTTGTTAGACAAATGACATCTAGAAGGGGGGTTGAATAGATGCACAAATTAAAATAGATGCCAAATTAAAATTTATTTGTGATGTCAATAATTTGTTAAATTGAGTTTGAACACAGATAAAGCAGAAGCGATATAATAAGGGATAAAGGGAAAGATTCAAGCGTGAAGATATAGGGAAGAGAAGAGCACACAATAATTTATAATGGTTCGGGTATAGTCAATCCTACATTCAGTTCCCAGTCAACTCTAATCACAAGAGTGACCCCAATTCACTATCTTTCAAATTTAGTTTACAAATTACAATCAACTCAATAGAGGAACCAGTAAAAAGCAAACTAATTCAAAAGACAAACACCTCCTTAGAACCCCACTAAGGATGAACACCTCTCTATAATCACACTAGGGATGAATGTAACCTCCCCCCCCCCTTCCAGATTTCATTTATTAATCCTAGTTATAATCTAATTTAGTAATATTGTTATAGTATCATAGAAGGGTAATAGAAAATATACCAATGGAACAAATAATTTAGGTAAAGTTATATATTAAATCAAACAACAAGTATAGTACAAAGTTTTCCAAGATTATTACAAGTCATAAAGTTATACTTATATATTGTAAAATCCCCAACCTAAGCTCTGGATTTTGTTTTGCATCTGACATCTATCTTTGGAATTATACATTCCTGCATCACTCATCACCAACATCTGGGATTGAAATATTTATGGGGTTAGACATTTAATTTTTATCCATAACAAACAAAACAAACATTCATACAATAAAATCATTACATCATGCAATATGTATATGATATGCACATGTGACTCAAAATGTAAAACTTTAAAATCATGCTTTTAACTCTGATTCAAAATCTAAAATCATTGTTTTTGACTCAGTGCTCTATGGAGACTCATTTGAGTGTCTAGTGGAACCAAAGCTTAACATCACCCTATCTGGTGATTCGACAATGCCCCACTAAACGCGAATAAGTAGACAATAGTCAGAGTGTCAATGCACCCGACAGGCTACCACGATACAGAATCAAATAAAGACTGACCACTTATGGGATTGCTCATGCCCAAACACTCCCTAGACCAGAGGTCCAACCCTATAGACCAGAGGTTCTGTCTTACCTATTCTACTCCCCCATTTACTATCAGAGATACTAGTAGCTTGATTATCAATCATTCATTCTCATACATTCTCTATCTCATTTGGCCGACCATTTTCGTAGTCATATTCCGCTACTAGATGCTCTTGATAGTAAATTTTCAAAAAAATGACTCACAGAAATATTTCCAAAATTCTGTTTTGTACATCATTATTACTACCAACCATCCTTGGTAGCAACTCAATAGAAATTTTTCAAATACTTTTCTGTAAAAACTTTTCTGTGACTTCCAGAAAACATTTCATGCACTATGTTTATGTCTTGTATGAAACAAAACAACCTATGATCAATTAAGTACTTAAAAACATCTCATTCATATATTCAAAATTTCAATTACAATTAATAGTTGTTTTAAATAAGACAATTTCTATTAATAATCTATTTCATAGGGTTCATTGTTTTGTTCATATCTCGAGTTCTAGATCTCCTTTTAAGATGATTCAAATTGTGTTGGAAAGATAAGACAATAACCTATAACTTTGGTGAAGACACTATCCTCAAATTCAAACGTTTACTGAGCCGTTTTCCTAGTAAACAAAGAGGTGGTAATATACTGTTTGGCTTTATCTTGATTATACCCTTAATTTTTTTTCAAAATTCCATTTATGTCCCTATAATTCCATACATGTCCCTAAGATGACTATTTTACCCTTAGACATTTTCTACAATTCCATCCATGTCCCTAAAATGACTATTTTACCCTTTAACATTTCTATAATTCCATCCATATCCCTAAAATGACTATTTTACCCTTGGACATTTTCTATAGTTTCATTCATGTCCTGAAGCCATGATGAAAAGACCATTATACCCTTAATCTTTTTCAAAATTTCATTTATTTCCCTAAGATGTGAAATGACTATTTTACCCTTGATCTTTTTCAAAATTTTTATCCTTATCCCTTTCTTCAATCTCTCGTCTAAGAAGCCATGACAAATCTCCAGATTTTCAATTTTCAAGTTTCAGGCAACCAAACTAGTTCCAAATCCAAATTAAACCCTAACAATGTTCAATTTAAGTAAAAAACAACAATTTTACTATATAATTCATCCTTAATTTCAAGAATTTTATCAACATTTAAAATTTTGCAAATAATGAATAGTAATCACCAATTTCAAACATTCGTATGAATAGAATTAAACGTCTAACTCATACCTAGTTCCTTCAAAATCTTATTACTCTCTTAATTTCTTATGCTCCCCTTTCCTCCTTTCTCTCGAATTCTTCTTCTCAGAATTTTAGTGCCTCTATGTTGGATCTTCAAGTTACGAGAATTATGTGTTGGTGTAAGTTTCAAATTTTCTCTTATTTATACACTTATCTTACCGACTTATACTCCTTCTCAAATTTTCTTTAATTCTATTCTCCACCTCCTTATTTCACCGACTCAATTCAAATGTTCCACCGACTTAATCCAAAGTCATGGTTCCTGACTTATATTTCTCTCTTTTCGTCATTTTTTTTATTTCTTCTCATAGAAAGTTTACATAATATTTAAATAAATAAGTTCATTATTAATATTTTTTTACTTATAGTATTAAATTCCTAAATATTTATTTATTCATTTATTTAATTTAATTATTAAGAATTATTAATAAATTATTATTTGACACAATATTAACCTTGGATTTTATTTTATAATTTTCTTAAGATAAAATTACTATAAACAAAAATCATATTTTATTTTTATAATAATTCTACATAATATTCATTAATATTTATAACTTACAAAATTTATTTATATAATTGGTTGTAAAATTTAGGATGTTACAATGAACACCTCCCTGAACAAATCAAAGGGATGAAAACACCTCCTTAGAATCCTACTAAGGATGAACACCTCCTTAGAATCACACTAGGGATGAAAACCTCCCTGAACAAGTCAAAGGGATGAAAACACAAACACAAACATAAACACACTGATCAAGAGACAATATGCACACCTAAACCCACAAAGGATGAAGGTAATAAAATAAGAGCAATCACACATGGGTAATGGAGACACCAAATTGTAGAAGCTTATAGAATACCAACCTCCAAAAACAAGTGTGATTAACAATGAAAGTGCACAAGACAATATGAAAAAGTTTTCTCAGAAAACCTAAAAGTGCTATGTTATCTTGCTCAAAATTCTTTTCTTAAAATTGATTGAATGTAAATTGTATTTTCGAATTCTGTAATTGTGTATTTTTTATTTTTCATCAAAACTTATTTAAATAGGAAAATAACATCAAAAAATAGTCATTGGTCATTAATAATTTCGTAGAGAAAAATCAGGATGTATAAAAAAACATTTATTCCTCAAAAACGGATATATTTTTCAAATTTAAAATGCCATAATCGATTATGTTACGATTATAATCGATTATGACAAAGAGAAAATTGTTTTTCCATTTCTAATGCATCATCATTGATTATGATAGTGAAAAATGTAATGTTACGAAATTTTATCACACTTGTGCTTTGGAGACTTATGCATAATACCACTTCATCAATTTGTACCTCCATATCCATTATTCTAAGACTCTATCTAGTCTTCAAGAATCCTCTTGGGCTTGCTTGATGTTTGAATGTTGTTAACTTGAATCATCATTAAAATCATCTCTTGGGAATGTACGGACATCTTTTACATTGCCATCAATTTTCCCCTTATTGCTTTCAGTATCTTGTTGTTAACACACATTTGCCTCAAAATTCAATGGGTAAATTACCTTGAAATCGTAAAGTTCTTCCCATATTAAGAATATGATGATACTTTCATTCAACCCTCCCATTATGCTGACGTATTCCTGTACACGAAGTTTGAAAAACTATTCCATGTTCAAGACAATATTTTCTCATGCAAGTAAATTCTGTTCCATTATTACTTCGCATAATTTTGACCTTTTTGTTATATTGTCTTTCCACCATAGAAAAAAAAGTGTCAGTGTTTATGCTAAATCTTTCTTATCAATTAGCAAAGAGATCCAATCATCAAAAATAGTAAGAAAATATGAAGCACCACAAGAAGAATGAGTTCTATATGCTCCCCATAAATCATAATGTATCAAATCAAATGTATCAGATGCTTGATAATTACTCAAAGGAAATATTAACTAGTCTGCCTAACTCTTTAACATGTATTGCAAACTTTATTTTGTAAATCACTAACTTTACTATCATTAGACATTAACTAAGTAGTTTTTCAAGATAGATGTCTCAATCGCTTGTGCTACACTTCTAGTTGGTCCATTCCTTCAACTTTGCATGCCTTCACTTTGGGAGCTTCGCTAAAGAAATAGAGTCCATCCCTTCGTTCACCCTCTCCAATCAACATCTTCGAGGTTTGGTCCTGTATAACACACAATTGAGAAGTAAATTGGATATTATAATTTAATTCATCTTATAGTTGTGATATAGAAATCAAGTTGCAATTCAACTAAGGCACATAAAACATGCTTTCAAGTTTTAAATTATCAGCAAGTCTTATCGTTCCTTCCTTAGTGCATGTGATAGTATGGCTGTTAGGAAGTTCAACTGGGCACCCAAGCACTTTCTTCACATCACACAAATGATGCAAGGTACTTATCATGTGATTAGATTCCCCACTATCGAGTATTCATGAATTGAGTTCAGTCTTACTAATTAGAGTGACCTTTGTACTATTGAGAATTTCTACTATAGTTTTCCATTTCACTTCGCTTAATCCTATCGAGGTGAAACTTTCTGCATTTCCACCAATACAAGATCCCAGGTTTTGGGCAGCATGAGCACGTACTAGGCCCCTTTGTGTACGTCTACTGCTTGATCCTATGCCTTGAACACGATTCTGACTTCTTCCTCATCCACCTGCCTTGTCATCATTTTTGGATCGTTCACCTCACAAATCTGGGTATCCAATAAGCAAAAAACAACTTGCTTTATCATGTCTTATCTTATTACAGTGTGTGCACATAAGTTTGTTCTTGTTCTCACGTCCTTTTTTTTTCACACTTGCTTGAATTACTGAGGCAATAACTTATGGTCTTTCTTCTTTGCCTTGTGTGATGCTTCGTACTCTTTCTTCCTGCACTAGAATATAGTACATCTTTGTTTAAATACTGCTATATCCGTGGACCATTCACAACTGAGAATCTCTCCTTTATGTTGTCTCAAATCTCCTTGGCAGTTTCCAAATAGAATATGGTTATTTGTAGGTTCGGCTCTATTGTGTTCAAGATCCATGACACTGACATGGTTTGAATAGTCCACCAATCCTCCAACTCAAAGGACCCTTCTTTGGTTTTTTCTATGGATCCATTAATGAAGCCCCATTTTCTTCTTGCTCTTAAAGACGTCTTCATAGCTCTAGTACATTGATCATACTTTTCACCCTTTAGTTGCACCTGCGTGATCACGTTTCCAGGGTTATCACTGGAATTGAGATCATATGGTGACATCTTTTTCTTCTGGGTTTACTTGTCTCATGTCATAGAGTCTTCTTTTTCATTCATAGTACTAGCCCCCAAATATTTTTAGGCTTGTATGTGCTCTGATATCATGTAAAAATGGATGCGATGATTTACTCATTTGGAAGCTTTGGTTTATATACACTTATTGGCTCTTGCAATATCTCCTATGATTGTGCCTATCATGATACAACTACTGATACTATTTATAACAACTAAATAAACCATATTTGATGTGCCTATAATTAAACTATAATTGATGCATATATACTACAGTATATCTAATATGATTGGAAACTATTAAAGGCTTTGTCAAAAAATATCTTGTTGCCAAATATATTTTAATAAAAACTAGTGTACATCATTAGGAGTATATGTTTTAGTATCTTTTATTAAGTATTAAGATATTTTATTGTCTTTTGAGAGAAGAAGATATTAAGTTATTATTTTGATTTAGATAGTTATGATTGAGATATTGTTAATATTTGATATTTTGTCATATTTTTACTCTATATATAGATAGAATACATGAATAAAAGATATACCCATATGAGATGTATTTCATATATAAGAAATACACATATACAAAATCCTAAAAATTTTCATCAGTGGTATCAAGAGATTTGATTCTTATGAGAAGAATGGAAGAAGGAAATTTTTTTTCACAAGTGGTTGTAAGAATGCAATCATATCTTGAAGGATTGGATTTATGGAAAACTGTGGAAGATGATTACATTATTGATTCATTGCTTGAAAATCCCACCGTAGCCCAAATCAAAATCCACAAAGAAAGAAAAATGAAGAAGACAAAAGCAAAATCATGTTTATATGTAAGTATTTCACAAATGATTCTTAAAAGAATCATAACCTTCAAGTCACCAAAAGATATTTTGGATTATTTACAAGAAGAATACGAAGGACCTACAAAGAAAAAAACGTAAAAGTTTTGAAAGAGAAAACTTAAACAATCAATCACGCCAACATCATTGCTAGGAAACAAGACTTTGAGAAACAACAATTGCTTGAGAAAAAAATTGCTTGAGATGCAAGAAATGCTGCAACAAATGTGCCTTGAGAAAGAAAAGACTGAAGAGATCTTGAAGTTCAAAGACGAGGCTCTCAGACAAAAAGATGAAGAGCTTAAGAAACATGATTGTGAACTTGAGAAACTTAAGACTGAGATGGAAAAACTGCAACCTACCATGAATTTGCCTAAGAAGAGTGACAAGAAAAAAGGGTTCTCTGATAAGAAAATATTTTCTTCACATTATATTTTGTGGAAAAAAAAGATCAATGGAAGATCAAAAAATCAAATTCCAATATGTTAAATCTTAAATAAGATTATCAATGCAGGAAAAAAGAAGCCTTGTGAGAAGAAATATCATGCTAAGAAAAAAAGTTTTTTTGCACATGATTGCAAAGGAAAAACATGATAGTGCAACAACAAAATTGAATGAAGTGATGATCATATACAGAAAAAAGAGAATGACAAGAATTACAAGCAAAAAAGGAGGAAGAAAGTAAGAATAGAAAGAAAAAATATCAAATTCAAATAAATAAATATTAAAACAAGGAGAAATGTGGGAATATATGATTTACTATCTTTTATTAGGTATTAAAATATTTTATTATCTCTTGAGAGAAGAAGATATTACAATATTATTTTGATTTAGGTAGTTATGATTGAGATATTGTTAATATTTGATATTTTGTCATATTTTTACTCTATATATAGATAAAGTACATGAATACAAGATATACCCATATGAGACATATTTCATATATCAGAAATCACAAATTCCTAAAAATTTCCATCATACATACCCAATTTATGCACCATGTGTGTGACACATGGTAAAAAAAAATTTACTGGGATCAATATAAAGGCTTAAATACAATCAATATCAACAAAAATCATAATATTTCATCAAACTTGATTACTCAATAAAGAATATAACGAGGAGAATACCATAATATACTTTATTATTATCAAATGTTACAAATAATTAATTTAAATAATATTATTTGTTATCTAAAATGAATATTGGTTAGAGTAGACTTATAAGATAAAATATTTGCATATACTTATATCTTCTTATTCTTACAAAAGATTTACAATAAATAAGCTTAAATCAGTCTGAATGATTGCCACTTTGGAATCGTATTTTTGTTATGTAATAAATGTCTTGAATATTGGAATCGAGATAGGTATATAAATTCCTCGAGCTCAAAGTCTAACTTTAATGTATATGAATGAGTTGACTAAGTAAGTTTTATCTATAAAATTTAATAAGACATTTTCGAGTAAGTCAATTATTTTGATCTCAATTGCAGGTGGAACAAGTTCATTCAATAACTAAAAGTTTTTCTTCACAACTATTCAATTCATATTGACAATTTATAAAGTATCACTAAAGTTGACGTGAGTATTTTATAACAATGTTTGATGTGTGCTCGATTCTAAGAGCAAAGTGTGTTTAATTTAGAGCTATGGTCAAAATGTGCTCAATTTTAGAGTTATTACCAGTGAAACACCATCACGGCTCCCCTCACCCGTGTCGAAGTGTCGCATGTGAGTCCGACTCCTTTTGGTAGTGTCTGCAAGACCAAAAACGCATTGCAAGGCTTCAAGTCTTGATGGACACGGCGTGACCCAGATCCGACACGGCTTCGACTCGGCGGTGATGGCAAGGTATAGTTTTTATAAAAAAAAATTAAAATTTAATAAAAAAATGTAATTTTTTCCGTTTACGTTCCTTTTTCTCCAGCTTTTCTTCCTTCCTTCCTCTGCACGTTTCCATTTCTACTCCAAAGGCTTTCCTTTTTCATCTAAAAAATCTTCGGTTCTTCCTTTTTCCATTGTAAAGATTTTTCCTTTTCTCCTGATTTGCTTGCTTCCACTTACTTTCTTCTATTGCATGTTGTTGTGTTTTCTTCTGCTGCGTGCTGCTATGTTTTCTTTCGTTGCATTGTACTCTATTTTCTTCAGTTGTGTCCTGCTGTGTTTTCTTCTGTTGCGTCGTGCTCTATTTTCTTCCGCTGCTTCGTGGTCTACTAGTCTATTTTCTTCCACTATTCATTAAAGCTTTGTTGTTCATTTTGCTTTGTTTTTCTCTCAACCGTTCGGGTCTTCATTGTTGTTCATTCTGCTGTTCAGGTCTTCATTATTGTTCAGGTATTCCATTGTGTCATGCTCTATTTTTCTGTCCACTGTTTAGGTCTTCATTTTGCTCTGTTTTCCTTTATAATGTTTCATTTTTTTATTAGAATGCGATAGCTATGAAATTATGAACATAGAAAAATCATTTGTTATTGGTTTCATTTTTGTAGAAATGAGTAATTCTAGTAAGCCTTTACAAGATGATGATATTAAACCCCTATGGAATTATGTTACAAAGATAAAAAGTGATGGTGGAGGTGGTGGAAATTATGAAGTAAAATGCAATATTTGTGACCTTACTTTCAATGGATCTTATACTAGAGTGAGAGCACATTTGTTGAAGATTACGGGAAAAGAAGTTAGAGGTTGTCAAAAAATAACACTCTTGAAGCTTGGTGAATTAACAAAGCTAGACAATGAAGGTACATTGAAGATAGAAAGGTCTAAGGCAAAATTTGTCCCTTTGTCTCCAGTTTCTAATGAATCATCTATGGACAACAATGATGGTGTTGATCTCAAGAAAAGGAAAACATCTGGACCACTAGATAAAGCTTTTAATATGCAAGCTAGAGACATTAGACTATGAAATTGCTAGGATGTTTTACTCATCGGATTGCCATTTCATTTAGCAAGAAATCCTTATTATAGGAGAGCTTTTTCTTTTGCTGTCAATAATTATGTAAGTGGATATCAACCACCAGGTTGTAATAAGTTGAGAACAAGTTTGCTTGCTAATGAAAGAAGACATGTAGAGAAACTTTTCGAGCCTATCAAAAATAGATGGAGTAAAAAAGGTGTTAGCATTGTTATTTATGGGTGGAGTGATCCCCAAAGAAGACTTCTCATTAATTTCAGGTTGTTATAGAGAGTGGACCTTTGTTTTTGAAGGCTATAGAATACTCTAATGAGATTAAAGACAAGATTTTATAACCAAACAAATGAGAGATGTAATTATGCAAATTGGACCTTCAAATGTGGTGTAAATTGTGACTAATAATGCACCTATATGTAAGGCCGCAGGTTTAATGATTGAAGCTAATTTTCCTTGTATTTATTAGACCCCTTGCGTTATGCACACTTTAAATATTGTTTTGAAAAATATATGGTCATGAATGGCTAAGTGAAGATTCTAATAGAGTTCCTCCACATCAAGATATGAAACTTACTCTTGAAAGGGTGAAATGTTTTAGACGATATTTTGTTGATGTGAATGTGAGGAGACAAGTAAATGTAGAGTTTGCAAATTTTTCAGATGGAAGAGAAGGTTTTGATGACATTGATTCATTAAGTGATAGGGGTAAGATGGATGCAAAATCTTGGTGGCTTGTTCATGGTGCTCATGCTCCAATACTTCAAAAAATTGCTCTTAAACTACTTGGGCAACCATGTTCTTCTTCATGTTGTGAAAGAAATTGGAGCACTTACTCTTTCATTCATTCTATGAAAAGAAACAAGATGACACCATATAGAGCAGAAGATCTAGTATTTGTTCATAGCAACCTCTATCTTCTTTCAAGGAATTCTCCACAATATAACCAAGAGGAAACAAAAATGTGGGACATAGCAGGAGATGCATATGGATCACTAGATGAGAGTGGAATGCTTAAAGTTGCTAATTTATCACTTGATGAACCGCAGCTAGAGAGTGTATTTTTCAATGATGATGATCATGGAGACCATTGTCTTTAATAGATTTGATTCATCTTCTTATTTTGGGACTTTCTTTTTGTAAAAAGAAAAAGTTCTTACATTGTGAAATAATGCTTCTTACTATTTTTTGTTTAGGATATCATATGAAAATTGTAAAGTCTAACAACTTTGTCTTGAGAAGATGAATGAACAAATCTTAATTTTTAATTTATATTTTTCTCATTTGAATCATATTTAAATTTCTATTCATGTATAATATATACATATATATATATATATATATATATATATATATATATATATATATATATATATAAGGTGTCTTGGTGTCCTATATTTTAGAACATCGTTGTGTCCCGATGTCCATGTCGTGTCCCAATGTCTGTGTCGGAGTCAGTGCTTCATTGGTTATTACCAAGCTGTTTGAAGTAGAACATATTTTTGAAATATGCAATGATGGTCAAATTCATGTAGATATACGATTTTTTTATATGAAATTTTGATGATTGTTATATATTTGTGATTTGGCGATAATAAGTGTTATGACATACTATTGTTATGACATAATGACATGCTCAAATGATATTCTCAAATAATTGTTATGACGTTCAAAATGTCATTGAATAATTGTTATAACATAATGACATACTCAAATGACATTCTTAAATAATTGTATAACTTAATGAATATGTAACATCCTGATTCTCAATACCTCTGATTTGTTAAATTTTGACAAAATCTTTGTCAAAATTTTAATTATTAAATTATTAGGAATTGGGTAAAGTGAATGTAGAGTTTTATGTTTATTAGATTATTTATGATTTTCTGGAATTTTTAGAAAATATTTAAAATTGATCGATTTCGCTAGTAACTTGGCGCTGATAGTAATTATATGATTTAGGGTTGAAATTGAAAGAGTATGGACTTAACAATTTTAATTGTCACATTTAGAAATTATTGTTTTCTTGTATGCATTGAGTGTGAGTACATTAAAAGTTTATTATGTGTATAAGTTGACAAGAAATATATGATGGTTGATATGGTTTGGAGTGATGTTAGAGTCTTAGGGGTTGTGGGTTCAAATCTTGGTTAGAGTAAAAGGGAGAAAATAGAGATAATTTTTTTGTAATGTAATTGGCTGGGCGCATCAGAAATGCGCTGAGCGGATTATGTTTGAAATTTCTATTACATGCGGCCTGTAATCCTGAGCGGATTATTAGGTGAAATAAGACTCAAAAATTTGACTTTTAAAAGAAAGAGTGTCGTTCCTCAAGTTTTTCTCGTAGGTTCCTCATTTCTCTCTTTCTCTCAAAATTTTCCTTACCTTCAAGCTTGATTTTGAAGAAAAAATTAGATGAAATAAGACTCAAAAATTTGACTTTTAAAAGAAAGAGTGTCGTTCCTCAAGTTTTTCTCGTAGGTTCCTCATTTCTCTCTTTCTCTCAAAATTTTCCTTACCTTCAAGCTTGATTTTGAAGGAAAAATCTTGATTTTCTTGAGAAGCTCCAAGAGTTAAGTTGGTTTATCTCAATCTCCTCAACATTTCTACCGTTTTATTTTTCAAAACCGTGTATTTTCTATTTTTCTTCTCACTTGGCTAAGCTTGAATGGGTGTAGGAAGAATGTTATTGTAGGTTTTACACCTAGAATACTAGAATAATGCTTAAAATTGAGGATTAGAAGTGGTTAAGCTAAGAACTTTAAGAGCCCTAATTCGTAGGTACTATTTATTGAATTTTTGGGACTTGTGTGAACAGAATTAGGAATTGGTATCTTCATGAAAGTTGTAGATCTTTAAGTTTTGGAAATTTAGAAACTAATTTCACATTAAATGGATATTTGTAGCTCAAGTTATGCCCATTTTACTGTCAAGTGTTCTAGTTATGACGTTAAGAGGTAGCCCTGTTTCAACAGCATAGGTTTTTGAATTACTGAGATTGATACGTGTGAAATTAGGACTTTATTCCTTCATAAAATTTGTAGAAAATTATGTCCCTGAAATTTACAAATTTGTTTCATGTCAATAGCTTATGTGTAGCATGAGTTATAGTCAAATTACCAAGGCATGTTCAGAGTGTTATTGTAATTGAGCCCAGTTGGAAATAACCACTGAAAACTGAAAACTGCATCTATTCTATAGGGTATTTGAATTTATTTCCTTCATCAATATTGTAGGTGATTAAGTTATTGAAATTTTGGCTCAAATCTCATGCCAAAAAAGCTTATATAACTCTAGAAAATTTAGAAATACTAAACCTTGTTCATGTTTGCTATTAGGATTTTTCCTACTCTAAGTGTATACAAAATAGGATAATTTTCTAAGTTAATTGTAAGCTGAATGTGAGCTTAAAATATTATTAAAAATGGATTAGCAATACAGAGTGAATTTAAATTCTCATGAGATAGAATCATAGAAATATAAGATTTTAACTAGCATTTTATTACGTATATAGATTTTGCTGAAACACAACATCAAGCTTTGAAAGGAATAAGTGTGAACGTATCAGGTAAGGGGTGGGCTATATAGTAAGGATTACATCATAAACTTGTTTGACCTTATTTGTTGAATTTGTCTAAATTTGTTATGATTGATAATTTTGATTTCATTATATGCTTGGTTGTGAAAGTGATCATGAATTGTTTACGTGTATGATGGTGTAAAATACATGCTTGGTACTCTATTATGATATGTATGGTCTTTGAGTGAGCATTTATATGCATGGTGGTTTTTCATGAGAAAGTTCATTGAAACTTAAATTGAAAGAATTGGATGATGGGTTGTGAACCCTTTTTGAACTGTATTGGAAGTTTTCTGCTTGTAACAGATGATTGGAAATTTTTGGGAAGTCTGTATTACAGGGGAAACTCGGTCAAATTTTTGAAAAAAATGTGAATTTCTAAGAAAAACCACTTAGGGACTCATACATTACTCATTTGAAAATGGTGATTTGTGAAATCTGGGGAATCAGAGATTATAGACTCTGAGAATACGATAGGGAGGCCCTGAGTGAGGACTTGAGGATAGGAAGGGTAGTGGTTGGAGGCCCCAAAAGACCCAGGCTCGCTACCTGTTGTCGGGGATCCCACTATACAAACTCTCCTGTACCTGACTGTGCTATTACCGTATATCAATGGTCAGTGAGCTACTAGGTTTATATTTGAGCATGAGTCTCAACAATCCCGTGGGTGGATTTTCCATACCTAGTAGTGTCAACTCCTGACTACCCCAGTACTGATTTGAGAAATGATTCAGGCCATCATGCATAAACATTTTAGAAAACATATTAGGATCATGCATCATTAACATCAATCATTTGGAATTTGATTGACTTGTGAATGTTTATGATGTTGATTTTAAAATGATTTATGAATTGTTGCTCACCCTCATGTCTTTTTGTTTTCTTTATTTCCCTTGTACTTGCGATACTCGTTGGACCTGATCGGTCATTGTTTGAAGAGAGGGGAGATGACACAGATTCCACACCCGATGAATATGATACTCATACTCATTAGCTGGGAGCCACAATGATGGCAACATGTATTGGGATAAACATATCCAAACTTTTATAGATAGTCTTTTGTAGTATATAGACCTACATGGTACTGAGTAGTATTCAATATTTTGTGTAGTTAGCTGCTCTGTAGGAAGTATCCCCAATGTTGCCTTAATATTTTGGAGGAATGTACTAGTATTTTATCTATATGTAATTATGAATGTTTCCTTTTAGTACTTTTTAAAATGATGAAATGCAGGAATGTATTATTGAAAATTTATATATTGATATTATGTACGAGGGAAAGATTATTATCGGTTAAAAAAAATATTCCACTAAAAATTATTAATTCTTCTGATAGAGGGTTTATAAGGTAGGGTGTTACAGAATATATCTTGAATAAAATCTAACTCGATATGATATATAATTGCGATAAATATAACTTGGATAAAACCTAGTTTGGCTTTAATATATAGGCATCATGACATATTGATGTTCTTAAATAATTATTATGACATAATGAAATATTCAAATGATATTCTCGAATAATTATTATGGCATAATGATATGTTTAAATGACGTTTTCTAATAATTGTTATGGCATAATGACATGTTTAAATTACATTCTTGAACAATTGTATAACTTATATGAATATATCTCGAATAAAATCTAACTCGATATGATACATAATTAAGATGAATATAACTTGGATAAAACCTAGTTCGGTTTTAATATATAGGTATAGTGACATGTTCAAATAATGTTCTTAAATAATTATTATGACATAATGATATGTTCAAATGATGTTTTTGAATAATTATTATGACATGCTCAAATGTTATTTTCAAATAATTTTTATGACATAATGACATGCTTAAATGATGTTCTCGAATAATTGTATAACGTGGATGAATATATCTCAAATATAATCTAACTCAATATGATATATAATTGGAATGAATATAACTTGAATTAAACCTAATTCATTTTTAATGTATATTGACGTGTTGTGATACTTATGTCCAATAATAACGTGTTGTGCTAGCTACGTTTAGTGATGACATGTTGTGATAACTACATTTAACATGTTAATTACTATGAATTAGTAGGATGGAAGCATTGATTTGTTTGACCATTCATTAATATGATGGAAGTGTAAAGCTTGACCATTTCACTCTAGACTTTGCTAGATAATTGGATTGACATGATGAAAGTGTTAAAGCTTGATCATCCCTATGGAAGCGTAGAGATTGATCATCTATATGGAAGCATAAAGCTTGACCATCTTTATGGAAGCATAAAGCTTGACCATCTATATGGATGAACTATGTTCCGATACATTCATGAATTTACCTTTTTGGTGTAGTGACTAACACTATTTCAAAATAATTTTATTGAATAACTCTTGTAGCTTATATACCCATTTTGTAAGAAAATAATTATATAAATCATATATGAATTTACCTTATTGGTGTGGTTATCGACACCCTTTTATGTTTGGGATCATGTTCTTGAATAACTCTTCTAGCTTATATGCCTTATTTATACAAATCATATATGTTAGACAAATGGCATCTAGATAGGGGTGAATAGATGCATAAATTAAAATAGATGTCAAATTAAAAATTTATTTGTGAGTCAATAATTTGTTAAAGAGGAAGCAATAATATAATCAGGAAAAGAGAAAGAGATAAGGGAGAGAGAAGAGCACACAGAGATTTATACTGGTTCGGGTATAGGCAACCCTACATCCAATTCCCAGTCAACTCATAACACAAGAGTGACTCCCCATTCACTATCTTTCAAATTCAGTTTACAAATTACAATCAACTCAGCAGAAGAACCAGTAAAAAGTAAACTAATTAAAAAGACAATCACCTCCTTAGAAACTCACTAAGGATGAACACCTCCCTAGAATCCCACTAGGGATGAACGCCTCTTCTGAACAAATCAAAGGATGAAAACACCTCCTTAGAATCCCACTAAGGATGAACACCTCCCTAGAATCCCACTAGGGATGAAGACCTCCTCTGAACAAATCAAAGGATGAAAACACCTCCTTAGAATCCCACTAAGGATGAACACCTCCGTAGAATCACACTAGGGATGAAGGTAATAAAAATAAGAACAGACACACCTGGGTAATGGAGATCACAAATTGTAGAAGCCTTTAGAATGTCAATCTCCAAGAACAAGTGTGATTAAAAATGAAAGCACAAAAGGCAGTAGAGAAGAGGATTTTCTCAAAATGTGTAAAATATCTCTATTGTCTTGCTCATAATTCTTTTCTCAAAACTAATTTAATGTAAATTGTATTTTCAAATTCTGTAATTGTGTGTTTTTTATTTTTCATCAAAACTTAATTAAATAGAAAAATAGCATCAAAAAATGGTCGTTGGACATTAATAATATCATAGAGAAAATCAGGATGTATTAAAAAACATTTATTCTTTAAAACGGATATATTTTTCGAATTTGAATTGCCATAATTGATTATATTACCAGTATAATTAATTATGATAGAGAAAATCATTTTTCCATTTCTGGTGCATCATAATTAATTATGACAGTGAAAAATATCATGTTATGAATTTTATCACACTTGTGCTTTGGAGGCTTATGCATAATATTACTTCATCAACTTGTACCTCCATATCCAGTATTCTAAGACTCTATCTAGTCTTCAGGAATCATCTTGGGTTTGTTTGAATTATCATCTTTATCAAAAACATATATTGGGCATGTAGGGAAATGTTTCACATTGTCACCTACGTCATAAATTCAACTTGTCCTTAAATTCATCTTGAATGGTGTTAAATTGAATGTAGTTGACTTGAATCAACATCAAAATCATCTCTTGGGAATGCAGGAACATTTCCATCAATCTCCCCCTCATTGCTTTCAATCTCCCCCTTTTTTTATGATGATCAAGGAAACACCTGAAATGAATTAAAATGTTTGACTCTATATAGCCAGCTCAAGATTAGCACATATTTGTATCAAGTGTCAGAGTCTCTTAATCTCCGCCTGGATATATTAATAACACGACTCCCCCTAACTCATATCAGCAAATACTTCTCTTAACTCCCCTTGTTTAATTTAGATAGGAAAGAATTTCACACAGATTTTAATTCATCGAAAAATCTCCCCCTGTTTCATTGATAATAAAAAAAAATATTATAAGAAAAAATCTTCCCCTGTTTCACACACATTAATATCATCAAAATATCTCCTTGTTTCATTGATAATTAAAAAAAATATTATAAGAAAAAAATCTCCCCCTATTTCAGATAGATTAATATCATCAAAATATTTCCATGTTTCATTGATAATTATGAAAAATATTATAATAGAAACTGAGAACAAATTTGTACTTATTAGTATATAAATCAAGGTAGAGAAGATAATGCATTAAAAAATGTCATAGAGAAGAATATCATATTAAGGAAACAATATCTAGTATACCCAAGACAAATGAAGAGAGAGAAAGATAGGGGAATAAAATGATTATAGAGATAATGGAATTAAATGCAGTAGTTTCCCTCCATTGCAGTCTTCTTATTTAGGCAACTTTCAAATTCAAATGCACTCATATTCGGATTTCAAATTTCAAATTCAAATTGCAACAAATTTCAAATTTCAAATTCAAATTCCAACCAATTCCAAATTTCAAATTCAAATTTCTAATCCCAAATTTCAAATTCCAATTCAAATTCAATTTCAAAAATCTCAAACTGCAAAAATTTCAAATTTCAAAATCTCAAACTACAAAATTTCAAATTTCAAAAATCTCAAATTGCAAAATTTCAAATTTCAAAAATCTCATATTGCAAAAAAATCTCAAACTGAAAAATTTCAAATTTCAAAAATCTCAAATTGCAAAATTTCAAATTTCAAACATCTCATACTTGCAAATTTTTAAAAAAATATCAAACTACAAAATTTCAAATTTCAAGAATCTCAAATTACAAGATTTCAAACTTTATAATTTCAAATTTTCATAAATTCAAAATTTCAAAAATTCAAACTTTCAAATTTCAAAGTTGGTCAACATAATTTATTATGACAACAAGAAAAAAATTCGATTCTGATAATCAATTAGATGCTCAAATTATCATCTAGACATGTATAAATGTTTTGTTCATTTAGGCACCCATTCATATTTTCCATTAGATATGTCAAAATGTTTTATGTAACATCTATTTGATGTATGACCTAATTTCATGCAATAAAAACATGTTGGTTTTCTTTGAAAAGGTCTAAATGTGTTTCTTAAAGTTTTTGAAACTGGTTTCACATCTGTTTTCCTTGACTCTTTCACAAAAATAGTTTTATGAGGTTCTAGACTTTCTTTGGGTTTGTAACCAAGTCCAGCTTTGCTAGAATTTCCTCTTTGATAACCTAATATCGAATCAAGATTTTCAGAAGATTTTGAAAAATTGCTTATTATTTTCTCTAACTTGAAAATCTCATCTTTCAAAAGATTACAATTTTCACAAGGTTTAACAACTTCTTTATTTTTAAACAAAGTTTTAGATTTCTCAACATCTTTCTTTAAGCACTCATTTTCTTTTTCAAGAATACCAACAGTATTTTCTAATGCATTAAACTTTTGCCTAAGTGCATTGTATTTCTTAGATAACTTGGTAAAATCTTCATACATATCTTGACATTCTTTAAATAACTCATCATATTCATTTAAGGAATTTGTACTACTTACCTGTGATAAGGCTTCATCATCACTTTTTGTCATCAAGCAAAGATTTGTTTTTTCTTCTCCATCACTGCTTTTGGAAGAACTCTCTTGTGTTGTGGAAGAATCATTATCCTCCCAAGCAATATAAGTTTTGTGTTTGCTCTTATAGGTATCGTTCTTCTCTTTCTTCTTCTCTTTCACATCTTTCTTCTCTTTCTTAAGTTCCGGACAATCTGATTTGATATGACCAGGTTTTCCACATTCATAGCAATGAAATTTATTTATTTTCTCCTTTCTTTGTTGTCTCTTTTTCCTGTTCTTCATAAAGCGATAAAATTGTTTAACAAAAAGAGACATATCGGAATCCGAAAACTTACCTTCATTTTCACTTTCGTCTTGTGAAGATTTTTCTACTTTTAGAGCTATCGTCTTGGTTTGATTCTGTTCACCGTTCTTTAACCTTTGTAGCTCCATCTCATGTTCTTGCATCTTTTCAAATAGAGTAGCAATATTCATTTTTGTGAGATCCTTTGATTCTGTAATAGCAGTGACCTTTGGTTGTCAATTCCTGTCTAAGGATTTCAAGATCTTTGTGTTCAACTCCTCATTGTTAAAACTCTTTCCTAATGCTTTCAAGTGATTTACTAAATGTGTGAAGCGCGTTTGGAAATTCGTGATGCTTTCATTTTGCTGCATTTGAAATAATTCATACTCCTGGATGAGTGTGTTTTTACTTGCTCACTTTACTTCATTTGTTCTTTCATGTGTTACTTCAAGAGTGTCCCATATTTTTTTTGTTGTCTTGCATTGTGAGACCCTGGAAAATTTATTACGAGTTAAGGTAGAAACAATAGCATTTCGGGCTCTTACATCATAATGGGCACGCTTATTTTCATCCGGCGTCCACTGATCAAAAGTCTTTAGAACAGCTCCAGACTCCGTTGTTCTCATCGGAATGTAGGGACCATTGAGTACAGCATCCCAAACACCATAATCTAGTGTTTGTAAAAATATTTCCATTCTCGCCTTCCAAAACTGATAGTCTTCTCCTTCAAATAATGGTGGTCTAGTTATTGAGGCTCCTTCCCTGTAAACCTGATTCTGTATAGACATCTTGACAGATCGTTTAGAAATATCTTATCTAACCAAGCTCTGATACCACTTGTTAGACAAATGGCATCTAGAGGGGGGGTGAATAGATGCACAAATTAAAATAGATGTCAAATTAAAAATTTATTTGTGAGTCAATAATTTGTTAAAGCGGAAGCAATAATATAATTAGGAAAAGAGAAAGAGATAAGGGAGAGAGAAGAGCACACAGAGATTTATACTGGTTCGGGTATAGCCAACCTTACATCCAGTTCCCAGTCAACTCTTAACACAAGAGTGACTCCCCATTCACTATCTTTCAAATTCAGTTTACAAATTACAATCAATTTAGCATAAGAACCAGTAAAAAGTAAACTAATTAAAAAGACAATCACCTCCTTAGAAACCCACTAAGGATGAACACCTCCCTAGAATCCCACTAGGGATGAACACCTCCTCTGAACAAATCAAAAGATGAAAACACCTCCTTAGAATCCCACTAAGGATGAACACCTCCCTAGAATCCCACTAGGGATGAAGACCTCCTCTGAACAAATCAAAGGATGAAAACACCTCCTTAGAATCCCACTAAGGATGAACACCTCCGTAGAATCACACTAGGGATGAAGGTAATAAAAATAAGAACAGACACACCTGGGTAATGGAGATCACAAATTGTAGAAGCCTTTAGAATGTCAATCTCCAAGAACAAGTGTGATTAAAAATGAAAGCACAAAAGGCAGTAGAGAAGAGGATTTTCTCAAAATGTGTAAAATATCTCTATTGTCTTGCTCATAATTCTTTTCTCAAAACTAATTTAATGTAAATTGTATTTTCAAATTCTGTAATTGTGTGTTTTTTATTTTTCATCAAAACTTAATTAAATAGAAAAATAGCATCAAAAAATGGTCGTTGGACATTAATAATATCATAGAGAAAATCAGGATGTATTCAAAAACATTTATTTTTTAAAACGGATATATTTTTCAAATTTGAATTGCCATAATTGATTATATTACCAGTATAATTAATTATGATAGAGAAAATCATTTTTCCATTTCTGGTGCATCATAATTAATTATGACAGTGAAAAATATCATGTTATGAATTTTATCACACTTGTGCTTTGGAGGCTTATGCATAATATTACTTCATCAACTTGTACTCCCAGATCCAGTATTCTAAGACTCTATCTAGTCTTTAGGAATCATCTTGAGCTTGCTTGAATCATCATCTTTATCAAAAACATATATTGGGCATGTAGGGAAATGTTTCACATTGTCACCTATGTCATAAATTCAGTTTGTCCTTAAATTCATCTTGAATGGTGTTGACTTGAATGTAGTTGACTTGAATCATCATCAAAATCATCTCTTGGGAATGCATGAACATTTCCATCAATCTCCCCCTCATTACTTTCAATATATGAATTTACCTTTCTAGTTACTTACATGTCTGTATTTGAGGAACATTTTCTTTGTACTTAGTGGGCTCCTCTTGCTTTTATGTAAAGAGTCAAATATTTAGTATTACATGAAATATTTTTCCACAATATTTATATCATATCTATTGAATATAGAAGAAGTAGAGTTTGAGATTAATCTCCCTTGTGTATAAATCACACATAGGGTAGTCTATTTATAGTAGAGAGATACAACTAAAAGAGTAACTGAAAGTAACAAAATAAACAGAAGATATTGTTTGATATTATGGTTAATATCTAACAATATCTTAACAATATTAAATAATATCTAAACAATATCTAACACTCCCCCTCAAGTTGGAGCATACAAATCGTATGTGTCAAGCTTGTTACATATATAATCAATTCTAGGACTCCGTAAAGATTTAGTAAAAATATCTGCTAACTGATCACTTGAGTTAACAAACTCAGTCTTGATGTCTCCAGAAATAATCTTTTCTCGAATGAAATGACAGTCAATCTCAATGTGTTTGGTCCTCTCATGAAAGACGGGATTAGAACTAATATGAAGAGCAGCCTGATTGTCACACACAAGTGACATTTGAGTGACATCTCCAAATTGTAACTCTCTAAGCAATTGCTTGAGCCAAACAAGTTCACAAGCAGCTGAGGTCATAGCTCTATATTCTGCTTATGCACTAGATCTTGTCATAACACTTTATTTCTTACTTTTCCATGAAACCAAGTTACCACCAATGGAGACACAATATCCAGATGTAGATCTTCTATCCGAAGGAGATCCTGCCCAATCAGCATCTGAGTAGCAAACAAGTCTTGTATGGTTATTAGAATCATATAACAATCCTTTTCCAGGAGATCTTTTAATATACTTTAAGATACGAATGATTTCATTCCAATGATCTTCACATGGGGAATTAAGAAATTGGCTTACCACACTGACTGCAAAGGAAATGTCAGGACGAGTAACTGTAAGATAATTCAATTTTCCAACCTATCTTCTATACTGCTCAGGATCAGGTATAAGCTCCCCCTGATTTGGTAAAAGTTTAGTATGGGGATCCATGGGCGTATCAACAGACTTTGAATTCATCAACCCAGTTTCCTCTAAAATATCCATGACATACTTCCTCTGAGATATAACAATACCATCATTGGATTGTGCAACCTCAATACCCAAGAAATATCTAAGTTTGCCAAGATCTTTGGTCTGAAAATGGTGACAGAGATGTTGTTTCAACTGAGAGATGTCATGGTTGTCACTACCTGTAAGAACGATGTCATCAACATATACTATCAAGTAAACACATCCAGCACTTGAGTGTCGATAAAAGACAGAGTGATCTGCTTCACACTGAGTCATACCAAATTGTTGAACAACCTTGCTAAACTTTCCAAACCAGGCCCTAGGAGACTGTTTTAGGCCATATAGGGATTTGCGAAGACGACATACCATCCCAGAAGACTCCCCCTGAGCAACAAACCCAGGAGGTTGCTCCATATAGATTTCTTCTTGCAAATCACCATTGAGGAAAGCATTTTTAACATCTAGTTGATAAAGAGGTCATTGTTGAGGAGCGGCCATGGCGATAAATAAACGAACAGAAGTCATCTTTGCCACAGGGGAAAAGGTATCTCCATAATCTAACCCAAAAATTTGAGTATAACCTTTGGCCACAAGACGAGCTTTGAGGCGATCAATAGTACCATCAGGTCCAACTTTGATAGCAAACACCCACCTGCAACCAACAACAGATTTCTCAGACGGTAACAAGACCAATTCCCAAGTTCCACTATTATGAAGAGCACTTAGTTCATCTAACATGGCCTGACACCAACCAGGATGGGCTAAAGCTTCACGGACAGTTTTTGGAATGGTCACAGAAGAAAGAGAGGAAAGACATGTATAAAAAGGTAATGACAGTCGATGATAACTCAAACCAATATAATGAGGAGAGGGATTACATGTAGAACAGATACCTTTTCGAAGGGCAATGGGAAGGTCAGACCCAGATGTCACATCCGGAGGAGACAGAGTAGTTGGCACTTGAGTAGAGTCACATGGTGGTGGTTGTGATTGGTTTCGGCAACTATAAACCTGAAGTGGCAGTGAAGAAGAAGTTGACTGCAGAGTAGAATCTAATGGTGAAGAAAACACAGTTAGAGGGTCACAAACAACAGGAACATTAAATGTATTGGGAGTGTTGACAAGATTGGATGGAGACAGAGGTGAATATTGACTTTTAAAATAAAAAGAGAACTCATCAAAGGTGAGATCTGCAGACACAAAATAACGGTTAAGAGAAGGAGAAAAACATTTATATCCTTTTTGTGATATTGTAAACCCTAAGAAAACACATTTATGTGATCTAGGAGAAAGCTTGTCAAGACTAGAACTAAAATTATGAACATAACATGTAGACCCGAAAACTTTTAGAGGTAAGGGATGAAGTGGTTCATGAGGGAATAAAATGGAATGAGGTATTTTATTATCTAGAATCGAAGATGGCATGCGATTAACAAGATAACATGCAGTAAGAAGAGCATCACCCCAAAAATGTTGAGGAACCTCTCCATGAATTAAAAGAGTGTGAGTTGTTTCAATAAGATGTCTATTTTTACGTTCAGCTACACCATTTTGTTGAGGTGTATAAGCACAAGAAGTTTGATGCAAAATACCATGAGAAGCCATGAATTGTTTAAAAGAATGAGAAAGATATTCACGACCATTATCACTGTGCAAAACTCTAATAGAAACACCGAGCTGAGTTTGAATTTCATTGAAAAAAGTTTGAAAGATATGAAATAATTCAGAACAATTTTTCATCAAAAATAACCAAGTGCATCTGGAATAATCATCAATGAAAGTAACAAAGTATTGAAAACCTAAAGTAGACTTAACGCGGCTAGGTCCCCAAATGTCAGAGTGAACCACGGCAAAAAGGGGACGAATCACCACGTGTGACACTACGAGGAAAGGAAGTACGACTATGCTTGCCTAATTGACATGACTCACATGCCAAACTAGACAATTTAAATAAGGCAGGGACAAGTTGCTGTAACTTGGCAAGACTTGGATGACCTAACTGAGCATGGAGAAGAGAGGGAGACTCTATAACTGCACCAACATGTGTAAAGGGACGAAGATGATAAAGACCATGAGACTCACATCCTGTGTCAATCACCTGTTTCGAACTCCAGTCCTGTAAACACACAGAATTGTTGGTAAAAGAAACAACACAATCAAGAGAACGAGTTAGACGATCGATGGATAACGAGGTTAAAAGGAGACCCGGGGACATAAAGAACATTATCAATGGTTAAAGAAGGAAAAAGTTTAACAGTTCCAACACCATGAGATGATACTCTAGAGCCATCGGCTAGTGTAACAAAAGGTAAAGGATCGGGAGAGGATAAAGAGGAGAACAAAGATTTGTTACCGAGTAATATGATCGAGTGGCTCTGAATCAAAAACCCAAGGACCGAGAAGAAGATTGGGTCGGACCAGCAAAAGATGTACCTGTGTGTGCGACGGACACGGTGGAACTAGAAGAGCTGTTGATCCTTATACCATTTGAGAAATTTGTTGAACATATCAAGTGTGTCGATGAAATAAAAGAAGGAGGATCCTTAGCAGATAAATGTGGGGAAAGATCAGTCTGAGCAACTGCAGTAGATCGAGTAGGACGACCATGTAATGCATAACACTTGTCAATCTTGTGACCTAGTTTGCCACAATGTTCACACTCATGTAATGCATAACACTGCTCAATCTTGTGACCTAGCTTGCCACAATGTTCACATTTAGGACGCCCTTTTCCCTGTTTGCGAGGGTGAGTTCAATCATTACGGTGAGATACCAATGCAGAAGAATCATTAACAGAAGCAGGTGTGTCAGGATTGGGTTTTGCTGGTATACGCAAAAGAGTGGAGCAGGTCGATGTCAAGGTGGGGACAACCGGAGAACCCAAAATTTGATCACGAATATGTGAATATTGATCAGCAAGTCCGTGTAATGCCCCTAGCATGAAGAACTTTGATCATTGTCCTATCTCGGTGGCAGGGTCGGGGGAAGGAGGCAATAACTCATTGAACTCATGAAAAAGAGCATGAATTTTGCCCATATAATCAGTCATAGAATCTTGATGTTTAGAGGCAATAACATCTACAAATTTAGAACAGACATCATAGAGACGTTGAGTATCATTGGTGTATAATAACTTGGCATGTTCCCAGATTTTGGCACATGTTTCGTAGGTACGAAAAATTTGTTTTAACGAAGGATCAAGAGTACCCTTGAGAACCATGCATAATTGAGCATCAATGGTGTCCCAACGGTCTTCCTCACCAGGAGTGAGAGTAGGTGCTTTCGGGGAAAGATGATCAAGATACTTCTGACTCTTAAGCCATAATCTAACGTCTGATGACCATGTGGCATAATTAGGGCCAGTTAACTTATCAATGGATAAGTGCACATTAACATAGTTAGTGTAGATGGAAGGATCGAGCAGCGATCTTGACGAGTTGGAAGTACTAAAAGGAGCGGAAGAACTCATAAAGGACGGAGGCGATAGTGACAACGGCGTGAACCAGTACACCAGGTAAGTTCCCAGGAAAGAGAGGTGGGTCACTAATGGACACGCTTAAATACCAAGTCTTTCCTTGTCAGAACTTTCCTAGACATGCACTTTCACACTACCAAATAGCAGACGACGATAGCGGCGGTGGTGGCGGCTTCAATAGTGGTCAAAGGTAAAAAAAATCAAAATAACCTTAAGCTCTAGATACCATGTTGAATATAGAAGAAATAGAGTTTGAGATTAATCTCCCTTGTGTATAAATCACACATAGGGTAGTCTATTTATAGTAGAGAGATACAACTAAAGAGTAGCTGAAAGTAATAGAATAAACAAAAGATATTGTTTGATATTATGGTTAATATCTAACAATATCTTAACAATATTAAATAATATCTAAACAATATCTAACAATATCAATGAAATATTGATCAACAAATTTATATCATATGATCATATAAGGTAATATTGAAATTATATCAATATTAAAATCATAATATTTTATTTATTAAGATTTTTTTAAAATCACAACATCCACATCCTTTAATTTTGGTAATAAATGATATATAAAACTACAAATATTTTGAATTTGTAATATTAATATCCCATGAAGTCAAATTGAGAATAATTTGTGATACCTAAAACATTTGACATATAAATTTGTGACGACAAATTGAATAATACAATCATTGATAATATTGTATATCATAAAAAAATAAATATTTATTCTAAACAAATATTTTTTGTTTCATATGAAATGAAATTAATGATATTTATAAATCATGTAATTATAGTTTGCATGTCTAATGAAATAATAATAATAAAAAAAAAGAATCAATGACATTTATCTTGAAAAAATTTTATTATTTGTTCATGCATTTCACATTATTTAAATTCACATTTTTTGTGTTAGTATAATAACGGAGAATGAGAAATATGTACCTTAAAAAAATTGAAAGTCAAAATATCTTATATTTATTTATGTGTCTCACTACATATGATGCACATTAATAACATTATTATTATGTAAGTATATTTAATTTGGATGACCTTTCTAAGATCAAATATCATATTATTTGTTGCTATAGTACCAATTATATATATATATATATATATATATATATATATATATATATATATATATATATATATTATATACATCTTTACATTTTTTTCACTATGCTTAAGTAAAAATATCTTTTTTTCAATTTTGACATTTGTATTTTATTTCTATCATCATAACACTCTTTTTAAAGAGTATTAAATATTTCTTGAGATTGAATAAGAGATAAAACTATTTTCTTTCTACATAGAAATTTTGTTTTTCATATTAGAAGTTTCAAATGATTTAAGATATAAAGAATTATCATCGATCTAGAATTAACTTACAATAAGAATAAATGTTCATTTTTCAACAATTATTATTCCTTTATTTTTAGAAAATTGACAGGATGATTTAAAAAAAAAAATCAAAGTCCTCAATTTACTGAGTAGAAAAATTTTTACCAAATCTACTTAAAAAAAAAAGTACAATAATAAATAAGTTTGGACTAATTAGTCTAAATGATTGTTACTTTATGATTTATTGGGTTGAGTTGGGTTGAATATTAAAAAAAAAGGGTCCACTTTAAAAAATATTTAAATATTAAGTCAATATAAAAAAAATAACAATAATATAAAGTTTCTAAATAAAATACAAAGTTTCTAAATAAAAATCTAACCATTTGTAAATAATAAGATATTTTAAATAAGAATTAACTAATTAATTACACATTATTATCATATTAGAATATTTTTTAGTACTTTCATATTATTATTTTTTACTCCATTAACAATTAATTATTTGAGAGTCTTCAACATATATCTCATCCTTCTTTTACAAATCTTGTATAGAGATCAACGTCGAAACTTAAAGTTTGTTGTTGATAACCTTTCTTAGATTGCCACGTCTAAAGACCCATATTCTCTAGAGAGAAACAATTTATTTCCCACATTCAAAAATGTAAAGTGTAAATTGCTTTGTGTTACAATATCCTTAAATAACTCAATTTTACTATAATAAATAAAATTTTAAGAAACTTTAAACATCGTTTTTTATTTTTATTTATAAGTTTCTTGGTAAAGGAACTTATAACATCTTTAATAAAATTTCTTATGAATAAAATAAGTATTTTAATGTGAGATAAGCAATTTTTCTAAACACTTTGAAGAATTATTTTAAATAATTAATGCTAAAAATATTCCTAAATTTGTATTAAATTTTTGAAGAAAAAAAGATAGACATACACCACAAAATCGATAAATATATTACCATAATTTAATTTAAAACTAATCCCATAATCCATGATAAGCATGTAATGGATTAAAAATATTTTTTTATTAAAAAAATAATAATTAACAAATAAAATTGTCTCATTTTATATTTACTTTTTTTATCTGATTCAAATAATTTAATTTTTGTACTTTTTATTTATTTATTTTTCAGTTCATATCCAAATAAAAGTTAAATTTATCTATTCTCATGCCGACACGAACAGTGAAACATGCAATCGTCCGGAACGGTCCTCGAAAATCACCACCACCACTTCATGCGTAACATTTTCATAATTTTTTAAATTAATATTTTTTATTTTAATATAGTAATTATAATTTTTTTAATATTATTTTTAAATGCATGGTTATATTAGTCTATTTAATTATTATTAGTAGCAAAATCAACCAGGTAAGAAAAGCTATCATATTATTTAACAATTTTTGGTAATGTATCAACTTAGTATCTTAATTGTTTTTATTATTTAAAAAAGTATAAAAACATTTAATGAAAGTATTTTATTCATTTTAATACATGGGACAAAACTTTAATCAAAAGGAGTACTGGTTGACATTTCTGCATTGATAATATACATTTTTTTTTTTACAAAACTTAAAAGAATATCTCCTTCATGAGATTAAATTGAACAATTTTTATGCTGAAGACTAATATATATTTTAACATATAAATACTACTGTACGAATTAAAACTACACGTTTTAAATATATATATATATATATATATATATATTTTTTTTTTTTTGTACATGCTTTTTATCTTAAAAGATCAAATTGTTAATCAATTATTTAAATAATGTATATATTTAAGATATTGCACTTTGTATCCAAATGCGATACTCACTCCGATCCTAGATTTGTATGTGATTATAATATTTTTTTAAATTTTAAATAATTAATGTATGAAGCGAATAATAATAGTGAATTTTTTAATTTGTAAAACTTAACCTTCATTCCTCCATTTTTTGATAAAAGAGGAAGAATAAATTATAATTTTTGAGTAGTGGACTAAAATATTTAAGGGTGCTTTGGTAAAACTAATTAAAGCAAGAAATAATTAGAAAATAGTCTAATAAAAAGGTTTAAATGAAAAATAAAATATTTTATATTTAGGAAGGGAGATAAAAGATGGCTAAATTGGTTGTTGAAATTAAAAAATTAGTATAATAGTTGCTAAAATTATGTATTATTATCAATTCATTTAATTTATGAAACTATATTGGCAATTAAAATAATTATTGAAATAAATAAATTAGTAAAACGATCATTGACGTTATAAATTATCAATAATTTAATACTTTTGTTTTTCGGTTCAATAAAACGTTAATCCATCATTTATTTTGTTTCTACCTTTTTTTTCCCTTGAAAAATGAAAAACCCTAATTGATCCTAAAATTAACCTTTTCTTTTATTTTAACTTTTAAAATTGTACTTTTGGTCCCTAGACTTTTAATTACTTTATTAGATTGGTTGTTT
Organism: Sphenostylis stenocarpa; assembly: GCA_963425845.1. Lineage (NCBI taxonomy): Eukaryota > Viridiplantae > Streptophyta > Magnoliopsida > Fabales > Fabaceae > Sphenostylis > Sphenostylis stenocarpa. Next base: position 41,916,437 of record OY731404.1, on the reverse strand, counting down.
TATTCTTTATTCTCCTTTTTCATTCACATCCCTCCCTCATATTCTCCATTTGTTAGATTGGTGGTATGGTTTCAAAATTTTGTAAATTATATCTTTATTAAATTTTGGTATTGTCCTTTTATTGCATTCTTCATTCACATCATTCCCTTCATCGTTCTTAGGAATGATAAAACAGATCAATTTTATCTTTGGCTTGCCAAAAAATAGGCGAAACGCATACGACCAGTTGTAGTCATGATGGATTATAGACTTTGTCTTGTCCTGTCCTCTCAAAGAGCGGGTCCATAATTTAAAAAAATATATTTTTTTAAATCAAAATTTTTAATAAATTTAATAATAAGATTATCTATCAATAATTCAATATATATATATATATATATTTAAAGTTAATAATATAAATCAATATATTATTTTAAGAAATTATAATTTAGAATAATAATAAAATTTATATAATAATAAATATATAAATAACGTCAAAACTTGTAAAATTTATATTTTTTATATTAAAAAATTCAAATACCAATATCTTTTTTATTTGATAAAACTTCTTATTGTTTTACCCTTAAGTAATTCTTACACCTTTAATTTAAGTCATAAGGATAAGAACAATCGAGTGCCTAAAATGAATAAGGTAGAGATGATGAGCAAGAAGGAGAGAGAAGCTTGTGTTTAAGTGAGAAGAGTGTTTCCCGAGTGAGAGTGAGACTTTTTTAATTCTTTTTTTACAATTTTTAACTTTATATATTGTCTTTTATGATTAACTGTATTACAATAAAAAATTATTTTTTTATTAATTAGATAAGTTGTGGGCTACCCCGACGGATTGATGGGACATGCCAAAGCGGTGGGTGTTGGGTTAAAAACACTAATCTATCTGTCCTGCCATATTATAGCGGATCGGCGGTCGGTCCCTAGTAATCATTCTTCTTTTTATTCAACGGACTAGTGGTAGTTGTTCCGATACACTCATGAGTCCACATCGCTTAAAAGTTAAAGTTAAGAATAATTTATATATCATCTTCTCTCAATCCATCGATGTGTCTTTTGAAAACAAAATCATTATATATTATAGCTCCAAAATTGACAATACCTCAAACATAAGAATTGACCTTAACAATATTATCATAACGAACATGAAATGAAAGAAATTCTCGTTTTTCATGGAACAATAGTGTTTAAAATTACAATAAAAAAAAGTTTTTGAAAATTTTTATGTTATATATAATTTTCAGTTTTAATTGAAATTATCACTATTCAATTTTATGTATTATGAGAATTAGAAGTGTGATAATAAACTGTTATAAGATATTAATTTTTTTACTTGTGCAAGTTATAATTTTAATATTCCTTAAAATACATTTAAATTGTGAGAGTATTCTTTCCATATAAATATATATTAGCAAATATCTCCTTTTATGTTGTTTTTGTAATAATACATGAGACATTGAATTAAAGGACACACGAGTCATTAATGTCTAACATGTTTTTTTTTTTCCTTAGACATGAAACCGACAAATCCAGCCAAATGATTCGATGAGAGGGCACGTCACGGAATTGGGTAAAAGATTCAATGATTGCACAAGTCATAAGCTGAGGAGTGAAACACCAAATTTGAAAACTCAAAACACAAGGGAGATGCGTAACCTTCCTTCATTCTGCTTCCACCGTGTTTGGCAGTACACATATATTATACCAATAAACTTTACGTAATTTCATACCAAGACCAAAACTAAATTGGCACGAGGCTGCCACTTTTCACTTCCATTTTCAGAACATAAGGCCACGTTTGGCATCCATCCCTCCACAGTAACCTTTCTGTCTTCTTTTGTGGGTCCATATGCCCACTTCAAACCTTACCACAATCCTCCCTCACACGTTCACAAACTCATCTCAGATCATGCCTAAATTCTTCACACAATCCATTATATAAACCCATCTCCTTCACCAATGTCTCAACACAACACATAAATTAGTGCATAGAGTGAGTGCTACAATATCATGGGTAGTGTAGATTATGAGTACCCTTTGGGGATGAACATTGTTCAGGGTATGCAGCACCAAGTGGAGGTTCCACCACCTCAACCATTTTTGAAGTCTCTAAAGTACTCCCTCAAGGAAACTTTCTTTCCAGATGACCCTTTGAGGCAGTTCAAAAACAAGCCACCCTCCAAAAAGCTCATGCTTGCCCTTCAGTATTTCTTCCCCATCTTCGAATGGGCACCCAAATTCACCTTCCACTTCTTCAAAGCTGACCTCGTAGCTGGTATCACCATAGCTAGCTTGGCCATTCCCCAAGGCATCAGCTATGCCAAGCTCGCCAACCTCCCTCCTATCCTTGGACTATGTCTGTACTTCATTCTCCCTCTTCCTATTCTCTCCATCATCATCTCATATTCATTATAGTTTTTTGCCAACTTGTTCCAAAACTAAGAAATGTTTTATAAAGCTTAATATTTTAATCCATATTAACAAGAGTACAACTGAAAGATATAGTATGTGTGTGTGCAGATTCAAGCTTTATACCACCGCTGATATATGCGATGATGGGAAGTTCGAGGGATTTGGCGGTGGGGACCGTGGCGGTTGGATCGCTTCTCATGGGTTCCATGTTGAGTGATGAGGTTAATCCCAATCAAGACCCAAACCTTTACCTACACCTTGCCTTCACAGCTACACTATTTGCTGGAATTTTTCAGGCTTCGTTGGGTTTCTTTAGGTAAAATCTTAATCAAACTTGTACTTTTACATCAAATTCAGGAATCAGTTTATGCTGCACGTTACAGACTTATTGCTATACCAAAAAGCTAAATTCAATGAGGTTAATAATTTACTATATGATAATATTCTTCAATACAGATGTAACATTGATGTTAATTAATAAGCGCAAGACATGCACGATGATTGCAGGTTGGGGTTCATCGTGGATTTTCTGTCACATGCAACCATTGTAGGGTTCATGGGAGGAGCAGCCACAGTGGTTTGTCTGCAGCAACTAAAATCGATTCTTGGGCTTGTGCATTTCACACATGGAGCTGATATCATATCAGTTATGCGCTCTGTTTTCACCCAAACTCATGAGGTAAACAAATTCAGTGCAATAATATTACTACTTTTCAGAAGATCACTTGTATATGTTACGTTCACGCAATTCTTTTTTGACCCAACTCAAATTAAATACAAGTTTGTCTCCTTGTTTATTTATTGCAGTGGAGGTGGGAAAGCTCTGTGTTAGGATTTGTCTTCATTTTCTTCCTACTTCTTACTAGATACTTCGTAAGCATACCTAATCCATTTTCTTTTGCATAAAATATCTAAGATATTATCTAACAATATAAAGTTGTTTATTAACAAGAGACAAATCCTTTCTATTCTTTCAAATAATATGATTTAGTTCTCTATCAATAGGACCTCACATTATGCACGTAGTAATTAAATACTTTTAGTTGGAATAGTTCTAGTTTTGTATTTTATATAATTCTATTATCTTTCCTACTCTGAATTGTAAATACATTAAATTATTTTTTATTTATTTTATTTTTCTTAATTTTTTTCTCTTATGAGTGTTTTTTAAATATTAAAAATATTGTCAGCGGTAAAAATGATCATGTTGAAATGATTAATAAGAGAGTGAAAAACTGAAAAACGATAAACTTGTTAGTCAAAGTTATTAAGCACTTAAATTAATTTGTTGAATTATAAATATTTGATTATGCTGGAAAGTAGTTGATAAGTATAAAATATTATTACATTATTTTTTTATATAAATTTTAATTTTGTCACAATATATTTTGGATAGTTATGTTTACAGTTTTTTAATTAGCTTTAAACTCTTGATATTTTTATTTAAAGAAAAATTATTTAAATCACGTTTTCAGTTTCAATAATTTTTCATAAATAATAACACCTTGGCTTACGTGAAAAAGAGAGGAAATTTAACTTTAATCAATTTATTAAAATTAAATTTAAAACAATATACATAATAACTGTTACATCTAATTTGAAGGTTACACTTAACTATTCTAACTAAACTAATTATACATAATAACTGTTACATCTAATTTGAATTAGAGAGTGAAAAAGGAAAAAAATAAAATAGAAAACAGAATTGTTTAAATTAAAAAAAATAAAAAAAATGTATTTATTATTTTAATATTATTTTTAATTATTTATTATAATTACAATTTTTCTTTTTTAAAAATTATATTTTAAAAAGAATTATCATATAATTGATTATCTAATTTTAGATAAAAATATATATTTCATGTTTCGGTGTATTTCTTGAAAAATTCATAATATTTACTTTGAATTTCACACTATTTCAGTCTTTTTACACTTTCCGTCCACGTACCCAAACAGAGACTTAAACCTTCTTTTCTCTCTTGACCAAAAATAAAAGTCAGCAAATTTTTCAACGACATTTGACACTTTATCCTTAGTTCTTTATTCTGCTGCTACAACAAAAGTATTGACACCATATATAGTAAAATTACAAACTGCTTTTAGATTATCATTGACTTAAATTAATTGAAGTCTGGAACAAGTATCTGATCATGAATAACAGAAAAGGTGTGGTTAGGTTATCTCAGTTAATACATAAAAGAAAATGAACTCTGATTATAGTTTGTGATGCCATGCAGAGCAAAAAACAACCAAGGTTTTTCTGGGTGTCAGCAATGGCACCATTAACGTCCGTTATATTGGGAAGTCTGTTGGTTTATTTCACTCACGCCGAGAAGCACGGAGTTGAAGTTGTGAGTATTATTTTCATCTCATATATCATGTCAAATAATAATAAATATTAATTAGGTTAAACTAAATTCTGTTGTTCAAATATAAGAAAATATTTTTTTTCCAACACTACTGATAAAATAGTACAAAATGGTGTCTTGTATCCCAGTTGGTTTGATTGATTAAACTTATTTATTGGATCAAAAAAAGCATCTTTTAGGGCAATCTGAATATGATTGGATCATATGCATATTTTTGTACATAAAACATAATCTGCAGACTCTTTTTTCGTAATGCACTCACACAACCAAACACTGTTTAGTATCAGTGGGTCCTACTGATATCCATAGCCATGAATTTTCTTATCCGGTTGGACCAGCAAAGGAATCATTGATAAGCATGAGTACAAAGTTAACACTGGTTTTGTCTGTCACTGTCAGATACATTTGGAGATAACTCAGTTATAAAATCTGAGTAATATGGGGATCTTTTATAAAGTTATACTATTATTATTCTCATGATGATGATGATGATGATAATAATTGTTAGTATTGTAGATGAAACATGTGGTACTTCCAAGAATTGATTTTCTAATCTTGGTGTGTGGAGAAGGATAGATATCTGATGTAGTAATGTTGTTTGTGAAATGTGAAAATGAATTCAGATAGGAGAACTGAAGAAGGGTTTAAATCCAGGATCTGTCACAAAGCTGGTATTTGTGTCACCTTACATGATCACAGCTGTCAAAACTGGCATTGTGGTTGGCATCATAGCGCTTGCAGTGAGTACCTCTCAAACTCGGTTACTTTGTCAGAGTGTATGCCTAATATGCTTTCCACACACAAAACACAACTCTAAAAGGTAACATCTTTTGCCAAACAAAAAGAAAGAGAAACTCCACAAAGCAATAGCATTATTATTAGTGGGGTTTCTGTTTTTAGCCTCTTGACATGGTCCTCCTCAATTTGACTGTGAATTGGATACTCAAATTCGGTTGTGTCTTGGTTGAAAAATGAAAGAAAGAACGTTGGATAGGAAAAAAAAAATCACTTCAGTTCACTCTAGATAACATGTCATGTCCTGCACCTAGTCTCCTAGAGTAATGCAACATGCAAGTGAGATATTCATTTATTTTATTCCTACAAATAGCACATTAGGTATGTTTCAAATGGAAAGGATAAGCATACATTGAAAATTTATCCATATTGCATTTCATATGTATAAAGGATAAAATTTTCATATAATGAATTTTACCATAAAAAGTAAGAAAAAATGAATTGACTTCTCAACAGATTAAATTAATTTATGTATAAATTAATTTATAAAAACTCTCTTTTATAATTTTAAATTTTTTCACTTATGTGTAACAGACAAAATCCTACATCTGCTATATCGTTAGTTTAGATTTCAACAAGATCTTGTTGTTGAGTTTGATGATATATTGTTCAGGAAGGAATAGCAGTGGGAAGAAGCTTTGCAATGTATAAAAATTACAATATTGATGGCAACAAAGAGATGATAGCTATTGGGACCATGAACATAGTTGGTTCTTTTACCTCTTGCTACATCACAACAGGTAAAGATTTTAACTCTTAGCCAGCCCCTAGTGTCTGCAAAAATATACACTCATATTCTTGTTTAGCCTTGTTTCATGAACTCTCACGCTCACTTTCTCTACCCACAATTAAGAACAATCTATGAATTATTGCTTTTCTGCATCAATTGCTGACATATGTGGTTGAAAAATGAATTTGTTTCAGGGCCATTTTCACGCTCAGCCGTGAACTATAATGCTGGATGCAAGACAGCAGCATCCAACATTATAATGTCAATTGCAGTCATGTTGACATTGTTATTCCTAACACCCTTGTTCCATTACACCCCCCTGGTGGTGCTATCAGCCATAATTGTATCTGCAATGCTTGGCCTCGTAGATTATGAAGCAGCCATCCATCTGTGGAAGATTGACAAATTTGACTTTGTTGTGTGCATGAGTGCATACATTGGCGTGGTCTTTGGCAGCGTTGAAATTGGCTTAGTCATAGCTGTATGTTTCAATGAACTCCCTCCACTCTACTGAATTCGTGGTACTCATTCTGGGGTTATTGTAAAGGTTTATTAAATTAATATGTGGTTTCATGTGTGTATATAATATATCCAGGTTGCAATATCTGTACTTCGAGTACTTCTATTCATTGCAAGGCCGAGGACATTCGTTTTGGGCAACATTCCAAATTCTGAGATTTACAGAAATGTAGAGCAATATCCAAATGCAAAACATGTTCCTGGAATCCTAATCCTAGAGATTGATGCACCAATTTACTTTGCCAATGCAAGCTATTTAAGAGAAAGGTAAGCTACCTGCAAATTTGATGTATTTCTCTTGTATGCAAAAAAAATATGCCTAAGTAATAGAAGTAGACACTTACCATAAAACTTTGTTATTGTGCATAGGATCACAAGGTGGATTGACGAAGAGGAGGACAGAATCATAGCTACTCGAGAAACAAGTTTGCAGTATATTATAATGGATATGAGTGGTAAGTAATGGATCTCAAATATATTTGATTAATTATTAGTAAAAGTGAAACGTTAACCACATAAACTCTCTAACACATGTTTTAATTGCACTATCTATTATTGGTAAGACTTCTTATATATTACAAAATTTTAAGGTCTCACTTCGTATTAAATGAGTCACACTCGTGATATTGTGAATTTAGTTATAATACTGAAGAAAATGTGTAAACAGTTTCTTTTGTGAATTTTCGGTCTAACTTGCAGTGTAATTCTGTTGGCAGGTGTTGGAAACATCGATACAAGTGGAATAAGTATGCTTGAAGAGGTCAAGAAGATTACGGAGAGAAGAGAGCTGCAAGTAATTCTCTCTTTCGTGTTATCTGTCAATTATTTTTGTTTGATAAGCAAAAAATTATGTACAATTTATAAATGGTACATGGGATACCATATCTTTACACAAATGTGGTTCTAATGCAGTAAGAAAAGTTTAGCAGCCCTGCATAATTGGCTACTATTAAACCTCTAAAGCAGCATGCACTCCCCTGCATTATGCATTCCTCTATCCCCAAAAGAAGCCATTAGTTTTTGTTTATCTCAACATGGAGAATTTGAGTCGAGGTATTAGACATGGTTCAAATGGGTCGAAGAGTTGGAGGGGGAGAATGTTTCAATGGATTCTCACTTGAAGAGGGAGTATTGGAATTCAAGTGTAAGCTAGAACCCCATTTCGAATAAAAATGTGAAAATTCAATATCTTATAAGTGAAATAGACACATGTGTTAAGATTTTGGGTTGAAGATAACATTGTCTTGATTATCCCATAAAGTCAACTTTTCAAAAATTCATCATATAAACTTTCTCTGCAGTAGTTTTTCCCTTTGAAAATATATTAGTTTATTTGGTTCCATGCACACCATATTACAGTCATCCATAAGGTCTTCCAATTTTGGAGCTCCACTTTTGTTGTCACACATGAGGAGTACTACATGAGTCATTGATCTACCCTCCCCGTGTCTGCCAATTATGACTCCGGAACCAAGATTTTCTTATATATGTTCAATTTCAGCATGCTTGATATGATATCATTTGTAATCTTCCATTCCTATACATTCAGCTCGTTTTGGTCAACCCCGGAAGCGAGGTGATGAAGAAACTGAACAAATCGAAGTTCCAGAATAATTTAGGGCAGAAATGGATCTATCTAACTGTTGAAGAGGCCGTTGTAGCATGCAACTTCAATCTCCGTGCAAGCAAAACGAATCTCAAGAAAGATGAATCAGAGGGTTGGAACAATGTTTGACTGTGAGCATAACCCAAAGAATATTCTCAAGAGCTCAAAATGCTCATTAATTTTCGTCCCAGTTATGTTACCAGCACACTCTGTTGCATGAGAATTTCTGAAAAAGGAAGGCTTAGAAGCATAGGAAAATGAAAGAAGCACGAGTCTTCTAATTTTTCTTCTTGTATGCTTAGTTAGAAGAAAATCTTCTACGTAGGGTGTTTAATAATCATTATGCATCATGGTTTGTAATCTACTCAAATGTAAAGTAAATGTCATGAGAATTGAAAATTCTTTTGGAAACTCGTCTTAGAACTAGAACAACCTTAAATCATTGCAAACAAAAACAAACTTCACTAGTATGTTACAAAAAACTTGTTAATAAATATTTTCTATTAATTTTTTAAAAAATTGTTTTTTAACTTATAAATAAACTAATTAGAACTTATGAAAAAAGTTATTTCATTTGTCATCTTTATTTTCTCATCTACAAGTTGGATACCTATGTGATGTATACACTAAGTAACCTTGGGAGTTCAGACACAAGAATGGTGATAGAAGAAATCAATGAAAGCAAATTGGTGAGCCTGCTTCTATTAAGGAATGGTCTCTTGCAGCACAATTAACGACCAAAACGTTAAACACTCATTTATCATCTAAACCAGGTAGAAAAAGGAGGTGATTATTCAGAATTTCATATTACAGAGAAAAAATTGTGAAAATTTCATTCTAGCCTTGGCCTCTTCTTATGAGTAAATGAGGCACAACATGTACAGTGATCAAAATATGAAGGGTCTTAATGCATCTTTAGAGAGAAATTTTACAAAAAAGAGAGCTAACGTCATTACTTAAATCAAACTATATTTTAACAATCAATCTCCCTTGGTGGGAGGTCGCACACATGAACAAAAAGGTAGCTTTTTCTTCTTTTGGTTGTTGGTTCTCGTCCCACCATAGAGATAATCTCTCAAAAGAACTCTTGGACTTCGATCAGTCAGTTTTGTTTTCTCTTTGCTTTCTTTTCCATCACCAAGTTTAAGCAGTAGAAACTGAAGTCTCTGCACCTCCAAATGCAGTTGTCCTATCTTTTCTGATTCTCTCCGTGCCTGTTCTGAGACTCTCCTGCTGACACTTCCACTTTCATCTGACTCTGCTGCACCCTTCCCGATAGAAGACAAGGTACCCTCTTCCACATTCTTCATCAACTTGCGGTTGGCGTCAAACAACTTTGTGATGGTCTCTTGGGATGCTTCAAGCTGCCCTTTCACCTCATCAAACTCAACACCTTTTCCCTTTGTGTTCTTCTCATTAGCCTCTACCTTCTTCATCAAATCTTGTATGGTGATTTGAAGGTTTGTCAACTTCTGTGCATCAGAATCGAGTCTCTCTAAAATCTTCCTCTGGTTCCCTTCTTCTCGTGGCAGTGTCAATCTTCTTGAGATCTCTAATTTGTCCACACTCAACTCTTTTTCCACCAAGGAATCTTTTGAAGGATATTTGTTTTTGGGTTCCTTGGTTGCTCCTCTTTGATGATTGCCAGCAGCTTCAGCAGCCATCCTCTGTGTCTTTTCCACTTGCTTTCCGATAGTTCCATCCTTATCTTCTGTTTCCCACAACTCAAGCATCTGATCATCGGCCTCAAGAATTTCTCTCCTCCTACTTATTCCATACGATGAACATTCAGATATTTGATCTAGCATGATGTCTTTTGGCAAAACTTCAATCTCGGTAACCGGGTTATCTGACTTTGCTTGATCTTGAGTAACATGCTTGCTAGCCTGAATATTGTCTTCTTGCCGGATAATTCCATATTTTAACTCTTGAATCTCTCTCGTTTCATTCTTGAGTTTGAAACTTTCATTTAACTGCTTTACTGCCACTGCAATTGCATTGATCCTTCTCTGCATGTCTTGGAACTCAGGGAGTGAATCTGGTGCCATTACAGTCTTATCTTGTTGACCATTTTCAGTGAATTCATTATTCATCAAATTTTTAACCTGAAAATGGTGATTATAATAAAATTACATCAATAAAAGAAATGCAATAATAGTTGGTTACTGAATGAGAAGAAAATCATGTCAATGATTACGAGATCATCAAACAAAGGCAAACTAGTGGCTAACTAAAACTATTTTATTTTACTTGATATATTTAAAAGTTAATCGATTCCATAAAAATCAAAACCAATGATATAACGAGCTACATGTCAAAATCCTACATGCTTCACTAATTGATATAATCAACAAAGTGAAATCATTTCATCCTAACCATTCAAACTATTATTTGTTGAAAAATGCAAATCATTTGACAGGGGATTGAGTAAACAAACTAATTGCAAAACCAGACGCCATTCCACCCAATACTTCATGAGACAAAGGTTTTTATGAAGTCATATTATGAAGTCATATTAATGCATCCAAGTAAAGAAAATGACACATAATAGTTGGGTTCAAAATTGGAAATTAGATCAACAGTCCACTACAGTGCCTCAAAGATCATAGGAGTGAAACAAGAATGAGGATCTAACCCACCCCAAAACTGTCAAATTATGGCCCAATGGAATCACACAGACAAGCTATAATATTGTTGCAACCAAATACTGAAACTGACATATTAGTACCTTCGATTCTTCACAGTCATCAGGTTTTGCATGTACAAGAGTCTGCATCTCCAGACTTGTTATACAATCATTCAAAGCACTGACAGCGGGAACATATGCAGCTAATTGGCCAGATAGTCTTCCATTTTCAACTTCCAACTTGTTAACTCTTTCTTTCAGATGCTCGCTTTCCATTTCTTTGGAGTAGTTTCTGTGTTCAAGATTCTCACAAGCATTAGCTAGCTCACAGACCTTTGCTTCAAATATTGTTTCGTTGACAGCCGAAATATGCATTTCAGCAAAGAGTGTTGAAGCCTGAATTTCCCATAGTTCAATCTCATTTGTTCCCTTAAGTACTTCATAACTCAGCTTCTTTTCCTTCAGTTTAGTTTCTCCAAGCTCTTGCCGTAGGTACCCCATTTCAGACTCCAATTTCTGATTCACTTCACACAGGCATATTAGCTCTTCATTTTGATGATCCTTGTCTGAGGACAATTTCAAAATTTGATTAGCCTGTTCTTCGAGCATCACCCTTGCTTCATCATATTTATTCTTGAGATCTTCCACCATTCTTTGCAATTCTGTTCTCTCAGAATGTACAACATGAAACATCTCAGCTGCTTCCAAGAGCTCATTTTCTTTCTGATGCAACATTTCCCTTTCATCCCTAATCTGAAAGTTCAATTCATCATTGATAGATTCAACTAAATGTTGTTCAACAATTGACTTTACAAATGAGTCCTTAAGATGTGAATTTTCCATTTCTGCATTCTCTAACTTGCCCACCTTCTCAGTATGTAAAGCACGAAAAATCTCGGCTGCTTCCAAGAGCTCATTTTCCTTCTGATGCAACATTTCCCTTACATCCCTAATCTGAAAGCTCAATTCATCGTTGATAGATTCAACTAAATGTTGTTCAACAATTGACTTTACAAATGAGTCCTTAAGATGTGAATTTTCCATTTCTGCATTCTCTAACTTGCCCACCTTCTCAGTATGTAAAGCACGAAACATCTCGACTGCTTCCAAGAGCTCATTTTCCTTCTGATGCAATATTTCCCTTTCATCCCTAATCTGAAAACTCAATTCATCATTCATAGATTCAACTAAATGTTGGTCAACAATTGACTTTACAAATGACTCTTTAAGATGCGAATTTTCCATTTCTGCATTTTCTAACTTGCCGGACATTACTTTTAATTTCTCCTCAAGGTCATTATTTGCTAAACGATGTTTATCAAGATCCTCACGTAGCTCTTTAAGTTCCAGGAGCTTTTCAAATATAACATTCTCATAAATCAGGGAAATATTAGATTGAGCCATTGTCTCATGGATCATGAAACATATTTCTTCTTCCAAATTACTTTTCACTTCACCCAGATCTAGAAAACTTCTCATCAAGGACTTTTTCTCTTCCAATATCTTGCAACTATCCTCCTGTAAATTGTTGTGACTCTTTTGCATGTCAATCAGCTTCTTCTGTAGGTTGTCTATTTCAGTTGTCATTACTTCCATTCTCTCTTCTCCTTTGCTTATTGTCAACTTCAACTCTTGGTTCTTCTCCAATATCTTTTGGACATCTACTTGCAATGCCAAGAACTGCTTAGACTGGATATTGAACTGCTCATCAAGGGCATCTCTTTGTGTCACAAGAATTTCTACCTTTAGTTTCAACTGCTCAAGGAATGTAATCAGAATTGAATTCTCAATGGCCATTTTTTGGCTTTCATTGAAAATTGTATCAAAAGATTTCTGCCTCTCCTGAAGTTTTCCATATATGTGGGTCAGAAGCATTTGATCTTCTTCAAGCATATCTTCACAAATATGCCCACTGTTATTGTCAAGAGTCTTCAACACCTGAATCAACCCAATCCTTAGTATTTTAATTTTCTCAGACAGAGAATTCACATCAACCTGCTTTTGAACATTTTCAGTCTCCAATTTAGATATCATTCTGTTTGACAATTTGGAAGCCTCCAAAAGTCTTTGACACTCCACCAGAATGGAGAAGTTCTTTTTTTCCATATCATCAACACATTGCTGTAAGATAAAAATTTCAATTTGAGCATGTATAGCTCTGTCCAGTTCCTCGTCATATTCCTTTTTCTTGCTATTGGCATCTTCTTGTAGACTAAGAATTTGCAATTCCTTCGAAGCCAAATCCTCTTCACTTAATTTCAAAACTCTGGAATGTTCTTCCCTCTCAGAATATAGGGAAACTAGAAGCTCTTCTACCTTTTGAAGTGCAGACTCCCTTTCTCCTTTTAGTTCCAAATGCTTTGACTCCAACTCAGTGTGAAATTTCTCAAGATCTTTCAGTGTTTGATGAGTTATGTTCATCTGTGAAACTAAAGTTTCTTTCTCTTGAAAGATACTGGACTTCTCATGGTCAAGTGACTGGCATGTGTCTTCTAATATCTTTGATTTCACCCTTAACCCATCAAGTTCAGCATTCACATCAAACAATGAATTTTCCAAGAGGTTGCTCTTTTCTGAGAGCTCCTCCAGCTTTTCAGTTGTAGATTGCAACTGAGAAAACAAAGTGGCCTTCTCAGCAGCAAGATTGGATTTCTCCACTTGTAGAGATTGGCACGTTTCTTCCAACGCATTTACCTTTCCTCTGACACTATCCAGCTCCGCATTCAAGTCTGAAAGGGAATTCTCCAAAACCATGTTTTTCTCCAGAAGTTTCTCCATGGTTTCCAATTTTACCAGGAGAGCTTCTTTTTCTCCTCTGTCAGCCTCACATGTTTCCATCAGCTTTAAGTTTTCCTCTTGCAATTCTTTTACAGATGATCCAAAGCACTGTGGATCTAAGTCAGTTGACCTGACCTCCTCCATCATGGCTTCATGTTTTTTATTCAAATCATTAAGCTCCTCCTTAAGACAGTAAATTTCTTGCTGAAGAGCATTCCTTTCATCAGTTCGAAGCTCCACCTCCTGTTCAAGTTTCTCTATTGTCTCCCTCAAATTCAAAATCTCATCTTGCAAATTTTTTATTGACAAAGATGAAGATATTTTGACCTCATTTAAAATTTTGTTTTCCTCACTGACCCTGTGTACTTCATCCTCTAGAGCCTTCTTACGTGATTCCACATTCCCCAGTATTTCCACTTTACTGTGAAGTTCAGCAGCAAGAGATCTAAGCTCTTCCTGAGATTGAGAATGTAACTGCTGAAGAGTTTGGAAAGCAGTTTCTGCCTCAATGAAGCGCAATCTCTCCTCCTGTATGCAACCCCAAAGTCTACTCAATTCCTTCTGCTTCTCATTAAGTTCTTCACTTTGAGACCCCATTTGTTGGGCCAAAGATTGTAATTCAGACTGCAGAGTGTCATTTGATGTCTCCAAGAGAAGACACTTCTGCTCAGAACTCTCTAATTTTTCAACACCATCATCTATCTTGGAATTTAGCCTACGCACCTCCTCTTCAGCACAAGAGAGTTTATACTCCAAACTGGAAATTATCTCCAAGCATTGCTGATAACGGAGAGCAGCTTCTTCCTTGTCTTCATTAAGTTTAGTAACTTCTTTTTTCAAAGCCTCAATTTCATTTTCAGCTATATTGGCTTGCTCTTTAGTCCTTCTTGAACTTTCCTTAGCTTCTTCTAATCTCTCCTCCACTTTGGATAATGTCTCCGAGCACTGTTTATATTGAACAAGGATAGCTTCCTTTTCAGCTTCTACTCTGGCAAGGTCATGCTTTAGGGACTCAGTTTCAGTTTCAGCTCTGGTAGCTCTTTCATTAAGTTCTCCTGCTTCCGTCTGTGCAAAAGAAATATTTTTCTCTAGATTTGCTATTTTCTCCAGGCAATCCTGATACTTATGAAGACTATCTTCAGTTTCAGCCAGTAATTTAATTTGGGCTTCCTTCAAGGCTTGAACTTCAGCTTCAGCTTTACTTGCTCGCTCATCAAGTCTTTGAGAATTCTCTTGTGCACTTAACACTTCTAACTGGAGATTTGACAACTTCTCTAGACACTGTTGATACTGAAGCAAGCCAGCTTCCTTTTCATCTTCTAATTTGGCAATGGCTTTTTTCAAGGCCAAAATTTCTGTCTCTGCTTTTGTCACACGTTCAGACTCAAAGACTTGAGACCTAGTACTGTTGCTCCCATTGTTTAGCTCACTACTCTCCTGTGTCTCGAAAAAATTGAGCCCCCTTCTAGCTTGCCTTTCTGAAAACTGTGTAAGATTTTCCTGTTCTCCAGGGATGTAGAGATCATTGAGCTGTTTCAAACCTGTTTTGCTCAAAGAAGAGTCAGGTTCGCCTGTATAACCACCATTTTTTTTTATAACATGGAAGTGAGCAGAAGACTCCTTTTGTGGTTCATCTGGATCTAGAAACGCACGTGAAGGGTGGCGCGTTTCTGGAGTGTGTGGCTCTGTCTCCGGAGGAGAAACTGTAGGTAAATCATCTGTTAGCATCATAGGAACTTGATTTGGAAATGCCTCCGCCATGGTCCTATGGGCATGGCGGATCACTCCTGTTGCATGATCATATCTCTCAGCCAATGCCCGATATGCCCGGTAAAACTCTTCAACCAATTTCATAAGCTCCGGGCGTTTTTTATAATACATTTCTGCTCTCCTGGCAAAGGAATCTGCATCTTCTTCAATAAGCTTAATCATTTGCTTCACCTTGACATCCATATCTGTGCAAGAGGAAATATCGTTTTAATAATCTCAACAAATATAACAGATATAAAAGAAATGAAAGAGATTTTCAAGAAAAAAAAAATGAAAGAGGAAATAGATTTCATTTGTTCTCCGTGTCAGAGACATATATTTCCCCCATATATAACAAATCAATAAATGGTGTGACTCAGTGAAGGTGTCAAGTCATGAACAACAACAGTAAACATGTTTAATAGAATTACTACCAAAGGCTGAAGAGGGTGGTTAGAAGGGATTACCTGTCAGATTTTCCTGGAGCCATTTTGAGTTTTTGGGGCTTATATGGCTGTCCCACCACCATGAATACATTCTCCTATTGTTTGCATGAGACAAAGTCGCCATTGCTCCAGCTAAAGGACAGAAGCGCTTTGTTTTCTGAGGTTGTAGGAACTTAACCCTTCAAAGTTTCCAAGTCAAACAAGTCCACACAGTTTCTTCTTGTGTGTATTCACTAGAACAACAGATAAAACCAAAGGAAAACAAGCGTTCAGTTACAGACAAATCAAAGCCATGTATTTTTCTTCTTTCAAAAATGATCTGCAACTGAACAAAAATACCTGATCAATTGGAACTCAATCAGTCTCCAAAACTGAATTAACAAATACCTCCTGACAAACCGGAAAAAGTACAAACTACCTGATCAAACAAACAAAAAAATCCAATTAAACCAGCAGAAGACCCAAAACTAAAACAAAAGTAAAATTATGTCAGAATTTGGCAAATCAACAAGAACATGAAAATCTTCAAAGCTTCAGAAGATGACAAATCATGAATCCATGTTCAAATTTAACAATAATCTATGATGATCATCCGTAAGATGGTGACCATAAAATCCAAATTACCTGACCAATCAAATCCAGATGATTAAACTTTAAATTAAAGCAAACAAATAAAAAACTGAAGATCAATACAAAAGGAGAATCGAATTGAATTGCAAAGTGAAGAGGCATGAGAAAGAGATAAATCCTTGAAGTAGTGAAAAACAAAAAGGCAGTAATTGAGATATCAAGCTACTCACCACTCACCACTCACCAAAAATGACAGTAAAAGATTGAAACTTTGATGTATTGGGTTCTGATTTCCTGTGGCGGCGATGAACTAGTTCAGGTAAGGCGTGTTTTTTATTATTATTTGTCAAAACCTCTGTGTGTGTCACCCCATGTTGGTTGGATCTCTGTGTTTTGTGCTCAAACACAACACACAATGTTGTCTGTGTGTGTTTGTGTCTCTCTCTCTCTATGTTTGTGTCTTTCTTTCTCTCTCCTGCTGGTTGCTGGTGTTAAGCAGAGTTACCTTTCAGTTTTAGCTTTCTTTGTGGGTTGGTGGCATACTGTCCCCTTCTGACCTCTCCAGGTATGAAAGAAATGCCAAATTATCAAAACAAATAATAAAAAAATCCATCTATTTATTTTAATTTAATAATCTAAACTTATATCATATCCTTCCTTCAAAAAGTCTTATATTATAATCTTAATTTTGACATATTGATTAAAACAGATTTATATTCTTAATTAATTATAAAAATTTAAAACAGTTATTATAAAACGAATAATGTATTATTTTTACACATTTAATATATTCTAATTGATCCATTTCAATATTCACTACGAAAAGGTTTTGAGAAAAAAAATTAAGTATTAAATTTAATTTTGATAAATTATTAATGTATTATACTATTAAAAAATAAATTAAATATAAACTAAATTTAATAATAATTAATTTTATGATAATTATTTACGATAGATGATAATATAAAAATCATACATCACCAAATGCATGAATTAACTGACATAAAAAATTATTTTAGGTACTGATTTTTGAATTTTAATATAAAACATGTAGTTACTTATAAGGTGATGTGAGTCATGCTAAAAAAAGGTGTATCTACTTTAATTAATTTACTTATTAAATTATATTTATATTAATATTTAAACAGAGGAGGCGTTTCTTGGCACATTAATGGAGGTTAGATGATCGATTAATAATAATATTATTATTGAAATTAATGGTTGATTAATGGTCTGAACGCATTAGGTAAGTTTTAATTTTTGTCTTCACTGCACTACCTTTACGGTGTAGTGTTGTGATTGCTGTATAACTAATTATTTTAGATTATGACTTCTTTTAACACTTTCTTTTCATGCCTGTCTTTTAAGCACCAATCCTTATCATTTGTTTTAAGAAAAAAATTGCTTAGTTTTATTTTACGGATTTTATTATCATTTTTTTACTATTATATCCATTTACTGAGTTTCTAATGGATAGTTTATGTGAAAGTTTTGGAAAAAAAAATTCAAAATGATCTCGTTTTAATGTTAATTTTTGTAACATGAGTTGTTCTGACTTTGTTTATTTTAGAAAAGAAATCGTAAAATGTTATTATTATGGAAGAAAATTTGAAACAATAATAATTAAATTGTGAAATATAAAAAGTGAAAACTTTATTTCGGCACAGATAACAACTTAAAATTTTTTTATCTATTATGTCAGTAAATAATTTTAAAGATGATATAACTTATCGAGATTTAGAGTATTTTTATGAGTTGTGTTGTTGAGGAGGTAAATTTTTTAAATTTATAAGTTAAGTTGTAGATCTGCCTAGGACGGTTGAAGACGAAGTGAATATTTACCTAAAAAAACATTATGATAATCAAATCAATAAAAAAGTTATTATTATATAAACTTTTAATGTCTTAATTTTTTACATAAATAATATATATATACATATAATTTAAAAAATAATTTATTAGAATTATTAATATACGAAAACAAAGCATAAGATAATTAAATTGTTAAATATTATTTTTTATATTCATTAATTATTCTTAATAATAACTAATCTATGTTACATGCATTTACGTTTATTTCAATTTAATCGCTATCATTTGTATTTGCCTGAATAAAATAATAATAATTTTAAGATAATTAGTATAAAAGAATATTTTTATTCTATGATAATATCAAAATTATATATAAATATTACTTTAATTAGATTTTTATTTATAATTTTTATTTTATATATATACTGTTTTAAAAATTCATCATCCAAATAATTAGATTTTAATTTAATCAAGATAAAATTAAAAAAATAAAAATAAAATTGACTAAATTTTTTTACATAAAATTAAGATTAAATAATATAACTTTTATAAAAAATATAATATATTTTAATTTTTATTATATTATTTATTAATTTTAAATAATAATTACTTTTTTATATTAATAATTATTCTCTTTATTTTTTTAATATATTTTATATTTATATTTTTGTTGAAATTTATGATGATCATATAATATTTATTATTTTTCTTTATTTTATATAAAAATATTATTATTAATTTATTTATTATATTATAAAAATATTATTTTATTAAATCCAATTAAAATAATTTAACAGTTAAATCTAAACTCATGATTTCACCTATTCATTAACCAAATGTTTTTTTTAAGTATTATATATTTATCTTCTATTTTTTTTAATATATCTACAGTTGTAATTCTATGACTTTTTTTCATACTAAATACTGAATATTTTTTAAAATTATTATTTCGGCTCTTATTTTATATAAAGACCTTTCACATAAAAGTTATCTTTTATTCTGTATATTTGATTTTTTTATATTCTTTTTAAGTACACTATTTTATAGTTATTTGAATTTTTTACATTTTTTAAAATAAATCATTTTTAGAATATTACTTTTTACTGGTATTTCTTTTTATATAAAATTCTGTATTTTGTTAATATTGTAAATTGTCAACAAACTTTAAGAACTTTCTTTGTATTCTTAAATATTTTTATTCATTATTAATTAACTATATTTAAAAAATTGTTTCAATAACATTAAATTATTCTTTTCAAATTAAATATAATGACTCGGAATATATATATATATATATATATATATATATATATATTTCGAGTCATTTAAATATTTTTACTTAATATAAATTATTAAAAGAATATTACTTATATTAAAATTATTAAATTAAAATATAATGAAACGTGGAGAAAAAACTATTCTTCGTTTATGTTTTAATATATTTTTTATCTCACATAAATCGTATTTTTGTTGTATTTGGATACTCTTTTCAGATTTTTATTTTTATTTTTTTTCTTTTACTATATTGTATTTCCACCTTTAAAAAATCCTAATGTCTTTAAAATTCTTGAAAAAGACATTATTCTTTATATATATGCATATTTTTATTCTCATATATCATGAAACTCAAAACACTAGATATTATTTTCTAGGTCAAAGTTTATCTAGCATATACAAATATGAGTTCTAAAAAAACAGAGTTTAAATATAATAAAAAACTAAAATAGTGCATTCTTCATTTCATAAGAATTATTATCTCTCTTAAATTTTAAATTTTCTAACATCTCAAAACTTTCTCTAAATTTTTTACAGATTTTTAAGATAATTTGTTCAATTTTTCTTACTATGACCCTACCTTAATTTTATTGGAACATATCATTCATTATGATGATTTTCATTTATTTTTTCTTCCATGTGTTGATGTTATTGTTCTATGTAGGTTGTATGTGAGGCAACCGTGCTTGTATTAGAGATTAGAGAGAAAAATAAAAAATAAAAAGTTAGGGACTACAAATTTATTTTTTACATTTCATTTTAATATTAGGGTGATAAGTGTAACGATCCTATAAATCGCTACTATAATAATAACTTTGCAAAATAGTAAACGAGTAAATAACAATATCTATATTACATTATATTACTGTAATTATAATATAGACTGAAATCATGAACCTCAGAACATAGTAACAACAGATATATGCAAAAGTAACTCCCATAAAGTTATCCCGCTGAACTATCCCTGTTGTCCAATAGTCGCTTCTCCACCTCTCAACTCTTGATCTGCTCCCACATAAAAGTGATCATCGCAGTCTCATCCACATGGAAAAATAGGGGTAAGTATTAAATCATTCGATATAATAAAACAGATATAGAAGTAATAATTATATATTATCATCAATACACTACGACGCCTTCCGGAAGTATACCCTAACTATGTCCAAACTCAGAGACTATCATCTGTAAGCACATTGTGATCGGCACCCGCAATATCATTCTGACCACCCTCCACACAGAGTAGGATTACTGGCACCCTTCATCACTCATACTGGAGCACCCCTCCGAGTGCGCTACCATTCATCCCCCATCGACTTCTCACCATCCGATCTCGTAGTCTACCTGATCCGACCAATCAATGAAGTTGGGGACCTCATTCAGAATCCTACGACATAGTTATTACACTAATGTACTCTGTACCACCCTGAGTATCATTTAAACACAACAAAAATCATTTACATCTGCCCGATTCTGGATCACCTGTCCTCACGGCTCATTCAAGTCAATAAATAATAGTACTTGACTGATTTTGGACACCAACCCTCTGGCTCAGTCTAGCCAATACATAACATCTCATGACTGATTCTAGGCATCAACCTTTAGACTCAGTCTGACCCGCACACGTCACAACACACTACTCGAATCTTTAAAACTATTATCTTCATTCTATATTTTAAATATATATATATATATATATATATATATATTCTTCTTCTTTTTTTTCCGAAATCATTTCCAAAATAATTTCCAATTTTTTTTCCAAAATCATTAAATTACTATTTTGCTCTTAATCTTTTCTGAAAATTCCATGTATGTCCCTAAATGATTATTTTACCCTTGGACATTTTTGAAAATTCCTTCCATGTCCCAAAAATGACTATTTTACCCTTGAACATTTTCAAAAATTTCTTCCATGTCCCAAAAATGACTATTTTACCCTTGAACATTTTTGAAAATTCCTTTCATGTCCCTTTCTTCTTCCTCGCGTCAGTAATAGTATCAAATTTTACAAATTTTAGCAGATTTCAAATTATTCAATTCTAAACAATCAAACTAATCTCAAATTCAAATTAAACATGACTTATATTTAAATTAAGTTGAAAACAACAATTTTACCATATAATTCATCCTTAATTTCAAGAATTCCAACAAAATTTCAAGTTTTGCAAAACATAAGAAATCTTCAAAATCAATCATTCTAATGTTCAGATTTTCACTTCTATTCCTTATTCACAAAGTACTCAACAATTCAGTCTCATATATTGAATAAATTAAACTCCTCCTTACCTGGTGTGATATTTCTACCGAAGATTTCTCACTTAATTCAAGCTCTCTCCCGTTTTACTAGATCCTGCGTAAGTAGAGCTCGTTGCTTGAAATTTAGACAAAAGAAAAAGAATGATGAGAGGGAGAACTACTTACTGATGCCTCCTCTCCCTTTACGTACGCACATATATAAAAGAAAAATTTTACTCGTGCATGAGGAAAACTTTGTTACGAAATTTTCTTGCACAATAATATTATTATAATATATAAAAAAACATATGTCACAATAAGAGTAAGTATTTAATATTTTATTTTATTTTCTTGTAAAAAAAGTAATATAAGAAATTGTCAATAAAACCATTTGAACCTTACAATTGATTTGTCTGAATATGAAGATGAATAAGTTAATTTTTTACAATTGAGTTCATAAAGTACCAATTTATACTAAAATTTATGGAAGTACAAGATTATATATGAGTCAGGTTTTTTGTTGGGCTTTGAATTGTGTTCAAGAGCCTTTTCATCTTCTCCAAATATATAATTGCTCCTAACACACATTTATGAGGAGTTTTATCAATGATGCCACACTATCATACGGTTTTTCTCCTCTATTAGTGAGTTTTAGATTATGTAATTATCTCAATTTTAATTTTCTTCTTCAATGTGTTATTTGATTTGAGTATTTCTTCTTTATGTATTTCGTGCTTCCTTCAAATCTCCTCAACTCTTAAATATTCTTTATCATGTCTTCTAGTTATAGTTTTTCTAGTGATTCTAGTAGTTCAATTTATATTAAGCCTTTGGTAGGTGGCCATGAGTCAACTGACATGAGAGTTTTTCAAACTCTTCCATAGAAGTAAGGGTCCTTCTTGGATATACATTGTAATAGTTCCTAAAACATCTCAAAATTCTAAAATGGGTCCAAGTTGGGTTAGAGAAATTCGAAATGGTAGATTTTCCCCTATTTCAAATCTTGAGCACTCTTGAATACTTAGAGAAATAGGACATTATTTTTTTGTTTTTATTCTTCATTTTCGGTGGAAGATATTGTAAAACTTATGACATTTATTTTTATTCTATTACTTATTTTATTTTTATTGAATCTTGTTGTATATACAAAACCTGCTTTAAATTTTAAATATATATATATATATATATATATATATATATATATATTTAAAGATTTGAATTTTCTTTTGTCTTTCACTAATTTCGATTGTGACATACTATTTGTGTTGTTTCTAGTTAACTTTATTTAAATAGTTAGATTTTTATAAAAGTTGTTTGAATCTTATGTACAAGGTTTATATTTTTATCCGTATTTATGAGATTAATTAGGTATCTCTAAATAGTTTTTAACACGGTGGTAAGTTTAAGATTTATTCTTCCATGACCATATAGCTAAATTTTTTTATATTTGAGAGTTTTTGACAAGTTTAAATTTTATGTTAAACACTTAATTTTTTCAAAGATAAAAAACACCTAAAGATTTTCTCAAGTATTTTACGTATACTTAATTATAAAAATATGTGGTCTGTTTCTTTTTATGAGAACCTAAAGCTTGAATCTTGAGAATGTATATTCTATGTCAAATTTTGAAATGAATAGAAATATTGATGGATATTGAATTAATTAAGATAAATATAAATTATTATATATTATGAACTAATAATTACTAATCTAATATAATTAACATATGAGTTGATTATAAGTATTATTCAACTTATTCATAATCTTAAATTATATAAATTTAGATATTATATAATGATAAATTAATGAATTTTTTTATAATTAATTAAGATAAAATTGTATTATCGATTACTTATGCCTCTTAAATCATTTTACATATATAATAAAAAAATTAAGTATTAGTTGCATTTTACGATTAAAGTAATGTAAAAAAACTACTATTATATAAAATAATAGTGGTTATTTATAAGGCTCAATCATTTAGATTGCCTTTTCTATTAGTATTAATTTTTTTCTAGACATCTTTTAATATATTTTTCTATTAATTTTAATACAAATATTTGAATATAAAAACAGTACAACATGAGTCATAACAAAATAAAAGTTATTCTTAATTTGAATATAATAAATAAAAAATGAGAAAAAAAGACTATATTAAAAGAAAAGGACACACGTTTGAGGAAGATAATAGATGATTGGAGGAAGAGGGGTGTGGGAATGATGTGACACGGTGTCGTTGTGTTTAAGGGGTTGTTATAATGTAACGGCTACCTGACTGCATCATTCACCCAGGTAATTAGGAGTGGCAATGTGGCCCCTGATTAAAAAAAAAGCAGGTTTGAAAATTATAATTCGTAATTCACGTTATAAAAATTATGTTCAAAAAAATTTATTTAATAATTTAATATAATTATTTTAATATAAATAATTTATTGTTTGATAAAATTAATATAATTTATATATTATATTATATTATATTTTTTAATCTCACTCAAAATTTAATATTTAATTGATCATATTCAATTTTTATATTTAATATAATCTAAAACATTTAAGATAATTTTAAGAATAATAAAGAGTCGTAAAAATAAATTACTGAAAAATAAATATGCAAGAAATTAAATAAGATAAAAATAAATATAATACATTATCAATTAGCAAAAATAAAAAATTGATAGAAAAAATTAATGAGAATGATGATTCAAATGGTAAAAAATTCCATTAAAAATGTTTATTTTCAGTTCGCAGCGCTTTTTTTAGAATATAAGTTATACGCGCTTTTTTAGAATATAAGTTATACAATTTGACAATGACTCTAATTACCTTTATTTTATTATATATATGTTGTTTTTTTAACCATTAAAGCAATTATAAACATAATAAAATAAAATAAAATTAAAATTACAAATTAAAATGTTCAAATGGTTATCTTCTTGTAAGCTGTTTCACCTAGTTGACACACGTTTACCTGTAACTTGCACGTTCCAAGGAATTTGTTTCTTAACCGTTTTCATCTATCTTTCAATGTCTTATTTAAAAATCCTTTAGTGTAACTTTCTCTCGATACGTCGTATCAATATTTTTCACTCTTTATTTCCTTAACTCTTAATTTGTCGATATTCTTTACTCTTTCATTTCTTGATTCTTAATTTGTTGATGTTTTTCACTCTTTAATTATTTGATCCCTAATTTATCGATGTTTTGTTATTTTTGATAACTCTACAATGATTACCCTTCTACCTCCATAATATACATTTCTCGGTTATTACATTCATTCCTTTTAACTCCTTTTAACTAGTCAATATTCCATTTTTTTCTCGGTAATAGATTATTATTTATGACTTAACAATTTTATTTTAGACTTAACGGTTTGATAACTCAAGATTCTTTCAATTTTTTTTAATTTTAGACTTAACAATAATAATATTATTTATGGTAGTAGATTAGAAAGATGAGATGCCAAAATATTATTATTCTTTACTTAAATCCGTCACAATTTGCTGGAACTGAATTGTGAGTGAGATAATTGATGGATATAAATTTTTATATTTTATATTTTTATTTTTGTAATATTCATATTCACTTATTATATAATTATTTATTAATTTTAAAATATTATTAATAATAAAAAATTGTTTTAATTATTTTCTTAATTTAATTTAAAATTAATTATGATTATACCTAACAAATCCTGCAAACAGTTGAATAACATGATCTGTTGAGATACTTAGAGGAAATATCTAAGTAGTATTTGAGCATCTCGACAACAAGAAGAGTTGAAGGCTCTACGTGACCAAATTAATGAAATCACCAAGAAACTAGCGGCACAAAAGAACACAATACCAAATGAAGGCGACGTGGTGGCTACAGCGAAGTCTTGCTCTCATTTTGAGCACTCTGAGCCACAAAAGCTCGACGACCAACAAAAAAACAATACCAAGCCACAAAAGACTAATGTTGAAAGGAATTTGAGTCAAAGAAAACTAATAAAGAAGGTGAATTTGTCGTGTTAACTCAATTTTTGGTACAAACTCGTGCAAAATATGAGCACCCATTTGTGTCAAGTATACTTAATGAACCTCTTCTCCAAAATTGACGTGTACCCCCACTCGACTCCTAGACTGGAACCTCAAACACAGAGGAGCACATTTGATATACCTTACGCATATAGAAGTATACTCGGACAGAGGCTACTTCAAGGGTATTGTGCTC
Source organism: Sphenostylis stenocarpa (assembly GCA_963425845.1). Classification (NCBI taxonomy): domain Eukaryota; kingdom Viridiplantae; phylum Streptophyta; class Magnoliopsida; order Fabales; family Fabaceae; genus Sphenostylis; species Sphenostylis stenocarpa. Next base: position 41,890,315 of record OY731404.1, on the reverse strand, counting down.
AATGGTATTATGAACTTCCAAAGATATTTGTCACTTGCTTTGAAGACTTAATGAGCAAATTAAGAGCTCGATTTGCCACAAGTTGACCTCATAGGTTGACTCAATGACCTTCGAAAGCATTAAAAAAGAAAAAAAGGAGTCACTACAAAAGTTCTTAAAGAGGTTCACAGTTATTAGCTTCACCATACTAGGTTAAGAACCAGTTGTCGCAATGCACACTATAATGATTAACCCCTTAACCAGGCCATTTTGGGAGAGCTTATACCTTAACAAGTCGAAAGATGTGAACAAATTAAGAACCGAGCCTCAAACTACATCCAATTGGAAGAAAATACTAAGCTTCGCCGAAGAGAAGAGGAACTTGACCAAGTAGTTGAGAAAAAACATTTTAAACGGGTAAGAAGTGAAAGTAATGAAGATCTTATTGAATCGTTTGATAAAACGAAGATCTTGTTGATTTGATGAAGTCAAAGGCTAATCTGATGAAGTCAAAAGTTACTTGGGTTAAAAGGGTAGAGTGATTAGTGAGTCTGCATCTATACATAGGTATAATCATTCATATCTCTCTGCTGCATGAGGTTTCATCATTTGAAAGAATTTGAAAAATGCCTCTAAAGATGTTTTTAATCCGTTAAAAACCAAAGCAATCAATTAAACTATTTTTAAGAAATTGTTTTAACTAATATTATATGAGTTTTATCAATTAAAATATTCTTAAAACTTACATGACAGATTTTAAACTGATAGGTTTTCGAAATAATCGATTAAAACCATTTAAAACATTTACTTGGAACTGTTTTAATCGATACACTTTCGAATTAATCGAATATTTTCATTAAAGGAGTTTTTGAAAACCTTACGCGATGTTTTAACCGATATAGATTCGAAATAATCGATTAAAATCACTTAAAATATTTTGAAAAGTGTGCTTGGAAGTTTTTTAATCGATTAAACTTTGAAATAATCGATTTAAACCACTTGAAAAGCTTTTTGATCGATATAATCTCATATATGACCGATTAGAACAAGTTATAATTGATGTAATCTAAAAAATGATCGATTAGAGTTATTTTAATCGTTTAAACTGTGAATTAATCGATTAAAACAATTAATGAACTTTTTGCTAACTGTTTTAATCGATTAAAATTTTTTGTTATCAGTTAAAATTACTTAGAAAGTTTTATGAAAGTTTTTGGTAGAATTTTAATCGATTAAATTGCGAATTAATCGATTAAAACAACTTAAGAGACTTTTTGTTAAGTGTTTTAATCGATTAAAATGATGTCACATCAGTTAAAATAAATCTGGAAAATAATCAAGAACATTTTAACAGATTAAAATAAGTTTTAACCGATTAATTAAAGACTTTTAACATATTAAAAGAACGGTTTAACAAATTAATTAAACCAGAAGTTGAAAAACTTTTCTATATAAAAAAACTTGATTCAAATTTTAAAATATACTTTTGAATAATCAATCAAACAGTCATAAGAGCTATTTTCAAGAAAGAATCACGCAAGTTTTGTGAAGTTTTTCAAAGTTCTTTCTTGAGGCAATTTTTGCATTCCTTTTGTGAAGAAACTTATTCTGCAGAGCTGCATAATCCGGGTTTGATTGTTCTAGTTTCTTCTCTTTGTTTCTTTACATTTCTTTACTATATTGTGGGTGTCTGAAATTGTTGGGCACTGGTTCCGTAGCTAGAACTTGGTTGCAGGTTGGTACAAGAACTGGAACTTGGTTCTTGGGTGGTGAGTGTCTGGAATTGTTGGGCACTGGTTCTGTAGCTGAAATTTGGTTGCAGGTTGGTACAAGAACTGGAAATTGGTTCTTGGGTGGTGTGTTTGGAATTGTTGGGCACTGATTCTGTAGCTGGAATTTGGCTGCAGGTTGGTTCAAGAATTGGAAGTTGGTTCTTGGTAAAGGTTTAGGTGCAAGAACTGGAATTTTGGTTCTTGTGGTAGATTGGGTGTGTGATTGGAATCTGTAAAACATTCAATCTAGTGGAACTCAGCTGGAATTTGGCTGAGAATTGGAAGTAGCCCTGAGATTGGGTGAACCAGTATAAATCTTGGTTGTATTTTTCGAAACCTTACTCTCTTTAATTCTGTTGTTGCCTTTATTTTAATTGCTTGTTTTTTCTTGATTCAAGAATTGGTCAGAACTCTTAATCTTTGAAATAGATAATCTGTAAATTGCGAAAATCTTTCAAAGATCAATTCATCCCCCTCTTGATCTCAACCTTCTTTTCTAACCATTGGTATCAGAGCAGGGTCTTGAAAAATACTCAAGACTTTCGGTCCAAATCTTTCATGGCTGAAAACAAATTACCTTTTTCTGAGGGTGTTTCTATTAATAGACCTCCACTATTTTGTGGTACAGATTATTCATTTTGGATGATAAGGATGAAAATCTTTATTGAATCTATTGATATAAATGTTTGGAATATTATTGAACAAGGATATTTTGTTTTCAATAGAGAATGGTCCAGCTTGAATGATCATGAAAAGAAACAAATTTAAGATGATTACACTGCCAAGAATATTATTACATGTGCACTTAACAAAAATGAGTTTTCAGGATATCACACTGCCAAACAAATGTGGGAAACTCTTGAGATGGCTTATAAAGAAACTCCAGAAATATGTTTGATGGCTAATTCGAATTCCCCAACATCCAGTGTAAGTTCTGACTCTTCAACAAGTATTATGAATTATAGTTCATTACAAAATGCCTTATATGAAATGCATGCAGTAGCAAAAAGATTATAATTTGAAAATAAAAGATTGAAGAACATGAACAGTAGATTAGAAAACAAAATCATCCTTCTTGAAAAGAAAATTCTTGATGAAGAAACTAAGGATGAAAATCTAAAAATAGGTGATAATAATTCTAATTGCATGTGTAATGATAAAAAAGATTGTGAAAATTGTCCTGAGTTACAAAAGAAATTAGAATATCTAATAAAAACTGCATCTAAACTTGCACAAGGAAAAACCAGTCTTGATGTTATACTTGATTCTCAAAAATTGCTTATTAATCGTGGTGGTATTGGTTTCACACCTCTTGTTGGGAAGAAAACTAGAGTATTCAAAAACTATTTTGCATATAGTAAATTTGTTTCACCACCATTCGTTACATGCTTTTACTGTATGAAAAGAGGTCATTCTGTTAAGTTTTGTAGAATAAAGAAATATGTTATTTCAAGAGGAAGAATGAAGTGGATTCCTAAGGATTCATTTCATATAACCTGATTGGACCCTATAATTCTATAAAAGGGTACCAAATTATGCTAAATCTGTTTTGCAGGAACAAAATCTAGAAATTCTTTGGTACCTGATCAACAAATATTGATTCTAGATTCATGGACTGAGTATTTTAATTGATATAAATTGTTTTAATCGATTAATTTCACTTACAGAGAAATTTTGAAAAGTTGTCCGTACAATTTTAATCGATTATTCATCTAATTAATCGATTAAAACCTCTTAGGTTTACAACTAATATTCCATATCTCTGTTTTAATCGATTAAAAAGGATTTACATCAGTTAAAATCATTAAAGAGTTAAATTTAATCGATTCTTTTTCGATTTAATCGATTAAAATTTTGTGATCATTTCATTAAACATATTTAGTACTATTGAATATAGAGAAAAACTGTATAGGGTTAATTTCCCTTGTGTATTTACCACACATAGGGCAGTGTATTTATAATAAAGAAAGGTACTCCTCAAAAGAGTAACAGAATACAAATAGGGTAAATAAAAGATATTATTTGATATTGTGATTAACAATATCTCAACAATATCAAATAATATCAACTAATATCTAATCATATCTAACACTCCCCCTCAAGCTGGAGCATACAAATCGTATGTGCCTAGCTTGGTACAAAGATAATCCATCCTAGGTCCCCAGTAAAGACTTAGTGAAAATATCTCGCTAATTGATCACATGAGTTAACGAACTCGGTCTTGATGTCTCCGGACATAATCTTTTCTCGAATAAAATGGCGAGTCAATCTCAATGTGTTTAGTCCTCTCATGAAAGACAGGATTAGAGCTTATATGGAGAGCGGCTGATTGTCACACACTAGTGTCATTTGAGTGACATCTCCAAATTGTAGCTCTTTAAGCAATTGCTTGAGCCAAATAAGTTCACAGGTAGCTGAGGCCATAGCTCTATACTCTGCTTCTGCACTTGGATCTTGCCACAACACTTTGTTTCTTACTTTTCCATGAGATCAAGTTACCACCAATGGAAACACAATACCCGGATGTAGATCTTCTATCGAGAGGAGATCCTGCCCAATCAGCATCCGAATAGCAGACAACTCTTGTATGATTATGGGAGTCATACACCAAACCTTTTCCAGGAGACTTTTTGATGTACTTCAATATACGGATGACTGCATTCCAATGATCTTGACAAGGAGAATTGAGGAATTGACTCACCACACTGACTGCAAAGGAAATGTCAGGGCGAGTAACTGTAAGATAATTTAATTTTCCAACTAATCTTCTATACTGTTCAGGATCTGACATTGGCTCCCCCTGATTTGGCAAGAGTTTGGTATTAGGATCCATGGGTGTGTCAACAGGCTTTGAATTCATCAACCCAGTTTCCTCCAAAATATCCAATGCATACTTTCTTTGAGATATAACAATGCCATCGGTAGATTGTGCTACCTCAATACCCAAGAAATATCTGAGTTTGCCAAGATCTTTGGTTTGAAAATGGTGGCAAAGGTGTTGTTTCATCTGAGAGATGCCATGATGGTCACTACCTGTAAGAACAATGTCATCGACATACACTATCAAATAGATACATCCAGCATTCGAGTGACGGTAAAAGACTGAGTGGTCTGCCTCACTTCTAGTCATGCCAAATTGTTGAACAACGCTGCTAAATTTGCCAAACCAGGCCCTAGGAGACTGTTTTAGGCCATATAAAGATTTGCGAAGACGACATACCAATCCAGAAGACTCCCCCTGAGCAACAAATCCGGGAGGTTGCTCCATATAAATCTCTTCTTGCAAATCACCATTCAAGAAAGCATTTTTGACATCCAGTTGATAAAGAGGCCATTGTTGAATAGCGGCCATGGCAATGAATAAACGAACAGAAGCCATCTTTGCCACTGGAGAGAAAGTATCACCATAATCCAACCCAAAAATTTGGGTATAGCCTTTGGCTACAAGGCGAGCTTTGAGGCGATCAATAGTACCATCAGGACCAACCTTGATAGCGAAGACCCACCTGCAACCAACAACAGATTTTCCAGATGGTAATGGGACAAGCGTCCAGGTTCCACTAGTCTGAAGAGCACCGAGTTCATCTAGCATGGCCTGACGCCAACCAGGGTGGGCTAAGGCTTCAGAGACAGATTTAGGAATAGACACAGAAGAAATAGACGAGAGACATGTATAAAATGGTGAAGAAATTCGATGATAACTAATAGCAGTATAATGAAGACATGTATAAACATGCTCTGATACCATGTTAAGGTTCCAACATAAAACCAATTGGCAATATGTGGAGTAGCCTAACATGTATTTAAACCATACCAAATGATATAAGGTAGGCGATGTGGGACTTTCAACACACCCCCTCCAACGAAGCCTGCCGGACCAGGCAAAGGGTACTTTTGACCCAACTAAAGGGCAACTTTTGGCCCATGATAATAACCGGAAAGATGTTAGGCTTTGGCTCTGATACCATGTTGAATATAGAGAAAAACTGTATAGGGTTAATTTCCCTTGTGTATTTACCACACATAGGGCAGTGTATTTATAATAAAGAAAGGTACTCCTCAAAAGAGTAACAGAATACAAATAGGGTAAATAAAAGATATTATTTGATATTGTGATTAACAATATCTCAACAATATCAAATAATATCAACTAATATCTAATCATATCTAACAAGTACAAATGTAATCGACTCTTTTTTGTGTTAATCGATTATTACACTGTTGATACTTCTGACCTAAGATTCCAGATCAAATTAATTGATTGATTTGATAATTAATCGATTAATTCGCTCTTGGAAATCACTATAATATGGTTTAATTATAGAATTTTCAGCAAATCAAAAATTAATTTTTCAAGATTTGTTCTTATCACTTCTGTAAAAAGCATTTACTGTGTTTGTTTGACCAAGTCAATGTCTATCCAATTAACAAATTAACTGATGTACCCACTGCCCAAAGCAAATGATTTTGCACTCTGTCAAGGGAACACGGTTAATTAAAGCTGAAACATTGCAGTTCTGACATTCGGATTCCAAAAATTTGAAATCCGATCTTCATTCAAGAAATCAGGTTCTGCATAAACTCATTTATTTCTCAGCTTCTCCTTTTTCTCTTGTTTTCATATTTTTTCCAAATTTCTTCTCGAATTTCTGCTTCAAACATGTTTGAAAGATCAAAATCAAGGAAGAAATATAAAGGGGAATCTTCCTCCGCTGCCAATCCTGGTGGACATTTAGAAGCTTGGTTTGATGGTGACATTAGCAGAATGAATACCTTCATTGCTGAATTTAGTCAGAAGCAAATTGTAATTCCCAAGTTTATAAAGTTCAATTGGCTAGATGAAGAAGGATTTACAACTTTAAGAAGGAAATTGAAAAGACAGAAGCTAAAAACCTTCATGGAGTATACTGGGAATATTCAACCTGATTTGGTTCGTGTTTTCTATTCCAATCTGACCGTAAATGGATCTACCATAAAATCTCAGGTAAAGGGAGTTAATATGGAAATCACTCCTTTTGTTTGGGAGCAAGTTGCTGGTCTCAAAGACTCTGGTGTTAAAGTATCTAGAGGGAATGTCTCTGACTTACCTGAGTTCAACAAGATACAATATTTCAGATCCTGCCTCAAAGACCCAAATGATTCGGTAAGGGGTTTAAATGCTGGAAAGTTATTGCTTGAACCAAGGCTATTAGCCTTCATTGTTGCATGGATACTAACTCCCACGGGGAGCAATCATGCATTGCTAAATGAAGGTGACCTTGCTCTCATGTATTGCATTTCAAATAGTATTCAGGTCAACTGGGTATATGTGATCAATGATCACATGTTGAAAGCAAAGAAATTATCCGATTATAAATTGCCATATGTCATGTTAATTAACAATTTCTTTAGATATTTTGAAGTAGACCTTGCAGGAGAAAATGTGGAAACCCCTAAAGCATCAAACGAGATTGATGATTCCACTCTACGAAAAATGGGGTTCATCAAAATTGATAATGAATGGATCTCCAAAGTTGAGGCTGGAATTTCCGAAGATGAGGATGAAGATGAAGAAGAAGCTGATCAAGGTCAAATTCCTTCTTCTCTGGCTGGTGTTGAGGTTCCTGAGTCCACTGGTGGTCAAACTTCTTATGAGAACATGAAGATCATACCATATATAGAGCAACCTGACCGTGGAACTTCACTCTCACATTTTGAACAAACCATGCTCTTTCAAATGGCCTAATTGCAAGAAAATCAAAGGAAACACATGCAAATGACTTACCTGCACTTCCAGCAGACCAACACACAATTCTCCAACCTGGGAAATCAGATTGCTGGCATTTATACCAAATTGGAGGATATGCAATTAAATCAGGGAAACAGGGAAGATTAAGTCTCATCAAGAAAGGTTCTTTCTATCATTTTTTTTTCTCCTTTTTCACTGCTTTTATCTGTTATTTTTATTATCTTGTTGGTCTGTAATATTAACTGGTAATTGACCAGAAACATTCCTTGAACATCCTTAAATATGATGTAGGTATTTAGATTTAAAATTAGAATTAAATTAGATACTCTAAATAGACTAAATCACATGTCCTGATAGTTTTAGCTGATAAAAAATCATTTTAATCGATTAAATCCATTAACAAACACATTTACATAGACAATTCGTATCATTTTAATCGATTATTTTACAATGAAATCGATTAAAAGCTATAGGTTATGGATTTGTATCAACTAAAATTGATTTACATCAATTAAATTCACTAAATTGAGATGTAACATTCTGGTTTTGGGCGGATTTTTGCTTAAATCTTGATCTATCAATATTCATCTGTATAATTTTCAATTCTCTTTTAAAAACATCTTGTGACTATTTTGAATTTAACAGAAGTAACTTGTCTTTTAGGATCAAGACAAATCATTTCTTTAGTGATCATGTTTCAAAAAGTGATTGTGAAATTTTCTTTATAGAAACTGAGAAACAATTAGCTGATATATTCACAAAAACCTCTTGCTCGTGATTGCTTTTATAAAATCTGGAATGAATTAGGAATCATAGATGCATCAAACATCACTTAGTTTTCATTTCTAAATGTTTTAATTGATATAAACCAGCTTTAATTGATTAATTTCACTTATAATACTACTATTTGTACTGTTTTAATTGATTAAATTTTGATTTAATCGATTAAATGCTCTCAGGATTTTAATGTACATATGTCATTCCTGTTTTAATCGATTAAAATGTTATCTGTATCAATTAAAATCATTAATATGATCAATTTAATCGATTATGACCTATTTTTAATCGATTATTATTCTACAAAGGAAATTAAAGGCTTTATTTAATGGTTGTTCTTGTAACATGCTACTAAAGCAAGGTTCCCTTATCTTTACACGTGCCTATTGTATTCATTGCAAACATGTTAACGAAGATAAGTTTGAATCAACTTTAATTGATTCTTAAATGAATAATACATCTCATTGGTATCATGAAATTATATTCTTTTTCTTTCTAATTATACTGCTATTTTAAAAATAAAATTTGTTATCATTACATGTTATGCATATTTCTTATTTTATCCCTCTCTTCCCTATTTTTGATGAAGTCAAAGGGGAGAAATGATTAATTTTTTAAATACTCACTAATTTAGGGGGAGAAATAATTGATATTGAATACTCACTAATCTATATATCCAAGTGACTTCTTCTACACATTAAAGTCTTTCAAAGAGGTGTTTGTCTTCATCAAATAGGGGGAGACTGCAAGTGATGAAGATCTTATTAAATCATTTGATAAAACGAAGATCTTGTTGATTTGATGAAGTCAAAGGTTACTTATGTTAAAAGGGTAGAGTGATTAGTGAGTCTGCATATATACATAGGTATAATCATTCATATCTCTTTGCTGCATGAGATTTCATCATTTGAAAGAATTTGAAAAATGCCTCTAAAGATGTTTTTAATCTGTTAAAAACCAAAGCAATCAATTAAACTATTTTTAAGAAATTATTTTAACTGATATTATATGAGCTTTATCAATTAAAATGTTCTTAAAACTTACATGACTAACTGATAGGTTTTCAAAATAATCGATTAAAATCATTTAAAACATTCACTGGAACTGTTTTAATCGATACACTTTCGAATTAACCGATTATTTTCATTAAAGGAGTTTTTGAAAACCTTCTGCCAGTGTTTTAACTGATATAGATTCGAAATAATCGATTAAAATCACTTAAGATGTTTTGAAAAGTGTTCTGGAAGTTTTTTAATCGATTAAACTTCGAAATAATCAATTAAAACCACTTGAAAAGCTTTTTGATCGATGTAATCTCATATATGACCGATCAGAACAAGTTATAATTGATGTAATATAAAAAATGATCAATTATAGTTATTTTAATCGATTAAACTGTGAATTAATCGATTAAAAACATTAATGAACTTTTTGCTAACTGTTTTAATCGATTAAAACTTGTTGTTATCAGTTAAAATTAATTAGAAAGTTTTATGAAAGTTTTTGGCAGAATTTTAATCGATTAAATTGTGAATTAATCGATTAAAACAACTTAAGGGACTTTTTGTTAAGTGTTTTAATCGATTAAAATGATGTCACATCAGTTAAAATAAATCTAGAAAATAATCAAGAACATTTTAACAGATTAAAAGAAGTTTTAACTGATTAATCAAAGACTTTTAACATATTAAAAGAACGGTTTAATAGATTAATTAAACCAGAAGTTGAAAAATTTTCTATATAAACAGACTTGATTCAAATTTTAAAATATACTTTTGAATAATCAAGCAAGCAATCATAAGAGTTATTTTCACGAAAGAATCACGCAATTTTTGTGAAGTTTTTCAAAGTTCTTTCTTGAGGCAATTTTTGCATTCTTTTTATGAAGAAACTCATTCTGTAGAGTTGCATAATCCGGGTTTGATTGTTCTAGTTTCTTCTCTTTGTTTCTTTACATTTCTTTACTATATTGTGGGTGTCTAGAATTGTTGGGCACTGGTTTTGTAGCTGGAATATGGCTGCAGGTTGGTACAAGAACTGGAACTTAATTCTTGGGTGGTGAGTGTCTGGAATTTTTGGGCACTGGTTCTGTAGCTGGAATTTGGTTGCAGGTTGGTACAAGAACTGGAACTTGGTTCTTGGGTGGTGTGTGTATGGAATTGTTGGGCACTGGTTCTGTAGTTGGAATTTGACTGCAGGTTGGTTCAAGAACTGGAAGTTGGTTCTTGGTGAAGGTTTAGGTGCAAGAATTGGAATTTTGGTTCTTGTGGTAGATTGGGTGTGTGATTGGAATCTGTAATCTGTAAAACATTCAATCTAGTGGAACTCAGCTGGAGTTTGGCTGAGAACTGGAAGTAGCCCTGAGATTGGGTGAACCAGTATAAATCTTGGTTGTATTTCTCTAAACCTTACTCTCTTTAATTCTGTTGTTGCCTTTATGTTAATTGCTTGTTTTTTCTTGATTCAAGAATTGGTCAGAACTCTTAATCTTTGAAATAGATAATCTGTAAATTGCGTAAATCTTTCAAAGATCAATTCACCCCCCTCTTGATCTCAGCCTTCTTTTCTAACAAGAAGGTTCGTTATAACAATTACACACCACTAAATGCATCTCATGAGATCATCTTGCGAGAAGCATGCAATCTATAGTTAATGAACCTACTTCAACAAGCATTCACGACACTAAATGTAGACCGAATGAGAATATGTGTCTACCATCAAAACTATGACCACAACAAGAAAGATTTCTAAAACCTATGAGACATCATTGAGGATCTAATACCAACAAGAACACAACCAACCCACAACCCAACCTCCTCCACTAGAAACTACTCCAAAACCGTGAAGAATAATCAACACCATAGCAAAAGGATTTTTCGACGGAAGACCAACTAGCTCGATGCGAAAAAGGCACCTACGCATTGTATACCATGCCCAATTGGTCCCTAGTACTACACTTCCCTAACATCACCTTTTCTAAGGAAGATTATAAGAGGTATGACCTAACACAGGATGACCCAGTAGTCATCACAGTCACAATAGTCAACTGTGAGGTCAAGAAAACGCTAATTGATCAAGGGAGTTTAGTCAATGTGTTGTATTGGTCGACATTCCTTAAATTAGGAATATCACACAACCTGACACATCCATATCCAAACCCTTTGCTCGGTTTAGTAAGGAAACGAGTTCACACCCGAGGCTAGATAGACCTATTAACTAATCATGACTTAACGCATTATCTCGATGCGATTCATATTGGTGGAAAAATATACCTTGTAAAATTTAATAATCAAAAGATAAACGTTGAACTAGTTTGGGGCAACTGTGTTAACCCCACATGATGATGAAATTTCCCTCGGTAGATAATAGCTTGGTGATAATGGTAAAATCAGACCCGAAAGAAGTTCTAGCATGTTACTCAAAAAGTCATAAGGTCGAACTATATTTGATATTACAAGAGTTTAGAGGCTACACACAAGTATACAATATAGAAAGAGTTGATCTTGACCCTCAAATAGAAGTAGATGGAAATCAGTCTACCTTTGACGTGGACATATCGAAATTTCAACTTGGAAAAGATGCATCCTGAGTCACACACATCAATAACGAAGTCGAGACAACTACTTGCAAACAAATGGAAGAGATCTTACTTAAAAGTGCCAACTTATTCGCATGGTGTGTCGTGGATATGTCAAGTATTACTCCTAATATTATCTCACATAAATTATCAATTCTACTTGAAGTAAGACCTACAGCTCAAAGAAAACATAAGTTAAGAGACGAAAAAAGATGACGTGTTGTGGATCAAGAAGTCAACAAGCTTCTGCAAGTCAACTTCATTTGAGAGGTACCATACACTACATGGTTAGCCAATGTAGTTTTCGTCAAAAAAGAAAATGGAAAGTGATGAAGGTGTATCGATTACACAAATCTAAACAAAGTCTGCCCAAAATGATTCATACTCGTTATCGAGCATTGACCATCTTGTTGGCATCGCATCTGGCCAAAATATTCTAAGTTTCTTGGATGCCTACTCAAGATATAACCAAATAAGAATGTACCCATCAAATGAAGAGAAAATGACTTTCATCACTGAAGGTACAACCTACTCTTACAAAGTAATACCTTTTGGATTAAAAAATATTACAGCCACATATTAACGACTAATGGATCGAATATTCAAAAAACTCATTGGGGACATTGTTGAACTTTATGTAGACAACATGATGATCAAGTCAAAACAATAGACCGACCATCCTACTCATCTACAAAGAGTTTTTTATGAGATCCGAATATGCAACATGCGTCTCAACCTGGAGAAATGCATACTGGGCATAAAAGGTGGCAAGTTCCTCGAGTTCATGATCACTCAACAGGGTATTGAAGCAAATCTAGACAAGTGCAATGCTATACTCGACATGCAAAGACCCCGAAGCATAAAAGATGTACAACGACTAATCGGAAAGCTGTTAAGTGGTAAAAAGTTGATATAATTATACCTTGAATTGTTATGAAACCACTTAACTGATGTTAATTCTAATCTATTTTTCTCCCAATATAGGATGAATTCAAGAATACCTTGATACAAGAGTAAGGAGCATAATTGGCAGCAGAATTGGAGTAAAACTGGAAGAAGGAAGAAGATTTTTAGCATGGAAGTCGCTCAAGTGGGATGGATTCTCGCTTAAGCGAATGTTAGTTATTCTTCTCTGGAGTTCACTTGCTCAAGCGAGACAAGATTCACTTGAGCGAATATCAGTTATTCTTCTCTGGAAGTCAGTCGTTCAAGCGCAAGAAAATTTGCTTGAGCGAATGTTAGTTATTCTTCTCTGGAGTTCATTCGCTCAAGCGAGCGTTTTGTCGCTTGAGCGAAAACAGGTTACTTTCACTTGAGCGAAAGTTCTCGCTCGAGCAAAAGACGCGAAGCCCAAAAGCCCAAATTTTTCCAATAAAAAGAGAAGATGTGTTTTAAGAAAAGCAAGCGGTTTTGGAGGAGAGGAGACGTGACTACTGCTAGGATTTCGTCCAATCTTCATCAATTATTCACTTCTTCCACATTTAGAGCATTGTAATGGCCAACATGAGTGACTAACTTCATTCTCTTAGGATTCGGTACACTTCCTTTGAACTCTTTTGTATCATGGTGATATTTTGAGATATTAATCTATGTTTTGATGTTGTTATTCTTATCCTTTGTGATTTGGAATGATTTATTCTTGATGTTTGGGGTATGATTGGAAAATATATCTTGAACCCTAGATCATGGTAAGAATATTTGCTACGTTAATTGTCAGACATGGAATGAATGTATCAATTGCTTAACACCCTAACCCTAATGCTGGAAAATCTCTTAATTGTGTGAGGAATCAACATTTATTAGGTTTTCTTATGAATTTCATGTGTGAGGAATCAACATGGATGACTTGAGTAGGTGGCATCAACATTGTTAGGTTAATTGACGTTCTTAATTGACATAGCCTTTACAAAAGAGGGATAAGGAAGGAAGTAAATCCTAAGTGCCTTTAATTGATATTTTCTCAACAATTTACAGTTCTTTGTCATTTAATTTCAATTCAACTCTTTATGCAAAACCCATTCTATTTTAATCTACTTAGTAAGCATAAATTGGAAATTTCCATTGAAACCATTCCTCGTGGGATCGACTTTTATTTAATCGAAATACTATACTACGATTGATAATTTTGGTACGCTTGCCAATAATTCAACAAGTATTTCTGGCGCCGTTGCCGGGGAACGATGTTCTTTGAGAATTCTTTGTTTAGCTTATTAAGTATTTTATTTTTTCTGTTTTTGTTTTATTTTTCAATTTTAGTTTTTGGCTTGTGCTAATTTGTACTTGAATTATTTATGCGTTTAAGAGGACATGTATCTTTAGAGCAGTTAGAATTTAATCCAGAGATTGAAAAAATCGCTCGGAGGAACCGGGGTAGAAGAAGAAGGGAAACTCAAGAACAAGCCACAAGAGAATCTGCTAATTCTTCTTCCACATTTGATTTATCAGACCCAATTATAGAAGATATGGCGGAAGAAGGAGCAAATCTGAATCCGAATCCAGATCCAAATATAAACCCAAATTCAAATCCACCTAGAAGAACTCTCAGAAATTATGCCATGCAGCAAGGTCTAAGACACTTTTCCAGTATTACCATACCGGATGATCAAACATTGCAGATGAATCCAGCTTTCTTAAGCCTGATTAGTGCTCATCAATTCACTGGATTGGATCATGAAGACCCTTATATTCATTTGTCTACTTTTTATGAGTTGATTGGTACCATGAGATTTAGAGCAGCAAATCTTGAATCTGCATATTTGAGATTATTTCCTTTTTCTTTGGTAGGTAGGGAAAAAGATTGGTTGAAGGCACATCCTAATCAGAGTTTGACTAATTGGAATAGTGTAGAAGAGAAGTTTTTGAACAGATTTTTCCCACCATCCCGCTACATCAAAGCAAAATCCGACATCACCCCTTTCAGACAAGGAGTGTCACCGCAGTCAAAACGAGGTGGTCGGAGCGACGCGATGGTTTCGACTTTCCAATTTTTGCATTTTTATGGGTGTGGTTACAACGCCTTTAGGTTGTCCGATAACCGGGCTGAACCTAGAGGCGAGGTTTACGAAAGGGCGTTCTTGGATTGTCTGATAACCGGGCTAACCCAAGAACTAATTTTGAAGGGTTCTTATGGAGTCGTCACTGATGTTTTTACTGGAAGCATCGGAAAAGGAGTGAAAAGGCGTTGGTTTTCGAAAAATCAACTTTGGTCATTAGAACTAGAGTTGGGTAAGGGAGTTAGTTACGTGTAAGGGAAGTGTTAGTTCCCTTACGATGCCCCTTTCGGGTTCCCTATGATAAGCCAGCTATTTAAATGAGTAAACCGGTGAAAAGACGCTTTTACCCTTTTATTTGTGGAATTAAAGTTATGACTACATGACCCTGATATCTATTGCATAATTAAAAGTAAAGCAGTAAAAGAGAGAAGGAGAATGTAGAAACCTCCGAGGCAAGCTTTATATTAATTTCTTGAAAACTAGGGTGCTTTTTGACAACCCTTCACCATTTACAGCGTCGGAAATCTCTCGAAAACGCTATAAAAAACTCTAAAAAAGCACTCAGAAACTCCAGAAATGCTTCGGAGGGGTTCTAGGAGGAGAATTTGAGGAAGTGACAAGAGAGAGAATGGAAGAACTGTGTTAAATGAGGGTGAAGGTGCGGCTATTTATAGGGATTCGCGCTTGTTAGGTCTGAAAGTGATCCTAGCAAAGATCTCAGTGATTTGATGAAGTCAAAGATAAAGTCAAAGGTCAACTCTGCAACAGTCAAACAAGTCACTCAGAAGAATGGAGCTGAAGACTTAGTGTGTCTGAACAGAAAGCTTAGGTAAAACCACTTTACCTTTTCCACTGCACAAAGCTTCTTCATTCATTTTGCAAAATGCCTCAAAAACAGTTTTTAACAAATCAAAAACAAAAGCATTTTGGCAAAGAATTTTCTTAAACAAGTTATTAACTGATACAGGTTTGAAAGAATCAATTTAAAACACTTAGAATGTTTTAAAAAGTGTTTTTACAATATTTTAATCGATACAAACTTCTTTTAATCGATTAAAACTCTTTATGACCGATTAGAATTCGAATGTAATAGGTCAGAATGCAATATAATCGATCAGATCTTAAATATGAGCGATTAGAATTATTTTAATCGATTAAAACACGTTTCAATCGATTAAAATCACTTTGGATGTCAGTATGATCGATCAGAATGAGATTATGACCGATCAGAGTTGGTTATGATCGATCAGAATTGAATTATGACCGATCAGACTTATTTCAATCGATTAAAACGCATTTCAATCGATTAAAATAACTTAGAAAATCTTTTCAATCGATTAAAACGAACTTTCAATCGATTAAAATGACTTGAAAATATATGTGCAGATTTTCAATCGATTGAAACGACTTTATATCAGCTAAAATAACTTGGAAAGTTTTATAAGAAGGTTTTTAAACAAATCAATCGATTAATACGCGATTCAATCGATTGTTTTATACTTTGAAAATGTTTGTAAAACGTTTTAAGCTGATAAAAGCGTGGGCGTATCAACTAAAACATTTTCTCGTTAAAGATCAAGAACGCATTAATGGGTTGAAAGGACTTTTAACAGATTGTAACGGCTATTTCAACAGATTAAAACAAACTTTCAACAGATTAATTAATGCAGCGATTTGAAAATACTCTTTTATAAACAGATTTGCTTGAAACTTTGAGATATAGATCACATATCGGTTTTTACACAATTCAAGCAATCAATACAAGCAACTATTAGCATTTTTCAAGAAAGATACACAACTTGTTTTTGTGAACTTCTTTTGAAATCTTTCTTGAGGCACTTTGCATTTCTTTGAAGAAGAAACTGATCGTGGATTGGTGTAATCCGGTTTGAGCTTTCTTTGTTTCTTCTTTTAAATTTCTATTCATTCATTTGTACTTGTTTTGTACCTGGAATTTGGGTACAAGTTTTACTGCAGTTGTTGTAGAAAGTTGCCAAGAACTGGAATTTGGTTCTTGGTGGAAAGGTTAAAGCAAGAGCTGGAATTTGGTTCTTGTGTGTGGTGCCTGGAATTTGGGCACTTGGGTTCTCTGTAGTCTGGAATTTGGTTGCGAGAGGTTTCCAAGAGCTGGAATTTGGTTCTTGGTGGAGAGTTAGAATAGGTGTAAGAGGGTGAGTCTGTAAAACATCTATTCTAATGGAACCCAGCTGGAATTTGGTTAGAGTCTGGACGTAGCCCTGGTATTGGGTGAACCAAGTATAAAATTACCGGTGAAATCTTTCCTAACCTTTCTCTCTTTAATTTCGATTCGTTGCGCTTATATTGTTTGATTGCTTGGTAATTCAAAAAGATTTTTAGAAACTTAATTTTCGAATTAGATAATCTGTGTATTGCGAAAAACTTTCAAAAATCAATTCACCCCCCTCTTGATTTAAAACTACTTTTCTAACAATTGGTATCGGAGCGAGGTGCTTGAAAGTTACTCAAGTTACTTCGATCCATGGCATTTTCCGAGGGAGCGTACATTGATAGACCTCCACTGTTGTGTGGAGCAGATTATCTATTCTGGAAAATAAGGATGAAAATCTTCATTGAATCTGTTAGTATAAATGCTTGGAATGTTATTGAACAGGAAACCGATATTGCTAACGAGAATTCAAGATGATTGTATTGCCAAAAATATCATCTCTTCCGCTCTTAACGAAATGATTTTTTTAGGATTGCACATTGTCAAACTGCTGCACAAATGTGGAAGATCCTTGAAAAGACCTATGAAGAAGCACCGAGAGATATGCTTAATGGTCAACTCGGAATCACCAAATACCAGTGGCCATGTCGGGATAGAATGCCCGAGAAAATTCGATCATGTAAGTTCTAGCTCCTCTTCAAATTTAGTTAATTATGATGCATTACAAGAATCATTTAATGAAATGCATGAAGAGGCTAAGAAACTTCAAAAAGAAAATAGTAGAGCTGAAAGGGCTAAACAAGCTGGCTAGTAAATAAAGTTGATTCTCTAGAAAAACAAATTCTTGAAAATGAAACTGAACGTGACTTCTTGAAGCTGATTCATGCTAATTCCGATTGTGAATGCAATAAACCATGCAATAAGCTGTTCCGAATTGCAAAAGAAAATTGACTTTCTATCTCAAACTAATTCAAGATTCACACAAGGGCAAGCCAATCTAGATGTATTACTTGGATCTCAAAAATTAATTTTTGACAAATGCTGGAATAGGATTTAAATCTAGATCCGAGTAAAACAAAAACAAATAGGAATTCATACTCTACAATCAAATGTTTCTACTTGCATGAAGAAAGGGCATTCGAGTAAAATACTGCAGAATTAAAAAGTATGCTATTCCTAAAGGGAGAATGAAATGGGTTCCAAAGATTAATTCTTTTCAAATAACATGATCAGGACCCAATAATTATAAAGGGTACCGAGAAAAATACTTAATTGTTTTGCAGGAACAAGTCCGGGAATCCCTTGAAGATCAGAGCTGCGAAACCAGGTTACGTGTATTTAAATTAATTGTTTTAATTGATATAAATCAATATTAATCGATTAAAATAACTTACTGATATCTGTCCGTACCATTTTAATCGATTGAAATATCGAAATAATCGATTGAAGCTGATCTCGGGATTTTGGTTTAATTGTTTTAATCGATTGTAATATCTGTATATCAACTAAAAACACTTAGGTATCAAAATTAATCGATTCATTTACGTTTTAATCGATTTAAATACTGGTGATATTTTTTTATTACATTACTGTACCATACAAATCGATTCTTTCATAAAACAATTGATTAATTCACTGTAGATGTTTACATTTCTCTTAATACTTTACATGGAATGATGCATGGTAATACACTTGAAAATCAAAGAAATTATCAAAGAATGGACTGTAACTTTTCTTATAGACACTAGTTACAAGCAGGTCAAGCTGTTAGGATCTGAAAACATAGTTTATCATAGATTTTTTCAGTGATAGTTGATTACGGTAATAAATTGTTGATTACTAGGAAGTTCAATGAACAAATGTTTACATTAGATTTCTACCTAGCAATATTTCGAAATAATCTTGAGCATGCATTGGTTCAAAACTCTTGGTGAAATTCATTGGAAGCTGTGCAACTTTGAATATTTGCTTTAATCATCAATGTCACGAGGTGACACTATAAGGGAACCAATCTGGAACAGACAATTCAAAAATTGAATAACGTTAGTACAGGGAATGTATGTTTTATGGTCGATGCAGGGGATAAATTTTATATTGTTTTAGAATTCGGATTGATTGTCATCACCTGTCCTCATTACTAATCATTGCCCACTCTACGAGAATAAGTTTTTTTAATCACTTGTGCATATGATACCACTGGAAAACAACAAAGTTAAAAATGACTCATTCTTCAAAAGATAATGATGACTGGTTCACTATAAGTGAGAATAACACCCATCATACTACATTAATAAAAATACGAGTTATTTGCTTGGATGATGACAACTGCGAGGGTTCAAAATGGGTTTTTAGGAATAAAATGGATGAAAATGGCATAATCACAAGAAATAAAGCCAGATTAGTTGCTAAAGGGTACAATCGGCAAGAAGGGATAGACTTTGATGAAACATATGCTCCGAGTTGCTAGGTTAGAAGGCTGTTAGATTCTTGCTTGCCTATGCTTCTATTAAAAATTTCGAGGTTGTTCCAAATGGATGTCAAAAGCGCTTTCTTGAATGGATATTTGAATGAAGAAGTTTTTGTCACTCAACCACACTGGGTTTGAAGATCATATTCATCCAGAATATGTTTACGAGGTTGAAGAAAGCCCTGTATGGTCTCAAACAAGCCCCAAGGCAATGGTATGAAAGGTTAAGTAACTTTCTTATCTCAAAGGGCTATCATAGAGGTTTGGTGGACAAAACTTTGTTTCTAAAGAAACTGAATAATGATATAATTACTGGTTCAAGTTTATGTTGATGACATCATATTTGGTGCTACTAATGAGACTTTATGCAAAGATTTCATGAAAGACATGCAGGGTGAGTTTGAGATGTCAATGATGGGGGAACTTAATTACTTCCTTGGACTGCAAGTCAAACAACTTCAAGAAGGAAGTCTTCTTCATCAATCAAAGTACTGCACGTAAGCTGTCGAAGAGATTTGAAATGGAACACCGCAAGGAGGCATCAACACCTATGTCAACAAGCTGCTACCTTGATTCCGATGAAAAAGGGAAATCTGTTGATGAAACCAAATATAGGGGGCTTATTGGTTCTTTACTGTATTTAACAGCTAGCAGACCTGACATTATGTTCAGTGTCTGTATGTGTGCCAGGTTCCAATCTGCACCAAAAGAGTCTCACCTTACTGCTGCAAAAAGGATCCTCAAGTATCTCAAGGGGACTTTAAATGTTGGGTTATGGTATCCAGGTGAGTCTAAATTGAATTTAGTTGGATTTGGCACAGCAAGAAGCAGTCATGTGTTGCTTTGTCTACAGCTGAAGCAGAATATATTGCTGCTGGCAGTTGCTGTGCTCAGTCTCTCTGGATAAAACAGCAGCTTGAGGATTACGGTTTAACCCTCAGGAAAATCCCTCTCTTATGCGATAATACCAGTGCCATAATGCTAACTAAAAATCCAATTCAACATTCTAGAACAAAGCATATAGAAATAAGGCATCATTTTATTAGAGATCATATTCTAAAAGGTGATTGCGAGATCTTTTTTATAGAAACTGAAAAACAACTAGCAGATATTTTCACAAAACCCCTTGCTAGTGATAGGTTTTTCAAAATTCGCACTCGAGTTAGGCATCTTAGACGCATCAAACATTACTTAGAGTGCAAGTGCTGGTTGTTTTAGTCAATAATAACACCTTTTAATCGGTTAAATAAACTAAACAACAAATTGCATTACTTTTTTAATCGATTTAAAGTTGAAATAATCGATTGTTTTTTCTAAAAATTTCATGTTTTCAAAATCTTAAATGTTTTAATCGATTAAACTTTTCTTTCAATCGATTAAAATCATTTACCAAGAACATTTTAACCGATTATGCTCGTTTTTAATCGATTTTTATTACGGGAAGAAAGATTAAAGGCTTTAGTTAATGGTCATTCCTGTAACATGCTACTAAAGCATGATTCCCTTATCTTTACACGTGTTAATTGTATTCATTACAAACGTGTTAATGGAGATAAGTTTGAATCAACTTTAATTGATTATTTTCATGAGTGAAATATTGATTCACTTTGTATTTTCAAAAACTTGAGCATATTTTTCGAAACCTTACATTTTATTCTTTTCTCTTCTATTCCCTATTTTTGATGAAGTCAAAAGGGGGAGAAATAGTTGCATCACTTTAAGATAAATTTAAGAGCAACAGTTTAGGGGGAGAAATAAGTTTTAGGGGGAGAAATAAGTTTTAGGGGAGAAACAAAACTTTATTACATTCTTATATTTCTCACCTAACTGCATTATCAAGTGACTTATTTTGCGAGAGATTGTTTTTTCAAAATGGTGTTTGTCTTCATCAAATAGGGGAGACTGAAAGTGATCCTAGCAAAGATCTCGGTGATTTGATGAAGTCAAAGATAAAGTCAAAGGTCAACTCTGCAATGATCAAACAAGTCACTCGGAAGAATGGAGCTGAAGACTTAGTGTGTCCGAACAGAAAGCTTAGGTAAAACCACTTTACCTTTTCCACTTGCACAAAGCTTCTTCATTCATTTTGCAAAATGCCTCAAAAACAGTTTTTAACAAATCAAAAACAAAAGCATTTTGGCAAAGAATTTTCTTAAACAAGTTATTAAGCGATACTGAGTTTGAAAGAATCAATTTAAAACACTTAGAATGTTTTAAAAAGTGTTTTTACAATATTTTAATCGATACAAACTTCTTTTAATCGATTAAAACTCTTTATGACCGATTAGAATTCGAATGTAATAGGTCAGAATGCAATATAATCGATCAGATCTTAAATATGAGCGATTAGAATTATTTTAATCGATTAAAACACGTTTCAATCGATTAAAATCACTTTGGATGTCAGTATGATCGATCAGAATGAGATTATGACCGATCGAAGTTGGTTATGATCGATCAGAATTGAATTATGACCGATCAGACTTATTTCAATCGATTAAAACGCATTTCAATCGATTAAAATAACTTAGAAAATCTTTTCAATCGATTAAAGCGAACTTTCAATCGATTAAAATGACTTGAAAATATATGTGCAGATTTTCAATCGATTGAAGCGACTTTATATCAGCTAAAATAACTTGGAAAGTTTTATAAGAAGGTTTTTAAACAAATCAATCGATTAATACGCGATTCAATCGATTGTTTTATACTTTGAAAATGTTTGTAAAGCGTTTTAAGCTGATAAAAGCGTTAGGCGTATCAACTAAAACATTTTACGTTAAAGATCAAGAACGCATTAATGGGTTGAAAGGACTTTTAACAGATTGTAGCGGCTATTTCAACAGATTAAAACAAACTTTCAACAGATTAATTAATGCAGCAGATTTGAAAATACTCTTTTATAAAGCAGATTTGCTTGAAACTTTGAGATATAGATCACATATCAGTTTTTACACAATTCAAGCAATCAATACAAGCAACTATTAGCATTTTTCAAGAAAGATACACAAGCTGTTTTTGTGAACTTCTTTTGAAATCTTTCTTGAGGCACTTTGCATTTCTTTGAAGAAGAAACTGACGTGGATTGGTGTAATCCGGTTTGAGCTTTCTTTGTTTCTTCTTTTAAATTTCTATTCATTCATTTGTACTTGTTTTGTACCTGGAATTTGGGTACAAGTTTTCTGCAATTGTTGTAGAAAGTTGCCAAGAAGCTGGAATTTGGTTCTTGGTGGAAAGGTTAAAGCAAGA
The DNA here is from genome assembly GCA_963425845.1 of Sphenostylis stenocarpa. Classification (NCBI taxonomy): domain Eukaryota; kingdom Viridiplantae; phylum Streptophyta; class Magnoliopsida; order Fabales; family Fabaceae; genus Sphenostylis; species Sphenostylis stenocarpa. The sequence continues at coordinate 41,867,585 of OY731404.1, read as the reverse complement.
GCTGGAATTTGGTTCTTGTGTGTGGTGCACTGGAATTTGGGCACTTGGGTTCTCTGTGGTTGGAATTTGGTTGCGAGAGGTTTCCAAGAGCTGGAATTTGGTTCTTGGTGGAGAGTTAGAATAGGTGTAAGAGGGTGAGTCTGTAAAACATCTATTCTAATGGAACCCAGTTGGAATTTGGTCGAGTCCGGACGTAGCCCTGGTATTGGGTGAACCAGTATAAAATTACCGGTGAAATCTTTCCTAACCTTTCTCTCTTTAATTTCAGTTGCTGCGCTTATATTGTTTGATTGCTTGGTAATTCAAAAAGATTTTTAGAAACTTAATTTTCGAATTAGATAATCTGTGTATTGCGAAAAACTTTCAAAAATCAATTCACCCCCCCTCTTGATTTAAAACTACTTTTCTAACAAGGTCGAGACGACTGTCTTGTCTAAAAAGGTCGAGACAGCCGTCTCACCATTCTAGACGGCCGTCTCGCCTTGCAAAAATGGAGAGATGACCGTCTCGCCAACCGGGAAGGCCGTCTCGCCATTCGCAAGTGGCAAGACGGCCGTCTCACCAAACGAGACGGCGGTCTCGACCCTAAAAGGCGAAAATCTTTATTTACATGCAAAAAATCCCTCCTATCCTAGTATGGGGCCTAATAGTCTCTCCTAATGGCTTCTTAGGCTTCATCCATCTTCAAAAAGGAGGTCTTCTGGTCTTTATTATGAGGTCGGGTAAGATTTGGGGTCTACATGGAGCAGATGAATCTTTTTGTGAAGTATGGGATAAATTTAAATCACTATTGAGAAGATGCCCAAATCATGGATTTAATGACATTGCTCAGTTGAATATTTTCTATACTAGGTTACGGCATCATGCAAAGATGTTATTAGAGGCTGCAGCAGGAGGATCCATGTTGGATGTAGAAATTGATCATGCCACAAGAATTATTGATGCATTAGCTTTTACAGACCAACATGCCCAACATGATAGATATCTAGTTCAAAAGAAAGGAATGCTGGAGCTGAACACTTCAGATGCTATGTTAGCTCAGAATAAAATTCTGACTAAACAAATGAAAGCATTGACTCAACAAATAGCAAAGCTACCTCAATAAATACATGCTATTCAAGCTTCTCCTGATCAACAATTCATGAAATGTGACTTGTGTGGAGGTGATCATTCAATTGAACAATGCTCTTATCAAGGCAACATTCAACAAGAAGAAGCTAATTATATGGGTGCTCAAGATAGTAGTCAAGGCAGACAAGGTAATTTTCCTAATCCTAAAAATTATCAGAATAATTTTGTACAAGGATGGAGAGGGAATCAAAATCAAAATCAAAATCAAAATTTCGGGTGGAACCAAGGTGTTGGCTCATCTACAAGACAACCTACATTTCAACAGCAGTCATTTCAGCAACCTCCATATCAGCAGAAATATCCTTCAATGCCTGACAGAATGAGTAAGTTGGAGGATACTTTAGAAAAATTCATGCAAAGCACTATGGCTAATCAAAAAAATATTGAGGCTTCATTCAAAAATATAGAGACCCAGATAGGCCAACTGGCTAAGCAATTATCTGAGCAACAACAAGGAGGACAGTTTTCAGCTAACATACAAACCAACCCCAGGGAGCAATGCAATTCAATAACTACAAGGAGTGGAAAAGTTGTAGGTAAGAGAATTGGTGACAATATAGTTATTGAAGAAGAAGTTTTGGTAAAAGAAGATAAAGAGCAAGAAGAGGAGAATAATAAAGAAAGACATATCCCTAATAAGAAGAACGAAGAGGGAGAGAAAAAGCAAAAGATAGAAAAAGGAGGGAGTCAAAAACCATTTGTAGAGAAGTTACCATATCCCAAGGTTCCCTCACAGATAGATAAAGAAAGATAATTCACTAGGTTTATGGATATTTTCAAGCATTTATAAATTAATATTCCATTTATGAAAGCTATGGAGCAGATGCCGACTTATGCAAAATTCATGAAAGAGTTGTTAACTAAGAAAAGGATATTTACTATAAAAACAGTGGAGCTAGAAGTAGGATGCAGTACTATAATTCAGAAATCATTACCTCAAAAGTCCAAGGATCCTGCCAGTTTCACTATACCAGTTACAATTGGGACATTACAAGTAGGTAAGGCATTACTTGATTTGGGTGCTAGTAAAAATCTAATGCCTTTGTCTATGCTTAAAAGAATAGGAGACTTGAAAGTAAAGCCTACAAGAATGACACTGCAACTAGCTAACAAATCTCTAAAGATTCCTTACGGAGTAGAAAAAGATGTTTTAGTTAGAGTGGATAAATTCATATTTTCTGTTGATTTTGCGGTTATGGACATGGAGGAAAATGAGGAAGTCCCATTGATCCTGGGAAGGCCATTTATGAAGACTGCTAAAGTAATTATAGATGTTGACATGGGCAAGTTGAAAATTAGAAGTGGAGATGATGAAGTTAATTTTAATCTGTTTGAAGTTGTATAACAACCGGAAGACAAGAAAGATTGCCTCATAATAGATACTTTGGAGGAATTACCCATCTCAACTGAAAAACAAGATTACAAGCTTGTTGCACAACCCCAAAGACATCTTAGTCTAACTATGAAGGAAGTTATTCAAAGAGAGGTACTGAAACCTCCTAAAGCAGGTATGATTTATCCAATCTCTGACAGTTGTAAGGTTATTCGCAATGAAAAGAATAAATTCATTCCCACAAGGACAGTCAAGGGATGGAGAATGCGTATAAATCACCTTGATCACTCACCTGCATGAGCCCTAAAGCAAATAGGCATCGAGCTGAAGACGTTAAACAAGCGCTCTTGGGAGGCAACCCAATGTTTTGAATTTGTTTTTTTTTTTCTTTTTGCAGTTTAAGTTTTTTGTGCATTTTTCTTTCTTAGGTTCTTTCTTTGCAGGATTGCTCCAGGTACACAGTGAACTTCTCCTCAAGAATTTGAAGCCTTACTTCAATGGCTTGGGAACAATCCAAATTTTCCGGAGGGGGTGAGAAAGTCTGCAGCTAAGGCTGAGACACAAGATAAGGAGGAGATGACAAGTTAAGAAAATAAAGGATGAAACTTATTTCGTTTTTAATGTTTTTAATTCCTTTGTTTTTAATTTAATGTTTTTAATTGCTTTATTTTAAATTTTGAATTCACTTGTTGTTCCATACAATTTGGATTAGAGCCAATTATGAAATTACTGTTTATTGTCCAATTCAAATCTAGAACTTGAAGAAAAATCATTTTGATTGTTTCCAATAACAAGTGATTTTGGGATGATGAGTATGATAGTGAAAAGGAATTGATGAGGAGAATTAGGAATTAACTGAATTGGAGAAGCTAGCCAATATTTCAGCAGTATATGAGCATCTCGATAACATCTAAGATACTCGAATACTAACTCATCCTGAAATATCTGGTTTATACCTAACAAAATAGAGATAAAATATTCACTACATCTTAGACAATTATAGTAACACATTACTATATAAACACGTTTAATATCCCTTCTAAATTGATTAATCATACTATGTTTTTCATCCTTCTTCATTTATTGACTTAAACATAGAAGAATCTTTTACATGTATTCTCTCACTTGATTTATACCTATTTTACTCAATAAAAAAGAGCTTAAACACCCTTTTCAATTCAAATAAACAACAATAATTAGAAAAATTATGATTAATTAGATAAATATCTCACTTAATTATATTAAAAAAAAAGATAAATAGAAAAACAATAAAGTTAAGGATTAAATTTCTCAAACTAAAACAAAATATCTAATTCAAATTTATAATTTTTTTTAATATTATTATATTTTATTTTAATTTTTATAAAATAAAATTTGAAAAATAATATTATAAAAATATATAATAATTATTATTTAATATATTAATTTTTTTAATTATTATAGGGATGGAACCACATAATTCACGACTCCATATCTACAAGAGATAGATACGTGCCACGTGGGGCGGCGGGTTCGCGTTACCGTCCCTGACGAAGGCGGCATCACCGGCCAAAAAGTTTTGGTTTACAATCATGTACGTTGCAGTTGTTTTCGTGGGAAAATTGGTGAAAGTTGAGACAGCTCCTATCTATCCACAAAAACCTTCAACATCTTGCGTACAACAATTCTATTCAGAGCGTGAGCAAAATATGACTTTCCTTCCTCGTTTTGTATAATGTCTAACAAACATTAACATTTAATTCCCTTATAATAGTAAAAAAATTATAGTTGTCAAAACGATCTAATTTGATATAATTTGATGGATTAAGTAAAAAAAATTATGTTTCGACCTTATATATATTTTAAAATAGATAAAATTTGTAGGTTAATATAATCAATAGATTAATAAGATTAATTTTGATCTAATTAAAAATAAAAAAATATTAATATATTTATATTAAAATAAATAATTAAAATATTTAAATAAAATAAACAATAAAAAATATATTTTTAAAATATAAACTATATTAATAAAATTAATTTTTATTTAAGAAATAATAATTTAATATATAAATTATGAAAGAATGGATATATTGAATATAAAATAAGAGTTAAAAATTTATTATTTTTTATTTTTTAAGTAAGTTATTGATTAAAATAATAATTAATTTTAATTATTAAATATTAAAGTAAGTTGTAGTTAAATATTTATTAATAAAATAAGTGAATTTTTTATAAAATTAATTTATAATAAATATATATTTATAATAAAATAATATTATTTTTATTTTAAAAATAATTATTTTTTTATAAAACGGATTAAAAAAATTTACAAATTAGGTGATTCGATTTAGACTATAAATCTTTTAGTTTAATCTAATCTATTTTTTTTAAAAATTATATTAATCCATCTTAACTTATTTTAATATCTCAATAATATAAATAATATAAAAAGTAGATAATTGATTCAAAAATTTTGGTTAAACATATAGGCAGGTGGTGCACTAAAAAAAGCTAACAACAACAGAACAGACATAGGACTCCTGTATGTCACATAATCTATTATTTACCTAAATATAATAAACACTTAGACCCTCTTATTTCTTTGTGAACAATGTATCTCTAAAAACAAAGAGTTTAAACTTTATTTGTACATGCTGATTTATTGTTCATAAAGAAATGAAATGATGGATATGGAATGATTCTTCTTGTTTTTATCCACTTATTTAAGTGGATTTGTTAAGAACGAATCGTGGCTCTTATTTCCCTAACATGAGATGAATGTGTTGGAAAGACGATTGACATGTGAAGAATTCCTTATTTAACCTTAAGTTGGTTTTGTACTACATATACATAATTGATTATGGGTTAAATGCATAATTAATATGTGCTTAGACATAATTTATTATGTGTCTACCAATAATTAATTATGTTTATATGTATATAATAATATAATTAATTTTAAGAGTTTTTTATTTTTATTTTTATTTTTTTCATTTTACATTAAGTCAATTAAATATATCTTTATTAAAAATTAATATTTAAACAAATATTTTTTTATTTAATAATTAATCTCTAAAAAATATTAAATTTAAAGAATTATGTGAAACAAGAACATGTACGTAGTCTTAACTAAAAATATTTTTTAAATAAATGCTTAATATTATTTAATTTTATATTTAATTATATTTTAATTTAATTCATATAATTTTTATTAAATTTCAATTAAAGATATATTAATAATATATGATATAATAGAAATATATTAAATTGAAAAAAGTCACAAACATCTCTAGGTTATTTTAAACTAAATTGATAAAAAAATAGTAACCATAAACTTATTAAAATGTCGAAAAGTGATGAAAATCAAAATTTTTGAATTTTGTTTTAGAACCGCAGAATTTGATTTGAATTTCGAATTATAAATGTAAAAATCAAGTTAAATTAAATGAAACTGTTTTATATTTAAATTTAATATCATATATTTAGAGTTAACTATCAACTAATAAATATATATAATTAATGTTATATTCAAAATTTAGTTGTTAGAAATAATGTAGTTAGTATTAGAAAAGAGATCAATTTAATTATTAGCATCTCTTAATTCTCTTAATTTGATCCTTGATAATACCAAAGGCAAACACAGTCTCTAAATTTATGTGTAGTATTTAAGTTGCATTTGGTTTTGTGGTAAGGAGCCAATGTTGTTGTTAGTGTATAATGGTGTGCGTTTGAATTAGAAGATAAATTTGAGAGAGTTGAAAAATTTATATTTGGATGAAAAGGAAGATAAATGTAAGATTATTTGAATTAAGACAAAAATAGTAAGATTATTTTTTATTAATTGATATAAATGATAAAAAAATTATTTTAATAAAAAATAAAAATAACTAAATTATAATTAAAAAAATTATTATTATTAATATAATTTAAAATATTTTATTTATTTTATTTATTTTTATTTTAATTATTAATATAATTATTATTCTTTATTAAAACAATCCAACTCATAGAACTAACAATCCAACTCATAGAACTAATTCCTTATCTTACTCTTTGACTTTTTCAAATAAAATCTCCAAATTTTCTCAAAAGTTATAGGAAGTCCAATCTTACTAAAAAAATCCTGAATCAGCTAATAAGTTATGGATATAGACTAGTAGATAATTGTTTTTTCTCCACAAAAGTCACATGTATATTGATAAGTTATGCGATCAAGTAAAGAAGAAGAAGAAAAAAAAATTCCTCTATTCATAATTTTGATTAATTAAAATTTGTATACTCTCTTCTAACTTCGTAAATGGTGAGTTTAGATTTTCAAAAAAATAAATAAGAAATTTAAAATATTAAAAAAAGTAAATATTTTACAATTTTAAAGAGATAATAGTTTTTTAAATAAATATTAAATAATTATTCTTTTATTTTTAATTTTTTTAACATAATTAATAAAATATCTATTTTTTAATAAATTAAACTACTTTTACTCTTGTACAGTTAAAACTCAGTCTTTAGAAATATGATAGATATACATATGAATTAATTTATTATTTAGCATTAAAACTGATGTTAATAAGAAATTATTCGATTTTAGATTCTCAACTTCAAATTATTTAAAGATTTATAAACAGTGATTTAACACACCCATCCATCCAGTAAAAGATTAGTATAGTATTGATATGGTTTCAAATTATTATTATTATAATAATAAAATTTAATAAATTTATTATACATATTGATTATAATTGTAATTGGATAATAGTATAGAAGTTTACATATTTATTTTCTCGTTAGATAATTTTTATGTTTATATTCGTCTATTATAATTTTATCTTTAAAATATATTTTAATTAATTAAATATATATATATATATATATATATATATATATATATGTTAATAGGAAATCGAGAAAAGCGATCGAAAAATGAAGGAAAGAAAAATCGAGAAACATATGATTGATCGGTGAAGCGAAAAGGTGGATGAGAAACCATTCGATGTCCAATTAGAGGGGCATGGCACATAAAATCGAAAGTTAGAATCGGAATCGGAGAAATAATAGTCAAAAGTTTATTGTGGAACAAACCAAAAAATTAGAAGTATATGATGCTAAGGTTAAAAGGAATCAAAAGTAATCCAAAGTTCTCGATAAAATCGAAGTCTAAATCGAAAGAAAAGTTAACCCGCATAAATATCAAAATCGTGGCCAGATCTTAAAGAGAAGGAGTTAAACATGCACATAAGAAACAATTTCTAAATCGTGGCAGAGGTTGAAGATCATGGGAACGTGGGTACATTTTTAACACCACAGAAGAAGAAACTGCAACGCGCACGAAGAACGTGGTAGCAGTTTTATTAACTGCTCCTAGAAGACTTGAATACTGCCCTATAAATAGAGCAGAGGAGGATGGAATGGAGAGCAGAAAATTGGCAGAGAACAGAATAAGTAGTGAGAAGTCTACCGGAAAATGACGAACACCATGAAGCTTCTGGCAATCTGGATTTCCATGCTCATCGAGTACCTTTACCGCTTTCTTTACTTTCCTTGGTAATTTGTTTTGATGCACCTTATATTCGACAATTTTATGTTTTGTACTTTCGATTCTCTGTCATTTCAATTCAAACAAAGTTAAGTTTCCGCGTTTAAGTTTCCTTGTCCTTTAACATTAATGCAATTTCGATTTCCAGTATATTTCCTGCTATCTTGATTCCTTGCTATTTACATTTATGTTCTTTCGATTTCTTGTCATTTACATTCAACGTACTGTTAAGGTTTCTGCATTTTACGGGTTTTCAGCAATTTAATATTCTGTATTGTTTTTTCGACATTTCATTGCTTTCTGCATCTTAAATATAAAACACCAAAAAGTAGCATTTTCGATACTTGGTAAGATTCGATCCTCGTATGCATTTCGATTGAAGATTAATTTGCTAGCCTAAGTAAAAAGAACTTACGTGGTATAATTTTGGTTAGTATCAAAGTATCTCGGGAGTCGAAATCGATCGAAATTCCACCAGAAACAAATTGGCGCGCCAGGTAGGGGGTTAACTTGTGTTGAAAATACACAATTGGTTAGTTCGAAAGTGTATGAGATTAAGGAGTGGGAGGGTTATAAGAATGAGTCAAAATTCTTCAAATAACCAGAGTAATAGTGAGGGTCTAAATGGTGTACATTCACCAAATACTGGGGGGCAAAGTCATAATGGGAATATGCCTGTAACATCGACGACTACAAGTATGTCGATACCTGTGGGTAACGAGCTAAATTCAGGTACCTTAACAAACACCCAAGTAGGATCTAATACGGTGGTACCAAATAATATGCAAACTATAGGAAACCCCACAACAACATATGTAGGGCCATATATGAGTGTAAGACCGCCTGGGTTTTCCCTTAGTAATACGAGCGGGGCTGGAACTTCTTCAACACAGCAGAATTCGAGATATAACTTAGGAATGCCTCAAACGCTGGGCATGCCCCAGAACTTTGGAGTCCTTCTGAATTTAGGAACATCTCAAAACTTAGTAATCCCTCAGAATTCAGGAAGCAGACAAAATTTAGGCACACAACAGACGCTTCCAAATCTAGATCATAGAGGAAATCTAGACCATAGAGGAAATTTGGAACATGGAAGATATACATTCGATAGAGATTATCATCGATCCAATTTTGAGACTATCGAGAACACTGGTACTGGGATATCCAGTAACTCATTAGGGATACTTAGACAACAAATGGATGAGAGCAATTTTGAGATGGTGAATATGTTATCCCAACAGTTGACTACAATCCTAAATCCATTAGTTCAAAACACTACAGCTAGTTTTGAGATATTAGCAGATCAAATGTCACGAATCGGGGATGCATTGGCTGTACCTCGACGAACAAGGGTAGAAAATCATGCTAACCAGAATGCCAATATCAATCCCCCATATCTTTTAAGGAGAAATCGAAACAATGATCAACAAATAGGGAATGAATACCAACATGGAAGAAATGATATTTATGGAAATATGAATGAGGGATTTCAAAATATGTATAATCAAAATAACATGCAAAATAATCACATGTTAGGACAAAGGATGAATTTCCAAGGGATAGAATTTAGACCACCCAACCAAACATACTTTGTGTTTCCTTTTCCAAACACGATTCTCGAGACGGAATTACCTCGAGGATACAAAGTACCTAAATTCACCAAATTTGCTGAAGAAGTTGGTGAATCAACTATCGAGCATGTAGCTCGATATCAGATCGAATGTGGAGATCTCGCGATGAGTGAAGAATTAAAAATGAAATATTTCCCTAGTTCTTTGACTAAAAATGCTTTTACTTGGTTTACTTCGTTGCCACCCAATTCGATATATAATTGGCTGCAACTGGAAAGAAATTTTCATGAACAATTCTTTAGAGGAGAAACTCAAGTAAGTCTCATCGACTTGATGAATATAAAGAGATACAATCATGAAAACATAGATGATTATTTGAATCGATTTAGACAAATGAAATCGAGATGCTTTACTCAAATTCCTGAATATGAATTAGTCAGAATGGCCTCTGCAGGCTTAGAATTCTCGATTAGGAAAAAGTTAGTCAATTTACCATTGAATGATATGGCTCAGTTAGCTGATAAAGTGAGAAGAGTAGAACAAATTGAATATGAAAAACAAAGATATAAGAAATTTGAGAAACCAATGAAGAAAGAAAGAATATCATATATAAATGATGTGTATGTGTTTCTGGTGGAATTTCGATCGATTTCGACTCCTGAGATACTTTGATACTAACCAAAATTCTACCACGTAAGTTCTTTTTACTTAGGCTAGCAAATTAATCTTCAATCGAAATGCATACGAGGATCGAATCTTACCAAGTATCAAAAATGCTACTTTTTGGTGTTTTATATTTAAGATGCAGAAAGCAATGAAATGTTGAAAAAACAATACTGAATATTAAATTGCTGAAAACCCGTAAAATGCAGAAACCATTAACAGTACGTTGAATGTAAATGACAAGAAATCGAAAGAACAGAAATGTAAATAGCAAGGAATCAAGATAGCAGGAAATATACTGGAAATCGAAATTGCATTAATGTTAAAGGACAAGGAAACTTAAACGCGGAAACTTAACTTTGTTTGAATTGAAATGACAAAGAATTGAAAGTACAAAACATAAAATTGTCGAATATAAGGTGCATCAAAACAAATTACCAAGGAAAGTAAAGAAATCGGTAAAGGTACTCGATGAGCATGGAAATCCAGATTGCCAGAAGTTTCATGGTGTTCGTCATTTTCCGGTAGACTTCTCACTACTGATTCTGTTCTCTGCCAATTTTCTGCTCCCCATTCCATCCTCCTCTGCTCTATTTATAGGGCAGTATTCAAGCCTTCTAGGAGCAGTTAATAAAACTGCTACCACGTTCTTCGTGCGCGTTGCAGTTTCTTCTTCTGTGGTGTTAAAACTGTACCCACGTTCCCATGATCTTCAACCTCTGCCACGATTTAGAAACTGTTTCTTATGTGCATGTTTAACTCCTTCTCTTTAAGATCTGGCCACGATTTTGATATTTATGCGGGTTAACTTTTCTTTCGATTTAGACTTCGATTTTATCGAGAACTTTGGATTACTTTTGATTCCTTTTAACCTTAGCATCATATACTTCTAATTTTTTGGTTTGTTCCACAATAAACTTTTGACTATTATTTCTCCGATTCCGATTCTAACTTTCAATTTTATGTGCCATGCCCCTCTAATTGGACATCGAATGGTTTCTCATCCACCTTTTCGCTTCACCGATCAATCATATGTTTCTCGATTTTTCTTTTCTTCATTTTTCGATCGCTTTTCTCGATTTCCTATTAACAAAATGCCCCCTTGGAAGAATATAAATAGTTTCTGTTTATATTCTTTCAACATGATTCCCGCCTTTGCTTGTTGGAGGTCCATAAAACTTAGGGTTTAGGGTTTTTGGGGTTTTAGGGTTTTCAAGTTTCCTTTTGCTTTATGTCGTCATCGCGTCAGTCTGCTGTCTTACTGTACACGCTACATTAATTACCTTTCACCTCCGTCGTTTCCAACCCCCTAGGCTATTTTCCCTTTAAACTCTCTATTGGTTTTTTACTCTGGTTTTTTACGCGAACCTTTATCCCTTTGCAACTTCGTCTTCCTCCTTGAGCTCTTATCTTCGTCCTTGCTACCTCACCTTTTCACCTCTATCCTCCTGATTTCCTCAGCTTACTATAATGGCAACCTCATCTAAGTCTTCTGATTTTTCGGCTCCACCTCTTCCTTCGCTGACGGCTCCCCTTCTGGAGATAAATAACCAGAAGTTTGCTCCAATCCCTCTGATGGAGGAGGCTTCTCAGAAAATCGCTGAGACGCAGGTACTCATCTCTTACACTGCTGATGGTGTTAATTTTGCTTTTGGGGGTCCTATCCATTCTCATGGCGGATCTTCCCTTAACCTTTCCCCAAACAGCCCAGCTCTTGTCCACCAATCTCAAGTTAGGGTTGATTTTTTGAATCTTACTTCTAGAGTATATCGAACTGGCCCTCCTTCCAAAAAGTCTTTATACATTAGATGGTTCGATAGAGTTAAGACTAAATTCGGGAATCATTGGAGAGCCGTGGGGATTTACAACTTCTTGCACTTGTCTCGATGTGACCTATCTCATTTGGATATGGCCATGTTTTTATCTGCTGTTCATTTATGGAATAAGGAAATACATGCTTTGGAATTACCTTGCAGTCCTCTTTCACCCACTCTGTTCGAGATTGCTGCTATCACTGGTTTAAAACCTTCGGGGGAAATATATTTTAAGGGTGCATGTCCCTCGGATAGTTCTTTAAGGTCTAAAATCGATTGGGAATCGAAGGCCTACAGACATTTCCTCGAGAAGCATTTTGTCGATGACGAATCGGTCGTTATAACTGATGAAGAACACATAGCTTTTTTGGTGTACTGGTTATGTACCCATGTTTTCTGCCCTCGGTCTATCCAAATTTCCTCCCACTTCTATGACCTTGCCTATCTTCTTCATATAGGTCAACCTAGAATAAGTTTAACCAAATTTTTGTTAGCCCATGTATATACTACCTTTGATGAAGCCGTCGAGATTTTGAGTGCCTCCAAAGCTTCGGGAAATTTTTCTGGCCCTATCTGGTTTATACAACTGTGGCTTAACTCGATTTTTGAGAGCATCCTTCCCCCGACTTCTACCATCCCCCCGAGTGTAAATATAGAAGGTGTTCGATTATCTTTTCGCCATCCTCACCACAAACCCGACGAAGCGACTTACTGTAGATATCTAAAATTTTTGTTAACTAGGCTTCGTTTTGATTCGACTTTGGCTCCTTTTGCTGCGCATCTTGGACAACTCAGTGATCAACTTCGAGGGCCAACCTGGTTTACATCGAAATTTCCTGCCTTAACTCCTGGGTTACAGTTAGAGTTGGTAGATGTATGGAGTAATTATTTGACTGAAGATGTGTTAGTATCGGGTTTCTAGTCGAAGGATTTTAGGTTCATCCCTTACTACCCACAACTTTTTTCGAGACAATTTGGTTTGAGCCAATCTTTACCTTTCTTCCCCCTCGATCCCTTCCCAAAGTCCAAGTTAAATGAGTCGACAATCGGACGGAAATTGGCCAAATTACTACCACAAACCCCACTGCATTTTTATCCTTATGCTTTTGAGTCAAATTATTTGTCAACTGTGGGTTTCTCTTAATGGTGGTCCGATTGGTTCTCGAGTAACCATTATGCTTTTGACGAGGTCCGACAAAAATTGACTGTTCATCCTTCTCTTGTATTGCAGGACAAATCGAAAGTGAAGAAAGGTACACACTTCCACTGTCTTCAAATATCTCGATTCGAGAATTTTTATCAAATATGTTACAACCCATTGAGACTAGAATCGACTTTCTACGATGCTGTTATTTCCTTATCTTATAAAACAGACACTAATCGATCGAACCACAAAATAGTCAATCCCTTAGGAAAAACTCCTTTTGAAATGTATTGTCCCAATCACCTTCCTACTTTCCCTACAGCACCCTTTGGGCTTGCCAAACCTTTAACTCATCCCAAATGGGTTCGAGAATTAAGAACCTCGAAAGAAACACTCCGTCCCAAACCAAAAAACAAAGATATTTCTGTATCGAAATTATCTTATTTCCCTTACTTACACCTCCCTCAAATTCTTCTTCCTCCCTGGCTTGTACATATCGATCGAGTCACAATTTTGACTCCATCACCTTTTGGTGAGATTTTGCTGCCTTTTCTGGATATTTTTTAATTTTTGATTATTATGAGCTAACTGTCTTCTTTCTCGACAGTTTCGAAGTCCTCTAAGGTCACCATTGCCGAGAAAGAGAAAGAGAAGGACTGGGAGTCTTCCGACGAGTCCGATCCATCGGCCCTAGTCCGAAAGCGTAAACAAACGGCCACCGTTTCTACGTCTTCGAAAAAACCAAAGGTTCGTTTCGATCTCATTGTTTCGTTCATTTTTCTGTTTACTACTGCTTCGTTCTGTATTTTTATACCTATTTCTTTTCGATGTTTAATCTACATAAACAAAAATCGAAGAGTCCTTGATCTGTCCAACCATCTGCAATAGATCCATTGTCGATGGACTCTAACACAGTCCCTACCACGGGCCAAACTACCCCCACCACTCACTCGAGTCACGTGAGTTTCCTCTTTGCACAAACTTTGTATTCTTAGATTTCAATGGGACCTGTTACCTGATTTCGATTTTTGATATTTTTTAGGACCATCTGTCAGCGACTATATCGACTACTGTCGATTCCCAACTCCAATCATCAGTCCCTATTCCTGAGGTACAACTCTCGACTTTTTATATGTATGTTTATTTGGCTTATGCACTTCCTTTTTGACATTTGTTTTCGATTTCCAGCAACCTGAGGCTATACAGGCTCTTCCTCCTTCCTCAGCACTCATCGCTCTACCTCCCCCTGGTATTTATACTTTTCGTTCATTGTCATTTTTTCATTTCACTCTATTATGGACCTTTCGATTTACATTTTTGATTTCTTTCTTTTCAGTAAATATCCCAATAGTTCATGTCCAGGACTCTCCTTCCCCGATTTTCGCAGAGCAAGTGGACTCCCCTCCTTTTGCTTTGCCCGAATTTGAGTTGCTCTCGGCTACGTTGCCTATGCTGACCGAGCCTACTTCAAGCGACGTGCCCGAGTATCGAGCTGCCATCGAGGAAGATCCTTTCTCGATCCTCGATATTTTGGTATCGAGCGGCGCCACCCCTTCAAGCCATTCCTCTCAACCGCCTTCTTCCTCGACTGAAGGAGTATACCAACTGAAGCATCGTTTCCGGACCTTCTTTTATTCCTCGCCTCTGGAGGTTTTGGTAGAGTCCTTTGAAAAGAAACGACTTTTCAAAGAGATTTTGGCTTCCATCGAGACTTTCCCTGAAGAAGCTCTTCCAGAAGGCTTCGACGTAGAGGTCGCGGCAGCCACTGATCTATTCAACCAGGCCTACGCTGCGAGAAAGAAGAAGCGATCGGTAACGACTAAGTTGTCCGACGTCTCTTCTTTCCGGATCGAGAAGTCGAATTTATCGAAGACCCGGAAGCTCGATCGAGAGGAGACGCCGAAAGAGATGGCTTCGGTTGATAGAGAAATCGGAGAGTTGGAGAAGAGGCTACTACAACCGAAGTCGCGAAGGGGTTCCCGACGTCAAAGCTGGACAAGATCAACTCTTCTGCGAAGGAAGTGGCGTTGTCTCTCGGGCAAAGTATGGAGCATAAACATAAGCTGACCATTGAAGAGGCTTCGCTTTCATCGTCCTGGACACAACTATGGATAGATTTTGAGGAGTTAAAAACTCGATATATTTCTTTGTAAATATTACCGTATTTCTCTTAATGTTGAATGTTTACTTCTTTTATTCGAGACTCATATTTTTTCAAGTACTTACCATTTATCGATAACACTTTATCTTTGTTATACCAATCGATGATCGAATAAGCATTACTCGATAATACTTTAATAACTTCGAAAGGTCCTTCCCAATTCGGCGACCATTTCCCATAACTTTTACATTTCTTATCCATGGGTAAAATTGTTTTCCATACTAAGTCACCTTCGTTAAACGTTTTCTTTCGAACTCTTTTATTGTAAACTCGAGCAATTTGATTCTTTTGTAAAATCATACTATTCAACGCTTGTAACCTTGTTTCATCGAGTTCGTTTAATTCATCATACATCATGTTCCAATAATCACAACTGGGTAAATCATTCTGCCTCTGTATTCAATTCGACTCAATATTTATCTCGATGGGCAAGACTGCATCGTGTCCATACACCAGCTTGTATGGAGTATTTTGTAAAGAGTCTTTTGGTGAATTCCGATAAGCCCATAAAATTTGCAACAACATTTCGTGCCATGTTTTGGGTTTATTACCAACATGTTTTTTAATTAACCCAATAATTACCTTATTAATTGCTTCGACCTGCCCATTAGCCTGAGCATAATATGGGGTTGATGTTAATAATTGAATGTTTCTCGATTCGGCATATCTAATTATCTTTCTACCAGTAAACACTGTCCCTCTATCTGTAGTGATAGACTGTGAGATCCCAAATCGAAAAACGATGTATTCTTCAATGAAATCAATTACATCCTGCTGCTCAACATCCTTTAATGGTATTGCTTCTACCCACTTTGAAAAATAATCGACAACAACAATTATATACCTATGCCCTTTCGATGATTGTGGGAAGATTTGTCTGATTAAATTTATAGCCCACCCTCTGAAAGGCCAAGGTTTGATAATCGAGTGTAATTCGCTAGCAGGAACCTGTTGTATAGGACTGAATTTATGACATTCTTCACAGGATTTAGCATACTCGATACAATCTTTTAGAATCGAAGGCCAATAATAACCTTATCGAATTAATGTCCATTTCATTTTCTGACCTATCATGTGGGCGCCACATATTCCGTTATGTACTTCAGCCATTGCTAAGTAGGCATCATCATTCCCTAAGCATCTAAGTAATACTCCGTCAATTCCTCTCTTATATAACTCATCATTTAACAACACATATTTTACCGCTCGATACTTGATTTTCTTGTCAGTTTTCCCATTGGGGTTTTGCAAGTATTCTATGATCGATTTTCTCCAATCTTGGTCATCTAAGTCACTAATTTGTAAAATCTCATTTTCCTGAGGTAATTTCTCTTTAATTTGAATCATTTCCTGTAAATTTTCCGGAGATATTGTATATTTAGATGCTATTTGCGCTAAGTCATTGGCTTCTTTGTTGAATTCTCGAGGAATATACTCGAATGTTATATCATCGAACATTCTACTTAAGGTCATCACTCTTTCCAGATATTTGATCAAATTAGTATTGATACATTTATACTCTCTTCGCACTTGTTTAATCACTAACTGTGAATCACCTCTTATAATCGCATGTCGAGCTTTTAACTTAATTAAAGTTTCGAGACCCGCTATCAAAGCTTCATACTCGGTTTCATTATTCGAACAAATGGGTTGAACTTCAAATGATAATTTAGTCGGAATATTATTTGGAGAAATAATAAGAACTCCTACTCCAGATTTATTCGATGTACTTGAACCATCGAAATACATTATCCATTTACTTATTTCAACAAACAAGTTCTCAGTAGAACTAACTGTATGCTCAGCCATGAAATCGGCGATTACTTGACCTTTTATCGATTTTAAAGATTCGAAGAATAATGAGAATTCAGTCAAAGCTAACACCCATTTTCCTATTCTATTGTGCATAATCGGTTTCGACAAAAGAAACTTCAAAATATTATTTCTGGAATAAACCATTACATCATGAGGCTTCATTACATACTTGAGTTTTGTGCAAGAGAAATATAAGCATAATCCTAATTTTTCGATATCACTGTATCGAGTTTCAGCATCGTTCAAGATTCTACTTAGATAATACACAGCACATTCCACACCATTCTCATCTTCTTGTGCTAATAGACTCGCTATTGTTCGATCTGATGCTGATACATATAGCTTCAATAACTTGTTTCTTTTTACCGGAATCATAATCGAAGGATTTGTCAGCATCACTTTAATTTGCTCGAAGGCTTCTTGATGTTCCTCCTTCCACTTAAATTCTGCTTCTTTTTTCAACTTTAACAAAGACGAAAAAACATAAGTCTTACCAGCCAAGTTCGAAATAAATCGTCTCAAATAATTTATTTTTCCCAAAAAAGACTGTAACTGTTTCTTAGTTTTTGGAGCAGAAGTACCTATTATAGCTTTTGCTTTATTTTTATCAATCTCAATACCTTTTCCATGCACTATAAAGCCTAAAAATTCACCAGCAGATACCCCAAAGACACATTTCAAAGGATTCATTTTTAATCCATATTTTCTCATTCTCTCGAAAGATTTCCTCAAATTGCTTAAGTGTTGATGTTTTTTTTTCGATACAACCACAATATCATCTATATAAATTTGCATAAAATCATTGATCAAATCATGAAAAATTAGGTTCATTGCTCTCTGATATGTTGCACCAGCATTTTTTAATCCAAATGGCATTACTATCCATTCATACGTACCTAATGCCCCTGGGCATCGAAAAGCTGTTTTGGCTATATCATTCTCAGACACAAATATTTGATTATATCCTGAATAACCATCTAAAAGACTTAACATTTCATTACCAGCTACTGCATCTATTAACATATCAGCTATCGGCATCGAATATTCATCTTTAGGAGTAGCTAAGTTCAAATCTCGATAATCGATACACACTCTCATTTTACCATTCTTTTTAATAACAGGTACAATATTAGAAATCCAATCGACATACCTGGCAGTCCTGATGAATTTTGCTTTTAGAAGTCTTTCGATCTCTTCCTTGATCTTACCCATCACCTCAGGTGCAAATCTTCTTGGTGCTTGTTTTACTGGTTTTCTACCTTCTATGATAGGTAGTCTATGCTCGACCAGACTTCGATCCAATCCAGGCATTTCTTCATATTCCCAAGCAAAGCAGTCCTTATATTCTTTTAACAGAGAAATCATGTCTTCCTTTATTTCTTTCTTGAGATATTTACTGATATACGTAGGCTTCTGGTCCTCGATACTCCCCAAGTTGATTTCTTCTAATGGGTCCTGTGCCTCGACTTTTTTGTGATTTAATGTAACGGATTTTTCAAAACCTAACGGAGAATTATCGTAAATACAATCAAGCATAACTTGATTGCTTTTATTTGCAACTAAAGTCGAATGAATCGATTTATTTAGTCCGACCTTACTACTACTACTACTTTCTTGGCTCTTCTTTTCATCTTCGTATTGTCTTAATCGAGCCAAGAATCCTTCGTAATCTCTATTCATCTTCCTCGGCCACTTTGAGGTTGGCCCCCTCTTTGATCATAACAAATCCTTTCTTCTCATTCATCTCTAAGAATCGCTCCTCATGTAATTTTGAATTGAAATCTTCGACAGTTTCGAAGGTGAATGGTTGAGCAAGCGCCAGGTTCTGCAGCGCCCGACCAGCCTGAGATACGAATGTTACAAATTCATGTTGGTCTCCTGGGATTACTTCGAGATGTCCGTCTCGATTCCACATAAATAATTTCTGATGAGCCGTCGAAGGCACGACTCCTACCCCATGAATCCATTCTCTGCCAAGTAATGCATTAAAGTTGGCATGTGATTGGACCACCACGAACACAGTAGGCCTCGCGTAAGTGCCTACTTTCACATCCAAGGCAATCATGCCTTCTGAACTTGATGTTTTTCCGCTGAAATCGGAAATCATAATATTATGCTTGACTAAGTCTTTCAGTTCAATGCCAAATTTCTTTAGCATATTAATTGGCAGTATGTTTACTGCTGCTCCACCATCGACAAGGACCCTATTCACCATCTGCCCTTGAATCTCGATATTCAGTAATAAGGGCTTCAGGTGGAATCTCATTTCCTCGGATGGAGGATCAATAAAAGCAGCATCTCTATGAGGTACTTCACATGATGTTTGTGTAACCCATGTTACCTTTGGCTTTATGTTTTCTGAGTAGAAGTCATATTCTCGATCGACATCACTCTGTTCTTGGTACTCTTGATATTCACTAACATATTCCGCGGGTAGAATTGATATTACCCCGATTTGATGTTCATCCCAAGTACCCTCGTTCTTATCATCGAAAAATTCTCTTGTATATTGACTCTCCATCGGCACAATATTCTCTTCAAAGTTTCTATAATTATTCCAATAAGGGATCCTTCCTCCTCTTCTCCAGGGCCTTCCTCGAAATCTCCTTTGGAATGTTGGAAATCCAATGTTCGATCCTTCGTCGTATGACAATCTCTCGAAGACATCATTGCTCTGAAGTCTGTCTCTTCCTCCTCGAGAAGGATACATCTCTCTTCTGACCCATTGCCTTTGATTTCCGCTAACACCAGAACCAACGGATTTCTGTTGACTTTCTTCGATCGTTGGTCGGGCCGTTTGATCCACTTTATCATTTTTCCTTTTATTCTGACTCTCGATCTTCTTTATCTGTTCTAATCTGAAAGCTTTGGCAGCCGATTTATCGAATACCGCACTGCATCGTGGGCATAACGACACATCTTCATCTTTTTCTTTCTTTCTATTCAAAAACTCTATGAGGGAATCTCCTGACCGAGGGTAGATCTCCTTTTTGAACTCTTTCTCGAATTCACTCAGATCGAATTCCATATCTTCTTCAGATACGTCCATTCTAACATGTTTAGGATCAATGTCTTCAGTAACATCGACCATGCCTACAAAGGTAGAATTCGTCATTCAGACATCCTCAGTCATGCCCGTGTGGGATTCAATGTATCCCACTTGCACTTCGAATGGACTCGTGTCCACTTTCATCGACATCTCTTCAAATTTCAGTCTTCCTTGGTCAATCGCATCTTGGATCATATTCCTGAAATGTATACAATTATTAGTCCAATGTCCAAAAACATTATGAAATTTACAATATTTTCGACCATTCCTTTGTTCTGCCGTAGGCAGTTTATGATCTTCACTCAATTTAATTTGTTTGTCTTTTAATAAAATATCGAAGATTTTATCAGTCTTTGTCACATCGAAAGTATATGTTCGATTTGCTATCTTATCTTTTACTTCATTCTTTTGTAGCAATTTACAGATATATGGAGCTCCTACTTTGAGCTCTGCTATATTTACTTTCTCATTGACAGTCTTTTCCACATCATTCTCTGTCGTGGGATCTGTTTCATACTGTTAATAGGAAATCGAGAAAAGCGATCGAAAAATGAAGGAAAGAAAAATCGAGAAACATATGATTGATCGGTGAAGCGAAAAGGTGGATGAGAAACCATTCGATGTCCAATTAGAGGGGCATGGCACATATTGAAAGTTAGAATCGGAATCGGAGAAATAATAGTAAAAAGTTTATTGTGGAACAAACCAAAAAATTAGAAGTATATGATGCTAAGGTTAAAAGGAATCAAAAGTAATCCAAAGTTCTCGATAAAATCGAAGTCTAAATCGAAAGAAAAGTTAACCCGCATAAATATCAAAATCGTGGCCAGATCTTAAAGAGAAGGAGTTAAACATGCACATAAGAAACAGTTTCTAAATCGTGGCAGAGGTTGAAGATCATGAGAACGTGGGTACAGTTTTAACACCACAGAAGAAGAAACTGCAACGCGCACGAAGAACGTGGTAGCAGTTTTATTAACTGCTCCTAGAAGGCTTGAATACTGCCCTATAAATAGAGCAGAGGAGGATGGAATGGAGAACAGAAAATTGGCAGAGAACAGAATCAGTAGTGAGAAGTCTACCGGAAAATGACGAATACCATGAAGCTTCTGGCAATTTGGATTTTCATGCTCATCGAGTACCTTTACCGCTTTCTTTACTTTCCTTGGTAATTTGTTTTGATGCACCTTATATTCGGCAATTTTATGTTTTGTACTTTCGATTCTCTGTCATTTCAATTCAAACAAAGTTAAGTTTCCGCGTTTAAGTTTCCTTGTCCTTTAACATTAATGCAATTTCGATTTCCAGTATATTTCCTGCTATCTTGATTCCTTGCTATTTACATTTCTGTTCTTTCGATTTCTTGTCATTTACATTCAACGTACTGTTAAGGTTTCTGCATTTTACGGGTTTTCAGCAATTTAATATTCTGTATTGTTTTTTTGACATTTCATTGCTTTCTGCATCTTAAATATAAAACACCAAAAAATAGCATTTTCGATACTTGGTAAGATTCGATCCTCGTATGCATTTCGATTGAAGATTAATTTGCTAGCCTAAGTAAAAAGAACTTACGTGATAGAATTTTGGTTAGTATCAAAGTATTTCTAGAGTCGAAATCGATCGAAATTCCACAAGTAAACATATATATATATATATATATATATATATATATATATATATATATATAAACTATTTGACCTTCACTTTTAAATCAGACTTATCTGTACCGTAACATTTTATTTTATAAATATCACCTAATTTTTAAAATAATCACATATCATTAAATATTTGTCATCCATCTACGTTACTTTTTATTATATACATTCCACGTTATTTGATTCTTTTACGCATATGATTGTTCCGCTTCCCACTGTATTAGCATATAAAACATAAAGATTTACACTGATTCTCTTCGTTTGGTTTCAGATAGAAGGGTGTTCGATTTTACATAAAATAATTTGGTTTATTTTAATTTAATATTATCAATATTTACAGTCTAATTTAGATCAATTTTATAATTTTTATCGACATTATTAAATAATTTTTTTAATATTGTTAAAAATTTATTTTGAAAAATTCTAAAATAGAGAAACATATTATAAAAATTATATAATTATAATTTCTCTTAAATGTTAATAAATTATACAATATAATTAAAAATTATAATAAAATATTTCCATTGTATTTGTAATAAATATAAATATATTTTTATAAAATACAATCCAAATCAAATCATATTTTTTTGAAAAATAGAAAATTAATTAAATAAATTTTAATTTTAATTTTTTTTCGATATTATCAATCTATAGTTTTTTTTTCGTTTAGCAATTCAAATTTAAACGACCCGAATTCCAAAGGATCCAAGGCTAGATATTAAAAAAATGCAATAATATTTCATATAAAACGAAATATAGAAACTTAATATAATATATTATATATAATTTTTTATTGATATTTATTTTTATTATTTTTTACATTGTTTCAAAATTATATTAAACTAATAAATAAAATTGATAATGATATACAAATTTATCTTATTTTTTAATGTAAATATTTTCACTTTACATTTATTTTAATTATACTTTTTAATTTGTTAGGAATTGTCAGTTTAATGTTTTTTAAAATTTATAAAATATATATTTTCTATTTTTATTATGATATTAACAATTTTATCAATAGTTATACTACAATATACAAAAAAAAATTCAACTTTTCTCACAATGTTTTACTAATGTTGATTTTATCCTTTTTATTTATCTATTTTATTATATTTATAAAATAAAATTTAACTTTTTTGTAAAAAAATTTAAAATTAATTTATAAATTTAAAGAATTTTAAAAATAAAATAAAACGAAACGAACTTTTTTTTTCATCATCACATACATAAAATATTAAATAAAGTATTAGTGAAACTGATGTGATGGATTCAGAATTCATACCTAATTATATAATTATCGTTTATTTATTTGATTATAAAATGAATATTTTAGCTATATTATTACATATATTTAAATTTATAATTTAGAATACTGTCTAAAAATATTTTAAAATATCCGTATCTAATCATTTAAAGATAATAATAATAATAATAATAATAATAATAATAATAATAATAATAATAATAATAATAATAATAATAGGAAATTCTAAGTTAATTAAAATTGATATGAATGAGGTAAATATATATGTTCAAGTCATATCAATATTTTTATATAAAAAAAATCTTTATTATATTTTCATTACAAAAATTCTAATAATGATAAATAATAAATAGTTTTATGATATATACTTATATTACACGTATTATTTTAATATTTATTTTATTAATTTAAAATATTAGAATTTATATATTACATTAATTTAAATTATTATACAGATTAATATACAGATATGATGTTTACACAACAATGTGAAATTTTTACTTTATTTTAAATTTGATAAAAAAAAATTCACGGTGAAAAAATGAATGTATAATATATAATATAAAAATAAATAATAATAGTAAGCAATAAGTATAATACTGTTAATAGGAAATCGATAAAGGGATCGAGAAACAAATGGGAGCAAATCGAGAACCCTTTTTGATTGAGTTAAAGACTGATAAATCGAAAGATAGCTGGGAAATGCGTTCGACGACCATGTGACAATATAAGCGAGAATTTGAATCGAGAATCGAATGATGAATGTTTAATATCCGTTAGTGAATGAAATCGAGAAATCAGAATTATGTAATGTTAAGAGAAATCAAAGGCAAGTCAAACGTTCTCGAGATTCCGAAATCAACATCGGAGAAAGGTTAACCCATGTATCGAAATCCCGGCTAAGTTATAAAGAAAGAAACAATTGACGTGTACATCAAACATGGCAAGCGATGACAAAGTTCCAAGGTCAAAGAAGCAGTTACCGCATGTATGGGAACGTGAAGACAGTTTTAAACCATGGCAGAGGTCGAAGATCATGGGAACGTGGGTGCAGTTTTGACACCGAAGAAGAAACTGCAACATGCACGTAGGACGTGGTAGCAGTTTTCATTTACTGCTCCTAAGAAGTTACTTGCTTAAAAGATGCTCTATAAATAGGGCGAAGGATGAAAGGAAAAGGGGAGCGTGGAAAATTGGCAGAGAGAACCGGAATATTAGTGAAAAGTCTACCAGAGAACGACGAACATCATGAAGTTCTTGGCGATATGGATTTCCATGTTCATTGATTTCCTTTACCGTTTTCTTTATTTTCCCTGGTAATTTACTTTGATGCATTTTATATTTAGCAACTTTAAGTTTCTGTGTTTTCGATTCTCGGTCAATTTCAGTTTAATGGAAATTAAGTTTTCTGCATTTAAATTTCCTGTCCTTTAACTTCGATGCAAATTCGATTTCCAGTTATTTACTTTTTCTGCGTATTTCGATTTCTTATCATTTACATTTCTGTAATTTTGATTTCTTGTCATTTAAGTTTCTGTACTTTTGATTTCATGTCATTTATCTTAATGAAATTTAAGTTTCTGTACTTTCGATTCATGTCGTTTACACTTAATGCAAGTTTAAGGTTTCTGTACTTTACATTTCTTCGCAATTTAATATTCGGTGCTGCTTTCTTGATTTGATATTTTACTGCCTTTTTCTCTTTGAGTACTATAAATACAAAATACCAAAAATAGTGTTTTTGATAAGTCATGACACGTTAGTAGGATTTTCTCGATATTGTGATATTTTCGATTCTCATATACATTTCGATTGAAAAACATTTGCTAGCCTAAGTAAAAAAGAACTTGCGTGGTTGAGTTTTGGTTAGTACAAAATCCCTTAAGAATCGGAATCGATCGAAATTCCACCAGAAACAAATACGTTCAGCTTATTATTTTTTATTTTGATGGAGAAATAAGATAGATATGATATATTGTTGTCTTAGTTTATTATAAATATAGAGAGAAAATTTGTAATACGTGACTCTATTTTGATCTATTTCGTCAAGTTTATCAATTTATCGGATCAAGTTTATCAATTTATCGGATCAAGTTTACGGTAGAACGAGTTAGTCCATAACCTATTAATTTATTAATGATGTATTTATTTTATTAATAATTTATCTAATAATATGAATATTAATTGTTCTTATCCTAATAACTTAAAAAAGTAGATATAAAAATTATTTGAAAGAAATTTTTTTATCAAATGAATATAATATAATTTTAATTTTAAATGTTTAAACTTTTTATTATAAAAAATAAAAATTGAATAAATTTTAATTGTTAATTACTTAATTATAAATTTTACTTTATTAACTTGAAATAAATAAATAAATAAATATATATATATATATATATATTGAATTATTGAAAAATAAATAATGATTTTATTATTAAATTTATTAAAAAAATTAATTTAAAAAGATAAAAAAAATAAAAAAAATATATATAACAAGTCAGTCTAAGAGGCGAATCAAAGTCTTCATCTATCATAATTACAAAGGATTAATTTATATCACTTTATTTTTTATAATTTAAAGATTGAATTGATCAATTGATTAAGTCGTTTTGTCATTTTTAATATAAATAAATAATGTTAATAATTTTATCCTTTATTATAAAATTAATTAAAAATAAATATATAATTAATGTTATAAATATGAGCACCAAAAAACTATATTATAAGAAGTGGAGTTAATTTAACTTGGACACAGTGTTAGTTGAGTTGGTTCTCCAGAGTGCATATAGTAATTCTAGAAACAGCAGTGCATATTTGACCCAAGATAAAGAAATATTAATTAAAAAGTACTCTTTTTTCTTTGTTGTTGACTTTATGGAGCAGAAAACAAATTGAAGCAGGGGCATTCTTACCTGGTGACTGGTTTTGGGGATTGAAGAGAAAAGTAAAAACAAAAAACATCATATTCATGATGGTTAAGGTTAGAAATCCATCACTCCATATTCAAACTTGCAATTTGCATTTCACTCCACCTACAAAACGACACCATATCTTACTTTTTTTCACAGAGATTTTATTAGAGAAATTATGTATCAATAATTTCGTGGTACATTATTGGGGAGACGATGGATAGAAAGTTGGAAGGAATTTAAAGAGTTGTGATTATTGGGATGAGGAATATGGAGGGTGCAGTGGGCATGTCATGCCGCCAGAGCATTGCACAGTGTGCGTTTTGTCCGTATGTGTTACACTGGAATATTAATGGATGATGGGATGACCCCATGGCATCGTCATAACAAAGCCCAAAGCTCATAATAAAATCCTCTCATTGTCATCATGTCGTTAAGTTAAAGCATGGTGATAATAAGCAAAGTGGGTCACCCCCAACTGTTATTTGTTGTATGTTCAACAGGGATGGCAGCCCGCCAGTGCCGCGGTAGAGGGTTGGAGTTTTCAGTTAACTATTCCGTTTTGATTTGTCACGTGAGTCAACGTTTAATTAATAAAAAAATAATTTTTTATTATAATAAAATTAATTATAAAAATAATATATAAAATTAAAATTTTCAAAAAGAGAATTAAAAAAATTTTACTCTCACGAAAAATATTCTTTCTATTAAAATATAACATTTTCTCTCGTATTCTCCTTGTTCATCATAAACACTTGATTATTTTTATCTTTATGACTTGAATTAAAGATATAAGAATTACTCAACCAATAATAATATGAAGTTTTATCAAATAAAAAAGATATAGATATTTGAAATTTTCAATATAAAAAATATAAATTTTATAAATTTTAACATTATATATATATATATATTTGCTATTATTTATTGTTATGTAAATTTAATTATTGTTCTAAATTATAATTTCTTAAAATAATGTATTGATTTATATTATTAAATTGAAATAATATATATATATATATATATATATATATATTGAATTATTGACAAACAAATAATAATTTTATTAATAAATTTATTAAAAAAATTATTTTAAAAAATAATTTTTTTTTTAATTATGGTGAACCAGCCCGCTAATTCGTTTATTGACGTAGCGGACCAAAGTCTAAAGTCCGTTGTAACTATAAGGAGTCAACCGGTGAACAAACTGACTTACCCTTTTGCCATCCCTCATGTTCAAGTGCTCTCTGTCTCCTCTCAACTCATCACTAGGTACACATGCTATCTTTTTAATGATGTTTCTTTTTGGTAGTATACACAGTTCATTAATCAGGTTCCGACGAATGAACTTGAGATTAACTGTTAAGTTTGAACATTGTGATGAAATAATATTATATCTAAAATATTATTTATTTTAGAATTACACTTATAATAAAATAATACGATAACATATTTAGAATTTAGTATATATTATTGGTTTTAAATTACGATTGGATAACATTAAATCTTACTTCTTAATTTTTACCAATAATATTTTAATTTATACTTATAAGTTTCATAATTAATATAATTTTTTCTCTTAATCTATCAAAACATCTTTTAAAAATAAAAATATCACGGATTAAGATTAAAAAAAAAACAATATCAACGACATTTTTATTTACAAACAGAAACCTTAACTCTTACCTAATTTATATATATCATTTGTCTTAGAACCTAAGATCCTAATCCTATTATTTATTTAAAGATTTAGTTTATTAAATAAATAATATTTAATAATGGTTTCTTGGATTATTTTAACCCATCATTTATTGTAAATGTTTTTTATGTTAATTAATTAACCAATATAAAAAACATTTAAAAATTATCTTTTGCATTTTTAGTTCATTTAATTGGGTATTTTTTTAATTATCTTTTCCACAATGTTTTTTTTTCACAAAAATTATTTTTATCATTATGTATTTTTCATCACATTAATTTGTTTTTATCAAGATAAATATCTCTATATTATTGTGGAATCGATAAACAAAATACTTATTGTAAAGTAATTATTTAAGCTTATTTTCATGAATTATCGTGATTTCAAGAGTCTTTTACCTACAAATAAAAGGGGTTCCCCAGATTAAATAATAATCAATGATGAATTTCTTCGTTGAAATGTCTTAATATATTTGGATTTATAGTGAATCTAAAAAAATTGTTTTAAAAAAATAGTAACATTTAAATTGAGATGATAAGTATTAAAATTTTTTATATAATGCTTACAAGTTAGAAAGTTTATTATTTTACCATGCCTAAATTGATGTCAATTATAAATCTAACATAAGTATTTCATTCCAAAGTTCATTTCATATTTATTTTTAAAAGTTAACAAATTAATTCTTAATTTTATATATATATATATATATATATATATATATATATATATATAATCATTTTATCAATTTTATAATAATAATAAGAAGAAGAAGAAGATATTTCTAAATATTAAATTTATATATGAAAAAAATTTTAAATTATATATTTTTAAAGTTAAAGAATAAATTTAAAAATATAAGGATTTTTTGAAAAATCATATGGAACAATAAATAATTTTTTCCCATTTTAGTAATGTCTGAATTATTTAAGTATTATGACCTGGATTAAATTCTTATAGCTTACATATTTATGTTTAGGTAATATTAGATTTTCGATTCTTCTGTTTTTTGAAAAAAATACAAATAAAACACATAATATTATATTCTCACTTTTCTGTTTATTGGAGACGGGAAAGTGTCATAAGATTATGATTTTTGAAATTTTTTTAAGACAAAAAGAAAGGAAGGAGTTTAAATGTAATATTGTTTAACTAGAGGATATTCAATGTTCTGTTTTCTAAATTTTATCTATTGAAATAATTTACTTATGAGATATTTATATTTTAATGTAACAAATAATTACATATATGAAGGATACACATACATTAAGATATGTTTGGTTCAGAAATCGCTTCAAAGAAGAAAAAAAAAGAAAAAGAAAAAGAAAAGCCAAAGTAAATTATGAAATATAGTGAATTATTCCCATTGAAAACTAAATATAAAAAATAAAAACGATTTAACATTTTTTATGTAAAATATTTTTCTTTCTTGTTTCCTGTGAAATTGGGAAGATATGTGAGTCCCATGTTTTAAAAAGGAGTGTTGCTCTGTTAAGTGGTAAAAATTGATATAATTATATTTTTAATTGTTATGAAATTACTTAACTTATATAAATTCTAATATATTTTTCTCCTAATGTATGATGAATTCGAGAATACCTTGATACAAGAACAAATAGCATAATTGTCAATATAATTGAAGCAAAAACTGAAAGAAGGAAAAATATTTTCAACATGGAAGTCGCTCGAGCGAGATAGACTCTCGCTTGAGCGAAAGTTAGTTAAAACTCTCTAGAATTCACTCATTCAAGCGAGCACTTTTTCGCTTGAGCGAAAATACCTGAACTTTCGCTTAAGCAAAAGACGCGAGACCCAAATTCTCCTATAAAAAGTTAAGATGTGTTTTGAGAAAATGAGGAGGTTTTGGGAGAAGATGCGCGACTACTGCTAGGGTTTTGTCCAATTTTCATCAATTCTTCAATTCTTCCTTATTTGGAGCATTGTAATGACCACCATGAGTAACTAACTTCATTCTCTTGGGATTGGGTGCACTTCCTTTAAACTCTTTTGTATCTTGGTAATATTTTGATATATTAATCTATGTTTTGTTGGAAAAACAATAATAATAATAATAATAATCCTGATTTTGATTCTAACGATCAAACATAAACATAATCCCATACTGATAAACATGCTGTAAACTGAATGCGAAAGCGTACCTGAATTAATCATAATGATGATGTCTTTGTAGAGCACTCGTATTGATCTTATGGTCTTCCACCTGAAGAGCACTTGTATTTCCCTCTTGATTTTCTCTCTTGATGGGGATAGAAAGAAAGGAACAGGGAATGAAACTTACGTTCGCCTACGTGCTCCCGAAGGGGACCATGACCCTTTAGATAACCGAATTAGGTTAATTACTTAAGTTTTAGTATTTCCAATTTGGCCCCTCATCAAATTAGAAATTGCTCTATGGTCTCTACACAATTTTATTTTCATGACATATGCCTTTAGCCAAAACTTTAATTTAGTCAGATCACTTTATTATTTGGCTTAATAAATAATGGCCCTAACACATTTAAATTATGTATCATATATATACATGACCCAAATTTTTCCAACAATCTCCCACTCGGTCACAAATATATATGTCCTTACAACCTTACAAATGTGTTAGACTTTATGAGCTCAAAATTGCCATTATATTCCTTTAGCATACTCCAAAAGTCCTGTCCATTAATCATATCGGGATATAGAACCAAACCAGACTTTTCATTGCATCATCGCAACTAAAACCAACAATGATTACTCATCCTAACATAACCAAATGACATGGATTCATCATGAAATGTGTAGCATGAAAAATTACGTGAAGGTGATCTCGTACACGTCTATTTTCAAGCTGGTCCAAACTTTAACTTATCGAGATCGATATAATATCCTTAATGTACAAAGTGTAATGAATGAACGAAAAAACCGCATATCTATAGATAACCAAATATGTCCAAAAATCAATGTATACATATATGAAATTAAACATAGAACATAAAATATATAAAAGTGACTAACTCCCACTAAACCACAAATTCCTCAAACTGTAAAACACCCATGTGAGCAAAATGCTCATGAAATACCTTGGGCGGAAGTCCTTTAGTCAGAGGATCTGGTATCATGGAGTTTGTCCTTAAGTGTTCTATGAAAATCTGTCCACTTTGTACTCTTTCCTTAACAATACAACTGATTTATTGTCACAATATAACTTAAGTGGTCTTTCAATGCCTTTCACAATTTGCAGCCCTGTGACAAAATTTCTCAGCCATATTCCATGATTTGATGTCTCATAGCATGCTACAAATTCTTGACATCCTGCAAAATCTGAGTCAGAAAACCCAGCGATCTCCAACTGGTCTGACCTCCTATATGTGAGCATATAATCTTTTGTTCTCTTTAAATATCTTATGACCCTTTTTTGTTGCTTTTCAATGGTCTATTCCTAGATTGCTTAAATATCTGCCTAGAATCCCAACTATGTATGCTATGTCTAGACGCGTACATACTTGGGCATACATCAAACTCCCTACAGCTGATGCATAGAGAATCTTTTGCATTTCCTCAATTTCCAAATTCCCCTTTGGGCACTGATTGAGACTAAACTTGTCTCCCTTTAAACTTGTGATACACACAATCATCAACAATAATCATCTTGAAGCCAAATAAGTTTCATACCTTCTGGTAATGGGACAAGTTCCCAAACCTTATTGTCTTGCATGGACTTATACTTATCCTATTGCTTCAATCCACTTTTGAGAGTTAGAACCTTGTATAGCTTGACGGAAGTTAACTGGGTCATCTTCCATTATATCATTATTTTCCTCATGTTCCTGAAGAAATACCATGTAATCATCCGAAATAGCACTTCTTCTTTCTCTAGTGGATCTCTGCAAAGTTAGTAGTTCATGATGCACAGGTTCTTGAGGATCTTGAGTTTGTTCTTCATGAACAACCAAATCATCTTGAGTAAGGGGTTCATTAACAATGCCTTGTGGAGGTTCCGAACTTACTTTATCAAAAGTAACTATTTGAATCGGTTCTGAAATTGTTACCGATTCTTCCTCCAAGATGAAGTTCTTAATCTTATTCTTTCCCCCAAACTCAATATCCTCAAAGAACGTAGCAGTTCCCGTCTCAAAAATTGTCTTTAATGTGGGATCATAAAATTTATATCCCCTGGATCTTTCAGCATAACCAATAAAATAACTACTTACTGTTCAGGAGTCCAATTTGTTTTTCATTTGGCTTATAAGGCTTTGCCTCAGCTGGACAATCCCACACATGGAAATGCTTCAGACTAGGTTGTCGCCCAGTCCAAAGCTCATAAGATGTTTTGGTAGCTGCTTTAGTTGGTACTCTGTTTAGAATATAAGCTGTCATATTTAGTGTCTCTCCCCAAAGTGATTCCAGTAAGGTGGAATAACAAATCATACTCTCTACCATATCTTTAAGAGTATAACACAAGCTCAAACGTCACAATTTGATTGTGACCTGAACACTTGTGCCATAATGCACTTGAGTGAGTATTTTCAATTTTACGTTTAGTACCACATGATTCTGTATTAAGGGTTTCATTATAGGTGGACACAATATCAAGTAAATACTGATTATCATAAATCAAAAGTGAACCAGTTTCAACAATATCTGAATTAAAAGACAAACTGAACTTATTGTTTTCAAATGAACATAAATAACCTAATTTGTCCAAATAAGAAACTGAAACCAAATTCCGTCTAAATGACGGCACACCAAAAGTGTCTTTCAAATCCAAATAAAAATCAGTACTTAATAACAATTTAAAATGCCCTATAGCTTCCACCTCTACCGATTTGTCATCTCCAACATAAATCCATCTTTCAGAATCAATTGGCTTCCGGTAGTTTAGGCAACCCTTTCTTTTCACGCCAAACATGATATTTAACACATTTCTTCTTTACGTGTCCAGTCTTATTGCAAAAGAAACATTTGTTTTCTTGAGTTTGTTTCTTTTGTTCTGGACCCTTAGCACCTTCTTTTCCGAGATCCTCTTATCTCTTTCTTTTGCCCTTAGCCTTGGAGGTGCTTGCAAAATGAGCACTTTCTGTCTTGTCTTGATTTAGTCTTTCATCTTCTTGTACGCAATGTGAAATGAGCTCATTAAGAGACCATTTATCCTTTTGACAGTTGTAAGATACCTTAAATTGATTAAACATTGCAGGAAGAGAAATCAACACCAAATGAATGAGCAAGTCTTCTGAGAGTTCAAGCTATAGTGCCTTGAGTTTAAAAAACAATATTAGACATGATCATAATGTACTCCCTGATATTTCCTTTGCCTTGATATTTCATGGAGATCAAGTTTTGAATAAGAGTGCTTGTCTCCGCCTTATCGCTTTTTGCAAAGCGCTGCTCAATTTCAGCAAGAAATTCTTTGGCACTTGTGATGTTTTCAGAAACAGTGCCCCTAAACACCTCCGAGATGTCGCGCTTAATGATCATTAGACTCATGCGATTTGAGCGATCCCACTTCTCATAATCTCTTTTCTATTCAAAGGTACTTGAATCCGTAGGAGTAGGGGGTTGCTCGGTTCTTAACGCAAGATCCATATCCATGCAACCAAGAACAATATCAATGTTCTCTTTCCAGATCCTTAAAATTTGTTCCATTGAGGACCGGAACGGAATTTAAATTGGCAGTATACGAAGCAATTGTAGCTGAATTTAGAACACGAGAAATAAACTAATTATGCTCACATTATATAAAAAATAAATAATATATATTCAAATAGTGGTTTAACCCATCTCAAGACACCCAATGCACCATCAATATCAAGTCTTTGGACAGTAATATTAACTGCTAGATGTATCTTGTTGTAATAATCAAACATTGACAATAAAGCACGTCCAACAACAAACCAGTCTTTGGATTGATTTATCATCGACAAAGCAAATCTTTATAATTATCACATGTTTATCATTACAAATGTGTATGCAATTCGGCCAAATATTAATCTTCCTTTGGGCCGACTAATACTCGCATGAATATACACAAACACTAACATTCAATATTTTTCATGAACTCGCCAAATTCAAGAGAAGTTACTTTGGTGACTTCTTGACTCAATTTGCTCACAAAAAATATTAAAATACCAAAAATTGAATATTTTATTTATATAACAAAACCAAATATTTAATATTTGCAAACTAATTCAAAAGAGAATTACCTCATTAGAATTCTACTAAGGATGAACACCTCCCTAAAATCTCATTAGGGATGAACACCTCATTTGAATAAATCAAAGGATGAAAAAAGGCCTCATTTTCCACCAATACATAAAGGATGAACATCTCCCTAAAATCACACTAGGGATGAAACAGAGATAGTTCTGAGTCTCTTTAGCATACTGTTCTAAACCCTAAAAGGGAATTAAACAGTAATCACTCTAACCCTAATTTAACATCAAATTTTCCTTAAATTCCTAAGGGATAAAGGCAATAAAATAATAACAGCCACACATGTGGAAACATTCATCATTTACCTAAGATTCTCTGTGTTGGGAACTCCACAAACACCACCCCCAATTCCAAACTCATAAAATTAAATAAAAACAAAAGATTCAAAAAAGAACAGAGAACCCAATACAAGAAAAATTGAAATATGAAACACTGTTTCTTTCTCAGTAAAACTTGAAACTTAAACTGAAACAAAAGGGAAAAACGAAGAAGAAGAAGAATCCATAGCTTCCTCCACGGCTCCATCGAGCAAGTAGAATCAGATTGAGGATGTTACCCCCAAATTTAAATTTTAGGGTTCACAAAAATTAGAGATTATCCTCCACTTAGGGTTCATAAAATTGGGTAATCTGAATTGTTTAAAACAAAATTAATCCTAATTTTCATAATTAGGATTCTATAAATTAAACAGACATGAATCAAATATGGGCGGCTCTGATACCAATTGTTGGAAAAACAATAATAATAATAATAATAATAATCCTGATTTTGATTCTAACGATCAAACATAAACATAATCCCATACTGATAAACATGCTGTAAACTGAATGCGAAAGCGTACCTGAATTAATCATAATGATGATGTCTTTGTAGAGCACTGTATTGATCTTATGGTCTTCCACCTGAAGAGCACCTGTATTTCCCTCTTGATTTTCTCTCTTGATGGGGATAGAAAGAAAGGAACAGGAATGAAACTTACGTTCTGTCTACGTGCTCCCAGAAGGGGACCATGACCCTTTAGATAACCAGAATTAGGTTAATTACTTAAGTTTTAGTATTTCCAATTTGGCCCCTCATCAAATTAGAAATTGCTCTATGGTCTCTACACAATTTTATTTTCATGACATATGCCTTTAGCCAAAACTTTAATTTAGTCAGATCACTTTATTATTTGGCTTAATAAATAATGGCCCTAACACATTTAAATTATGTATCATATATATACATGACCCAAATTTTTCCAACATGTTTTTCATGTTGTTATTCTTATCCTTTATGGTCTTGAATGGTTATTCTTGATGTTTGGGATATGATTGAAAAATATATCTTAAACCCTAAATCACGATAAAAATATTTGTTATGTTAATTTCCAGAATTGAAATGAATGTATCAATTGCTTAGCATCCTAAACCTAATACTGGAAAATCTCTTAATTGTGTGCGAAATTAACATTTATTAGGTTTTCTTATGAATTTCATGTGTGAGGAATCAACATGGATGATTTGAGTAGGTGACATCAACATTGTTAGGTTAATTGATGATCTTAATTGGACATAGCCATTGCAAAAGAGGGAAAAGAAAAGAAGTCAATCCTAAGTGCCTTTAATTGATCTTTTCTAAACAATTTACAGTTCTTTGTCATTTAATTCAACTCTTTATGCAAAACCCATTTTGTTTTAATCTACTTAGTAAACATATAATTGAGAAATTCCATTGAAATCGTTCCTCGTGGGATCGACTTTTATTTAATCGAAATACTATACTACGATTGATAATTTTGGTACGCTTGCCAATAATTTAACAAGTATTTCTGGCGTCGTTGTCAGGGAACGACGTTCCTTGAGAATTATTTGTTTAGCTTATTAAGTATTTTTTTTCTGTTTTTGTTTTATTTTTATTTTTATTTTGCTTAATTATTGTTCTGTGCTAATCTTTGCTTGAGTTACTATTTGATTTATGCGTTTAAGAGGACATGTATCTTCAGAGCAGTTAGAATTTAATCCGGAGATTGAAAAAACCGCTCGGAGGAACCGTGGTAGAAGAAGGGAAACTCAAGAACATGCAATAGGAGAATCTGTTAACCCTTCTCCTACACTCAACTTATTAGATCCAATCATAGAAGACATGGCGGAGGAAGGAGCAAATCAAAATTCAAATCCACCTAGAAGAACACTCAGAGACTATCTTATGCAGCAAGGTCCGAGACACTTCTCTAGCATTGCAATATCAGCCAACCAAACATTGGAGATGAAGCTAGATTTCTTAAGCTTGATTAGTGCTCATGAATTCATTGGAATAGATCACGAAGATCCTTACATTCACTTGTCTACTTTTTATGAGTTGATTGGTACCATGAGATTTAGAGAAGCAGATATTGAATCTACATACTTGAGATTATTTTCTTTTTCTTTGGCTAGCAGGGCAAAGGAGTGGTTGAAGGCACATCCTAATAAGAGTTTGACTAACTGGGGTAATGTAGAAGAGAAGTTCCTGAACAGATATTTTCCACCATCCTGCTACATCAAGGCAAAATTTGACATCTCTACTTTCAGATAAGGAGCAGATAAACCTTTCTGTGAAGCATGGGAAAAATTTAAATCACTGTTGAGAAGATGCCCAAATCATGGATTTGAAGACATTGCTTAGTTGAATATTTTCTATATTGGCCTGCGACCTGATACATAGATGCTATTAGATGCTGTAGCAAGAGGATCCATGCTGGATGTAGACATCGAACATGCCACAAGAGTTATTAATGCACTAGCCTCTACAGACCAACAAGCCTAACATGATAGACATCCATTTCAGAGGAAAGGAGTACTTGAACTTAGCACCTCAGATGCTCTCTTAGCCAAGAATAAACTTATAACCTAACAGATTGAAGCATTGAACTAGAAAATAGAGAAACTCCCTCAACAAATGCATGTAGTACAATCCACTCCTAACCAACAGATGAGTTGTGACTTTTGTGGACATGATCATCCAAATGGACACTGCTCTTACCAAGGTAACCTACAACAAGAAGAAGCTAATTATATGGGTGCTCAAGGTAGTAATGGTCAAGGAAGACAAGCAAATTTCTCTAATCCTAACAACTATCAGAACAATTTTTCACAAGGATGAAGAGGGAATCAGAATCAGAACTTTGGGTGGAAACAAGGTGCTGGACCATCTAATTAACAACTCCCAAACCAGCAATAGTCATATCAGCAACCTCCATATCAACATCAACAATAACATTATCCTCTAGTGCATGACAAAATGAGCAAATTGGAGGACACTTTAGAAAAATTCATGTAAGCTACTTTGTCTAGCCAGAAAAATACTGATGTTTCATTTAGAAATTTAGAGATCCAGATGTGCCAATTGGCTAAACAACTATCTGAGCAGTAAGGAGGATAGTTTTCAGCCAACACATAAACCAACCTCAGGAAGCAATGCAATTCAATAACTACAAGGAGTGGAAAAGTTGTAGGTAAGGGAATTAGTGATAATCTAACTTTTGAAGAAGAAGTTTTGAGAAAAGAAGATGAAGAAGGAGAAATTGAAGGTGGATAAGAAGAGGAGAATAATAAAGAAAGACATATCCCTAATAAGAAGAACGAAGAGGGAGAGAAAAAACAAAAGATAGAAAAAGGAGAGAGTCAAAAACCATTTGTAGAGAAGTTATCATATCCCAAGGTTCCCTCACAGATAGACAAAGAAAGACAATTCACCAGTTTATGGATATATTCAAAAGACTGCAGATCAATATACCCTTTGTGAAAGCTATGGAGAAAATGTTAACATACGCCAAATTCGTGAAAGAGCTCTTAACTAAGAAAAGAAGATTTACTGATGAAACAGTGGAGTTAGAGGCAGGGTGTAGTGCTATATTCTAGAAATCATTGCCTCAAAAGTCCAAGGACCCTAGAAGTTTCACTATACCAGTCACAATTGGTGCATTACCGGTGAAAAAAGCATTACTTGATTTAGGGGCCAGCATAAACCTCATGTCATTATCTATGCTCAAAAGAATAGGAGGCTTGGATGTTAGACCAACTAGAATGACTCTGCAACTGGCTGACAGATCAATAAAGATTCCTTATGGAGTAGCAAAAGATGTTTTAGTTAGAGTGAATAAATTCATATTTCCTATTGATTTTGTGATTATGGACATGGAGGAAAATGCGGAAGTCCCATTGATTCTGGGAAAGCCATTTATGAAGACTGCAAAAGTAATTATAGATGTTGACAAGGGCAAGTTGAAAATTAGAAGTGACGATAATGAAGTTAATTTTAATATGTTTGAAGCTGTACAACAATCGAAAGACAAGAAAGATTGCCTCAGAATAGATACTTTGGAGGAGTTACTCATCTCAACTAAAAAACAAGATTACAAGCCTGTTGCACAACCCCAAAGACATTTTAATCTGACTATGAAGGAAATTGTTCAAAAAGAGGTACTGAAACCTCCTGAAGTAGGTATGATTTACGCAATTTCTGACGGTCGCAAGGTGAATCCTGGGATGATAGTTATTTGCAATGAAAAGAATAAATTCATTCCCACAAGGACAATCAAGGGATGGAGAATGCGTATAGATCACCTTGATCACTCACCTGCATGAGCCATAAAGCAAACAAGTGTCGAGCTGAAGACGTTAAACAAGCGCTCCTGGGAGGCAACCTAGTGTTTTCCATTTGTTTTCTTTTCTTTTTGCAATTTAAATTTGTTGAACATACAAGAACTTGATGTTGAACTTACATGGACATGAAGCTTGTTGATTTTGGTGATGATTCAAGAACAAAGAACTTAGAGAGTTGAAGACTTGTTTTATTGTGTAATAACTCTGTTTTGATTAGTTTGAGTCTGTAATATTAGAGTTTAAGATAGCCAATACATAGTCTACACTTTAGAAGCTTCAAAAACTCACATTTATCAGTTTGCCTCGGGTTTAATCGATTAAATGGTCAAATAATCGATTATTACAGTGAGAAAAACCATTTTCTGTCACTGTTCACTGTAATAATCGATTAACACACCTATTAATCGATTAACAGGCCTGTTAATCGATTAACAGAGCTTTTAATCGATTAAAACAGAGAGTTTTGGGGTTCTGTTGATTTTCGCTCTGTAATAATCGATTAACACTTCATTTAATTGATTATTTCAGTCAGATTTTGATTTTCAACTTCAAATTAAACCTATTTTTGAAAACCCTAATCCCAATACTCTCTAGTTCCGAAAATCCCAATTCCC
This sequence comes from Sphenostylis stenocarpa, assembly GCA_963425845.1. Taxonomy (NCBI): domain Eukaryota; kingdom Viridiplantae; phylum Streptophyta; class Magnoliopsida; order Fabales; family Fabaceae; genus Sphenostylis; species Sphenostylis stenocarpa. The sequence goes on along the minus strand of OY731404.1, from coordinate 41,828,413 downwards.
AAACCATAATTTCACTACTTAAGGTTCTCTAAGGCTCTCAGAAAATTGAACAACCTTTTTCAAATAAAAGTTAAGTGCTGTGAGTGCCAGAGAACTGTTTGTTGGAGGAAAAATGGGCTTTTGGAACCTGGTGTGGGCTAGAAGCGATAAGAATCACTAAGTGGAGTTCTTAGTGGATTGTGTGTTGTGCCGTCTCTAGGGAAAGTTGTTCTTCATCTCTTGTAGGTTCCAAGATAGGTGTTTTCTTTACTTTATCTTTTCAATTGTTATCTGTTTGTAACAACTTTGATTATAGTGATAGCGTTAATCCTCTGTTTGAGTGATTAGCAACTGGATGTAGGGTCTTTTGATCCGAACCAGTATAAATCTCCTGTGTAAGACTCTATCTCTATTCTATTTACGTTTACACAGTATTTTAATCGGTAAAATTTGGGGAAAATTTTTAAAACCTAATTTTTGTTAAGAAACCAATTCACCCCCCCTCTTGGTTTTTGTCCGACAACGCGAACATTCCTCTGCGCGATTCTAACAAGTGGTATCAGAGCTTGCTTTAATAGTCATTCAAACTTTTCGAAAATGGCCGGACAAAATCAAACTTTTGCCGAAGGTGCGTCTATCAACAGACCCCCACTTTTTGCGGGTCAAAATTATCCTTTCTGGAAAGTAAGAATGCAAATCTTTTTAGAGTCTGTTGATAGAGGCGTTTGGGACGCTATTTTAAACGGTCCTTTTATTCCTAAAGTTTTTGAAAATGGAGTAGAAGTACCAAAACAATTTTCTAGATGGTCGGATGAAGAAAATAGGAAAGCCCAATATGATGTTAGGGCTAGAAATATAATTTCATCTGCTTTAACCCTTGCTGAGTTTTACAGAATATCCATTTGTAAGAGTGCTCAAGAGATGTGGGAAAAACTAAGAGTAACCTATGAAGGAACCGATGATAGTGACTCAAGTTTGGGGTCAAGCAATGTGGAAGTTGAAGCAAATATTTGCTTATTGGCAAATGACATCATTTCTTCTGACTTTGAGATAAGTGATTCCCACTCATCTTCAAGTGATGATGAAAATAATTATGATGAACTGCAAAATGCATATAATGAATTGTTTAGTGCCTTTAAGGACTTGAAAAATGAATATAAAGTTGTGAAAAAGAGTTTAAGTAGATCCAAAAAGGAGGTTGATTCATTAAAAACGAAAATTGCATGTTTAGAGGAAAAGGAAACCTTAGAAACGAAAATTGTATGCTTAGATGAAAATGATGATAAGAACATAGCATGTGTATCTTGTAAAGAATATGAATATGACATAGATATACTAAACCATTTGCTAGATAAAGCCGAAAAGGAGATAAGTGATTTTAAGAAGGATAAAATTGTTATAGCTCAAAATAGTGTAAACCATCAAGTTCCTTTGAAAAAGCCTAAAATTAAAAAGAGAAGAGTATGGGTTGAAAAAGGAACTAAAGCATCTATTGTTGGAAATGCATCTTATTCTAAAGCAACATCTAAAGCATGTTTTTATTGTATGAAACAAGGTCACACTTCAAATAGATGTAAAATAAAACATTTTGGTGTTCCTGAAGGAAAATACATTTGGGTTCCTATTGTTAAATAATTTGTGTGTATCTAACCCCAAGGACCCAAAAATTATGGGGACCTACGATTACTATGTTCTTGTTTTGTAGGAAACTTCCAAATCAAAGAAGTCTATGTGGTATCTTGATAGTGGATGCTCAAAGCATATGACCGGTGATAAAATGAAATTTGTGAGTTTCAAAGCTAAAGAACAAGGATATGTAACTTATGGGGACAACAACAAAGGAAAGATTCTTGGAATTGGAAATATAGGTGGTGCAAATACTTTGGAGATTAAGGATGTGCTTCTTGTTGATGGACTAAAGCATAATCTTCTTAGCATAAGTCAACTATGTGACAAAGGATTTAAGGTAATATTTGAAAGTAAATTTTGCACTATACATTTGATAGATTCCGAAAATGTAGCATTAAAAGGCATTAGGCATAATAACATATACTTGATTGATTTGGATTGTTTACATGATTCTAGTATAACATGTTTAGTTGCTAAGGAAGAGAACCCTTGGTTATGGCATAAGAGAGCAGCTCATATAAATATGCATCATTTGAACAAATTGATTTCAAAAGACTTAGTTATTGGTTTGCCTAAGTTAAAATTTGAAAAAGATAGATTGTGTGATGCATGTCAAAAAGGTAAACAAGTAGAATCATCATTTAAATCAAAGAATGTTATTTCCACTTCAAAACCCCTAGAATTATTACATTTAGATTTATTTGGACCTTCTAGGATAAAAAGCTTTGGTGGAAATTATTATGGTCTTGTGATTATTGATGATTACTCTAGATATACTTGGACATTTTTCCTAACAATGAAAAGTGAAGCTTTAAGGTCTTTAGAAAGTTTGCAAAGCAAATACAAAATGAGAAAGACTTAAGAATTAAAGTTTTAAGAAGTGACCATGGTGGTGAGTTTCAAAATGAAAAGTTTGAAAATTATTGTGAAGAAAATGGAATATTACACAACTTTTCTTCTCCTAGGACTCCCCAACAAAATGGTGTAGTTGAAAGGAAAAATAGGTCATTAGAGGAACTTGCTAGAACAATGTTAAATGAATCTAATGTTCCTAAATATTTTTGGGCTGATGCGGTTAGTACTACTTGTTATGTTTTAAATCAACTCCCTATGAATTACTAAATGGTAGAAAGCCTAATGTTTCTCATTTGAAAATATTTGGATGTAAGTGCTTTGTGTTAAATAATGGAAAGGACAACTTAGGAAAATTTGACTCAAAAGCCGATGAGGGCATTTTCTTAGGTTATTCATTAACTAGCAAGGCTTACAGGGTGTTTAATAGAAGAACCTTAAATATTGAAGAATCTATTCATGTTACTTTTGATGAGATTGTAGACCTTGAGGGAAATCCTCTTGAGTCAAATAAAGAACTTGCAAGTGATGATGAGTATATAAGAGAGGCTCTTGATGAATTGTATTTGGAAGAAAATGAGCATTCTCAAACACCTGAATTAGCAAAAGAATGACAATCACCTAGAGGACTCTCAATGGACAATATCATTGGTGATATCTCAAAAGGGGTAAGAACTAGAAATATGACTAATTTCTGCATGTCTATAGCTTTTGTGTCACAAATAGAACCTAAAAATGTTGAGGAAGCACTTAAAGATGATCAATGGTGCATAGCTATGCAAGAGGAACTTAACCAATTTGAAAGGAATCAAGTATGAGAATTAATCCCAAGAGAAGAATCACATCAAGTAATTGGAACGAAATGGGTATTTAGAAATAAACTTGATGAAGATGGAAACATAACAAAGAATAAAGCCAGACTTGTTGCCAAAGGCTACTGTTAGGAGGAAGGTATTGATTATGATGAAACTTATGCTCCTGTTGCCAGGTTAGAGGCTATACGCCTACTTCTTGCTTATGCATCTTTGATGAAATTTAAATTATATCAAATGGATGTTAAAAGTGCATTTCTGAATGGTTTTATTAAAGAAGAAGTTTATGTGGAGCAACCCCCTGGATTTGAAGATTTTAGTTATCCTAATCATATTTTTAAATTAAAGAAAACATTATATGGGTTGAAACAAGCTCCTAGGTCTTGGTATGAAAGGCTAAGTAGTTTCCTAACTTCAAATGATTTTTCTAGAGGAAAAATTGATTCTACGTTGTTTATAAAGAAAGTAAAAGAACATATCTTATTGGTCCAGATATATGTTGATGATATTATTGAAAGTGATACTAGCATAGATCTCAGTGATTTGATGAAGTCAAAGATAAAGTCAAGGGTCAACTCTGCAGCAGTCAAACAAGTCACTCAGAAGAATGGAGCTGAAGACTTAGTGTGTCTTATCAGAAAGCTTAGGTAAAACCACTTTACCTTTTCCACTGCATGAAGCTCCTTCATTCATTTTGCAAAATGCCTCAAAAATAGTTTTAAACAAATCAAACAAAAGCATTTTGACAAAGAACTTTCTTAACAATGTTTTTAACTGATATACTTTTAAAAGAAACAATTAAAATCACTTAGAATGCGTAAAGAAGTGTTTTTACAGTATTTTAATCGATACAAACTTCTTTTAATCGATTAAAACCCTTTAGAAATCATTATGACCGATTAGATTTGATATATAAGCAATCAGAACTTGTTTCAATCGATTAAAACACGTTTCAATCGATTAAAATCATTTAAAGGGTCAAAATGATCGATCAGAATACAGTTATGACCGATCAGAGTGGTTATGATCGATCAGAATTGAATTATGACCGATCAGACTTATTTCAATCGATTAAAACGTATTTCAATCGATTAAAATAACTTAGAAAATCTTTTCAATCGATTAAAACGAACTTTCAATCGATTAAAATGACTTGAAAATATATGTGCAGTTTTTTAATCGATTAAAACGACTTTATATCAGCTAAAATAACTTGGAAAGTTTTATAAGAAGGTTTTTAAGCAAATCAATCGATTAATACGCGAATCAATCGGTTGAATTACTCTTTGAAAATGTTTGTAAAATGTTTTAACTGATATAAACGTGGTCGTATCAACTAAAACATTTTCTGTTAAAGATCAAGAATGCATTAATGGGTTGAAAGGACTTTTAACAGATTGTAACGGCTATTTCAACAGATTAAAACAAACTTTCAACAGATTAATTAATGCAGCAGATTTGAAAATACTCTTTTATAAACAGAATTGCTTGGAACTTTTAACATATCAGTTTTGACACAATTCAAGCAATCAATACAAACAACTATTAGCATTTTTCAAGAAAGATACACAACTGTTTTTGTGAACTTCTTTTGAAATCTTTCTTGAGGCACTTTGCATTCCTTTGAAGAAGAAACTGACTGTGGATTGGTGTAATCCGGTTTGAGCTTTCTTTGTTTCTTCTTTTAAATTTTTATTCATTCATTTGTACTTGTTTTGTACCTGGAATTTGGGTACAAGTTTTCTGCAATTGTTGTAAAAAGTTGCCAAGAACTGGAATTTGGTTCTTGGTGGAAAGGTTAAAGCAAGAGCTGGAATTTGGTTCTTGTGTGTGGTGCCTGGAATTTGGGCCACTGGTTTCTCTCGCGAGCTGGAATTTGGTTGCGAGAGGTTTCCAAGAGCTGGAATTTGGTTCTTGGTGGAGAGTTAGAATAGGTGTAAGAGTGTGAGTCTGTAAAACATCTATTCTAGTGGAACCCAAGCTGGAATTTGGCTGGAGACTGGACGTAGCCCTGGTATTGGGTGAACCAAGTATAAAATTACCGGTGAAATCTTTCCTAACCTTTCTCTCTTTAATTTCGATTGCTTTGCGCTTATATTGTTTAATTGCTTTGTGATTCGTGAATTGATTAGTAAACTTAATTTTCGGATTAGATAATCTGTGTATTGCGAAAAACTTTCAAAAATCAATTCACCCCCCTCTTGATTTAAAACTACTTTTCTAACAATTGGCATCGGAGCGAGGTGCTTGAAAGTTAATCAAGTTACTTCGATCCATGGCATTTTCTCGAGGAGCGTGCATTGATAGACCTCCACTGTTAAGTGGAACAGATTACCTATATTGGAAAATAAGGATGAAAATCTTCATTGAATCTGTTAGTATAAATGCTTGGAATGTTATTGAACAGGAAATTGATATTGCTAACAGAATCCAAGATGATTGTATTGCCAAGAACATCATCTTATCCGCCCTTAACAAAAATGATCTTTTCAGGATTGCACATTGCCAAACAGCTGCACAAATGTGGAAGATTCTTGAAAAGACCTATGAAGAAGCACCAGAAATATGCTTGATGGTCAACTCGGAATCATCAAAAACCAGTGTAAGTTCTGAATCTATAAACTATAGCTCATTACAAGATGCTTTCTTTGAAATACATGAAGTAGCAAAGAAATTAGAAACTGAAAACAGAAAATTGAAAAGCATGAATAGGTTACTAGAAAACAAGATCATTATTCTTGAAAAGAAAATAATTGATGAAGAAAAGTTAGAATTAGAAAATAATACTGATTGCATGTGTAATGTTGAAGATTGCAAAAACTGTCCTGAGTTACAGAAACAAGTATCATACCTAGTAAAAACTTCATCTAAATTAGCACAAGGAAAGAATAATCTTGATAAGATACTTGATTCCCAAAAGTTAGTTATTGAACGTGGTGGTATAGGTTATACACTAGCCATTGGAAAGAAAACCAGAGCTTTCAAAAATTATTTTGCATATAGTAAAACAGTTTCATCTCCATTTATTAAATGTTTTTACTGTATGAAAAAGGGTCACTACTGTTAAATACTTGCAGAATTAAGAAATATGCAGTACCCAAAGGAAGAATGAAATGGGTTCCAAAGATTAATTCCTTTCAAATAACCTGATCAGGACCCAAGTAATTATAAAGGGTACCGAACAATTCTTAATTTGTTTTGCAGGAACAAGTCTGGGAATCCCTTGAAGATCAGAGCTGCGAAATCAGGTTCGAGTATTTAAACTAATTGTTTTAATTGATATATAACAATATTAATCGATTAAAATAACTTACAGAACATCTGTCCGTACCATTTTAATCGATTAAAATGTCGAAATAATCGATTGAACTGATCTCGAATTTTGGTTTAAATGTTTTAATCGATTATAATAACTGTATATCAACTAAAAACACTTAGGTATCAAAATTAATCGATTCATTTACGTTTTAATCGGTTTAAATTCCAGTGTCATTTTATTGATCACATTCTATACCAAACTAATCGATTCTTTTATAAACCAATCGATTAATTCATCATGAATCTGTTTTCAAACCTAATAGGAAAAATGAAATTAATAGATAATTAGTTGATCAATCGATTAATTAGGTTCTGAAAACAAGATTTATAACATCTAATTAAAGTTTGAGAGGCCAATTCGAATCAAAAACCCAGTTTCTTTGATAAACAAAATCTGCATAATACTTTCACCCACTGTCCTGTAAATTGTGCCTCTGTAGCGATCAGATAATCATAAATGAGTCTCGGACATGTCTGATTCAAGTTATCTGTTATGGAACTCCCAATTTCCTTTAAATGGCACATGCTGAACAAATCCTTGAATTAGAAACTAAGACTAGTGGAATAAATGTGGGAAAGTTATTGCCGATTGAATTACTGCAAACTTTACATGTGGGAAAGTTATCCATAGATGAAAAAAGTTATTTTAACATAGTCATGATTCAAGCTGTAGACGTCTACATCTCTCTTAATACTTTACATGGAATGTCTGCGTAGTAATACATTGAAAATCAAAGGAATTATCAAAGAATAGACTGTAACTTTTCTTATAGACACTAGTTACAAACAGGTCAAGTCGTTAGGACTCGAAAACATAGTTTATCAAAGATTTTTCAGTGATAGTTGCTTCGGTAATAAGTTGTTGATTACTAGGAAGTTCAATGAACAAATGTTTACATTAGATTTCTTGATATTACCTAGCAATATATTTGAAATAATCTTGAGCATGCATTAATTCAAAACTCTTGGTGAAATTCATTGGAACTGTGCAAATTTAAGAATTAGCTTTAATCATCAATGTCACGAGGTGACACTCGTAAGGAAACCACTCTGGGACAGACAATTCAAGAATTGAATAACGTGGCACGAGAGAATGTGTGTACAGGGATAAATTTTAAACTCGTTGATTTGTTCCCTCGTTGAAGGCAAATATAGTGAAAGCTCTGGATTACCTGTCATCACTAGTTCTCGCTGTGTATGCATTACTAATCATTGCCCACTCTACCAGAATAAGTTTTAGTTAACCACTTGTGCATATGATACAACTGGAAACAACAAAGTTAAAGATGATTCATTCCTCAAAGATAATGATGACTGGTTCACTGAAAGTGAGAATAACACCCATCATACTACATTAATAAGAATGTAGTCATTCGCTTGGATGATGATGACTGCAAAGTTTGAAATAGGTTAGCTATTATGGAAGGAAATTCAGATCTCGGTACATCATTAACACTGTGATTCATGCAATTTATGGTATCGTGCATTACGTGTGGGATCTGATAGTGAATGTACGTCTGTCGGTACATGGTTACTGCCTCTGATGTGTAGTAGAAATTCCATTGTGGTGTCAACCATGAACTGTAATGCGATCAATAGTAACAGTAAGCTGCTAAAAGATTTCTTTTCAGGAAAAGTTTCGTAGTGCATTGTCGATACAGGGAGAGGCAAGTTGTTGTTGTCTCAATAGTTGATAGAGCAAAATTGGTTCCAAGCAAAAGTAAAGTCTATTATCTTTTGATATTGGTGGGGATCAAATGACTGAGTCACGTATTTTGGCATCCGACACAAATAATCGGGGAAATAAGAACAAATTCATTTACACCAAACTGGAGGATTTGCAACTAAACCAAGGAAATTGGGATAATTAAATATTGGTGGATAAAAAGGGTCCCTTCTTACCTTTCCTTTATATCTTATCTCTTTTGATGCTAATTTCAATTTATGATCTGTAGTATCACCTGGTTATTAAACGAAACAATATTTTTAGCCTTGATTTATATAATGTAGGTTGAAAGTTGAAACAGGAAAATCTAGATAGAATTTAAATAGATCCCTGAGAGCTTTAGCTAAATAAGATTTTATTCTGATTTTGATGGATCTATTAGTTAAGATTTAATCAATGTAGTTGTTAGTATTGTTAAACATCCTTCTAGATGATCAGTTTTACAAAATATGCATTAAACATTACTTCATTTTCAAAGCTGATTGTTTTAATCAATACAACATCTTGTTAATCGATTAAATGAACTTATTCAACATGTTTTAATCGATTCAAAATCGAAATAATCGATTATTTTTACTAAAGTTTCATGTTTTCAAAATCTTAAATGTTTTAATCGATTAAACTTTTCTTTCAATCGATTAAAATCATTTACCAAGAACATTTTAACCGATTATGCTCTGTTTTTAATCGATTTTTATTCTGGGAAGAAAGATTAAAGGCTTTAGTTAATGGTCATGTTTACGTAAACATGCTACTAAAGCGTGATTCCCTTATCTTTACACGTGTTAATTGTATTCATTACAAACGTGTTAATGGAGATAAGTTTGAATCAACTTTAATTGATTCTTTTCATGAGTGAAATATTGATTCACTTTGTATTTTTCAAAAACTTGAGCATATTTTCGAAACCTTACATTTTTCTCTCTTCTATTCCCTATTTTTGATGAAGTCAAAAGGGGAGAAATAGTTGCATCACTTTAAGATAAATTTAAGAGCAACGAGTTTAGGGGAGAAATAAGTTTTAGTGGGAGAAATAGAACATTAAATACATTTTTATATTTCTCACCTAACCTCATTATCAAGTGACTTATTTTGCAGAGATTGTTTTTTCAAAATGGTGTTTGTCTTCATCAAATAGGGGAGACTGAAAGTGATACTAGCATAGATCTCGAGTGATTTGATGAAGTCAAAGATAAAGTCAAGGGTCAACTCTGCAGCGAGTCAAACAAGTCACTCGAGAAGAATGGAGCTGAAGACTTAGTGTGTCTTATCAGAAAGCTTAGGTAAAACCACTTTACCTTTTCCACTGCATGAAGCTCCTTCATTCATTTTGCAAAATGCCTCAAAAATAGTTTTAAACAAATCAAACAAAAGCATTTTGACAAAGAACTTTCTTAACAATGTTTTTAACTGATATACTTTTAAAAGAAACAATTAAAATTACTTAGAATGCGTAAAGAAGTGTTTTTACAGTATTTTAATCGATACAAACTTCTTTTAATCGATTAAAACCCTTTAGAAATCATTATGACCGATTAGATTTGATATATAAGCAATCAGAACTTGTTTCAATCGATTAAAACACGTTTCAATCGATTAAAATCATTTAAAGGGTCAAAATGATCGATCAGAATACAGTTATGACCGATCAGAGTGGTTATGATCGATCAGAATTGAATTATGACCGATCAGACTTATTTCAATCGATTAAAACGTATTTCAATCGATTAAAATAACTTAGAAAATCTTTTCAATCGATTAAAGCGAACTTTCAATCGATTAAAATGACTTGAAAATATATGTGCAGTTTTTTAATCGATTAAAACGACTTTATATCAGCTAAAATAACTTGGAAAGTTTTATAAGAAGGTTTTTAAGCAAATCAATCGATTAATACGCGAATCAATCGATTGAATTACTCTTTGAAAATGTTTGTAAAATGTTTTAACTGATATAAACGTGGTCGTATCAACTAAAACATTTTCTGTTAAAGATCAAGAATGCATTAATGGGTTGAAAGGACTTTTAACAGATTGTAACGGCTATTTCAACTGATTAAAACAAACTTTCAACAGATTAATTAATGCGACAGATTTGAAAATACTCTTTTATAAACGGAATTGCTTGGAACTTTTAACATATCGGTTTTGACACAATTCAAGCAATCAATACAAACAACTATTAGCATTTTTCAAGAAAGATACACAACTTGTTTTTGTGAACTTCTTTTGAAATCTTTCTTGAGGCACTTTGCATTTCTTTGAAGAAGAAACTGATCGTGGATTGGTGTAATCCGGTTTGAGCTTTCTTTGTTTCTTCTTTTAAATTTCTATTCATTCATTTGTACTTGTTTTGTACCTGGAATTTGGGTACAAGTTTTCTGCAGTTGTTGTAGAAAGTTGCCAAGAACTGGAATTTGGTTCTTGGTGGAAAGGTTAAAGCAAGAGCTGGAATTTGGTTCTTGTGTGTGGTGCCTGGAATTTGGGCACTTGGTTTCTCTGCTAGCTGGAATTTGGTTGCAGAGGTTTCCAAGAGCTGGAATTTGGTTCTTGGTGGAGAGTTAGAATAGGTGTAAGAGTGTGAGTCTGTAAAACATCTATTCTAGTGGAACCCAGCTGGAATTTGGCTGGAGACTGGACGTAGCCCTGGTATTGGGTGAACCAGTATAAAATTACCGGTGAAATCTTTCCTAACCTTTCTCTCTTTAATTTCAGTTGCTGCGCTTATATTGTTTAATTGCTTTGTGATTCGTGAATTGATTAGTAAACTTAATTTTCGGATTAGATAATCTGTGTATTGCGAAAAACTTTCAAAAATCAATTCACCCCCCCTCTTGATTTAAAACTACTTTTCTAACAATTATTTTTGGATCAACTGATAATTCTTTGTGTATAGAATTTGCTAAGATAATGCAGGGAGAGTTTGAAATGTCTATGATGGGGGAATTAACATTCTTCCTTGGACTTCAAATAAAGCAACTTAAAGATGGTATCTTTGTCTCTCAAACAAAATACTACAAAGAGATACTCAAAAAGTTTGGAATGGACACCTCAAAGGAAGCTAACACACCCATGAGAACTTCATGCTATTTAGACAAGGATGAATCAGGTTTGGAAATTAATCAATCTATGTATAGAGGTATGATAGGTTCTCTGTTATACTTAACTGCAAGTAGACCTGATATTATGCATTTTGTCTGTATGTGTGCTAGATTTCAGGCTTGTCCAAAAGAATCTCACCTAACTGCAGTAAAACGTATTTTAAAATATTTAAAAGGAACTACTGGTTTTTGTTTATGGTATCCATCTGATGCTTGTACAAGTTTAATAGGATATTCTGATGCTGATTATGGTGGATGCAAAATTGATAGAAAGAGTACTAGTGGGACATGTCATTTGTTAGGTTCATCTCTAGTATTTTGGCATTCTAAGAAATAGGCATTGTTGCTTTATCCACCACTGAAGCTGAATATATTGCAGCTGGTAATTGTTGTGCTCAAATTTTGTGGATGAAACAACAACTAGAAGATTATAGTATATTTCTAAATGACATTCCTTTGATGTGTGATAATACGAGTGCAATCAATCTTACTAAGAATCCAGTAATGCACTCTAGGACTAAGCATATAGAGATTAGACATCAATTATTAAGAGATCATATAAGCAAAGGAAACTGTAAAATTGAGTATGTTGATACAAAGCATCAATTAGCAGATATTTTTACTAAGTCTCTACCCAAGGATAGATTCTATGATCTTAGAAGAGACTTAGGGATATTAGACATTGCCTAAATTCTGCTTAAATAAACAGCTTTTGCATGATTGTAATGTTATATATCTCTTTGTCTATAATGACGTTTCTTTATGAAATAAAATTTGTATTCTTTTATTGTTTTGTTTGAGGGGGAGTTATCTCCAAGTTATGCATATGTTGAGGGGGAACTATTTCTTTTTTATTATAATCAAAATAGGGGAAGAAATATTTAAAGCCTCTTATGATTGAATTTAAATATTATCTAGTATGTTTAATGTGTTTGTTAGTGTGACAGATAAAACAGGTTATTACAAGGCTTTAAAAGAAAATTTTGATCATCATAAAAAAGGAGGAGATTGTTGAACATACAAGGACTTGATGTTGAACTTACATGGACATGAAACTTGTTGATTTTGATGATGATTCAAGAACAAAGAACTTAGAGAGTTGAAGACTTGTTTTATTGTGTAATAACTCTGTTTTGATTAGTTTGAGTCTGTAATATTAGAGTCTAAGATAGCCGATACATAGTCTACACTTTAGAAGCTTCAAAAACTCACATTTATCAGTTTGCCTCGGGTTTAATCGATTAAATGGTCAAATAATCGATTATTACAGTGAGAAAAACCATTTTCTGTCACTGTTCACTGTAATAATCGATTAACACACCTGTTAATCGATTAACAGGCCTGTTAATCGATTAACAGAGCTTTTAATCGATTAAAACAGAGAGTTTTGGGGTTCTGTTGATTTTGGCTCTGTAATAATCGATTAACACTTTATTTAATCGATTTTTTCAGTCAGATTTTGATTTTCAAATTCAAATTAAACCTATTTTTGAAAACCCTAATCCCAATACTCTCTAGTTCCGAAAATCCCAATTCCCAAACCCTAATTTCACTACTTAAGGTTCTCTAAGGCTCGCAGAAAATTGAACAACCTTTTTCAAACAAAAGTTAAGTGCTGTGAGTGCCAGAGAACTGTTTGTTGGAGGAAAAAGGGGCTTTTGGAACCTGATGTGGGCTAGAAGCGATAAGAATCACTAAGTGGAGTTCTTAGTGGATTGTGTGTTGTGCCGTCTCTAGGGAAAGTTGTTCTTCATCTCTTGTGGGTTCCAAGAGAGGTGTTTTCTTTACTTTATCTTTTCAATTGTTATCTGTTTGTAACAACTTTGATTATAGTGACAGCGTTAATCCTCTGTTTGAGTGATTAGCAATTGGATGTAGGGTCTTTTGATCCGAACCAGTATAAATCTCCTGTGTAAGACTCTATCTCTATTCTATTTACGTTTAAACAGTATTTTAATCGGTAAAATTTGGGGAAAATTTTTAAAACCTAATTTTTGTTAAGAAACCAATTCACCCCCCTCTTGGTTTTTGTCCGACAACGCGAACATTCCGCTGCGCGATTCTAACAAAATTTTTATTGCATTATCATTTGAGTATGAACAAATTTGAACAATGATGAACTAGATTTATGTGAAAACTTTTTGGGTTATTAATTTATCATTGAAATGCATTTGAGCATCATGTTAACAGTCAAAATTCACTGAAATTCGCTCAAGCGACAGACTATTCGCTCAAGTGAATTTATGTTGTTTCTGTCTGTTTTCTCTTCGCTCAAACGAAAAATTTCGCTCAAGTACTTTCGCTCAAGCGACAAAATTTTCGTTCAAGTGAAAGTACGTTGTTTCTCTCTATTTTTGTTCGCATGAGCAAATATTAAGTGAACTAGTTTTCGCTTGAGCGAAAATACCCAGAATTAGAATATAACCAAAAACTCATCTCAGCTTCTCATTCTTCCCAAAACTTATTTCGAACACTGACTTCTCTCCAACCATATTCTCTCTAATTCAAGCTTCCATTACCCAAATTTCACACTCTCTTACCCCATTCCAAGTATTTTGCAGTATTTTGTTCAGACTTCACCGATCAAAAATTCCAAATTCTCACTTTCTCCATTGTTCATCATCCTTGCAATGTGTTTTTGTGTTTTTCTGAAATTAAGGTAAGATTTGAAACCGTTTGTTGTGCTTTTGATTACTTTTGCATAATATTCTCAAAGTTGGAATTGTTTTAAACTTCTATAGTGAATTTAATTTCGTTGGGTTTCAAATTTTCTGGTGCCTTATGTGTAAATTCTTACTTGATTTGGGTATCATTGTTTTTCAATTTTAATAGTCACTTGATTGTTGCAATTAAGCATGAGTTGGGATTTGTGGCTGTGGCTGAACTTGGATCTTTGAATGCATATCTAGTTGTTAAATTTTCTGCTGCGCACCAACTATTTGATAAAATGCCTCAAAGTGATTGACTTAATTTTTATGTGATATAAAGTTTGTATTTGCTCATGGTTTGCTTGAATGTTTAATTGGGAAATTGGACATGCTATAAATTTGAGTCATAAGGGTTCCAAAAGTAGGTGCACACCATCTGTTTGATGAAATGTCTAAGTATGAATCATAGTTTGTTCTATTGCAAATGAACCTCTGAAATAAACTATAGTGCATAATCATGACACAAAGTCTCATTTTAGTCATGACAAGACCAATATATTCAATTAACCGTTAATTATCTTTGATTATCATGATGTTTATAGATGGGTCCAAGAAGAGACACACATTGTGCTTCATCATCCAGAGCTACTGGAAGAGACCCAGAAATGAGCCTGAAGACATCCAGGTAGATAGAAGCAGATTCAGGGATGCTGAGAGACAGGCGGGATATGAAAGAATCAGCAACTGGTCTTTCATTCCTGAAAGACATGTGGAGTTGAATGAAGGAGAATTTTCCAAATTTAATAATGAGATCACGCGTAGGAATTGGAGACAACTGGTGCTCCCAATGCCAAAGTACAACCTTGAAGTAGTTAAGGAGTTCTACGCTAATGCTTGGCTAGTAGCAGGAGAGCCATTCCAGTCTCATTCGAAAGTGAGGGGCTGTTGGATTCCTTATGATCGAGATGCGATCAATAATCTTCTGGGAAACCCTCTCTTCTTGGAAGAAGGTCACATATGCACTTACCAAACCATCCGAAATAGCAGGAGGTTAAGTGCAACACGGTTTGGAGATGTTGACACAACAAGGACCCTGTGTATACCTGGGAGAACATTTGAAGCAAATCATGCTGGCAAGGCACTAAGGATACTTAGAGCCAACATGACTACCTTGACACAGATTTGGACTTCATTCCTGCTGGCTAATATAGTTCCCATCAAGCATAATTCAGATCTAAACATGCTAAGATGCCACATTGTTAAGTGCATTCTTGAGGAAATCATGATAGATGTCGTCGCAATAATCTCTAAAGAAATATATTGGTTTGTAGTGTTGGAAAGCAGGCGACGAATAGAGCAAGCCAAGGCTCTTGGATTTCATGCCCTCATCACAACTCTCTATGCAGCATATGGGGTAGATGTCAATCCTTCGGTGAACATCCGCCCACCCATCAATAGAAGATTCATAGAGCACAACTGTGTTAATCTTGTAGAGGGAGCAGCACAGCCAGTGCCACAACAGCACCGTCAACCACGCCAAGCCTGTCAATCACCTCCACCACCTCAACAACAATAAGATTTTCAAAGAATGATGCAGTATATGGAGCACTTAACATTGCAACAGTCAGCAACCCACATGAGTCAATGTAGCATTAATACAAATTTTTATAACATGTCTTTGCAAATTGGTCTAGGTATGTAATGGACGTCTCCACAAGAATTTGATGCCTTATTTCAATGGCCTGGGGACAGTCTAAATTTTCAGGGAGGGGGTGAAGATGCAGCTGAAGCACAAGAAGAGGAGAAAACATCACAAGAAGAAGAAGAATCATCAAGTGAAGAAGAATAAGAGGGAGACAATTTAATTTAAGTTTAAGTTTTTTTTTTAATTTGGTGTATTTAAGTTATTTGTCCTGTTAATTTGATATTTTTAAGTTCTTTATTTTAATTTGTTTTGTTTTTAATGTTTTGAATTGACATCTGGTACTTAAGTTGGTTAATATTCTTAATTTGATGTAATTAAATTTATTTGCTGCATTTATGAAATTATTGCTTATTGTCTAATTCAAATCTGGAACTTGAAAAAATCATTTTGACTATTTCCAATAACAAGTGATTTTGGGATGATGAGTATGATAGTGAAAAAGGAATTGACAAGGAGAACTAGGAATTAAATGAATTGGAGAAGCTAGTCAAAACCCAAGAGAGGAGTGAACCAAAAACAGATAAATTGAGTGTCAACATTTTATGATGATAACTATTGATTGATTCTTTGATGTGATTGCATGTTAGCGAGATTTGAAAATGATAAAAACATTTTTTCTTGTGTAGTGAAAGTAGATATAACCCAGAGTCAAATAGCCAACCATGCATTAATTATAGGACATCCATTTGAACCCCATTTGAGCCAAAAACAAGATTGTTTCTTAAACAGAACCCTTGAGCCTAAATAATATGTATCCACCTTCCTATATTTGAGAAATGAAATGATTATGAATGTTATCATTTTTCCTACGAGTATTGTTGGGTATTGCTCTTATTAAAAAAAAAAAAGAGGATGAAAAAAGGGGAAAAGAAAAACATAAATATTGAGGCTAAGCCGAAATGATAAATGCAAAGCATGAGGAAAGGAAAAAGAAATTCAAAGTGGTGTGAATGATAACTAGTGAGATTGTTAATGCACTATCTTGACGTTGGAGCAAAAGCATGAAGTTTGAGACCAGACTTGAGGAAATGTTAAACAAGAATCATTCATATGATTTGAATTTCTCAAATACGTTTGTATATCCCAGAAAAACCAATGAATTCCTTCTTAGCCCAACCCAATTACAAGCCTCAAAAGACCTTTTGATTTAAGTATTGCTTAACAAATGCTAATTGCTTAAAGATGATTATCAATATTGGATTGTCTAAATGAAGTGATTGAATGAGATAAACACTTACCCGTGAGAGTTAGAGATGATTATATATCACTCTATGTGAGAGATCATGCTTGTCTGATGATAGTTGATGATTAATTTTCCTTTGTTAGTTTCTGTAACTTTAATGATTATGTATCTTATTTTCATTTAGAGTTGTGAGCATCACATTTTGAAGAAAAGTTATTTTTATGTTGTGGTTCTAGAAGAGAAAGTGATAATAGGTGATGATTTTGTTTTGAAAAAATTACTTTGCTTGGGACAAACAAGATTCTAGGTTGGGGGGAGTAGTTGTTAAGTGGTAAAAAGTTGATATAATTATGCTTTTAATTGTTATGAAATCACTTAACTTATGTCAATTCTAATATATTTTTCTCCTAATGTAGGATGAATTCGAGAATACCTTGATACAAGAGTAAGAAACATAATTGTCAACATAATTGAAGCAAAAACTGAAAGGAGGAAGAATATTTTCAACATGGAAGTTGCTCGAGTGAGATAAACTTTCGCTTGAGCGAAAATTAGTTAAAACTCTCTGGAATTCATTCGCTCAAGCCCCATTATTTTCGCTTGAGCAAAATTAGTTAAACTTCTCTGGAACTGACTCACTCAAGCAAACACTTTATCGCTTAAGCGAAAATATTGAACTTTCGCTTGAGTGAACGTTTTCGCTTGAGCGAACGACACGAGACCCAAATTCTCCTATAAAAAGATAAGATGTATTTTGAGAAAAAGAGGAAGTTTTGAGAGAAGATGCGCGACTACTGCTAGAGTTTCGTCCAATCTTCATCAATTTTTCAATTCTTTCTCATTTGGAGTATTGTAATGGCCACCATGAGTGGCTAACTTCATTCTCTTGGGATTGAGTGTACTTCCTTTGAACTCTTTTGTATCTTGGTGATATTTTGAGATATTAATCTATGTTTTTCATGTTGTTATTCTTATCCTTTATGATTTTGAATGTTTATTCTTGATGTTTGGGATATGATTGAAAAATATATCTTGAACCTTAGATCATGGTAAAAATATTTGTTACGTTAATTGCCAATAATGGAATGAATGTATCAATTGCTTAATACTCTAAACCTAATGCCATAAAATATCTTAATTTTGTGCGAAATCAACATTTATTAGGTTTTCTTATGAATTTCATGTGTGAGGAATTAATATGGATGATTTAAGTAGATGACATCAACATTGTTAAGTTAATTGATGATCTTAATTGGACATAACCATTGGAAAAGAAGGAAAAGGAAGTAAGTCAATCATAAGTGCCTTTAATTGATCTTTTCTAAACAATTTATAGTTATTTGTCATTTAATTTCAATTTAACTCTTTATGCAAAATCCATTTTGTTTGAATCCACTTAATAAGCATATAATTGAGAATTTTCATTGAAATCGTTCCTCGTGGGATCGACTTTTATTTAATCGAAATACTATACTGCGATTGATCATTTTGGTACACTTGCCAATAATTCAACATGCTCCCTCCAAGCATCCTTTTATCCATTAACATGAAGTGATTGTTACATTTCTTTATTATTTAAATTAACTTATTTGCTTAAAAGAGGTAATAAGTTAATTAGTTGAAACTTGAAAAATATTTTTAGTATTATTAATACTCAATTGAATAAATTAGTTTAAATGGAAAACAATAGAAAATTAAGTAAAGACGTGATTTTATATGTTCTTTTTATATAATCTTTTTAAGATTAAAATACCAATTATGATTAATGAAAAAAAGACATTATGAGGCGTGTATATATTATAATACGGAGAAGATTATTTACCAAATTAGTTATTATTTTAATAATTGATATTTGCCGTTTTGTGAGAAAAAGTTTCACATTATTCTTTAGTTTTTATTTATTATATTTTACATTTTTTAGATTAAGTGATATATGAAAAAGTCTCAATTCTTTAAGTAATTTTTACAGACAGATCGTCAAAAATATAAATGTGATCTAAATTTCGTATGGAATAAGGAAGAAAAGTTAAATAATATATAAAGAAAAAAAATTTATAATTTAATATTTTAAGATTTTAGATGAAAATAACGTAAATCTTAAATTTATATTTTTTTAATTAAAAATGTTTTTTTTTCTTTTGCGCTTTTCAACTCTAAGTTAACTAAGAAGGTTTAGATGTGCAGTTTTAGTTAAGTTCTTCCTCTTCTCTTCAATATATTTGAGGGTTTTGTAGGTAAGATTTGAAATTGAACTTCAGCTTAGGGTTTTAAAAAATAACCTCTAATATGTTATTGTGATCACAAAGTTACTTTAGTGTTTGCTTTATTATCCCCTTCAAATTCTAATTTCCATTTAAGGTATAATAAAACTATAGAGTAAGAAAGGTTATCTCTATATTTTATGTTTTGATTTTGAGTTGAAAGACAAAGAACAAAGTCTTGCATGTATAAATTTAAGGGTTATCTTGGTTGAATTGATGAAATTCAAAACGGTACAACATATTATTTTATAAGTTCATTGTTGAATTGATGAAATTCAACGTTAAAAAAATATATTAAGATAGAGAAAAGTGAATCCCTTAATTCGCTACACATGTGTTGACTATGTAAGCGTGTTGCATGCATATTCATAGGTAATAGAAGAATTTGTTGTTGAAGTCAATATAAGTATTAATTTATTATTTGAACATAAAAAACGATTTTAATGGCGACACTCAGAATATTAAACACATGTCACCACGTGATCCATGGACGTTTAGTACGAACACTTACTTTTTTACTTGCTGCAGTAACGAACTAATAAAGCCCAATAATCTCTCAGGCCCATTTAAATGGGTATGTAAACGGTAGCCTTCTTCTGATAGAGAGCCTAAAAAATGGAAAACAAAAAGAGGAAGCTGTTTATTGTTATCCGTACCCTATCCCTTACTCCTTCCACTCCATTTGGTTGCAAAATAATTGGTAAAAAAATATTATTAAACATGCAACAAAGTAAATTGGATCTAGAGTAAACATTTTTATACTAATATTATTAAATTCTATCTCATGAACACATCTCCAATAATAATAAAAATACTACTAAAAGATCATTAAATTTTATTATTACCTTGTTTAAGTACTATTTGTCTAGAAACGATAATGTTTCGGTCTCATACATGTTATAATAGTATCATTAGGATTAATTTCCATGTCCGATGCATTATTTGTTTTGAAATTCTAATTTATCACGATTTTATCTTTAAAAGACATCTTGATTGATTAAGAGAGGATATTGTATATAAAGATCTCAACTCTTGAGTGATATGTAACTTATGAGTATACCGGAACAAATATTAATATTGATAGAGAAACATAATAATATCTGAAAAATAGAAAATTAGGAATAATTAAGTTACCTTTCAAATCCACCAAGGAAATTATTAATAAATATATCTTAATAAACTAATACAAAATCTTAATACAAGTTTAAAATATTTAAAATAAAAATAAAACAAATAAATGTCATTTAAATTTAAAATGAGTTTTCAACGTTTTTCCCATAAATTTAAACTTAACAAAGATTATAATAAGATATGAAAGTATATATAAAAATAAAATTTAATGAGCATCATATATTATATTTTGAATATAAGAAATTGTCTTGGTTTAAACCTTATCATGTATCTTGTTTTTTTAGTGTCACTTGAAAATTATTGGGTTGATGAAAATAATACATCTTGGAAAGTCTCGCTCATTGGATAAACAATTAAGTGAGTAATAATAACTATATAATATAATAAACTCAAAGTCCATGATGTTTTCACACTTAGTCAACAATACTTTAAGCATGTATTTGACTTTTCTTATACTCTTGTAGTAGAGTGCTGTGATATTTGATTTAAATTCTTACTTTGAAGAGTATTAATGTATTTGTGGGCAAAAAACATGTGAAGGTAGCCTATTTATGTAAAAATTTTCATATAGTATTATTTTCTGGTTATCATTAGATAACGATCGTAATTTTATCTTTGGTTTTGTTTATCAATTTTAAAATTTTCACATTATATTATTGTATTGATTATTTTTTATTTTATTTATTTATTAGTAGGATAATTCTCAATACGGTGACATTTTTCCTGACTTTTTCTTTACTACAAAATTTACTCATATTTTATTATGGTATGAACACTACCACACTCCTATAATTATTGTGATTGGTCTATTAAAAAATATTTTAAAGTTTATGATAATAGATATAAATATTAAATACCTCAATCTTATTATTATCACCCTTTAATTTAGAGTACACCTAGAATGAGACATGCATAATTTTGTAAATTGTAATAATATACTCAAGTTAAAAATAATTTTATTTTTATTCATTTATTTATAATTATGTGTGTTAGTCTCATTTCCCTTTATGATTCAATTACTTGTTAACACATTAACTTTTAAGTTTCCCAGAGAATCCATAAAGTTATATTAAGACCTAATATTATAAAATATCAAATTTTTAATATACTGAGAATTTGTTCTCTCATATATTTAATATAACTTTGTGAGTGGATTCATAAAAAACAAGTTTGTTGGTCTATTGTATAGATATAAAATATTTGGTCAACCTTTATCATTAAAATATATTATTATTAATCAGTTTTAATATATAATGATCACACTTATTAAATTGGAACCAACATCGAACAAGAAAAAAAAAAACTCCGTATATTAACTAAACAAAAAATATATATGAGTATTATCAAGTAATTACAACTCCATAAATCTAAAGAGTAAACCATTTTAAGCAAATAAATATGCTTTTAAATCAAGTCATTTAACTTATTCCAATAAAGAACAATATTACATAGTAGAAAATATATTTAAATAAAAAGAATAATATTTATCCTATTCATATGTTCTATTTGGCTAGAAACCACGTTCAAATTTTTTATTTGAAATAGTGTCACAAATATTGTATGAGATTTGTTGGGTTAGAATCTCACTTACGTGCTTTAGAAAGAAAGAGAAAAAGATAAATAAATTATTTTATATTTTCATACATCAGTTTTAGAAAAAATGTGATCCCTATTTTGCTCACCATTAAATCTTGCTAAAAATCGAAAAACAAGTTTTTAATGTAGTTTATTTTGTTATAACTATTAGTCTTTTGATAGTATCACTTCGCTTATAAATCGATGTCAATGGTAGTTTAAATACACCCTCTTCTTTCAACTCACTGAGGTTTCTTTTAAGGATAAAACCGTGATAGACAAAAACTCCAAAGTAGACAATATCTCAAACATGAGAATTAGCCTTAACGATATTATCATAGCGAGCATGAGGTCAGGACACTCTCGTTCCTAGATGAAACATTAACGCACACTGTGGGGCAGCGAGTAGATTCTCGCTCCACTCATACATACCTGGGGGCTTATGTTTTAGTACACTTATGAGTCCCACATTGCTTAGGAGTCGAGACCAAATGTATTTTATATACACCATTTTCTCTTAAACCACCAAGGTGCCTTTTAAGGGCAAAACCGTGACGGACGAGAGTGATGAAGTTAATCTTGTCGCCTAGATTTCATCAAACAATTTGTAATTAAAGTAATGCAGTACTAGGACTTGGCCTAGGTCGAATCCTAAGGAGAATTGCTTGATTTTGTTTAAAATCTTGGTTTTCTATATCAAAAGTTAGGAAATATAGGGCGTTTTGTAATTTTAGATGCAAAAAAATAAATTGAAAGCAATAAACCTAATCTATTAAAAAAATAGTAAATGAAAGCATATAAATGGAAACAATAAATCTAAATTATGAAAAAAAAAAGCAGTAAAGAAAGCTTGTAAATCTAATCTATGAAAACTGTAGATTAAGAATAGTGAAGAAACTGTGTTAATTCTCCAATCATAAACTTGCTTTAATGATTATCATTGATTTCTATGGAATTGTCTTGCAATCACAATAACAAATCCACAACAGTTCCAATCAATTACAATCCATTTGAAATTCGTATTCACAATTCAATTCCTAAATCAAACAATCACTTAAACCTATAAGTTAAATTGTGATGTAAAAGAGACATTCAATAAAATAACCCAAATTACATTGATTGTAATGGATTATAATCGGTTAGAATAATTAAGAATCAAATTTAAACCAAAGAAAACAAGTTTTAATCGGTGAATCAATAACAAAAACGAATTAGAACATGATTAACAATTGAAACACAAAGAACAATATAAAAACAGTAAATAATTGAGTGGAAGAAGATGTAGAAGATGAAAACAAAAAGTAAAAATGAAGAATTAAAAGAAAAGAAAACAAATCTGATCAAGGAGAACTTGTATTGATAAACTTCGTTGCATTATTCGTATAAGGAACTCCATGAACAAACATTGAAGCTAAGCATCACTAAAAACTAGAGAAACTTGTATAAGAACTTGTGACTAAAAACTTAACTTATGTTTCTACACCTTTAAAGGTCTATTTATACAACAACAAAAGCATACAAAGCATTTAATGCTCATTCACAAAACAGAACTCAAAAAATATTGTGCAAAATTGAATTTCGACTAATCCGTTCAATGGTTTCACATTCACTCAACGAATTTATAGTTTAATTAGTTACATGAGCTCTCTAGAAGTATTTCGTTCAGTAGATGAAAAAGTTGTGAGCGGATTAAAGAACGCTAATTACTGATTTTCAGATGAAGAACTATCAGAACCAATTCTGCTCAGCAGATCTAAAAGCACTGAGTGGTTTGTTCGAATTTGATTCCGTTGAGTGGATGGAGAAACACTCAACGAATTTACACTATTTCAGCTTTTATAATTTCTTTAATTTATCATTCTTATAAAAGAAAATAAATAACTAGTAAAAATATATAATTTAAGAAACAATTTATATTAAGATATTTTTATTTCCTTATTACCAAACTATATTAACCATTAATAATTAATTACGAAAATATACTAAATATATATAAATTATACTAATAAAATTATTGATAAAATGTATTCATTAGAGAGCTCCAAAGTAGATAATACCTCAAACGTGGGATTGACCCTAATGATGTTATTATAATGGACATAAGAGCAGGACACTCTTGTGTTAGATTTATAGGCTGAGATCAAGAAGGGGGGTGGGATGAATTCATCTTTACAAACTTTTTCGCAACTTATAGGTACAAATTAACAATTTCAAAGATTAAGAAATCTGATCAAGTATTGAACCAGGAAAACCAAACTGAATTGAATAAAGTTCAAGTAGAATTAAAGAAAGTGATGGAAGAGGAAAAGAAACACCAAGAATTATAATGGTTCACCCAAACCCGCTACTACATCTAGTTCTCAACCAAATTCCAGTTGAGTTCTACTAGATTAAATAGTTTGATTTACAAAATCAAATTATAGACAATCCAACATGCACCAAGAACCAAATTTCAGTTCTTGAACCCAACCTGCAACCGAATTCCAGTTACAGAACCAAACCTGCACCAAGAACCAAATTCTAGTTCTTGAATCCAACCTACAACCAAATTCCAGTTGCAGAACCAATGCCCAATCTTCCAGACACCAAAACAATACAAAATTGAAATAGAAATGAAAGAATGAAGAAACTAGACCAATCAAACTCGATTATGTAGATGCTGAAATCTCACTACAGAATGAGTTTTGTCGCCGTCGTCAAAAGAGGTGGTCGGAGTGACGCGATGGTTCCGACTTTCCATTTTTCGCGTTTTTATGGGTGGCGTTACAACGCCTTTAGGTTGTCCGATAATCGGGCTAAACCTAAGGGCGAGGTTTTTGAAAGGGTGTTCTTAGATCGTCCGATAGCCGGGCTGACCTAAGAACTAATTTGAAAGGGTTCTTATGGAGTTGCTACTGATGTTTTTCCCGGAAACATTGAAAAAGGAAAAAGGCGTTGGTTTTTCGAAAACCAACTTTGGTCGTTAAAACCAGAGTTGGGTAAGGGAGTTAGTTACGTGTAAGAGAAGTGTTAGTTCCCTTACGATGCCCCTTTCGGGTTCCCTATGATAGACTAGTTATTTTATAAATAAACTTTTGAAAAGACGCTTTTACCCTTTTATTTGCGTAATTAAAATAATAACTACATGACCCTAATATCTATTACACAATTTAATTATAAAATAAAAGACAATAAAAGAGAGGGAGAGAGTGAAGAAACCTCTGAAGCAAGCTTTTTGATTAATTCTCTTGAAAATAGGGTGCGTTTTGACAGCCCTTCGCTCTTACAACGCCGAAAATTGATCTCGAAATGCTATAAAAAGCTCTCTAAGACACTTAGAAACTTCGAAAATGCTTCAGAGGGACTCTAGGAGGAGAATTTGAAGAAAGTGTAGAAGGCAAAGTGGAAGAACTATGTGAAATGAGGGGGGGGGGAGCGCTCATTATTTATAGGGATTCGCGCCTGTCAGGTCGAGACGACCGTCTCGCCATTCGGGACGGTAGTCTCGACTTGCATAAGTGGCGAGACCGCCGTCTCGCCAAACGAGACGGCGATATCGACTTTCCAAGTGATGAGAAGGCCTTCTCGCCAAACGGGAGGGGGGTCTCGCCATTGGCAAGTGGCGAGACGGCCGTCTTGACAAACGAGATTACCGTCTCGACTTGCATCAATGGCGACACAGCGGTCCCGAAAAGCGAGACAACGGTCTCGACTCCTGAAGGCGAAAATCCTTATTTTTGTACATAAAATCCTTCATACTCTAACATGGGGCCTAATAGTCTCTCCTAGTGGCTTTTTAGGCTTCGTCCGTCTTCGAATAGGAGGTCTTCTGCTCTTATTTTGAGGCCGGGCAAGATTTGGGGTGTACAGCTGCTCCCTCCCTTTACCTGACTAGTCGACTGTTGGCCTGTCGCGCCAAGAAGATCGACTGGAGGGTAAAGGAGTTGACCCTCTTGCCTGGTTACCCTTCGGATGTTGTGTCTTGCGGCGACTGATCTTCTGGGGAAAAGTGTGTTGTGCGCCTCCAGAGTGCTCCTTCTGATGGTAGCCGATCCCTTTGGTTGACACGTGGTAGAACCTTAAGATACTCCTCCTGACGGTAGTCGATCCTTCGGTTGATGGGTATAAACCCCCCATCAGGCTGGTAGTTACAGCCTACTATGCGTAGGACTGGATGAGTATAAACCCCCCATCAGGCTGGTAGTTACAGCCTACTATGCGTAGGACTAGATGAGTATAAACCCCCCATCAGGCTGGTAGTTGCAGTCCGCTGTGCGTCGGACTGGATGAGTATAAACCCTCCATCAGGCTGGTAGTTGCGACTTACTGATCCGGCTCGCGTGCAGATCAGGCGCACTGCGTGCGCAAGTTGATGGGTATGAACCCCCCATCAGGCTGGTAGAGTCCCCTGCGTAGGACTGGTGGTGGTGGTGGCTTACTGCTCAATCGCTCATGCGCCGGTGTTTAGATGCTTTCTCTTGTCTTTGGTTCTTTGACTTTTCTGGGATAGTCATCCGGTTTGTGCCGGGGATTTCTTTGGTGGTCATCCAGCTTGTTGGTCGCTGGGTAGCCTTGTTTATTTGTCGCTTGATTTTTGTCGGTTGTCGAAGGAACTCTTGGTCAATGTGGTTGACTTTGTTTTGTTTTTAATCCTGCCTTTTTCCGTGGTTTTATCTCTTTTCTCACGATTTTGGATTTTGGCTTTTCCGGGATTGAGTGTGAGTCTTTTTACTTTTAGTTTCTTTTCGCTACGCTGACTTTTTCGAAAAAGAGAGCAAAAATGGATGAAATAAATTTTTTTTATTTATGATAAAATTTTGGTTACAACATTTATTTTTAAGTACTACCCCTAAGACGGTGGACTTGAGCCGGGAGACGATCCGAGAGGAGGGAATTGCCGGTACATGTGCCTCTGAAATTCTGCCTGGTCTCGGATGGCGTCGAGGTGTTCCTGCCGGAGCATCGCCAGGTCTTGCCTCATTCCCTCTTGTATCTGGCCGAATGTCTCCATCCTTGTGTTGAAGGCATTCTGCCTTAAGGACATATGGTCTTGTCTTAGGGACATTTGGTCGAATTACTGGCGCAAGCTGTAGAGGTTGCGGTTGATGCTAGCAAAGTCATCCGTGGACTGCTGTTGTTGTTGTTGCTGGAAATCCGGGGGTGTCGGGAGATCTTGCATTGCCACTATGTTTCGGAGATCCAGAGTTATGTCTAGTGAGGGGTGGAGGATCAACCGAGACCCTTGGCGGAGCAGCATCCCCATGCTGACCAGGATGGACCTGTTGATAGTCTCAGGTCAAATTTTGGAGGCAAGTTCTTTCTTGCCGCTGTACCCCCATTTTCTGCTAGTGGGGTGATGAGGGGAGGCATGAGGATGGCTCCCACGGGACGACTCCCGAAATCCTTCAGGGCCTTCGCGAAGAAGTAGCCGGGATTGCACCAGCGCCCTTGACTCATGCAGTAGAGGGCAAAGAGGTCTGGGTAGGTGACCTTACCCTGACTCTCCTTTCGTCCGTGGACAGTCCCAGCCAGCAGCTTGTGGCAAATGCGGAGGGCAGGGGTAAGTGCGGATCCCTTTAGCAGGGATGGCAATGTGTGCATCCCGGTGAGTTCCTCCCACATCTCGCCGGCGGTAAGGGTAGCAGGGCTCTCGCAGATGGCCTCCTGGTATTCACGAGTCAGGACGTCCTCGGGCCGGACGAATCCAATCGCAACATTGAACTCGTCCAGGGTCGTTGTCCGATGCATCCCGTTCATGAAGTAGGACACCATCTTCGTCGGTGGGAGGCCCGACACCATGGTGGGAAGCTCGCAGTATGCGATGGAGGCGAGGAATTCCATCACTGCCTGTGGGTAGACGTGAGTGGGAGGAGACTGGTGCAGGAAGCGCCATCCGATGTTGTCGAGGTAGGCACGGACGTCGTCTTCCCAATCGAACTCGGTGAGGATGGTAAAGTCTAGACTCAGCATGGGGTGCCAAGTGTACCCCTGAATGTGTTCCAGGCGGGCCTGGTGTAGGGGCGAGAGCTGTGTTGGATCTTGTGGAGTTGGGGCTGTGGAACTACTGGGGCTAGAAGAACCCCTTCTCTTTTTGGATGCTTCTCCTCTGTGCATTTTTGGTAGTAGGATGCTCAAATATAGGAGAAAGGAAGGTAGGAGTGCAGGAGAGAGTGTTTGAGAACCCCCTCCAAGACCCCCTATGTATAGGATTTTCCCTGGATTCGGGACTGCCGTCTGGGAAGTCGAGACGGCGGTCTCGATTTCGCGGGATTCGGGACCGCCGTTTGGAGCTTCGAGACGGCGGTCTCGACTTTGGCTTCTGGTGAGATGGCCCTCTCGCCAAGCGAGAAGGTGGTCTCGTTTTTGTCCAAATCGAGACGGCGGTCTCGGAAGTTGAGATGACAGTCTCAGTTCAGTGCGAATAGAGACGACGGTCTGGGAGGACGAGACGGTGGTCTCGTTTTTTAGAAGTTTTTTTTTTTTTTTGAAAAATAGGACCTTGTTCAAAAACATTTTATGCATGCAATGTTTTCATGTTTGATGTCCTATAATGCCTATTTCATTAGTTTTTCGGAAGGATTAACTGATGCGTCTTGTAGAGACGGGTGCCCTCTGATCTTTGTTTCTTCTGTTGTACTTGGTTGTACCGTTTCGGACTTAACGTGACCGAAAAATAACTTTCCCTTCTTCTTTTTTTTCTTTTGTTTTTCTTTTCTTTTCTTTTCTTTTTTTTTTGGAGAGCACACTTTGCCATGTTGGTGTCCCTTTTTCTTCACTTTAGGGGTTTCAATCCTCTTGTTGACTATACGTCTCCATATTCCCAAACTAATTGTTAGAATAATGTTGTGAGGGTCAAGAGAAAAGAAGCAAAGGGTAAATTCAACGGCTTGTGTTTTAGATGGTTGATTTTATTTAGAAAAGATTTTGTAAGAATGACTGGCTAAGGTTAGGCCTAAGTGTTTAAGCTTTTGTCTAAGCAAACGTTTCCTTTGTTTTTTTTTGTGTATTTGCGTCTTAGCCTATTTCCATTGCTTTTTATGGCTGACTGATTTCCCTAGATCACCCTTTGGGTTTTCGAACTAGGATATTGTGTTTTGGTCCTATTTTTTGTCTAGGTTCCTTCTTTTTTCTTTTTGTTTAGGGAATCCTAGCGGACCTTATTTCGTAACCCTAAATTTTGCCTAGGCTACCCCTTATTTTTGTTCGGGTGTCCTACCGGGTTGACGCTATCTTTTGCGTAGCCCCCTTAGTGGGTTTCCTACCGGGTATTTTGCCCTTTTGTTTTGGCTTTTGGCTTCTATGGGCTTTTTCTTTTCTTTTTTTTTGTGTTTTTTTTTTCACAATATTGGCGAAACACGACTTTATTTATGGTGAGGTAAATCCTTATTTTGTGCTTCTAATCGACCAGCTTGATTGTAATGTCAATGGTAAATTTTGATTATTTGGACGCGCTTTGATTCTTCTCTTTTCTTGTTTATTTAGACAAGGTTATTATGAGGTCTTGTCATGAAATAACAAGAAGAGAAGCAGATAGTAAGAAGTGTATTCTTTATTAATTAGCAAGGGAATATGTGCCCTGAAAAGCTCGGGGGTCGGGCTAGCCCCGGGGGATAATCTCTAACAATCATTGGGTTTACATCCCTTATGCTAAGAAAAATATTTCCTAATGACTAGGGTAGCTCTTGATGCCTGCATCCCTCCGCTTTGGAATATCTATTTGAGTGTGTGGAGGGGAGACTTCCCTTTTCTTCCTTCTGCTTGGCCCTTTGTAGGGTCATATCCTAGGCGACACTTGAAAGGATTATCTTTGAATTCTGGGGGTTCCCTCATCCCTTGGGAATCTGCCCCCAATCCTTGGTCAGAATGATAACCATGCTTCATCATCATACGTGCTACCTTTGTGTTTTTGGGAAGTCTCTCTACACGGGAAATTTCGAGTGCTTGAAAAGATGTTTCAAGGGCCTCTTCAGCCGCATCCACATAAGGCTGGGTTGACGGTCCACTGATCAGGATATCGTCTTCTGCTTGGACCGTGACTAGTTTTTCATCCACTATAAACTTGACTTTCTGGTGGAGCGTTAAAGGTATTGCCTTAGCGTCGTGAATCCAAGGTCTGCCAAGGAGACAACTATATGCCGAAGTAATATCCATTACGTGAAAATCGACGTTGAAGATAGTGGGTCCAACTTGGATTGGCAGATTGACTTCTCCCACTACTTCTCGTTTGGATCCGTCGAAGGCTCGAACGATATGCTGCTTGGGCGCAGGCGGGTTCCTTGAATAGTCAACTTGTCGAGTGTGTACTTGGGAATTACGTTCAAGGATGACCCGTTATCCACAAGAACTTTGGCGATGAGGTACTCCTTGCACTTGATGGAAATGTGCAAGGGCTTGTTGTGGCTTGATCCCTTGAGGGGGAGTTCTTCCTCCGTGAAGGTGAGGTGATCGCTTGTCGTAATGTAACCAACAATCCTCTCGACCTTTTCTTGGGATATGGTGTGAGGTACATGTGTTTCGCTCAAGACCTTCATCAGGGCATGCAGAACCCAAATCTTGCCCGACCTCATAATAAAGACCAGAAGACCTCCTTTTCGAAGATGGATGAAACCTAAGAAGCCACTAGGAGAGACTATTAGGCCCCATACTAGGATAAGAGAGATTTTTGGCATGAAAATAAGGGTTTTCGCCTTTTAGGGTCAAGACCGCTGTCTCGCCTTGCGAAGGTGGCGAGACGGCCGTCTCGCCACTCGCGAATGACAAGACCGCCGTCTCGTTTGGCGAGACGACCGTCTCGCCATTCTCGCAATGCGAGATGGCCGTCCCGATTGGCGAGACGGCCGTCTCGACCTTGTCAGACGAGACGACCCGTCTCGACCTGATAGGCGCGAATCCCTATAAATAGGAGCACCATTCCCCTAATTTCCCACAGTTCTTCCACTCTCTCTCTAGAAATCTCTTCAAATTCTCTCTCTAGAACCCCTCCGAAGCATTTCCGGAGTTTCTGAGTGTTTTCTAGAGCTTTTTATAGCGTTTTTGAGAGATTCCGGCTTTGTAAAGAGCGAAGGGTTGCCAAAAAGCACCCAAATTTTTAAAGAATTAATAGAAAGCGTGCCTCGGAGGTTTCTACTCTCTCTCTCTCTCTCTCTTTTACCGCTTTATTTCAATTATGCAATAGATATAGGGTCATGTAGTCATAATCTTTAAATTCCACAAATATAAGGGTAAAAACGTATTTTTCACCGGTTTAATTATTTAATATAGCTGGCCTATCATAGGGAACCCGAAAGGGCGTCGTAAGGGAACTAATACTTCCCTTACACGTAACTAACTCCCTTACCCAACTCTGGTTCTAATGACCAAAGTTGGTTTTTCGAAAACCAACGCCTTTTTCATTCCTTTTCCGATGTTTCTGGTAAAAACGTCGGTGGCGACTCCAAAAGAACCCTTCAAAAGTTAGTTCTTGGGTTAGTCCGGTTATCGGACAATCCAAGAGCGCCTTTTCGAAAACCTCGCCTCTAGGTTCAGCTCGATTATCGGACAACCAAAAGGCGTTGTAACCACACCAATAAAAACGCGAAAAATGGAAAGTCAAAACCATCGCATCGCTCCGACCGCCTCGTTTTGACAAAGGCGACAAATGACGACTCCACTGGGGAAGCCTAGAGAGTTGATCCCATTTAGTGATGGGCCAACTTAAAATAAATAAACTTAGAAAATTATGCTTGTACCCTACCTTGTATTATAACATGTTTTAATGCTTGGCTGTAATAACTGTTGCTTGTTTATACTTACGCAATTGTTTGAAATACAAACTGTACACAAACCCTTGCACACTACAGTTCCCTCTATACCCGGGGGCAAGTGAGAAATCCATAGGGAGTGGGTGGCAGGTATGGTTCGCTGTAGTGATGGCCTTGTGCCCACCAGTGTGATCGGAAACCACCACTCAAGGTGATAACCTTCCTCTTTTGGCACAAAGACTGACTATGGCCTTAGTGCTAAGCATGGTCGGAAGGCTGGAGAGTGGGGACCCTATAATGGGGGCACCTTGGGGGCCTTAGCCTTGGTGTGAATAGTTAGAACCTACCTTCGCCAATGCACTTTTCTGCAGGAAAACCCTACCTCATGATTAAAACGACATCTCGCCTATTCGTGGGTGATCGAATTGTGTGTGCATACGTTTGTTGCATTTGTCTGTTGCATAGCATAACCAAACAACAGAAAATCACAAAAAGCATTTTTTTTCAATAAACACCCTTATCTCAGACAGTCTGCCTTTTAGCTAGCCTGATTTCAGGTTCTTTGTAAGCTAAGTAGCCATGTAGTTCGACAGAAGAGATAAGGGACGCTAATTATTCTTTCGCATAAAGCCATTTTTTTTATCTCAGACAGTCTGTCTTTTAGCTAGCCTGGTTTCAGGTTCTTTGTAAGCTAAGTAGCCACGCAGTCCGACAGAAGAGATAAGAGGCTATATAAATCCAAAATAAATAATAATAATAAATCAAAACATTTATAAAATTTTTGACAAAGTCGTATCATTCATATTACATCATATCATGAGTAAGGAAATACCAAGAGAGAAAATAAATGCATAAGGAAAGTATGCATATTCATCATTTTAATAAATCCCTAAAAAATGGGTCTTAGAAGCGTTTTTTGAAAAAATTACTGGGCCAAATCCCCTTCGAGTATTTGCATCCTGATTCTTCACCTTTTTCTTTTCGTTTTGATATGCTGTGCGTCCAAATCCGACATCCCAGTCAAAAGTTATCGCACTTTGAACATCTACTGCCCTTTTGTACTAGTGCATGCATAAATACATTCATTCTAAGGAGCACTAGATATCCCTAAGACAATGGCGAAAGAGGCCCCGAGCACATTTGTGACCTTCGCGACAAGGAAGGGACAAGTGTACTAAGGTGTGATGGTGACCCCCATTATACTTGTCAAGTCTGTGATGGGGAAGAAACCATTACACCAAGGTGGGTATGATACTCCACAAAGCGTAAGCTTTAAGGAGGATACCTAAGCCATTATCTTAAGGAATATCCATCTCATAAATCATTCATTTTAAACAATAAAAATCTTTTTGCATTCTAGAAAGCAGCTAGTATTCTTCATACCCTCATCCGCATACAAAAAAAAAACACAAAATCCTAAACACTATCATACATCATGTTAGAAAATAAAACATGATAATGTTTAGGAAAAAACAAACACTTGCATATATGCATCCACCAAACTTCATCTTCATAACATGCATCTAATAATAGACAATCGAAGAAGTGGACATTCCTCAATACCATGAAAAGAGGATTAGGGCATGCCATGCACGGGAAGTAAAAAAGAAAATAAATAGAAATTCTAACATGCGTATGGGTTCATTTAGGCTTCTCCACTTTTTAAAAAAATGTACTTCGAAACATTGCATTGAGGAATGTACACTGTCTGGATGAAATAAATAAAATTGTTTGTTTTCATCATCTCTTCAAACGTCTATTGCATTCATAAATTGCATTAATTCATTCTCACTTTAATAATAATAAGATAATAAAAAGAAAGGATTAGTCGATGTGCTTTCCACGTCAAGTTATCTCCAACGGTTGATCCGCCTAAGAAGGATAATAAGCCTCAACCGTTGGTCATCTGAGTAAATAAGGAAGAGGGGGCAAGGATGCCATTACATTTTGTTCACGCCTCGAATCGAATAAGGTGGTACCGTGGAGATGCGCAAAAACACCGCCCATTAATGAGGATATCTCCAGCATAGCTGGCATTGGGGGCAAAATTAGAAATGAAAGAATCTGTTCCCCCAAGGAGCTGTAAGATGACGCTCCTACAAATAAAGAAAAAATAAAAAGACCGAAGAAAAACATAATCCAAAGAGGAAACTGAGTAGACTTTGGATTCACGACGCTAAGGCAGTTCTTTCAACGCTCCGCCAAAGAGACAAACTCACGGTAGGCGACAAGCTGGTCACGGTTCGAGCTAAAAACGACATTCGGATAAGTAGGTCGTTTGCCCTACCTTGAATGGATGCGACTGAAAAGGACCTTTGAAATATCTTTTGCCAATATGAAAAGACTTCCTTAACAATATGAAGGTGACCCACATGATGAGGAAATATGGATGCCGCCCAAACCAAGGGCTCATTAGAAACTCTCAAGGAATAAGGGAACCACCAGATTTTAAAGACAATCCTTTAAAGCATGGCCTAGGGCATGACCCTACAAAGGATCAAGGTACATGGAGAAAAGGGAAGTCTCCCCTCTGCAGCTCGAATCAAAATTTCCCAAACAAAGGGGTTCAAGCGTCAAAAGCAACTTTAGTCATTAGGTGTTCTCCTTCTGATTCTTAGGGTTTGTAAATCCAATGACTATTAGAGATTACTCCTCGGGGCTAGCCCGACCCCCGAGCATTGTAGGGCACATATTTCCCTATTAATTACAAAGAATGTCATTCTTATTATCTGCTTCTCTTCCTACTATTCATATATAAACCTCATTAATAACCATGTTTAAACAAACGTTTCAAAAATGCGTCAAAATGCGCCATCGTCAAAATAATCAAACCACTCATCACCACTGATTGACTAGAAACACAAAATAAAGTTTTACCTCGTCATAAATAAAGCCATGTTTCACCAATGTTGTGCAAAAAGAAAAAAAAATCAAAAGAAGCCCATAAAAGCTAAAGGCCAAAAAGAGAGGGCAAGATACCCGGTAGGAAACCCACAAAGGGGGCTACGCAAAAGTTAGGGTAAACCCGCTAGGAAACCTGAACAACCATAAAGGGTAGCCTAGGCAAAAATTAGGGTTACAAAATAAAGTCCGCTAGGTTTCCAAAGCAAGAAAAAAGAAACCTAGACAAAAGTTAGGACAAAACAAAACACAACATCTTAAGCTGAAAACCCAAAGGGCAGACTAGGGAAGTCAATCAGTCATAGCAAGCGCCACAGAATAAGATACCACTCCATAAACAAAACGTTGTTTAAACTAGCCTAAACACTCTAACCAACCTTGGCTAGCCGTGCTTACAAAAACCAGTTTTTTGTCAAAATAAAACAATTCTAAAACACAAGCCTTTGAATGAAATATCTTCTTCTTTCTCTTCTCTTGACCCTTACCACTACGACATTCTAGTAAGTAGTAGGGAAATGTGGAGATAGTAATCAATAGGAGGATTGACATCCCCAAGGAAAGGGAGGGGCGCACTGACATGGCAAGTCACTCTACAATTAACACAATTATTCTTCGGTCATGAAAAAAATCGAGACGACAAAATTAGTATAGCCTATCATGTCGACAAAGCACATAACGTCAGAAGCTCATCAGAAGTAAAAACACATTGGTTAATCCTTTTGAAAAATTAATTGAAATAGTATTATAGGATGCATATCACAAACATTGCATACATGCATAGGGTCCTTTCTCTCAAAAAAAGAAGAGAAATGAGAAAAATAAAAATAAAAAATAATGCCTGCTAGGAGATTTTTCGGCAAAAGTTAGGGTAGCCCGCTAGATCGAAAACCCGCAAAGGGCGGTCTAGGCAAAAGTTAGGGCATTCATAAAAAAGGAAAAAAGCCCGCTAAGATATCCTAGGCAAAAATTAAGGCAGTCTGCTAGACCGAAAACCCCAAAAAGGGCGGTCTAGGCAAAAGATAGGGCTAAACCAAAAAATTAATAAAAGAGAGGGGCCCTTCATCATAATCATAAAAATTCCAGTAGGAGAATACCAGTCACTTTTCCAGATGCATCAATAAAAAAGAATAGATTGCATTTAGGGCATCCACACATAAGTAGTCGCACAAAACGACTTTGTCAATGTCAAAAATGAAAGAAATAAAAATTACTTCAGACAAATAACAAAAAACGAAAAACATTCATGCATATAAGGAGACTAGCTCCATGTTTGTGATTGAAAAAAGGATCACTGAGACTGAGTCTCCAAATAATGCCCTCAAGAAAATGAAGCAAGTCGTCAATCAAGCGACTCAGCAGAATAAGAGCTTCTGAAAATCAAGAGCTCTAGCTACCATCCTTCTACCCAGAAAAGAAGGCACAAGAAAGTAATAAGTCTCTAAACATTGCTCTCCCTCAAGAAAGAAGAGCGAGTTGTCATAAGAAGCTTCCAGAAGCCAAAGCTCCAATCATCACCCAATAAAAGAGGGCACAATCATCAAGACATCATAAAAGAAAAGCTGACGGAAAGGCCTAGTCATCCCCAAGAGGATCCCTTCCTACTCTGAAGGCAAAACAAAAACACTCCTCACGGCTTAGCATTACCACTACATGAGTCATCGAGCACACTCACCCAAAGTCTCCTCCACACTCCCCAATGGAGAATAAAGGCTTCAAGAGCCCATCATCATCAATAGTCAAAAGAGTCCAATCTCCATACCAACAAGGGCTCAACAAAAAAAGGAAAAAAGAGGAAAACTCTTGCATCCGCAGAGGATGTCCAAAAGAAAAGGCAACAACAGAGAAGGCCGAATAAAAATCCTCAAGTGGATCTCCTAAAAAGTCTACAAAAAAGAATCAGAATTCCCATTCTCTAGTGGAATAAGAGCTTCACAAGTTTAGCTCGCATCAACATCAATCAAGGAGCCAAAACTCCATCCCTAGAAAAGAAAAATCAGATCCCCATGGAGTCAACTAATTCCCTGGTGGATCACCAAAGAAAGAAAACTTCATCCCTAATGGACCTCCCAAAAAGAAGGAAAAAAGCCAGCGTAATAAAAAGAGACTAAAAAGTAAAAAGGCTTATGCATTATCCCGAAAAAGCCAAATTTCAAATCGCGAAAAAAAAGAGATAAATCGTGGAAAAAGGCAAAATCAAATGAAAATCCTTGCTTCTTAAGTGGGTCACCTCAGAAAAAGAAAAAATCAAAAAAGGAATTGGAAATTCCATTCCTTCAACAGAATAAGAGCACCACAAAAGCCAGCTCGCACCCACATCAATTAAGGAGCCAAGATTTCATTCCCCCAAAGGGGCTACGAAAATCTGACCCCCGGGAAGTCAACCAATTCCCCGATGGATCAATAAAAAAGAAAGATCATCCCCAGTGAGCCTACTGCAAAGGAAAAACTTCAGATTCATCCTCAGAATGTCATTTGCCTACACATAGGCAAGACCTGGCAAGCAAGAGCCAGCATCCCCATAGGGGAATATCAGCCTAGTCAGAGGCAAAACAAATGCAGCCAAAAGTCTTCACTTCCGATGAAGCATCTGCCTACTCAGAGGCATTACTAGAAACTCAATGGAGTATCTGCCTGCTCAGAGGCACCATCAAAATCAACAAATTTTCAATGGATATCCTCCTACTCAAGAGGTCTCACCAAGATCAGCAAATCCCTAGAGGATTTCTGCCTACCTAAGAGGTACTCATAAAAAATCCCTGACAACCAGTAAAGTCGGATGACTACTACCAAAGGATAAAAAACAAAGAATCCCCAGTAACTAACAAAAATGGATGAACACCAACAAAATCCCCAGCACAGACCGGATGACCAAACCTCAGAAAAGACGAAGACGAGAGAACACATCTCAACAACGGCGCATGAGCTAGAGCAGTAAGCCACCACCACAGTTGAAGGATCGACTACCGCAAGAAGGAGCATCCGGAGGCATAAACACCAGATGGGGGTGTATACTCATCAGGCCTTACAAAAGGGGACTTACCGGACGGGGGTTCATACTTGTCAAACACCAGATGGGGGTGTATACTCATCAGGCCTTACAAAAGGGGGCTTACCGGACGAGGGTTCATACTCGTCAAACACCAGATGGGGGTGTATACTCATCAGGCCTTACAAAAGGGGGATTACGGGGCGAGGGTTCATACTCGTCAAAACTGGATGGGGGTTCATACTCATCAGCCGAAGGGATCAGCTACCGCCAGAAAAAGCATCCTGGAAGCACACCTTTCCCCAGAAGATCAACCTCCGCAAGACGGGACATCTGAGGGACAACCAGGCAAGAGGGTCAACTCCTTTACCCTCCAGTCGTTCTCCTTGGCACAACAGGCTAGTAGTCGACTAGTCGGGTAAAGGGGGGGCAGCTGTAGACCCCAAATCTTGCCCGACCTCATAATAAAGACCAGAAAACCTCCTTTTCGAAGATGGATGAAGCCTAAGAAGCCACTAGGAGAGACTATTAGGCCCCATACTAGGATATGAGGGATTTTCGGCATGAAAATAAGGGTTTTCGCCTTTTAGGGTCGAGATCACCGTCTCGGATTCGAGACCGCCGTCTCGCCTTGCGAAGGTGGCGAGACCGCCGTCTCGTTTGGCGAGACGACCGTCTCGTTTGGCGAGACGACCGTCTCGACCTGACATGCGCGAATCCCTATAAATAGGAGCACCATTCCCCTCATTTCCCACAGTTCTTCCACTCTCTCTCTAGAAATCTCTTCAAATTCTCTCTCTAGAACCCCTCCGAAGCATTTCCAGAGTTTCTGAGTGTTTTCTAGAGCTTTTTATAGCATTTTTGAGAGATTCCGGCGTTGTAAAGAGCGAAGGGTTGCCAAAAAGCACCCAAATTTTTAAAGAATTAATAGAAAGCGTGCCTCGGAGGTTTCTACACACTCTCTCTCTCTTTTACCGCTTTATTTCAATTATGCAATAGATATAGGGCCATGTAGTCATAATCTTTAAATTCCGCAAATAAAAGGGTAAAAGCGTATTTTTCACCGATTTAATTATTTAATATAGCTGGCCTATCATAGGGAACCCGAAAGGGGCATCGTAAGGGAAGTAATACTTCCCTTACACGTAACTAACTCCCTTACCCAACTTTGGTTCTAATGACCAAAGTTGGTTTTTCGAAAACCAACGCCTTTTTCATTCCTTTTCCGATGTTTCCGGTAAAAACGTCGGTGGCGACTCCAAAAGAACCCTTCAAAAGTTAGTTTTTGGGTTAGCTCGGTTATCGGACAATCCAAGAGCGCCTTTTCGAAAACCTCGCCTCTAGGTTCAGCCCGGTTATCGGACAACCTAAAGGCGTTGTAACCACACCAATAAAAACGGGAAAAATGGAAAGTCGAAACCATCGCGTCGCTCCGACCGCCTCGTTTTGATGGCGGCGACAAGACATTTCTATGTGGTTCTGAGCTCATCATTAGAGATAACAAGGTTATCTTAGCAGGTGTATGATTGAACTGGTCAATAATGGAATACTCACTTTGTCTTATAAACTGGAGTAATTCCTCGGTCTCCTCCTTGGATTCCTTATTTTCTTTTTCTTCGGTCTGTTTATTTTTTCCTTTATTTTTGGGGACATCTTCTTGTAAGTCCTTGGGGGAGTAGACCCTTCCACTTCTAGTCATGCCCCCAATGCCGGCTATATTGGAGATATCCTCCTTTATTGGTGAAGATGTTCCGTATCTCCATGGTACAAATTTATTTGATTCGTAAGGGAAAGGACGTGGCATAAATAGTCGCACAGGTGTCCTTGCCCCTTCTTCCTTATTGGTTTTTAGAACCAACGACCGAGGCTTATTACCCTCTTGTGGTGGATTGACCATTGGGGAGAGCTTGATTAAAAGAGGCATTCTCTCCATTCTTCTGATTTGGAAGACGTGTCAGTTAATTCTTCCTTTTTATTATCTTGTTTATTAAAAGTGAAGGAGGGGAAGTTAAATAGGCAAATGAATGATATGCATGCAAGTAGACAATTGTTGAATAAAGAAAAATTTTCATTTATCCGTAGAAGGTGTAAATTCCCCTATTCCATACTACAAAGAAACTTCTGACAGAAACGGAAAAGCCTAAAGAAACCCACAGGCGGGTCTTGATCTCTATGTAATTCCCTCTCGGCTTCCTAGACGTGACGAGCGAGTGTTTCGCTTTGCTTCTAGATTGCCTGCCTCATATCTTCACTGTACTTTTGAGCCTATTTGATCTTCGCCTCTTGATGGACGACCAAGGCTTGTAGCTCGTCGAGATTTGCAAGGGCTCGGTGCTTCTCTCGCAGTACTTGACCGTACTGAGCTACCCCGTCTCTTTCTTTGCAACGTAGCTCAGTGAGACTTCTTTTGAGTCTTCGGTTGGCCTCTTGCTCTAGGCGTATTT
This sequence comes from Sphenostylis stenocarpa, assembly GCA_963425845.1. NCBI lineage: Eukaryota > Viridiplantae > Streptophyta > Magnoliopsida > Fabales > Fabaceae > Sphenostylis > Sphenostylis stenocarpa. The sequence continues at coordinate 41,788,444 of OY731404.1, read as the reverse complement.
CTGACCGAGTCCTTGTGAGATCTTGTAACACGTCCTTGATCATCTGAGCCTGTTTTGCTGATTCGACCTCAAGGTGTGCTGATTTGGCGGTTATTTCTTGAAGTTGGCTATCCGAGATGGTTCTAGCAGCTTTGGATGCTCGGATAACTTGCTCGTTAAAGTCAACACATTGATCCTTGAGGCGCTCTATTTCATGATCCTTTTTCTTGCATTGCCTCTGTAGACCGTCTATGGTGAGGATAGATTCTTGTTCTCTTTCTTCAAGGGCCTTCATCTGGGCTCCCATGATTTCTATCCTCTGGGTCAAGGCATCAACTTGAGTCTGCAACTCTTCACTATTTGCACATGTAGCGAGTGAGGTGGATGGTTGAGACATCCCTCTTTTGCGTCTCCACTCTTCATAGTCACTAGAGACAACTACTCGAGCTTTTCCTAGCTCTTTATCTCCCATAAAGACTGGTTTCTCCCATGCTCTTCTCACAGCTAGTGAATTGGCGATCGTGCATGGGTCTCCGAAGAAACACAGTCATCCGAGCTCCCCTCGGGATATCGTAGTTTGAGTCCTCATGAGTTGCCTCATAGCTACTCTTGGTGAATAGGCTATGCAACCCCTGAGTCCTATTAATGGTATGCTCGGGTAATCCCCACATCTGATGAGGACTGGGTCGGGTCGGAACCAAAGGCAAACCCAGGATAATTGGTTGGCGTCCCATTGTTCCAACTCGTCTTTCCACTTTGAGGTTAGACGTCGGTGGAGAGGGATTTTGGAGAAGCTTCTCAAAGGGTCGAGGAACATCCCCATGTGACTAGAGACGTAGAAATGTGTGATTCCCCACACAAAAAGTAGTGAAGAGCAACATCAGAGTGTTTTTCCTTGCTTCTGGCGGCAAAATTCCACCAAGAGCAAGGTGTCGACAAGAATCGCAGGCAAGGGACTCTTCGAGTTCACGTCCTAGGCGAAGAAGGCGTCCATGATGGCTTGATCTACTGTGTTGATATGGAAGGGAAACAAGATTGTTCCAAATATGATCAAGGCCAAGGTTTTGTTAAAAGCAGTCCATTATGCCTTTTCAGCCAAGGAGGACAGTTGGTCTTCTAACATTGAGACTTTCCAACCCTGGATGTTCCCTTTTTCTATCAGGGTAGTCTGCCGGAATGACAATCGGATGATGGCAGTGATTTGTGCTGCAGGAGTATATGCCCCGTGGCGAATATGGACCCCGGCTGATTTGGGCCATTTTAACATAATCTCATACTCCTCCAAAGTGGGCACCATATCGAATTGCAGGAATTCGAAGTAGCGCAGACTGGAGTTCCAGAAATGAACTAGAACCTTGATGAAGATGGGATCGACACAAATATTCAACAGGTCGAGGATTCGTCCATAGGATTTTTCGAAGTCGGAGCGGACCTCTGGTGGCATTATTGCGCAAAGCCATTCTAGATTCTCAGTATGGTACCGGGGAATGTCCACTTTCTTCAATTGTTTACTAGTCCCCTCCATTTTCTAAAAACCAAAAATGCATGTTTTATGAACATGATGCTTATTGTGGGTATGAATGCGAGTGTTTATTTTTCCTATTTATCATGTTTTATTTCTACATGATGTATGCTGGTATTTTTATTTTTTTCGGAAAAAATAAACTACCTATATGGATGGTTTATGAATTTTTATGTTTATGAACAAGGTCCCATTTATTTGACTTGGGTCATTTATTTTTATTTTGTTTTGGTTTTAGAGCCCTTTATCTCTTCTGTCGGACTGTGTGACTACTTAGCTTATAAAGAACCTGAAACCAGGCTAGCTAATAGGCAGACTGTTCGAGATAAAATTGCTTTATTTGTGAAAGAATAATATTAGCATCCCTTATCTCTTCTGTCGAACTACGTGACTATTTAGCTTACAAAGAACCTGAAACCAGGCTAGCTAAAAGGCAGACTGTCCGAGATAAGGATGTTTATTTAAAAATATTTTTCTGGTTTTTATCTGTTGTTTGGTTATGCTATGCAATCAAATGCAACAAACAAATGCACATACAATTCAGTCATCAGCGAACACGTGAGAAGTCGTTTTAATCACGAGGTAGGGTTTGCCTGCAGAAAAGTGTATTGACAAAGGTAGGTTCTAACTGTTCTCACCAAGGCTTAGGCCCCCAAGGTGCCCCCATTATAGGGTCCCCACTCTCCAGTCTTCCGACCATGCTTAGCACTAAGGCCATAGTCAGTCTTTGTGCCAAAAGAGGAAGGTTATCACCTTGAGTGGTTGTTTCTGATCACACTGGTGGGCTCAGGGCCATCACTACGGCAAACCGTACCTGCCACCCATTCCCTATGGATTTCTCACTTGCCCCCGGATATAGAGGGAACTATTGTGTGCAAAGGTTTGTGTATAGTTCTTATTTCAAACAATTGCATAAAATAAACAAACAATAGTTATTAAAGCCAAACAATTAAAGCATGTTATAATACAAGGTAGGGTAAAAATGTAATTTCTTAGTTTATTTATTAAACTGGCCCATCACTAAATGGGATAAACTCTCTAGGCTTCCCCAGTGGAGTCGCCATCTGTCGTCGGCATCAAAAGAGGTGGTCAGAGCGACACGATGGTTCTGACTTTCCATTTTTCGTGTTTTTATGGGTGGGGTTACAACGCCTTTAGGTTGTCCGATAACCGGGCTGAACCTAAGGGCGAGGTTTTCAAAAGGGTGTTCTTAGATCGTCCAATAACCGGGCTGACCTAAGAACTAATTTGAAAGGGTTCTTATGGAATCGCCACCGATGTTTTTACCGGAAACATCAAAAAAGGAAAACGGCGTTGGTTTTTCGAAAACCAACTTTGGTCGTTAAAACCAGAGTTGGGTAAGGGAGTTAGTTACATGTAAGGAAAGTGTTAGTTCCCTTACGACGCCCCTTTTGGGTTCCCTATGATAGACCAGTTATTTTATAAATAAAATTTTGAAAAGACACTTTTACCCTTTTATTTACGGAATTAAAATAATGACTACATGACCTTAATATCTATTACGCAATTTAATTATGAAATAAAAGACAGTAAAAGAGAGGGAGAGAGTGAAGAAACCTCCGAAGCAAGCTTTTTTATTAATTCTCTTGAAAATAGGGTGCGTTTTGGCAGCCTTTCACTCTTACAACGCCGAAAATCACTCTCGAAACACTATAAAAAGCTCTCTAAGACACTTAGAAACTCCGAAAATGCTTCGGAGGGACTCTAGGAGGAGAATTTGAAGAAAGTGTAGAAGGCAAAGTGGAAGAACTGTGTGAAGTGAGGGGGGGAGCGGTCACTATTTATAGGGATTCGCGTCTGTCAGGTTGAGACGGCGGTCTCGACTGGCAAGGTCGAGACGGTCGTCTCGCCATTCGGGACGGCAGTCTCGACTTGCATAAGTGGCGAGACCGTCGTCTCGTTTGGCGAGACGGCAATATTGACTTTCCAAGTGACGAGAAGGCCTTCTCGCCAAACAGGAGAGGGGTCTCGCCTTTGGAAAGTGGCGAGACGGCGGTCTCGACTTGCATCAATGGCGAGACGGCGGTCCCGAAAAGCGAGACGACGGTCTCGACTCCTGAAGGCGAAAATCCTTATTTTTGTACAGAAAATCCTTCCTACTCTAACATGGGGCCTAATAGTCTCTCCTAGTGTCTTTTTAGGCTTCGTCGATCTTCGAATAGGAGGTCTTCTGCTCTTATTTTGAGGCGGGGCAAGATTTGGGGTCTACAAGTTTCTTCACAAGCAAGAATACAAAAATACCTCAAGAAAGAACTTTGAAAATTCCCACTGAAAATAACACACTTCTCTCTTGAAAAGATCTCTATTGATTGCTTGAATTATTTCTAAAAGATGTGTTTTTAACACGTTGAAACAAATCTATCTATATAGAGATTTTTTTAACAAGCTGGTTTAATTAATCGGTTAAGTCATGTTTTAATCGATTAAAAATTCTTGTTTCTAACTGTTTTAACTGATGAAAATATCATTTAATCGATGAAAATGTTCTACAACACTTTCCAGAAACATTTTAACTAATAAAAATGCGGTTTAATCAATTAAAACAGTTACACAAAAATCCTAAGTGATTTTAATCGATTAATTCGAAATTTAATCGATTAAAATACTGATAGAACATTTTTTAAATCTTTTTAATCATTAATTCGAATATGTATCGATTAAAACTGTGATGTAACATGTTTACACTTGTTTTTGTTAGACAAATAACATCTAGAGGGGGGAATAGATGCCAAATTAAATTTTTTTTAAGATGTCCAATAATTTATTAATTCAATTTTAATTATCATATAAAATATAGATAAAGCGGAAGCAATATAATCAGATAGATAAAAGGAAAGATTCAAGTGTGGAGATGTAGGATGCAGTGCTGTTAAAGAGAGAAAGGTAAGAGAATAACACATAGTAATTTATACTGGTTCAGGTATAGCCAACCCTACATCCAGTTCCCAGTCAAGTCTAATCACAAGAGTGACCCCAATTCACTATCTTTCAAATTCAGTTTACAAATTACGATCAACTCAGCAGAGGAACCAGTAAAAAACAAACTAATTGAAAAGACAAACACCTCCTTAGAATCCCACTAAGGATGAACACCTTCCCAGAATTCCACTAGGGATAAACACCTTCTCTGAATAAATCAAAGGATGAAAACGCCTCCTTAGAATCCCACTAAGGATGAACACCTCCTTAGAATCACTCTAAGGATGAACACCTCCTTAGAATCACACTAGGGATGAACACCTCCCTGAACAAATCAAAGGGATGAAAATGCAGACACAAACATAAACCCTAGAAAGGGGAATTTAACAACAACCACTTAAACCCTAAACAAGGAATTTAACATCAACTTCCTAAGACCTAGAAAGGATGAGGGCAATAAAATAAGAACAATCACACTTGGGTAATGGAGACAACAAATTGTAGAAGCCTGTAGAATGCCAACCTCCAAGAACAAGTGTGATTAATAATGAAAGCACAAAAGGCAGTAGAGAAGAGGGTTTTCTCAGAAGGTGTAAAATATCTCTGTTGCCTTGCTCAAAATTCTTTTCTCAAAACTTATTGAATGTAAATTGAATTTTCGAACTCTGTAATTGTGTATCTTTGATTTTTCATCAAAACTCATTTAAATAGGAAAATAGCATAAGAAAATAGCCGTTGGTCATTAATAATTTTGTAGAGAAAAATCAGGATGTATTAAAAAACATTTATTATTCAAAAATGGATATATTTTTCAAATTTAAACTGCCATAATCGATTATGTTACCAGTATAATCAATTATGATAAAGAGAAAATCGTTTTTCCATTTCTGATGCATCATAATTGATTATGACAGTGAAAAATGTCATGTTACAAAATTTTATCACACTTGTGCTTTGGAGGATTATGCATAATACCACTTCATCAGTTTGTACCTCCATATCCAGTATTCTAAGACTCTATCTAGTCTTCAATAATCATCTTGAGCTTGCTTGATGTTTGAATGTTGTTGACTTGAATCATCATCAAAATCATCTCTTGGGAATGTAAGGACATGTTTCACATTGTCGTCAATCTTCCCCTCAGTGCTTTCAGTTCTAAGGCAATCCAACAGGCCATGTAGTGCCTTCAAAATCCAAGACTAAGCTAGAACCTTCTTTTCTTGCATGAAGTTTCACATTGTCATCAATCTCCCCCTTATTGCTTTCAATTTTAAGTGGTTTTAATTGATTAATTCGAATATGTATCGATTAAAACCGCGATAGAACATGTTTACACTTATTTTAAGTGGTTTTAATCGATTAATTCAAATATGTATCGATTAAAACTGCGATAAAACATGTTTACACTTATTTTAAGTGGTTTTAATCGATTATTTCGAAAATACATTAGTTAAAAATGTGTCATAAGTGTTTTAGATGATTTTAATCGATTAATATGTAAATATATCAGTTAAATATGAGACTTAGGAACATATTAATCGATTAAAAGGATTTTTAATAGATTAAAAAGATTAAAGACATTTTTATCTCTTTCAAATGATAGAACCTCATACAGTAGAAATGAATAAATGATTATACCTATTTACTATTGATGCGGACTCACTAAACACTAAACACTACACCCCATATCCCATAAATCCTCTAACTTCATCAAATCTTCCTTTATTCCAAAAATTCTTTGACTTCATCAAATCTTCAAGATCTTCAATCATTGTCAATATCCCCCTATTTGATGAAGACAAACTCTTTTTTGAATCCTGCAGAGAAGTCACTAGGTGTTTCTGTGCAAGTGAATTTATTCAATATTTATTCCCCCCCCCCCCTTTGACTTCAGCAAAAATAGAGAAAAGAGCAGTTTAATCAAAATAAAGCATGCACAATATATCAGAGGTTCAATATGTTCTGGTCAGACGCCAATAAGATATTACATACCATAAAAAAAATAAAGAAAACAAAAAAACAAAAGAGTTATGATAAAAAAAACATTATTTTTCTGTCTCCTGAATCTTGATCTCTTGAACATTCTTGCAACAAGAATTTGAGAGAAAGATCGGGTGGTTAATGTAACCCCCTTCCAGATTACATTTATAAATCCTAATTTCTTATCTAATTTAGTAATATATCAAAGTAATAGAAATTTTTAAGTGAAGTTCTTCGTAAAGTCATACTTATTTATTATAAAATCTCCAACCTATCCTCTGGATTTTTTTTTTTGCATCTGACATCTATCTCTTGAATTCTACATTCCTGCATCACACGTCACCAACATATGGGATTGAAAATATTTATGGGGTTAGACATTTAATTTTACCCTCAACAAACAAAACAAACATTCATACGATAAAATCAAACAATGAAACATTCCTTCATAATAAGTTCATAACTACATATAAATATACAACCATATATAATTTAATTCAAAAATTATTTATGAGAAACAAATAAATCAATCATGGAAACATAATAAAGAATATCATGCAAATCATGAATAATCTACAATTTCATCATGCAATATGTTTATGATATGCACATGTGACTCAAAACGTAAAACTTGAAAATCATGCTCTTGACTCAAAATCTAAAAAATCATTTTTGACTCAGTGCTCCATGGAGACTCATATGAGTGTCTAGTGGAACTAGAACTTAACATCACCCTGTCTGGTGATTCGACAATGCCCCACTAAACGCGAACAAGTAGACAATAGTCGGAGTGTCACTGCACCCAGTAGGTTACCACAACACAAAATCAAATAAAGACTGGCCACTTATGGAATTGCCCTTGCCAAAACACTCCCTAGACCAGAGGTCCATCCCCATAGACCAGAGGTCCTGTCTTACCTATTCTACTACCCCATTTACTATTAGAAATTCTGGTAGCTCGATTCTTAATAATTCATTCTCATACATTCTTTGTCTCATTTGGCCGACCATTTTTATAGTCATATTCCACTACTAGATGCCCTTGATAGCAAATTGACTCAGAAATATTTTCAAAATTCTGTTTTGCACATCCTTATTACTACCAATCGTCCTTGGTAGCAGCTTAAGAGAAATTTCAAAATACTTTTCTGTAAATACTTTTCTGTGAGTTCCAGAAAACATTTCATGCACTATGTCCCTAAAAACTTAAGAGGGGGTAATATACTATTTGGCTCTATCTCGATTATACCCTGAACCTTTTTCAAAATTCCATTTATGTCCCTAGGTTGTAAAATGACCATTTTACCCTTGAACATTTCCTATAATTCCATCTTTGTCCCTAAAATGACTATTTTACCCTTGGAGATTTTCTATAATTCCATCCATGTCCCTAAAATGACTATTTTACCCTTGGACATTTTATTAATTCCATCTAATTCCATCCATGTCCCTAAAATGACTATTTTACCCTTGGACATTTTCTATAATTCCATCCATATCCCTAAAATGACTATTTTACCCTTGGACATTTTCTATAATTCCATTCATGTCCTTGGACATTTTCTATAATTTCATTCATGTCCCTAAAATGACTATTTTACTCTTGGACATTTTCTATAATTCCATTAATGTCCTGGAGCCATGATGAAATGACCATTATACCCTTAATCTTTTTCAAAATTCCATTTATATCCCTAAGATGTGTAATGACTATTTTACCCTTGATGTTTTTAAAAAATTTTCACCTAGTCCCTTTCTTCTTCCTTCGCTCCCTGTAAGCCATTTTCAAAATCCAGATTTCCAATTTCTCAGTTTAAAGCACCCAAATTAGTTCTAAATCAAAATTAAACATGCAATATGTCCAAATTAAGTCAAAAACAACAATTTTATTACATAATTCATCCTTAATTTCAAGAATTTCATCACCATTTAAAACTTTGCAAAATATGAATAGTAATCACATCTAGTACGCCATTTTCAAAATCCAGATTTCAAATTTCTCAGTTTCAATCACCCAAATTAGTTCCAAATCAAAATTAAACCATAAACATGTTCAATTTAAGTTAAAAATAACAATTTTATTATATAATTCATCCTTAATTTGAAAAATTTCAACAAACATTTTAAACTTTCAATCAGTGAATCAACCATCAAATTCAGACATTTTGATAAAATTAAACATCTACCCCATACCTATTTCTCCAAGATTTGCTAGTATTCCACCGATTTATTTCTCAATTCTATCATTTTCTTCTTCTTCTTTCAAATTTCGCTTCTCGAATCTGGTGCTTCTCTGTTTGGTCGTGAATTACTTGTCCAATTTCATCCTATTTATAGATTTAACTTATTGATTTAAATTTCTTCTCGAATTTTCTTCACCGCCTTAATTTCAATTGTATATTAAGGCCACAATACCTTCTCTTTCTCTCTTTGCGTTTTTCGTAATAAGGATACTGTACATCATTTTTTTATTATTTATTATATTTTTTATTATATTTTTTATTTTATTTTTTTATTTTTTTAATATATCCTTTCTTCTTATAAAAAGTTTACATAATATTTATATAATAATTTGTAGGAACTTGAGCAAATGGTTAATTACAGAAATTGGGATGTTACAATTCTCCCCCACTAAATAAATTTCATCCTCGAAGTTTCCGTCACCATTTATTCAAGATACTCTACTTTCACTTTCTCTTCTAACCCCCATGTAGCATCGCCTCTAATGTCATCTCATATAACCTTAACCAATGAAATAGCTTTTCCCCTTAGATGCTTAATTCTCCTTTGTTCAATCTTAACAAGACTCGGTTCAAAGGTGAGGTTTTCCTTCACCTGTACTTGATCAAGTTCCATGACATGTGTTGGATCTAAAATATACTTTCTCAATTGTGACACATGGAATACATTATGAAGATTGGAGAGAAAAGGTGGTAGGGCTATCTGGTAGACAACATTTCCAACTTGTTGTGTAATTTGATAAGGCCCAATATATTTAGGGGAAAGTTTCTTAGATTTAATAGCTTTTCCAACTCCTGTAACAGGTGTAGCTTTCAAAAATACATGGTCTCCTTCCTGAAAGTCTAAAGGTTTCCTTCTCTTATCAGCATAACTTTTCTGTCAACTTTGAGCAGTTCTCATTCTCTCCTGAATTGCCTTCACTTTATTGGTAGTTTGTTTACATCAGGTCCTATTAATAAATTCTCACCATCAAACTAAAGGTGTCCTACACTTACATCCATAAAGTGCTTCATAAGGAGTCATACCTATACTAGAGTGATAGTTATTATTATATGTAAATTCTACTAAGGGTAAAATTTCATCTCAACTAGATTTTTCTTCTAATATATAAGCCCTTAAAAGATTTTCTAATGACTGGATAATTCTTTCAGTCTGCCCATCATTTTGAGGATGATAGACTGAACTGAGATGCAATTTACTTCCTAAAGCTTTTTGGAATTCTTTCCAAAATCTAGATATGAATCTGGGATCTCTATATGATAATATACTAGTTGGTACACCATATAGTCTAACAATTTCTTTGATATACAATAATGCTAATTTATCTAAAGAGTACTTAATATTGATTGGAATGAAATGAGCAGCTTTTGTTAACCTATCCATAATCACCCAAATAGAATTATAATTTCTAGAAGTTTTGGGTAAATCCACTACAAAATCCATAGATACACTTTCCCATCTCCAAACTGGAATTTCTAATGGATGTAACATGCCAGAGGGCTTTTGATGTTCAATTTTAATTTTCTGACATGTTAAGCAACGAGCAACATATTCTGCTATACGCCCTTCTTCATTCCAGGCTACCAAAACATTTCTTTCAAATCCTTATGCATTTTAGTAACTCTAGGATGTATACTTAATTTACTTTTATGTCCTTCTTCTAAAATTAAGTCCTTAATTTTTTTATTACCTGACACACATACTCTATGTTTAAATCTTTATATATCATCCATTCCTAAATTAAAATCTTCAGCTTTATCAGTCCCTATTAATTTTCTCTTTTCCAATATAAACTCATCATCTCCTTGTTTATCTCTTATTTTATATAGGAACTCATTATTAATAGAAATCATTCCTAATTGTATTCTATCATTTTCACTAATAGTGTATAAATTCAAATCTCTAAATTGTTCTATCAATTCCATTTCTTTAATCACAATAGTTGAAACATGAACAATTTTCCTACTTAAGGCATCCGCTACTACATTCGCTTTTTTTGGATGATAAAATAACTGAAAATCATAATCTTTTATAAATTCTATCCATCTTTTTTTTGTCTCATATTCAAATATTTTTTATCAAATAAATATTTCAAACCCTTATGATCACTATAGACATCAAACCTAAATCCATATAGATAATGCCTCCAAATTTTTAAAGCAAACACTATAACTACTAATTCCAAATCATGTGTGGGATAATTTCTTTCATGTGGTCTTAGTTGTCTAGAAGCGTAAGCCACTACTTTCTTATTTTGCATTAATACACAACCTAATCCTTGATATGATGCATCACAATATACTTTATAAGGTTCTGTGGGGTTAGGTTGAAGCACTTGGTGGATTTGATGAAGACTTTATGAAGACATATTTGTGTTGGTATAGTTTAGTTTGTGGGTGTGTAGAGGGATAAGTTAGAAGTATAGGAACTTAATCTCTTGATAGGCCAATAAATCTTGTGATAAGCACCTTAAAATGATGCATCTCATTGAAATCATTTTTCTGCATGAAAAACTAACATTTAAACATTAAAAGAACAAACTAAGTTTTTTCAATCTGTTGAAAAGAAATTTCAATCTGTTAAAAACATTTAACATAAGGAATATTCTTATAGATTCAAAATTTCAATTGGTTGAATCACGGAATCAACGAGGTTAAAATGTTTTAATAATTTTTCATGTATTACAGGTTTCACATTTTCAATTTGTTGAAATATTTTTTAATCTGTTGGAACGAGAGAGACCATCTTTTTCGATCTAAGTGTTTTTCCAAACTTCAATCTGGTGAAATATTTTTTAAATCTGTTAAAACAAAAGAGACTATTTTTTTGACTAAGAGTCTACGAGATTTCAATCTGTTGAAAGATTTTTTAATCGATTGAAACAGAGAGCTGTCATTTTTCATTAAGTTATTTCAATCCATTAAAAACACGAATCAATCGATTGAATGAAGTTTTAAATGAAATCAATCGGTTGAATCGACATTTTAATCGATTGAAATACGTTTTGATCGATCATAATTTAATTCGATCGATCATAACTTGTTCTAATCGGCCATAATGTTGTTCGATCGATCATTTACGTCTCTGGATCAGTTTTTATCAGTTCAAACGGTCTGGTTCTCTCTTTTACTCTATAAATACAGATTTGATCTATCTTTTGAAATATACAATTTGAGAAATCATTTGAAAGCAATCTTTGAGCTATCACATCCGTGACTTTCTCTGTGCATTCAAGAAATTTTCATATCATAAGGTGCTTTGATCAAGATTGTTGTTAATCAAAGAGAGAAAGTGCTTGAGTTAGATTTGCTTCGGACAATTGTATTGATAAAGCTTCGAGTCCAGGTTTTTTCTTTTCATACTCTTGTGTAAAGTGTGGTTGTGTAGATTGGATTTTGGATCTGCACGTGTTACGATGCATTGGATTTGGTTACTTGGGAGGTTTTCAAGAGTCTATCTTGTGGGTTTGCAAGATAGTTCTTGGGGTAGATTGGTGAGTATCTACTGGTTGTAATTTTCACTTGGTATTAGTGGAACTTGGCATATTTGTCAAGAACTCGGACGTAGCTCGGTGAAGAGTGAACCGAGTATAAATTGTTGTGTTGAATTTCTTCTTTCATCTCCTTTATTTCCTGTCTATATACTTGTTGTGATTAAAATCAACCTACCTACACAAGAATTAAATAAAGATAATTCATTCTTCCAAAAGAAAGTAAGTTTTGCGAAAAAGTTTTCAAAAGTTCAATTCACCCCCCCTCTTGAACTCAACCATTAATTCTTTCAATTGGTACCAGAGCTGGTTCTTGTAAGTTACTCAAGAATTTGGTCCAAGAATGGCTGAGGGAAAGATGAATTTTTCAGAAGGAGCCTCCATAAACAGGCTTCCTCTTTTTTCTGGTGTGAATTATTCTTTCTGGAAGGTTAGAATGAAAATCTTTATTGAATCTCTTGATAGAGGTATTTGGGAAACAATTGTTAATGGTCCTTACAAACCAACTCATACAGTGGATGATAAAGTAGTTGAGAAAAATTGGGCTGAATTGACTGATGCAGAAAATAGTAGAGTCCAATATGATTATACTGCTAAAAATATTATTACCTCTGCTTTAAATCTTGATGAGTTTTTCAGGGTGTCTCAATGTGCCTCTGCCAAAGAAATGTGGGAAATTCTAGAGGTCACACATGAAGGTACATCTGATGTGAAAAGGGCGAGAAAGCATGAGTTAATTAGGGACTATGAATTGTTTAAAATGCAGCAAGGAGAAACAATTGCAGATGTACAGAAAAGGTTCACGCACATAGTCAATCATCTAATTGGGCTAGGAAAGATTTTTGACAAGGAAGAGTTGAACATCAAAATCTTGAAGTGTTTGGACAGAACTTGGCAACCAAAGGTGACAGCTATATCAGAATCAAGAGACTTGACTGAAATGACTACTACTTCACTATTTGGTAAGTTAAGGGAACATGAGTTGGAAATCAATCGGTTCAAGGAACAAGAGAATGCAGAGAAGAAAAGCAGAAACATTGTTCTCAAGACGATTGAAGAAAACAGTGAGTCTGAAGAAGATGAATCCGAGAATCTAACTCTGTTGGTTAAGAAGTTTGGAAAATTTCTTAGAAGAAAGAACAGAACTGGGCAAGTTAAAAGGTACACTAATAAAAAGACTGACTCCATTCAAAATATTGTTACTTGTTATTCTTGTGGTAAGCAGGAACACATAAGGAGTGATTGTCCGGAAAAGACCAAGAATCAGAACAAGAAAGATTCAAAATACAAAGGGAAAAAGGCCTACATAGCTTGGCAAGACAATGATTCATCCTCCAGTTCTGCATCTGAAGGTGAAGAGGTGAACCTATGTTTGATGGCTGGCTGTGAATCTTCTTCATCACATGTAAGTTCAACTCCCACAGAGAATGAAATGAATTATAGCACATTACTAAATGCTTTCAATGAAATGCATAGTGAAGCCAGAAATTTATCTCATACAAATAATCGGTTGAAAGGTTTAAATAAGCTGGTTAGAAAATAGAGTTAAAGTTACGGAAAAAGAACTATTAGAAAGCAAAACAGATTTAGAACATCTAGATATAATCTATGCATCTGCGGATAATGTTGCTGCTAATAAGAATTGTGAAAAGTGTATTCTTACTGCAAGATAAGGTTGATTACTTGATTAAAACTTTGTCTAAGTTTACTCAAGGTAAAGAGAATTTAGATGCAATCCTTGGGTCTCAAAGCTGTGTGTTTGAACATACTTGGAATCGGGTACAAACCTAAGATTGGGGTAAAAACTAAAAAATATTTAAACTTCTTTTCATTTAGAAAAGCTACAACATCCCCTTTCTCATCTTGTCATTACTGCATGAAGAAAGGACATACTATAAAATTTTGTCATGCTAGGAAATATTTTGTGCCGCAAGGTAGGAAGAGATGGGTTCCAAAACATGTTAAACAGAAAATTTGACTCCTAAGGACCCAAAATACTTAAGGGTACCAAATACTTGATGTTTGATCTTTCGGGAACAGCAACAAGAGTCCCTTTGGTACCTGGATAGCGGATGCTCAAGGCACATGACAGGTGACATTTCAAAATTTCGAAATTGAGATTGAAGAATGGAGGTCATGTGACTTATGGAGACAACAACAAGGGAAGAATTCTAGGTTCGGAGATATTGGAGATGGTGAATCGGTAAACATTCACAATGTTCTTCTTGTTGAAGGTCTCAAGCACAATCTAATCGGAATAAGTCGGTTATGTGATCTTGGTCACAAAGTAATCTTCAAATCGAGAAAAGTGCCTAATCTGTGAACCGAGAATCGACACGGTAATGTTGGTAGGTAAGAGGTTAAACAACATATACATGTTAGATATCAAGCATTCTATATCATCTCAAAGTTGTCTTCTTACTAAAGAAGAAGAATCTTGGTTGTGGCATAGAAGGCTTGCTCATATACATCTTAACCATCTTGACAAACTGATTTCTAAAGAGTTAGTTTACGGGCTACCTAAGCTTCGAATCTTGAAAGACAAAATCTGTGAAGCTTGTTTGAAAGGCAAACAAACTAGAAAATCCTTTTCAAACAAAAACATTGTTTCGACTTCTAGACCTTTGGAGCTGCTTCACATGGATTTGGTTGGTCCTTCAAGGAATAAAAGCCTAGGTGGTAATCTTTATATCATGGTAATTATTGATGACTTTTCAAGATTTACCTGGACTATTTTTCTTAAAGCCAAATCTGATTCTTACAAATCTTTCAAAAAGCTTGCCAAGGTTTTACATAATGAAAAAGGGTATTTCATTACATCTATTCAAAGTGACAATGGTGGAGAATTTGTAAATGAAAAGTTTGAATCATTTTGTGAAAAGTTTGGCATAAAACACAATTTTTACTGCTCCAAGAACTCCTCAACAGAGCGGTGTTGTGGAAATAAAGAACAAATTCATTGTGGAACTTGCTAGAACAATGCTTTGTGAAAATTCTTTACCTAAATATTTTTGGGCGGATGCGATAAACACTTGCTTGTCATGTTTTGAATAGAGTCTTGATTAGACCCATGCTTAAGAAAACCCCATATGAGCTGTATAAAGGAAGAAAACCCAACATAAACTATTTCGGGGTTTTTGGATGTACGTGTTTTGTTTTAAACAATGGGAAAGAAAATATTGGCAAGTTTGATGAAAAATCTGATAAAGGAATCTTTCTTGGTTATTCTACTAACGGCCACGCATATAGAGTCTACAATTTGAGGCTGAAATCTGTTGAAGAATCAGTACATGTTGTTTTTAATGAGTCTCCTCGAGTGTTGCGGAATAGATCAACGAGTGCTGCGAGATGATGAAGATTTAAGCTGATAATTCTTATCGGTTAAAATATCCCGATAACTCGAGATCGGCTTACTATCGAAGAAGGTATTCAATCGGTTGATCTCGCCAAGGCGACCCACCAAGAATTCCTGAAGAATAGGAAGAAGATGTCCTAGAAGAGTTTCCTAAAGAATGGATTGTTCCAAGAGATCTGTCTCTAGACAATGTCATCGGGCAAATCAATAAGGGAGTATCCACTAGACATTCTCTTAATCAATTCTGCAATCATATGGCATTCATTTCACAAGTAGAACCTAAAGCTGTTAAAGAAGCATTAAATGATGAATACTAGGTTAGTGCCATGCATGATGAGCTTAATCAGTTTGAAAGGAATAACGTGTGGGAATTAGTTCCTAAAACCAAAGATATCAATGTAATTGGTACTAAGTGGGTATTCAAAAACAAATTAGATGAACACGGCATTATCACTATAAATAAAGCTAGGTTGGTAGCCAAAGGGTATAATCAACAGGAGGGTATTGATTTTGATGAAACCTTTGCACCTGTAGCTAGACTTGAAGTTGTCAGATTATTATTAGCTTATGCTTGTATAAGTGGTTTCAGATTACTACGAGATGGATGTCAAGAGTGCCTTTCTAAATGGACTCATCAATGAAGAAGTTTATGTTTCTCAACCTCCTGGTTTTGAAAATCACAAGCATCCTGACCATGTCTACAAATTGAAAAAGGCTCTTTATGGTTTAAAGCAAGCTCCTAGACAATGGTATGAGAGGTTAAGTAATTTCTTAATTGATCAAGACTACAAACGAGGTGAAGTTGATAAAACCCTATTCATTAAGAAGTCTAGGACTGACATTATTTTGGTGCAGGTGTATGTTGATGATATCATTTTCGGTTCTACAAATAATGCATTATGTAATAAGTTTGTTAAGGAAATGCAAAGTGAATTTGAAATGTCTATGATGGGAGAATTGAATTTCTTCCTTGGTCTCCAGGTTAAGCAATTAAGAAATGGCATTTTTCTAAGTCAATCTAAATACTGCAATGAGTTGTTGAAGAAGTTTGATATGCACAATTGCAAAGAATCCTCTACACCCATGTCTACTAATTGCTTGTCTAGATTTAGATGAAAAAGGGAAATATGTTGATCAAACTAAATATAGGGGTTTGATTGGTTCTCTGCTATATCGATTGCTAGTAGGCCGACATTATGTTTAGTGTGTGCCTTTGTGCTAGATTTCGGGAAAATCCAAAGGAATCACATTTTACCGCTGCTAAAAGGATTACGAAGTACCTTAAAGGAACCGTGAATGTCGGACTATGGTATCCTGAAGGTGCATCTCTTAAACTTGTTGGATTTTCGATTCGACTTTGTAGGATGTAGATTGGACGAGAAAAAGTACCTCCGGTACATGTCATTTGCTGGGAAGCGAGTCTCATATCCTGGCACAGCAAAAAGCAAGCATGTGTTGCTCTTTCAACTGCAGAAGCTGAATACATTGCAGGCTGGGAGTTGTTGTGCTCAGAGTATCTATCTCACACAACAAGCTGAAAGATTATGGAGTGGCTCTTAACACGGTACCTCCGGTTTGTGATAATACTAGTGCAATAAATCGACTAAGAATCCTATTCAACATTCTAGAACTAAGCATATTGAAATTAGACATCATTTTATTAGAGAACATGTATCTAGGGGTGATTGTGAAATTTTATTCATTGAATCTGAAAAACAGGTTAGTCGACTTATTCACTAAACCACTTCCTAGAGATAGACTTAATATGCTTAGAACTGAATTAGGAATTCCGGATATAACTAGTATTGAATAACTGATTCTTTATGGTGATTATGAATTTTTAACAGGTTGATAACATGCTCAATCGATTAAAATTGTCTGAAAATCTTGAAATTATGTGTTTTAATCAATTGAATTTGCGAAATAATCTGTTGATATTCTGATTCTCTATCTCTGTTAATGATATGTTACCAGTTCAATCGATTAAATGAGGTGTTAATCGATTTATTTCAATAAACCTTGTAGCTCTGCATGTTTTTGTTGTA
The DNA here is from genome assembly GCA_963425845.1 of Sphenostylis stenocarpa. Classification (NCBI taxonomy): domain Eukaryota; kingdom Viridiplantae; phylum Streptophyta; class Magnoliopsida; order Fabales; family Fabaceae; genus Sphenostylis; species Sphenostylis stenocarpa. Next base: position 41,770,892 of record OY731404.1, on the reverse strand, counting down.
AAACAATCGATTAAATCTTCGATTCAATCGATTTATTTCACTTTTGATGCTCTGCATGTTTTTCTTCACAAAAACAATCGATTAGATCCTTGACTCAATCGATTTATTTTACTTCTGATAAATTTACAATTGCAAAAACAATTGATTTCATGAAAAATCAATTGGTTAATTTTTCCTAGGGATAGTAGTGTATGCTCTGCCTCTAAACAATTACTGCAAATTGGGTTGAAAGCATTTACAACGGGATTTCCTTCAACTACTCTCTTAAATATCAGAGTTATCCAAATAAAAGCTGATTGACTCTGATTGGATATCAGATGTGAGGGTAATTAAGGTGTACAGTAAAAATACTCTCTCTCTCCACCTTTACCATCGCTGCGCTGAAGCAGAGAAGCAATACTACATTAAAGACAAAACCGTGAAGACGAAGGGACCATGTGTTCTCATACAGTAGTGTTTGAAAAGCTTATACTTTTCCTCGTGAAACATTCTCTCTTCTCTGTTTTTCTTCTGTTCATTCCACAAATCAGCATGCTCAAACGCACCAAAACCGGAAGGAAGAAGTTCAGCAAAGGAGAGTCCTCTGCTGCGGTGCAAGGAACATCGGTAGGAGGGCGCATTGAATCCTGGTTCAATGGGAACCAAGAGAAGAAGAAATTGAAGAAGAAGAGCAAGAGGAAGATGTCAATACTGGTGTCCCGGGTACTTCTGCAGCAAGATCATCAGACCCGATGGAAGAGGAGTGTCCTTTAGAAATGATTCCATATATTCCACAACCTGACCGTGGCACGCCTCTCTCACATTTCAAAAGAACCATGCTGCATCAGATGGATGAACTGCAAACCAATCAAAGGAGGCACATGGAGATGACGGTTGCTCTGCGGGCTCGTCAGCATTATCTGGATGAAAATTTCTTTGCCAGATTTCAACACATTGACAACCAATTAGAAGACATCTACAACAGGATTGTTGAACTACAATTTAATCAAGGTCCCGGGGATGAATGAAGGCTTATTTTTTATGTTTCTGTTATCTTGTTTTTGTTCCTTGTTTTTATTGTTTTGTTTCATTTTTGGGTACCTACGTGGTACTACTGGACTGTACTTAAACACTTTATTTGATGCAGTCAAATAGGAGGAGAAGTGTTTTGCTTAAAACTGTCACTACACACACACCACAAAATCATATATGTCTCTATTATGTTATTGAATTGTGCAGGTGCAGTGGATATTTGTCTCCATCAAATAGGGGGAGATTGAAGCACTTGGTGGATTTGATGAAGACTTGATGAAGACATATTTGTGTTGGTCTAGTTTAGTTTGTGGGTGTGTAGATGGATAAGTTAGAAGTATAGGAACTTAATCTCTTGATAGGCCAATAAATCTTGTGATAAGCGCCTTAAAATGATGCATCTCATTGAAATCATTTTTCTGCATGAAAAACTAACATTTAAACATTAAAAGAACAAACTAAGTTTTTTCAATCTGTTGAAAAGAAATTTCAATCTGTTAAAAACATTTAACATAAGGAATATTCTTATAGATTCGAAATTTCAATTGGTTGAATCACGGAATCAACAGGTTAAAATGTTTTAATAATTTTTCATGTATTACAGGTTTCGCATTTTCAATTTGTTGAAATATTTTTTAATCTGTTGGAACAGAGAGACCATCTTTTTCAGTTTAAGTGTTTTTCAAAACTTCAATCTGGTGAAATATTTTTTAAATCATGTTAAAACAAAAGAGACTATTTTTCCGACTAAGAGTCTACAGGATTTCAATCTGTTGAAAGGTTTTTTAATCGATTGAAACAGAGTCTGTCATTTTTCATTAAGCTATTTCAATCCATTAAAAACACGAATCAATCGACTGAATGAAGTTTTAAATGAAATCAATCGGTTGAATCGACATTTTAATCGATTGAAATACGTTCGATCGATCATAATTTAATTCGATCGATCATAACTTGTTCTAATCAGTCATAATGTTGTTCTGATCGATCATTTACGTCTCTGGATCAGTTTTTATCGGTTCAAACGGTCTGGTTCTCTCTTTTACTCTATAAATACATATTTGATCTATCTTTTGAAATATACAATTTGAGAAATCATTTGAAAGCAATCTTTGAGCTATCACATCCGTGACTTTCTCCGTGCATTCAAGAACTTTTCATATCATAAGGTGCTTTGATCAAGATTGTTGTTAATCAAAGAGAGAAAGTGCTTGAGTTAGATTTGCTTCGGACAATTGTATTGATAAAGCTTCGATCCAGGTTTTTTCTTTTCATACACTTGTGTAAAGTGTGGTTGTGTAGATTGGATTTTGGATCTGCACGTGTTACAATGACTTGGATTTGGTTACTGGGAGGTTTTCAAGAGTCTATCTTGTGGGTTTGCAAGATAGTTCTTGGGGTAGATTGGTGAGTATCTACTGGTTGTAATTTTCACTTGGTATTAGTGGAACTTGGCAGATTTGTCAAGAACTGGACGTAGCTCTGGTGAAGAGTGAACCAGTATAAATTGTTGTGTTGAATTTCTTCTTTCATCTCCTTTATTTCCTGTCTATATACTTGCTGTTATTAAAATCAACCTACCTACACAAGAATTAAATAAAGATAATTCATTCTTCCAAAAGAAAGTAAGTTTTGCGAAAAAGTTTTCAAAAGTTCAATTCACCCCCCCTCTTGAATTCAACCATTAATTCTTTCATAGGTAACACTAATATTGGAGAAGTGGTTAATTTATGCTTTAATTCTTGAAAACTATTTTCACATTCTAAGCTCCAAATAAAAGGTTTATTTTTTTTTCTTAGTTAATTGGGTTAAGGGTCCTGCTATTCTTGAAAATCCTTCTATAAATCTTCCATAATATCCGGCTAGTCCTAAGAAACTTCTAATTTCTGTTATACCTTTAGGTCGTTCCCATTGTATTATAACTTCTACTTTTGAAAGGTCTACACTTATTCCTTCTTTAGAAATAATATGTCCTAAAAAATTTTACTTCCTCCAACCAGAACTCACACTTAGACAATTTTGCATATAATTATTTATCCTTTTGAGTTTGTAAAGTTATTCGAAGATGATTTTCATGTTCCTCTCTTGTTTTAGAATATATCATCTATAAATACTACTACAAATTTATCCAAACAAGGTCTAAATACCCCATTCATATAGTCCATAAAGATGGTAGGGGCCTTAGTAACTCCAAAAGACGTCACTTGATATTCATAATGTCCATACCTAGTTCTAAATGTAGTCTTAGGTATATCTTCCTTTCTAACTCTTATTTGATGATATCTAGATCTTAAGTCTATTTTAGAGAATATAATAGCTCCTCTAAGTTGATCCATTAAATCATTTACTCTAGGTAAGGGATATTTATTCTTTATTTTCATCTTTATTCAATTGTCTATAATCTACATACAACCTAGAACTTCCATATTTCTTTCTAACTAACAAGACTGGGGCTCCCCAATGTGATACACTTGGTCTAATAAATTTTTTCTCTAATAATTATTCTAATTGTTTCTGAAGTTAAGTCAATTCTAAAGGTGACATTCTATAAGGTGGTATTGAAATAGGTCTAGTACTAGGCATCAATTCTATGCCAAATTCTATCTCTTTTTCAGGTGGTAGTCCAGGAACATCATCAACTTCAGGATACTCATTTACTATTGGAGTAGAGATTATAGAAATTTTCTCTATTTTTTCTTTCGTAGTGGAAATCATGTACTTTTGAATTTCACTTTTAAATGAAACTTCTTTTGATACCATTTGTTGGTAGGGAAATTTCTAGTTAAGTGACCTGGTTTCCCACAAGTAAAACACACTTGGCTTGATAAAGAACAATCTTTGGTCAAATGACCCTTTCCACATTTCCAACATTTCAAGGTCAATTGTGGTTGTTGGAAGGGTTTATTATTACCTCCATTGGATCCTGTCCCTCCATATCCTTTAGATTATGCTAGTAGGGGTCTATTATATGGTTTTAAGGTTGAACAAATTTTCCTTTTCGTATTGGTCCTCCTTGGCCTACACCTCCCTTATTAGCATTTCCCATATTTTTACTTCTTTAAACTTGATTCATATCCTCTATTATCTTACATCTATCCATTAAATCAAGAAAAGCTTTAATACCTAATGGAGTAACTGCCCTCTTAATTTCATATTTGAGTCATTCTTCAAACTTTCTACATTTCCATTCTTCGTTAGAAGTAAGCTACAAATATCTTCAATATTTTGCCAAGGACTCAAATTTTGCAGCATATTCTGAAATTGTCATGTTTCCTTGATAAAGTTTATTAAAATCCACCTCCTTTGCATTTCTAGCACTAGTGGGGAAATATTTCTCCAAAAACACCGTTTTAAATAACTCCCACGTAACTATTTCTCCTCTAGTCTCTAACATCCTTTGGGTTGCCTTCCACCATACTTTAGCATCACCATGAAGTTGAAAACTAGCATGGGAAACTCTCCCCTCATTTGGACATTTTATAGCTACAAAAATATCCTCAAGTATTTGAACCCATTCTTCCGCTTTTTATGGATTAGATTCACCTATAAAATAGGGTGGATCATTTTACTTAAAGTAAGCTAAGGTAGTTCTATCCACAAAGTTTTGTTGTTGGGCCAAAGTTTGCTGACTTAAGGTAGCAATCATTTCTCGCATAGCTTGTACCACATCAGCCATAGAATCACGTCTAGGTGACATTTTCTACCTATAATATATTCAATTTTTATTCTATTCTAAAATATTCTAGTTTTATAATATCATGCAACAATCAGACAAATCACACTCAATCTCAAACAATTCAACAAAGAACTAAAGTGACCTTCAACCTAATGGACCTACACTCACAAGTCCTAAAGATGTATAACCAGAGCTCTGTTACCACTAATGTAACCCCTTTCCAGATTACATTTATAAATCCTAATTTCTTATCTAATTTAGTAATATATCAAAGTAATAGAAAATTTTAAGTGAAGTTCTTTATAAAGTCATACTTATTTATTATACAATCCCCAACCTATGCTCTGGATTTTTTTTTTGCATATGACATCTATCTCTTGAATTCTACATTCCTGCTTCACACGTCACCAACATCTGGGATTGAAAATATTTATGGGGTTAGACATTTAATTTTACCTACAACAAACAAAGCAAACATTCATATGATAAAATCAAACAATGAAACATTCCTTCATAATAAGTTCATAACTACATATAAATATACAACCATATATAATTTAATTCGAAAATTATTTATGAGAAACAAATAAATCAATCATGGAAACATAATAAAAAATATCATACAAATCATGAATAATCTACAATTTCATCATGCAATATGTTTATGATATGCACATGTGACTCAAAATATAAAACTTGAAAATCATGCTCTTGACTCAAAAGCTAAAAAATCATTTTTGACTCAGTGCTCCATGGAGACTCATATGAGTGTCTAGTGGAACCAGAGCTTAACATCACCCTGTCCGGTGATTCGGCAATGCCCCACTAAACGCGAACAAGTAGATAATAGTCGGAGTGTCAGTGCATTCGGTAGGCTACCACGACACAAAATCAAATAAAGACTGGCCACTTATGGAATTGCCCATGCCCAAACACTCCCTAGACCAGAGGTCCATCCCCATAGACCAGAGGTCCTATCTTACCTATTCTACTCCCCCATTTACTATCAGAGATTCTGGTAGCTGGATTCTCAATAATTCATTCTCATACATTCTCTATCTCATTTGGCTGGCCATTTTTATAGTCATATTCCACTACCAGATGCTCTTGATAGTAAATTGACTCACAGAAATATTTTCAAAATTTTGTTTTGCACATCATTATTACTACCAACCGTCCTTGGTAGTAACTTAAGAGAAATTTCCAAATACTTTTCTATGAGTTCCAGAAAACATTTCATGCACTATGTTTATGCCTTGTATGAAATGAAACAATCTATCATCAATTAATTACTTAGAAATATCTCATTCATATATTCAAAATTTCAATTAAAATTCATAGTTGCTTCAAACAAAACAATTTCTATTAATAATCTATTTCGTAAAGTTCAGTGTTTTGTCCATATCTCGAGTTTTAGACCTCCTTTTAATATGATTCCAATTGTGTTGGAAAGATAAGACAATAACCTATAACTTTGATGATGACACTATCCTCAAATTCAAATGTTTACTAAGTCGTTTTCCTAATAAACAACGAGGGGGTAATATACTATTTGACTCTATCTTGATTATACCCTTAACCTTTTTCAAAATTCCATTTATGTCCCTAGGTTGTAAAATGACCATTTTACCCTTGAACATTTCCTATAATTCCATCCATGTCCCTAAAATGACTATTTTACCCTTGGACATTTTCTATAATTCCATCCATGTCCCTTAAATGACTATTTTACCCTTGGACATTTTCCATAATACCATCCATATCCCTAAAATGACTATTTTACCCTTGGACATTTTCCATAATACCATCCATATCCCTAAAATGACTATTTTACCCTTGGACATTTTCTATAATTCCATTCATGTTCCTAAAATGACTATTTTACCCTTGGACATTTTCTATAATTCCATTCATGTCCTGGAGCCATGATGAAATGACCATTATACCCTTAATCTTTTTCAAAATTCCATTTATATCCCTAAGATGTGTAATGACTATTTTACCCTTGATGTTTTTAAAAAATTTTCACCTAGTCCCTTTCTTCTTCCTTCGCTCCCTGTAAGCCATTTTCAAAATTCAAATTTCCAATTTCTCAGTTTAAAGCACCCAAATTAGTTCTAAATCAAAATTAGACATGCAATATGTCCAAATTAAGTAAAAAACAACAATTTTATTATATAATTCATCCTTAATTTCAAGAATTTCATCAACATTTAAAACTTTGCAAAATATGAATAGTAATCACATCTAGTACGCCATTTTCAAAATCCAGATTTCAAATTTCTCAGTTTCAATCACCCAAATTAGTTCCAAATCAAAATTAAACCATAAACATGTTCAATTTAAGTTAAAAACAACAATTTTATTATATAATTCATCCTTAATTTGAAGAATTTCAACAAACATTTTAAACTTTCAATAAGTGAATCAACCATCAAATTCAGACATTTTGATAAAATTAAACATCTACCCCATACCTATTTATCCAAGATTTCACCCAAATTAGTTCCAAATCAAAATTAAACCATAAACATGTTCAATTTAAGTTAAAAACAACAATTTTATTATATAATTCATCCTTAATTTGAAGAATTTCAACAAACATTTTAAACTTTCAATCGGTGAATCAACCATCAAATTCAGACATTTAGATAAAATTAAACATCTACCCCATACCTATTTCTCCAAGATTTGCTAGTATTCCACCGATTTTTTTCTCAATTCTATCCTTTTCTTCTTCTTCTTTCAAATTTCGCTTCTCAGAATCTGGTGCTTCTCTGTTTGGCTGTGAATTACTTGTCCAATTTCATCCTATTTATAGACTTAACTTATCGATTTAAATTTCTTCTCGACTTTTCTTCACCGCCTTAATTTCAATTTATTAAGGCCACAATACCTTCTCTTTCTCTCTTTGCGTTTTTCGTAATAAGGATACTGTACATCATTTATTATTATTATTATTATTATTATTATTATATATATATAATATCCTTTCTTCTCATAAAAAGTTTACATAATATTTATATAATAATTTGTAGGAACTTGAGCAAATAATTAAATTAGGAAGTTACAGTTAAAAGAAGAGAAAAAGGAGTGATTAAGAAGAAGAAGAGAGTAAGTAGGAGTTAAAGAAGTAGAACCCGGTTTTGGAAGAAAAAAAGAGACCAGATCTCTTTCATTCAACAGAGCAGGATTGCTCCCCCGGGTAAGCACCCATGCTATGATGAAGGCCAACAACCTCTGTTTTAACCTCATCTTCCCTCAAAGATATTCCCCTTGGACACCTTGACTCCTTCATTTCGGAGACTAGCTACCTGCTCCCATATTCAAAGATGAATTCTGGAGTCCGTGAGACAGTCAATGAATCATGTTGTGTTTCCAGCTTTTCCCAATTGAAATGTCTCCTTGACCGGCTACAGTTGTACTGAATTGGATAGTGGGTTTGAAAAATGTATAAGCTAATTTGTTCTTTTAGGAGGATAAGGATTGATTGGTCTATAGTGCTTTTAATATTGTTTCTGGATTTAACAGATAACAAATCTTGATTTTCAATCCTTGATTGGCTGTTTAATTTCCAAAATCCTACAATTAAAAGATTCTAAAGCAATTTTCAAAAACAAACTAATCGATTATTTTACCAATTAATCAATTAATTTGATCTGGATATGAGTTAGAAATATAATGACATAATATTAATAGATTAAAACGAGAAAGAATCGATTAATTTTGTACTAATTATTGAATTTAATTGATGGAAATCATATTTTAATCTATTAAAGCAAAGATCTGGAATCTAAGTTGCAAACTCGAGAGCTTTTAAACGATTAATTTGATGAATAATCGATTAAAACTGTACGGACAGTTTTTCAGAAATTCTCTGTAAGTGAATTTAACAGATTATTTTGAGAATTTAATTGATTAAAAGAAAATAATTTTGCTGATTCCAGTATTTTAATCGATTAAAACTTTGTTATATTAATTAAATCTATCAGTACATTAAATTATGTAATGTTTGCCACATGCAGAATGCCTAGTTCAGTTCTAATCATATAGAAATGATTACTAGCTAAAGGTTTTGTGAAAATATCAGCTAGTAGTCTATATTAGTTTCCATAAAAAAATACTACACATTTACCATCATCTTCTCCAAGAATTCTGCTATTGATGACAACAATAGTTCCATCACATTTAAGTTTCAAATAATAAAATTTGGAAACATCTTCAATCATGTGACTTAAACAGCCGTTGTCTAGGTACAAAAATTGTTCAATTTGTTGTTCCTGAAAAATAATCATGGTTTTGGTACCCTTTTGAAGATAATAGGGCCCACCTAGGTTATTTTTAATAATTTCTTGGGAACCTATTTCATTCTTCTTTTTGGAACGATATATTTCTTAATTTTACAAAACTTCACATAATGCCCTCTTTTCATACAATAGAAACATGTAATGAATGGCGATGAGACAAGTTTTCTATATGAAAAGTATTTTTTGAAAGCTCTGGTTTTCTTGCCAATGATAAGTGTGAAACCAATACCAGCGCAATCAATAACTAGCTTTTGAGATCCGAAAAGAACATTAAGATTTGCCTTACCTTGTGCAAATTTTGAAATAGTCTTTACCAAATATGAAATTTTCATTTGCAATTCAAGACATTTTTCATAGGGTTTGATTTCTTTACATAGGCAGTCAGAACTATTTATGAATCATTTTCAAATATTTAGAATCAGTTTCTTCTTCAAGAATTTTCTTTTCGAGAGAGTTGACTTTGTTTTCTAACTAGTTGTTCATGCCTTTTAATCTATTTTTTTCTTTCTCAAGCCTCTTAGCTTTTTCATGCATTTCGTTAAAGGCATCTTGTAAAGAACTATAATTCATGGAATTACTAGAAAAGGTAGAACTTACACTATTGGTTGGAGAGTCAAGAGTAGTCATCAAACACAAATTTGCTTCATCTTCATCTGAATTTTCTGTTGATGAAGTATCATTATCATCCCAAACAATATAGACTCTCTTTTTCATCTTTTCTCCTTTATTGTCTTGATTATGAGGACATTCCATTCTCACATGCCCCTGTTTACCACACCCATAGCATTTGTAATTGAATAAATTAAGTCAGATTTCTTTGTGTACCTTTTCTGTCCAGATTTGTCTTTAATCTTCTTTTTAAGAAATTTGTTGATTTTCTTGACCAACAGACCAAGATTCTCACTTTCTTCTTCTTTATCTTCCACTTTGAGTGTTATGCTTTTTCTTTTCTTTTCTGAACCTTCCTGCTCATTAAATATTTTTATCTCCATTTCATGCTCTCTAAGTTTACCAAATAAAGAGGTTGTGGTCATGATGGATAGATCCTTTGATTCTGATATTGTTGTAACCTTGGGTTGCCATGACCTGTCAAGACATTTTAACACCTTGATAATTCTTTTGTATCAAAAGTCTTACCAAGACCCATTAAGTTATTGATGATGTGAGTAAAACGCTTTTGCACATCTGCAATGCTCTCTCCAAATTGCATCTTGAACAACTCATATTCTCTGATGAGGGTGTGCTTTCTATCTCTCTTTACATCAGTTGTTCCTTTATGGGTCACCTCAAGAACTTCCCATATTTCTTTACCATATTTACATTGAGATACCCTTAAAAATTCATCCATATTAAGAGCAGATGTTATGATATTTTTTCAATACAGTCACACTGAGTTTTCTTCTTTTTATCATCATTTAATGCAGACCATTCTTTATCAGTAATTAATTGACCTAATTCAATAACATTCCAAATGTTCCTATCAAAGGATTCTAGGGGTGTCAAAGTGAGCCAACCCGATTCACACGGGTTGGCTCATCACGGACTGAGTTGAAAATAGGTGAGCTCAACCCTACTCACTTTATGGAAAACCAGAAATTTCACAACCCGGCTCAACCCACTACGGGTTGGTGGGTTGGCTCACTAACCAACATTTTTTTGTTGTTTTTTTCTTCTTCTAATAAGCATGACTGAATAGCGAGACTGAACGTAATGACGCAGTGACACAACAAACTCTGTAATGCAATGAAATGTGCCAAACATTATGATACAACTGAAACATGATAACGTGGTGACACGAGGAATGCACTGGTGCGACGAATGCGGTGACATGACAAATGTTGTGGCGCGATTGAAATGCGAGACTGAAACGCTGTGGCATTGGCATGACAGAAGTTATGATGTGATTGAAACACGAAACTAAAACACGACAAACATTATAACGTAATAAATGATAACCTTGAGTGATAGTTTGACTTGTAGTGAACACTTGGAATAGAGGTGGAGAAAAAACTCAATTAAAATTACTAAATTATTATTAATTATTTTTAAATTTTAAAATGAATGTTGGGTTGCGGGTGAACCCACCATAACCCGGTTCGAATATGCTTAACCCGTGGATTAAGTGAGTCGGTTTCATTTTTAACCCATTATCGACACAAATGAAAAAAATCGAACCCAACCCGGCTCGAACCCGTAGTGAGCCGGGTTGGCTCATGGGTTAGAACCCATATTGACACCTCTAATGGATTCAATAAAGATCTTCATTCTGATCTTCCAAAATTGATAATCTATACCACAAAATAGTGGAGGTCTATTGATAGAAGCTCCTTCAAAAAAAGGTAATTTGTTTTCAGTCATTGAAAAAAAATTTAAGGACTAAGAGTCTTGAGTATCTTTCAAGAACCTGCTCTGATACCAATGGTTAGATTTATATGTTAAGATCAAGAGAGGAGGGTGAATTGATCTTTACAAACTTTTTCATAACTTACAAATACAAATTAACAATTTCAAAGACTAAGAAATTTGATCAAGTATTGAACCAGGAAAACGAAACAAAATTGAATTAAGTTCAAGGAAAATTAAAGAAAATGATGGAAGAGAAAAAAACACCAAGAATTATACTAGTTCAACCAAACCCCTGGGCTACATCCAGTTCTCAACCAAATTCCAATTGAGTTCTACTAGATTAAATAGTTTGATTTACAGAATCAAATTACAGACAATCCAACCTGCACGAGGAACCAAATTCCAGTTCTTGAACCCAACCTACAACTAAATTCCAGTTGCAAAACTAAACCTGCACCAAGAACCAAATTCTAGTTCTTGAATCTAACCTGTAACCAAATTCCAGCTGCAGAACCAGTGCCCAATCTTCCAGACACCAAGACAATACATAATTGAAATAGAAATGAAAGAATTAAGAAACTAGAACAATCAAACCTGATTATGTAGATGCAGAAATTCCACTACAGAATGAGTTTCTTCATAAGCAAGAAAAACAAAATGCCTCAAGAAAGAACTTCGAAAATTCCCACTGAAAATAATGCACTTCTCTCTTGAAAAGATCTCTATTGATTGCTTGAATTATTTCTGAAAGATGTGTTTTTAAAATGTTGAAGCAAATCTGTTTATATAGAGATTTTTCTAACAAACTGGTTTAATTTATCAGTTAATTCGTGTTTTAATCGATTAAAAAAAATCTTGTTTCTAATTGTTTTAACTGATGAAAATATCATTGATTCGATTAAAATGTTCTATAACACTTTCCAAAACCATTTTAACCGATAAAAACACGGTTTAATCGATTAAAACAGTTACACAAAAATATTTAAGTGATTTTAATAGATTAATTCAAAATTTAATCGATTAAAATACTGATAGAACATTTTCTAAAGCTTCTTAAGTGTTTTTAATCGATTAATTCGAACATGTATCGATTAAACTGTGATAAAACATGTTTACACTTAAGTTAAGTTGTTTTAATCAATTAATTCGAATATGTATCGATTAAAACTACGACAGAACATGTTTACACTTATTTTAAGTGGTTTTAATCGATTAATTCGAATATGTATCGATTAAAACTACAATAGAACATGTTATTTTAAGTGGTTTTAATCGATTATTTTGAAAATGCATCAGATAAAAATGTGTCAGAAGTGTTTTAGCTGATTTTAATCGATTAATTTGTAAATATATTAGTTAAATGTGAGACTTCAAAACATATTAACCGATTAAAAGGATTTTTAATAGATTAAAAGGATTAAAGGCATTTTTATCTCTTTTAAATGATAGAACCTCATGAAATAGAAATGAATAGATGATTATACCTATTTAATATTGATGCAGACTCATTAAATACTACACCCCATATCCCATAAATCCCCTGACTTCATCAAATCTTTCTTCATTCCAAAAATCCTTTGACTTCATCAAATCTTCAAGATCTTCAATAATCATCATGTCATTCTCAGACGGAACAATTAGGATGGTGGATTGGATTAAGTGATTAGAGTAATCAAGTCCCACATCGCTTAGGATTCTAGGCCCAGGATAGTTTATATACACCCTCCTCTCTTAACCCACCGAGGTGCATTTGAAGGTCAAAACTATGACAGATGAGAACTCTAAAGTAGACAATACCTTGGACGTGGGAATTGATAATGATGTTATCATAACGGGCATGAGATAGGGCCAAGAATTAGAACAATGAATTTTGTAGAGTTGTTTTGTTTTTTAGTTTTTTTTTTCAATTTGAAAGTTTTATTATTTTGATGTATTAGTTGGTTGAGCACACCTATTTGTGCTTTTGATTAGACTCTCTTGTACCCTTATTTGATCATATTCGACTTTGGTTGATTGACTTGTACTCATAAATTTTTACTTCTGATATTGAGAATGTTTTTTCACCTTAAAATATTCGTGTCTCTTTCTAATTGTTATTATCATTTTTTTTTGTATACTTTGGTACTTTTGATTGGTGTTGTTGTTTTATTTGTCAAAGTTTTTTTTTTGGGTCTAAATTTAGTTGCTTGAATGATAGAGGAAAAAGTAAATATCGTTACTTTGAATGGTACAAATTATCATTTGTATAAGGGCAAGATGAAATAATTGTTGTTTGTGAATAATTTGCATCATATAATCTTTGGTACTTAGAGGGTAGATTCTATGTCTGATGAATTATGGGACTTTAAATGTCAACAAGCGTATGGTTTTATTCAAAAATATGTAGAAGACAATATTTACAATTACATTACTAACCAAACACATGTTAGAACTTTGTGGGAGAATATTGAGTCCTTGAGTGATTCTAAGTTAGGTAATAATAAGTTATATTTGTTGAATTGGTTGATGAATTTAAGATATAAAGAGAGTTCTTCCATTTTATCTCACTTGAATGAGTTTTAAGGTCTCTTAGATTAATTTTCAGGAATGAGTATCAAGTTCAATGATGAAATTCTTGGATACGAAATACTCTATCTGAGTCTTGGGAGATATTTTAGGTTTCAATTACTAACTCAGACCCTAATTGTGTTGTTTCTTTACAAATAACAAAGAGTGATACTCATAATGAAGAAATGAGAAGGAATATACATGGTTCTTCATCTCAATTTGAGGTGCTTGTCACAAAAATAGAGGGAGAAATTGAAAAAATAATAAAAAGGTAGTATAGAGAAAAGCAGGGGAAAGTCCAAGTCAAGATACAAGAATATGAAGTATTATTATTGTAATAAAGTTAAACATATCCAAAGAACATTTTTCTATGAAAAAAAAGGAACAAAGGCAAGAAAATATAGAAAGATAATGTGATTGTGTCACTACTACTAAAGATGGTGATACGTGTGATCATGTGATTATATGATATTATTTTTTTTCTTTGACTATGAGTATGTAATCTTGTATAAAATGATAGCATAGTGGTGATACACTACATGTTATTCTTTACATATTTCGCTTTTGGTGATTTTAGAATTTTTGAAGATAGGTAATGATGGTGTATAAAGGTTATTAATATTGGCGATGTTTTCTTGCAAACTAACATGAGAGTGTTGTTGTTACTTAGAGGAGTGAAACATGCTTTAGATGTTCATTTTAATATAATCTCAATGCACTTGTTTGATAATAATGATTATGGCAATCACTTTGCTCGTGGTAAATGGAAGCTCACTAAAGGTAACTTGGTTTTGGTTAGAGGGAAGAAAATTGTATTGGACTAAAGCTTTGGTTGCTAAGGATAATGTAATGTTATGTATATGGAGGCGTCTTTGTGGCATTAAAGGCTTGACCATATCAATGAAAAATGACTTAATTTCTTAGTTAAAAATGATATGGTTTTAAGATTAAAGAATGTACAGTTGCAAAAGTATTCTCGTTGTATGGTTGGAAAACAAATTAAAGTATCCTTTAAGAAACATCCTCCCTCAAGATAGTTAAAGTTTCTTGAATTTGTGCATTCTTATTTTTGTGACCCATTAAAGGTAAAGTCATTTAGTGATGCACTTTACTTTGTTACTTCAATAGGCTATAAGCATTAGAAGACACCAATTTAAGCAATTTGATTTCTTTGAGGGAGAATGATTCTTAAAGGATACTTTTGTTTGTTTCCAACCATGCAATGGAAATATTTTTCCAACTTTTGTACTATTCAATCCCAAAAACATATCCTTTTTAGATAAGTAATTAAGCCTATTTTCATTGATACATTAAAGCATTTGGTGCCACAAAGATGGCTTTATGTACATAGTATTCACATTCTTCTTATTAACAAAAGCTTTAGTCGAATATGTTAAGAATTCAAGTGTGAGTGTGAAGACCCACATTGGGTAGAAATGGGAAAGTTGAGTAACTTATAAGTGAGAAAGACCCATAACCTAATGCCTTAAGGTTTTGGGTTGAAGGTGGTGTCATATTCTCTTATATAGTTGGCTCATGACCCATTTGTGAGAATCTCCTTGTTGTTAGCCCCCTCGAAAAGACCCAACAGTGGTATTAGAGTCGATGGTTGATGAGTCATTATATTTCCATATTTTCTTCCCTTTCTGAACATATTTTAATTAGTATTTTGGACTTAACTTTCTGTTATTAGTGAATTTTTATTAATTTGGCCAATAATTCAGATTTTAATTAATTTGAATCTGTTTGATCTAATTTTTGCTCATTATTATTTTTAGGACAGTTTAAAACAATTTTGGGCCTAGAAGATTGAGCTAGATGCCATATTAAAGTTTAAAGCAATTTTGGATTTGGAAAATTGGGCCAAATTTATTCTATACGGGTACTAACATTGGTTCACTATTTTATTTATCATTTTTTCTACAGAGCTCCAAAAATCATGATTCTAGATGAATTATAAACTAGACACATTCAGATTTCTAGAGGATCTAGAATCATTCAATTCAAAGCTAAATTGGATTTTACATAAATTATCCAAAATGGGTCAAGCGCACCAAGCTGGCCCATTGGACATGCTTCAGTAATTTAAGTCTTCTAAATTCATTAGACCTCCGAAAATAGTAGAAAGGGTGACGTTTTAAAGATAACTCAAGCGAATTTCAAAGGAGACTAACCTCGCTTAATTTGAATAAGTATTGAAAATATTGCACGTGTTTGAATTTCATGGACCTGCACTAAAGCCAACTTATGATGTGTTTTGTGGACCAGTTGGGCCCAAACCTAGATTAAGATTAGGTTTAGGGTTATTTATATAAGCGAGATGTAGGGTTGAGAGGGGACGACACGATGCATCAGCCACGCAACCGCCTTTCATCTTCTGCAATTTGTATTCAAGTTTGTTTACTCTTCTGTCATTATTTTAAATTCTTGTTTCAATTTTATTTATGTCTCTTCTTCTGCGTTTTCGATTTTCCATGGATAACTAAATCTTTGTATTGATTTTTTGAGGAGAATGCAGGTAGATATTTGAGGTTTTGTTCTTCAATTTCATTTCGTTTGTTCTCTTAACTCTTCATCTTCTAATCTCAGTATTGAATTATAATCTGTTTATGCTTAATAAACCGAAACTAATATCACAATTTGCTTAATTCTGTGTTAGAGATGAGATTAGGTGATGTATGCAATGCTTAATTGTATAAGGATAATTTGGGGTTAATCTTCGCTTAGTTGGTTAATTTCATATTAGAATAAGGGTTAAGGATAATTTGGGGTTAATCTTCGCTTAGTTGGTTAATTTCATATTGAAATAAAGGTTAAAGCTAATTTGGGATTAATCTTCGCTTAGTTGATTAGTTTTGGATTGAAATATAATTTGGGATTTATCTTCACTTAGTTGATTAATTTCAAATTAAATTCGTAACCTAGGATAAGTGACACTGCATTGGAATCAGGAAATCAATTGCATTCTAATATGTTTTTAATCCGCATTTTTATAATCTGCTTTTATTCTGTTTCATCTAATATTTTAATTCTGAAAACCCCCCTTTTGTTGCTGTTCTAATTTGAAAAATTGATAAGCTTGGTCTTTGGGAGAAGACCTAGGAAAGCTTTCTAGTACTATATTTATCTATTTTAATTATTTGACCGAGTACGACATCGATCAAATTTGGCGCCGTTGCCGAGGACCTTCGATTTTTGTCTAGGTTTTCAATTTTCATATTTTGTGATATTTGGGTTGGCCAAAAGCCAAACATCAGACATCAAGGTTAATTAAGGACATCAAAGTGACTATTCTTATTTTATTGATTGTGTCATTTTGAATTTTCTCTGTGGGAACTGTTGAGCCTTCATCCTGTGTGGGGTTAGGTGGTGGATGTTAATTTCTTAGCCTACAAACTAAGGGTTTTCTTTTGTGGGCACTATTTATTGAGAAGTGTGTTTCTCTGTTCATCCTTTGGTTTGTTCTTAGGGTGTTCAACCCTAATTTAATTTAATTAAATTTTTTTTTCTAAATTCAAAATTTTTTTCTCTAATTTTGTTTTTCTAGTTTTAATTTCTCTTATTTAAACCCTTATAAGCGGTGCGTTGGAAATAGTTTTTTATCATAAGTATATAATTGAGTTCTTATTTGAATATTTTATTTTATTTTCAGTTATTTGAATATTTTATTTAAATATTTTATTTTTATTGCAATTATTTGATTATTTTATTTTCAATTATTTAAATATTTTATTTGATTTGCTGTTTAATTTAATATTCTTACTTCTCTCAATGGTATTTTGATAACACAATGTTGGGTTCTTTAAAAAAAAAACTTTTTTGAAAAAAAAAAATCAAATTTTTTAGCTTTATAAAAGAAAAATTTCAAAATTCAATATTTTTTTAATTTGTTTTTCTAGCTTTATTAAAAAAAATTATAATTTGTTCTTGTGCGCTTCCTAACCATTCTTGCATGAATTTTTTTTTATAATTTTTTGAAAACCATTCTCATAGGAAACTTTGGATATAACTTGGTAGTGTGAGAGTGCATGTCTAGGAGGATTTTGGCTAGGAAAGACTTGGTACAAATGGCATCTAGAGGGGGGGGTGAATAGATGCACAAATTAAAATAGATGTCAAATTAAAAATTTATTTTAAGATGTCCAATAATTTATTAATTCAATTTTAATTATTAGATAAAATATAGATAAAGCGGAAGCGATATAATCAAATTGATAAAGGAAGATATTCAAGCGTGGAGATGTAGGATACGGTGCCGTTAAAGAGATAAAGGTAAGAGAAGAACACACAGTAACTTATATTGGTTCGGGTATAACCAACCCTACATCCAATTCTCAGTCAACTCTAATCACAAGAGTGACTCCCAATTCACTATCTTTAAAATTCAGTTTACAAATTACAATCAACTCAGTAGAGGAACCAGTAAAAGTAAACTAATTAAAAATACATTCACCTCCTTAGAAACCCACTAAGGATGAACACCTCCCTAGAATCCCACTAGGGATGAACACCTCCTCTGAACAAATCAAAGGATGAAAACACCTCCTTAAAATCCCACTAAGGATGAACACCTCCCTAGAATCACACTAGGGATGAACACCTCCCTGAACAAATCAAAGGGATGAACAGTTCCCACATAGAAAACCCTAAAATAACATTGATTAACTTAAACCTCCTAAGCCCACAAAAGGATAAAGGCAATAAAATTAGAACAATCACATCTGGTAATGGAGACAACAAATTATAGAAGCCTGTAGAATGCCAACTTCCAAGGACAAGTGTGATTAACAACGAAAGCGCAGAAGGCAATATAGAAAAGTTTTCTTAGAAAACCTAAAAGTGCTCTATTGCCTTGCTCAGAATTATTTTCTCAAAACTAATTGCCAGAAATACTTGTTGAATTTTTAGCAAGTGTACCAAACTTATCAATCGCAGTATAGTATTTCGATTAAATAAAAGTCGATCCCACGAGGAACGGTTTCAATGGAAATTCTCAATTATATGCTTACTAAGTGGATTAAAACAAAATGGGTTTTTCATAAAGAGTTGAATTGAAATTAAATGACAAAGAACTGTAAATTGTTGAGAAAAGATCAATTAAAGACACTTAGGATTGACTTCCTTCCTTATCCCTCTTTTGCAATGGCTAGGTCAATTAAGCACATCAATTAACATAACAATGTTGATGCCACCTACTCAAATAATCCATTGATTTCTCACACAAGAAATTCATAAGAAAATATAATAAATGTTGATTTTGCACACAATTAAGAGATTTTCTAGCATTAGGTTTATGGTGTTAAGCAATTGATACATTCATTCCATTCCTGACAATCAACGTAACAAATATTCTTACCGTGATCTCGGGTTCAAGATATATTTTTCAATCATACCCCAAACATCAAGAATAAATCATCCCAAAGAACAGAAGATAAGAATAACAACATCAAAGCATATATTAATATCTCAAAATATCACCAAGATATAAAAGAGTTCAAAGGAAGTGCACCAAATCCCAAGAGAATGAAGTTAGCCACTCATGTTGGTCATTACAATGCTCCAAATGTGGAAGAAGTGAAGAATTGATGAAGATTGGATGAAACCCTAGTAGTAGTCGCGCCTCTTCTCCCCAAAACCGCTTTCTTTTCTCAAAACACATCTTATATTTTTATAGGAAAAATGGGCCTCGCGTCTTTCACTCAAGCGACAATTTGCTCACTTGAGCGAGTGAGTTTCAGAGAAGAATAACTAATATTGGCTCAAGCGAATTTACTTGCACTTGAGCGACTGACTTCCAGAGAAGATTAACTGATATTCGCTCAAGCGAATTTACTAGCGCTTGAGCGACTGACTTCTAGAGAAGAATAACTGATATTCACTCAAGCGAGAGTCCATCTCGCTCGAGCGACTTCCATGCTGAAAATCTTCTTCCTTCTTCTATAAAGGTATTCTCGAATTCATCCTACATTGGGAGAAAAATAGATTAGAATTAACATAAGTTAAGTGATTTCATAACAATTCAAAGCATAATTATAACAACTTTTTACCACTTAACAACTCCCCCAACCTAGAATCTTGCTTGTCCCAAGCAAAGTAATTTTTCCAAAACAAAATCATCACCTATTATCACTTTCTCTTCCAGAACCATAACATAAAAATAGTTTTTTAGATGCGATGCTCACAACTTCAAATGAAAATAGAGTACATAAGCATTCAAGTTACAAAAACTAACAAAGGAAAATCTATCATCAACTATCCTCAGAGAAGCATGATCTCTCACATAAAGTGATAAATAGTCATCTCTCACTCTCAAGGGTAAGTGTTTAACTCATTCAATCACTGTAGACCCTAAATCTTGCCCGACCTCAAAATAAGAGCAGAAGACCTCCTATTCGAAGATGGACAGAGCCTAAAAAGCCACTAGGAGAGACTATTAGGCCCCATATTAGAGTAGGAAGACTTTTCTGTACAAAAATAAGGATTTTCGCCTTCAGGGGTCGAGACCGCCGTCTCGACCAATGGTAAGTCGAGACCGTCGTCTCCTTTAGCGAGACAGCCGTCTCGCCACTCACCATTGGCGAGACCCCCCTCCCGTTTAGCGAGAAGACCCTCTTGCCACTTGGCCAGTCGAGATCGCCGTCTCAACCTGACAGGCGCGAATCCCTATAAATAGGGGGCGCTCTCCCCTTCATTTCACACAGTTCTTCCACTTCTCCTCTTGCAATTTCTCAAAATTCTTTTCCTAGAGTCCCTTCGAAGCATTTCTGGAGTTTTTGAGTGTTTAAGAGAGCTTTTTATAGTGTTTTCAAGAGAGAATTCGACGTTGTAAGAGTGAAGGGCTACCAAAACGCACCCTATTTTTCAAGAGAATTAATCAAAGCTTGCTTTAGAGGTTTCTTCACTCTCTCCCTCTCTTTTACTGTCCTTTTTATTCATATTAAATTACATAATAGATATTAGGGCCATGTAGTCATCATTTTAATTCCGTAAATAAAAGGGTAAAAACATCATTTCAAAAGTTTATCTATAAAATAACTGGCCTGTCATAGGGAACCCAAAAGGGGCGTCGTAAGGGAACTAGCACTTCGCTTAACTAACTCCCTTACCCAACTCTGGTTTTAATGACCAAAGTTGGTTTTAGAAAAACCAACGCCTTTTGCTCTCCTTTTTTTATGTTTCTGGTAAAAACATCGGTGGCGACTCCATAAGAACCCTTTCAAACTTGTTCTTAGGTCAGCCCGGTTATCGGACAATCTAAGAACGCCCTTTCAAAAACCTCGCCCTTAGGTCAACCCGGTTATCGGACAACCTAAAAGCTCCCTTTCAAAAACCTCGACCTTAGGTCCAACCCGATTATCGGACAACCTATAAGCGTTGTAACACCACCCATCTAAAACGCGAAAACGGAAAGTCGGAACCATCACGTCGCTCCGACCGCCTCTTTTTGACGGCAGCGACATATGGCAACTCCATTGGGGAAGCCTAGAGAGTTGATCCCATTTAGTGATGGGCCAGTTTAATAAATAAACTTAGAAATTTCGCTTTTACCCTACCTTGTATTATATCATGCTTTAATGGCTTGGCTTTAATAACTGTTGTTTGTTTATTTTACGCAATTGTTTGAAATAAAAACTGTACACAAACCTTTGCACAAAACAGTTCCCTCTATACCCGGGGGCAAGTGAGAAATCCATAGGGAGTGGGTGGCAGGTACGGTTTGCCGTAGTGAGGGCCATGTGCCCACCAGTATGATCGAAAACCACCACTCAAGGTGATAACCTTCCTCTTTTGGCACAAAGACTGACTATGGCCTTAGTGTTAATCATGGTCGGAAGGCTGGAGAGTGGGGACCCTATAATGGGGGCACCTTGGGGGCCTAAGCCTTGGTGAGAACAGTTAGAACCTACCTTTGTCAATGCACTTTTCTGCAGGAAAACCCTACCTCGTGATTAAAATGACTTCTCGCCTGTTTGCGGATGAGTGAATTGTATGTGCATTTGTTTGTTGCATTTGATTTCATAGCATAACCAAACAACAGAAAAAACCAGAAAAATATCTTTTACAATAAACGCCCTTATCTTGGACAGTCTGCCTTTTAGCTATCCTGGTTTCGAGTTCTTTGTAAGCTAAGTAGCCACACAGTCCAACAGAAGAGATAAGGGACGCTAATATTATTCTTTCGCAATAAACCATTTTATCTCGGACAGTCTGCCTTTTAGCTAGCCTGGTTTCAGGTTCTTTGTAAGCTAAATAGCCACGCAGTCTGACAGAAGAGATAAAAGGCTCTAAAAAGAAAATAAAAACCAAATAAAGACCCAAATCAAATAAATGAGACTTTGTTCACAAACGTTAAATTCATAAATCATCCATATAGGTAGTTTATTTTTCTGAAAAAATAAATACGCGAATACCATCATACATCATGTAGAAATAAAACATGATAAGTAGGAAAAACAAACACTCGCATGCATACCCACAATAAGCATCATGTTCATAAAACATGCATTTTGGTTTTTAGAAAATGGAGGGGACTAGTAGACAATTGAAGAAAGTGGACATTCCCCGGTACCATACTGAGAAACTAGAACGGTTTTGCACGGTAATGCCACCAGAGGTCCGCTCCGACTTCGAAAAATCCTATGGACGAATTCTCGACCTATTTGAAGATCTGTGTCGATCCCGTTTTTATCAGGGTTCTAGTTCATTTTTGGAACTCTAGTCTGCACTGTTTCGAATTCCCGCAGTTCGATATGGTGCCTACTTTGGAGGAGTATGAGATTATGCTAAAATGGCCCAAATCAGTCGGGGTCCATATTCGCCATGGAACATATACTTCTGCAGTACAAGTCATTGCCATCATCCGATTGCCATTCCTGCAGACTTCCCTGATAGAAAAAGGGAACATCCAGGGTTGGAAAGTCTCAATGTTAGAAGACCACCTGTCCTCTTTGGCTGAAAGGGCATAATGGGCTGCTTTTAACAAAACCCTGGCTCTAATAATATTTGGAACAATCTTGTTTCCCTTCCATATCGACACAGTAGACCAAGCCGTCATGGACGCCTTCTTCACCTGGGACGTGAACTCGAAGAATCCCTTTCCTGCACTTCTTGCCGACACCTTGCTCTCGGTGGAATTTTTCCGCCAGAAGCAAGGAAAAACACTTAGATGTTTCTCTTCACTACTTGTTGTGTGGGGAATCACACATTTCTACGCCTCTAGTCACATGGGGATGTTCCCCAACCCTTTGAGAAGCTTCTCCAAAATCCCTCTCCACCGACGCCTAACCTTGGAGTGGAAGGTTTAGTTGGAACAACGGGGCGCCAACCAATTATCCTGGGTTTGCCCTTGGTTCCGACCTGGCCCAGTCCTCATCAGATGTGGGGATTACCCAAGCATACCGTTGATAGGACTCAGGGGTTGCATCGCCTATTCACCGAGAGTAGCTATGAGACAACTCATGAGGTCCCAAACTGCAATATCCCGAGAGGAGCTCGGAGGACTGTGTTTCTTCGGAGACCCATGCACGGTTGCTAACTCATTGGCTGTGTGCGAAGAGCATGGAAGAAATCAGTCTTTATGGGAGATAGAGAGTTAGGAAAAACTCGAGTAGCTGTCTCCAGTGACTATGAGGAGTGGAGACGGAAAAGAGGGATGTCACAACCATCCACCTCACTCGCTACATGTTCAAACAGTGAAGAGTTGTGAAACCAAGTCGACGCCTTGACCCAGAGGATAGAAATCATGGGAGTCCAGATGAGGGCCCTTGAAGAAAGAGAGAAAGAATCTATCCTCACCATAGATGGTCTATAGAGGCAATGCAAGAAAAGGATCATGAAATAGAATGCCTCAAGGATCAGTGTGCTGATTCCAACGAGCAAGCTATCCGAGCATCCAAAGCAGCTAGAACCAGCTCGGATAGCCAACTTCAAGAAATAACCGCCAAATCAGCACGCCTTGAGGCCGAATCTACAAAATAGGCTCAAACGATCAAGGATTTGCTACAAGACCTCACAAGGACTCGGTCAGAAATACGCCAAGAGCGAGAGGCCAACCAGAGACTCAACAAAAGTCTCACTAAGCTACGCTGCAAAGAAAGAGACGAGCTAGCTTAGTATGGCCAAGTACTATGAGAAAAGGATCGAGCCCTTGCAAAGCTCGACGAGTTGCAAGCCTTGGTCGTCCATCAAGAGGCGAAGATCAAAGAGGCTCAAAAGTACAGTGAAGATATGAGCCAAGCGGTCCAGAAGCAAACCGAAGCACTCGCTCACCACATCCGGGAAGCCGAAAGAGAATTACATAGAGATCAAGACCCTCTTGTGGGTTTCTTTAGGCTTTTCCGTTTCTGTCAAAAGTTGCTTCGTAGTGTGGAATAGGGTAATGTACACTTTCTAACGAGTAAATGGAATTTCTTTATTCAACGATTGTCTACTTGCATGCATGTCATTCATTTGCATATTTAATTTTCCCTCCTTCATTTTTAATAAACAAGATAATAGAAAGGAAGGATTAACTGACACGTCTTCCAAATCAGAAGAATGGAGAGAAAGTTGCTCTTAATCAAGCTCTCCCCAACGGTCGATCCACTATAAGAGGATAATAAGCCTCGACCATTGGTCCTCAAAATCAATAAGGAAGAGGGGGCAAGGACGCCTGTGCGACTATTTATGCCACGTCCTTTCCCCTACAAATCAAATAAAGTTGTACCTTGGAGATACGGAGAATCTTCACCAATAAAGGAGGATATCTCCAATATAGCCAGCATTGGGGGCATGACCAGAAGTGGAAGGGTCTACTCCCCCAAGGATTTACAAGAGGATGCCCCCAAGAATAAAGGAAAAAATAAACGGACCGAAGAAAAAGAAAATAAAGAATCCAAGGAGGAGACCGATGAATTACTCTAGTTCATAAGGCAAAGTGAGTATTCCATTATTGACCAGCTCAATCATACACCTGCAAAGATAACTCTGTTATCTCTAATGATGAGCTCGAGACCACATAGAAACGCCCTGATGAAGGTCTTGAGCGAAGCCCATGTACCTCATAGTATATCCCAAGAAAAGGTTGAGAGGATCGTTGGTCACATTACAGCAAGCGACCACCTCACCTTCACAAAGGAAGAACTCCCCCTCGAGGGGTCAAACCATAACAAACCCTTGCACATTTCCATCAAGTGCAAGGAGTACCTCATTGCTAAAGTTCTTGTGGATAACGGGTCATCCTTGAACGTGATGCCCAAGTGCAGACTGGATAAATTGACTATTCAAGGAACCCGTCTGCGCCCAAGCAGCACTATCGTTCGAGCCTTTGACGGATCCAAACAAGAAGTAGTGGGAGAAGTCAATTTGCCAATCCAAATCGGACCCACTATCTTCAACGTCGATTTCTATGTAATGGACATTACTCCGACATACAGTTGTCTCCTCGGCAGGCCTTGGATTCATGACGCTAAGGCAATACCTTCAACGCTCCACCAAAAAGTCAAGTTTATAGTGGACGATAAACTGGTCACGGTCCAAGCAGAAGACGATATCTTGATCAGTGGACCGTCTTCCAGAAGCGCTCGAAATTGCTAGTGTAGAGAGACTTCCCAATAATACGAAGGTAGCCCGCATGATGATGAGGCATGGTTACCATCCTGGCCAAGAGCTGGGGGCAAATTTCCAAGGGATGAGGGAACCCCCAGAGTTGAAAGATAACCCCTTTAAGCATGGCCTAGGATATGACCCTACGAAGGGTCAAGCAGAAGGAAGAAGAAGGAAGTCTCCCCTCCGCACACTCAAGTAGATATTCCGAAGCGGAGGGATGCAAATGTCAAGAGCTACCCTAGTCATTAGGAGATCTTTTTCTTTGCTTAAGGGATGTAAACCCAGTGATTGTTAGAGATTATCCCCCGGGGCTAGCCCGACCCCCGGGCATTTCAGGGCACATATTCCCTTACTAATTAATAAAGAATACATTTCTTACTATCTGCTTCTCTTCTTGCTACTTCATGGCTAGACCTCATAATAACCTTGTCTAAACAAACAAAAAAAAGAAAGAAAGGAAGGAAGAATAAAAGCGCGTCCAAATAATCAAAATGTACCATTGCCATAAAAATCAAGCTGGTCGATTAGAAGCACAAAATAAGGCTTTACCTCACCATAAATAAAGTCGTGCTTCGCCAATATTGTGTAAAAACAAAAAGGAAAAATCCCATAGAAGCCAAAAGAAAAGGTCAATATACCCGGTAGGAAACCCACTAAGGGGGCTACGCAAAAGATAGGGTCAACCTGTTAGGACACCCGAACAAAAATAAAGGGTAGCCTAGGCAAAAGTTAGGGTTACAAAATGAGGTCCACTAGGATTCCCTAAACAAAAGAGAAAAAGAAAGGAATCTAGACAAAAGATAGGACCAAAACACAATATCCTAGTTCGAAAACCCAAAGGGGGATCTAGGGAAATCAATAAGCCACAAAAGCAATGGAAATAGGCTAAAGCGCAAACCAAAAAAAAAAAAAAAGGAAGAAAAACATTTGCTTAGACAAAAACTTAAACACTCAGGCCTAACCTTAGCCAGCCGCTCTTACAAAATCTTTTCTAAATAAAATCAACCATCTAAAACACAAGTCTTTGAATTTATCCTCTACTTCTTTTCTCTTAACCCTCGCAACATTATTCTAACAATTAGTTTGGGAATATGGAGGTGTATAATCAACAAGAGGATTGAAACCTCTAAAGCAAAGAAAAAGGGCACCAACATGACGAAAGGTACTTTAAAAAAAAAAGAATAAAGAGAAGAGGAAAAAGTCATTCTTCGGTCACATTAAGTCCGAAACGGTACAACCAAGTACAAAAGAAAAACAAAAATCAGAGGGCATCCGTCTCTACAAGACACACCAGTTAATCCTTTTGAAAAACTAATGAAATAGGCATTATAGGACATCAAACATGAAAACATTGCATGCATAAAATGTTTTTGAACAAGGTCCTATTTTCTTCAAAAAAAATCAAGACCGTCGTCTCGTCTTCCCAGATCGTCGTCTCGACTCGCACTGAAACGAGACCGCCGTCTCAAAATTTGAGATCGCCGTCTCATTTTGGACAAAGACGAGACCGCCTTCTCACTTGGCGAGACGGCTGTCTCGACTTAGGACCAAAACGAGACCGCCATCTCGAAGTTCCAGACAGAGGTCTCGAGGCTCGCAAAATCGAGACCGCCGTCTCTATTTCCCAAACGGCGGTCCCGAATTCCAGCGAAAACTCTATAAATTGAGACCTTTGGGGGGTTCCAAGCTCTCTCTCCTGCACCTACACACCTTTCTCCTATATTTGAGTATTTTCCTACCAAAATGCATAGAGGTGCGACTTCAAGGAAGAGAAGGGGTTCTTCTAGCCCAAGTGCTTCCACGGTCCCAGTTCCATAAGACTCGACTCAGCTCTCACCCCAACACCAGACCCGCCTAGAGCACATCCAAGGGTACACGTGGCATCCTATGCTGAAACTGGACTTCGACATTCTCGCCGAATTCGGATGGGAAGATGATGTTCATGCCTACCTCGACAACATTGGATGGCGCTTCCTCCTCCAGTCTCCCCTCACCCACATTTACCCACAAGCGGTGATAGAGTTTCTCACCTCCATCACATACTACGAGCTCCCCACGATGGTGCCAGGACTCCCGCCGGTCAAGATGGTGTCCTACTACATGAGTGGGTCGTACCAGATGACGACCCTGGACGAATTCAACGTGTCTATTGGCTTCGTCCGGCCCGAGGACATCCTGACCCAGGAATACCAAGGGGCCATTTGTGAGCGCTCCCCTACCCTCACAGTCGGTGAGATGTGGGAGGACCTCATCGGGATGCGCACCTTGCCATCCCTGCTGAAAGGGTCCGCACTCACTCCCGCTCTCCGCATCTGCCACAAGATGCTGGCTGGGACTGTCCACGGGCGGAAGGAGAGTCAGGGTAAGGTCACCTACCCAGACCTCTTCACCCTCCACTGCATGAGCCAAGGGCGCCGGTGCAATCCCGGCTACTTCTTCGTGAAAGCCTCAAGGACTTTGGGTGTCGTCCTGTGGGCACATCCTCGTGGCTCCCCTCATCACCCCACAGGCAGAAAAATGAGGGTGCAGTGGAGGAGAGAACCTCTCCTTCGATCTTCGACCCGAGACTATCAACGGGTCCATACTTGTCAGCATGGGGATGCTGATCCGCCAAGGGTCCTGGTTAGCCCTCCACCCCTTGCTAGCCATGACTTTCGACCTCCAGGACCTGGTGGCGATGCAAGATCTCCCGACACCCCCGAAGTTCCAACAAAAACAACAATAGCAATATCAGCAGCAATAGCAACAGTATACGGATGACTTTGCTGGCATTAACCGTAACATCTATAGCTTGCGCCAGTAATTCAACCAGATGTCCCTAAGGCAGGATGTCTTCGAGACGAGGATGGAGACCTTCGGCCAGGTACAAGAAGGGATGAGACAAGACCTGGCACTATTCCGACAAGAACATCTCGACGCAGTCCGAGACCAGGCGGAATTTCAGAGACACATGTACCGGCAATTCTCTCCTCCCGGATCGTCTCCCGGCTCAAGTCCACCGTCTTAGGGATAGTACCCCAAAAAATAAATATTGTAATCAAAATTTTATCATAAATAAAAATTTTCTTTCATTCATTTTTGTTCTCCTTTTCGAAAAAGTCAGCGTAATGAAAAGAAGCTAAAAAGTAAAAAGACTTACGCCTAATCCCGGAAGAGCCAAAATCTGAAATCGCAAGAAAAAAGATAAAACCGTGGAAAAAGGCAGGAATAAAAGACAAGACAAGTCAACCACATTGACCAAGAATTTTTCGACGACCAGCGGAGTCGAACTACAAAACGAGACTACCCGGCAACCAACAAAATAGATAACCACCAAAGTAATCCCCAGCAAAAAACCGGATGACTATCCTAGAAAAGGCAAAAACCCAAAAGACAAGAGAACGCATCTCAACACCGGTGCATGAGCTACTGAGCAGTAAGCCGCCACCACCACCAGTCCTACATAGTGGACTGTACCAGCCTGATGGGGCATTTATACTCATCCAAACCAACGCACAGCGGACTGCAACTACCAGCCTAATGGGGGGTTTATACCCATCAACCGAAGGATCGACTACCTTCAGAAGGAGTATCCTGAGGTTCTACCATGTGTCAAACCAAAAGGATCGGCTACCGTCAGAAGGAGCATCCTGGAGGCATACACTTTTTCCCCAGAGGATCACCTGGCACAAGACGCAGCATCCGAAGGGTAACTGGGCAAGAGGGTTAACTGCTTCACCCTCCAGCTGATCTTTTTGGCGCAATAGGCCAACAGTCGGCTAGTCAGGGGAAGGGGGGGCAGCTGTAGACCCTAAATCTTGTCTGACCTCAAAATAAGGGTAGAAGACCTCCTATTTGAAGATGGATAGAGCCTAAAAAGCCACTAGGAGAGACTATTAGGCCCCATATTAGAGTAGGAAGGCTTTGTTAGAAAAGTAGTTTTAAATCAAGAGGGGGGGTGAATTGATTTTTGAAAGTTTTTCGCAATAAACAGATTATCTAATTCGAAAATTAAGTTTACTAATCAATTCACGAATCACAAAGCAATTAAACAATACAAGCGCAGCAACTGAAATTAAAGAGAGAAAGGTTAGAAAAGATTTCACCGGTAATTTTATACTGGTTCACCCAATACCAGGGCTACGTCCAGTCTCCAGCCAAATTCCAGCTGGGTTCCACTAGAATAGATGTTTTACAGACTCAACAATCTTACACCTACTCTAACACCAGAACCAATTTCCAGTTCCTGACTTTAACCTTTCCACCAAGAACCAAATTCTAGTTCTTGGAAACCTCTGCAACCAAATTCCAGCCGCAGAGAACCCAGTACCCAAATTCCAGGCACCAAACCTTTCACCAAGAACCAAATTCCAGTTCTTTAAAACCTCTACAACCTGTTGAACATTCAAGGACTTGATGTTGCAAATAATGATCATGAAGAATGTTGATTTTGATGATGATCCAAGAGCTTAAAGACTTAGAGTATTGAAGATTGAAGATTGATGATTTCTGTATTGTAATAACTCTGTTTTAGTTTGATTGAGTCTGTAATTATAGAATCTAAGATAGCCGGTACATAGTCTGTAACTTAGAAGCTTCAAAATGCTCAAATTTATCATGCAGGCTCGGCTTTAATCGATTATATAGGTAAATAATCGATTAAAACAGTGAGAAAACCACTTTCTATACAAAGTCACTGTTTTAATCGATTAAACAGCAAAATAATCGATTATTTTGTACTGTTCCGTACAGATAATCGATTATTTCACCAAATAATCGATTAATCCAGAGAGTTTTAGGTTCTGTCGTATTTGACTCTGTTTTAATCGATTATAACTCCATTTAATCAATTATTTCGATCTGTTTTTCATTTTAAATTTCAAATTAACCCTATTTTCGAAAACCCAATTACCTAGAACCCTAGTTTCGAAAATCCCCTTTCTAAACCCTAATTTCCCTACTTAAACTCTCCTTTGGCACTCAGAAAAAAAAGAACAACTCTTTCCATACCAAAGTTAAGTGCTGTGAGTGCCAGAGAACTGTTTGTTGCAAGGAAAGGGGGCTTTTGGAACCTGGTGTGGGCTAGAAGCGATAAGAATCACTAAGTGGAGTTCTTAGTGGATTGTGTGTTGTGCCGTCTCTAGGGAAAGCTGTTCTTCATCTCTTGTGGATTTCAAGAGAGGTATTGTCTTTACTTTATCTCTTTGATTTGTAAACTGTTTGTAACAATTTGTTCTTAGTGACAGCGTTAATCCTCTTTTGAGTGATTAGCAACTGGACGTAGGGTCTTTTGATCCAAACCAGTATAAACCTACTGTGTAATCTTCTCTACTCTTCTTTATTTACATTTACACAGTTTTTAATCGGTAAAATTTGGGGAAAATTTTGAAAACCTAATTTTTATTAAGAAACCAATTCACCCCCCCTCTTGGTTTTTGTCCGACCACGCGAACATTCCGCTGCGCGATTCTAACAAGTGGTATCAGAGCTTGCTTTGATAGTCATTTAAACTTTTCGAAAATGGCCGGACAAAATCAAACTTTTGCCGAAGGTGCGTCTATCAACAGACCCCCACTTTTTGCGGGTCAAAATTATCCTTTTTGGAAAGTACGTATGCAAATATTTTTAGAGTCTGTTGATAGAAGCGTTTGGGACGCAATTTTAAATGGTCCATTTGTTCCTAAAATTACAGAGAACGGTGTTGACGTTCTTAAACCTTTTGATAGATGGACTGCCAAAGAAAGTCGAAAAGCACAATTTGATGTTAGGGCTAGAAACATTATTTCATCTGCTCTAACCCTTGATGAGTTTTATAGAATTTCAGTTTGTAAAAGTGCACAGGAAATGTGGGAAATGCTAAGGGTGACCCATGAAGGAACTGACGACGTCAAAAGAGCACGTAAAAATTCTTTAATCCAAGAATACGAGATGTTCCGGATGCAGCCCGGCGAAACGATTTTCGACGTTCAAAAGCGTTTCACTCATATTGTGAATCATCTCACCGGATTAGGTAAAGTATTTGATGTTGATGAATTAAATGTTAAAATTTTGAAATCTTTGGATAGGAAATGGCAACCTAAGGTGACGGCCATCTCGGAGTCACAAAATCTTGCCACTATGTCTATGGCGGCGTTATTTGGAAAGCTTAGAGAGCATGAACTTGACCTTGGAAGACTAAATGAGGAAGAGGGTCAATATCAAAAGAAGAACCTAGCTTTCAAGACCGAGATTTCAAAAAGCAAAAATAAGAAAGAAGAAGAAGAAGACTCCGAAATTGATGAAGAAGAGATGAGTCTTTTTATAAAGAAGTTCACCAAGATGATGAAAGCAAAAGGAAGACATCCTTTCAAAGGTAAGGGAAAGGTAAAAGAAAATTCTTCCGTTAATATAAAATGCTTTGGTTGTGGTGAAGCAGGGCATATAAAGACCGAATGCCCAAACAAGAAAAATGATGAACACAAGGGCAAAAAGCAATTCAAGAAGAAAGCATATATTGCTTGGGATGACGAGTGATTCAAATTCAGAATCAAGCGACTCGGAAATAGAAGCAAACAATTGCTTAATGGCAAATGACAAAATTTCTTCGGATTTTGAGGTTAGTGATTCCGATTCATCCTCTAGTGAAGAAAATGACCATGATGAATTGCAAAATGCTTATAATGAGTTATTTACTGCATTTATGGATATGAAAAACGAATTTAAAGTTGTAAAGAAAAATCTAAGAAGATCCGAAAAGGAAAATGAGTCCTTAAAATTGAAAATTGCATGTTTAGAAGAAAAGGAGGTAGCTAATACGAAAATTGTATGCTTAGATGAGAATAAGGACTTAGCTTGTGCAAATTGTAAAGAGCATGAATATGACATAGATATTCTTAACCATTTGCTTGACAAAGCCGAAAAAGAAATTGATGATCTTAAGAAGCATGAAATGGTAATTGCTCAAAATAATGTAAATCAAAGAGTTCCTTTGAAAAAGAGTAAAACTAAAAAGAAAAGAGTATGGGTAGAAAAAGGAACTAGAGCATGTCATGTTAATAATGTATCTTGTTCTAAAAATGCATGCTTCTATTGTATGAAACAAGGTCACACTTCAAATAAGTATAAAATTAAACATTTTGGTGTTCCTAAAGGTAAATATATTTGGGTTCCAATTGTTAAATAAATCTATTTGTATCTTGTATTTATTCAAAGAAAATGGATCATTTAGTATGTTTTAAACAGAATGATTAGGTAAAAACATTTTATCTTTTCTATTGCATGAAGGTTCTTCACTTAAAGGTTTTTGTGAAAAGCCTCTAAAATTGTTTTAAACAACTAAAAACAAAGTATTTTTACAAAAGCTTTCTTAAAACATGTTTTTAACTAATGCAGTTTTGAAAGAACCAAATAAAATCACTTAGAATGTTCAAAGAAGTGTTTTTACAGTATTTTAATCGATATAACTTGTTTTTAATCGATTAAAACCATTTAGAACTCATTGTGATCGATCAGATTTTTATTATGAGCGGTCAGAATCTTTTAAATCGATTAAAAACACGTTTCAATCGATTAAAATCACTTAAAGGGTCAGGATGATCGATCAGAATCAAATTATAAGCGATCAGAATTCTTTTCAATCGATTAAAACACGTTTCAATCGATTAAAATCATTTAAAGAGTCAGGATGATCGATCAGAATGCAACTATGACCGATCATAATCAGTTATGATCGATCAGAATTTAGTTATGACCGATCAGAACTCTTTTAATCGATTAAATCTCGTTTCAATCGATTAAAACAACTTAAAAAATTTTCTACACTAGCGTTTTAATCGATTAAAAGAAGTTTTAACAGATTAAAACTGCACTTTTAACAGATTAAAAGAATCTTTTAACGATTAATTAAACCAGTGATTAATTAAAAGAAGTTTTGCGAGTATTTAAATAGATTGTTATGTCTCTAACCCCAAGGACCCAAAAGTTGTGGGGACCTAAGTTTACTATGTTCTTGTTTTGTAGGAAACTTCCAAGTCAAAGAAGTCTATGTGGTATCTTGATAGTGGATGCTCAAAACATATGACTTGGAGATAAAACGAAATTTGTAAGTTTCAAAGCCAAAGAACAAGGATATGTGACTTATGGGGATAACAACAAAGGAAAGATTCTCGGAATTGGAAACATAGGAGGTGCAAACACATTGGAAATTAAGGATGTGCTTCTTGTTGATGGATTAAAGCATAACCTTCTTAGCATAAGCCAATTGTGTGACAAAGGATTCAAGGTAACTTTTGAAAGCAAATTTTGCACCATACATTTAGTAAATTCCGAAAAAGAAGAATTAAAAGGCATTAGGCATAACAACATATATTTGATTGATTTGGATTGTTTACATGAGTCTAGTATAACATGTTTAGTTGCTAAGGAAGAGAACCCTTGGTTATGGCATAAAAGAGCGGCTCATATAAATATGCATCACTTGAATAAATTGATATCAAAAGACTTAGTTATTGGATTGCCTAAGTTAAAATTTGAAAAAGATAGATTGTGTGATGCATGCCAAAAAGGTAAACAAGTAAAATCATCTTTTAAATCAAAGAATGTGATTTCCACTTCAAAACCCCTAGAATTATTACATTTAGATTTATTTGGACCTTCTAGGATAAAAAGCTTTGGTGGAAATTATTATGGACTTGTAATTGTTGATGATTACTCTAGATACACTTGGACATTTTTCTTAACTACGAAAAGTGAAGCTTTTAAGATCTTTAGAAAATTTGCAAAACAAATACAAAATGAGAAAGACCTAAGAATTAAAGTTTTAAGAAGTGACCATGGTGGTGAGTTTCAAAATGAAAAGTTTGAGAATTATTGTGAGGAAAATGGTATATTACATAACTTTTCTGCTCCTAGGACTCCCCAACAAAATGGTGTAGTTAAAAGGAAAAATAGGTCATTAGAGGAACTTGCAAGAACTATGTTAAATGAATCTAATGTTCCAAAATATTTTTGGGCTGATGCGGTTAGCACTGCATGCTATGTTTTAAATAGAATGCTCATTAGGTCAATTATAAAATCAACTCCATATGAATTGTTTAATGGTAGAAAACCTAATGTTGCTCATTTAAAGATTTTTGGATGTAAATGTTTTGTGCTAAATAATGGAAAGGACAATCTAGGAAAATTTGACTCAAAAGCCGATGAGGGCATTTTTCTAGGTTATTCTTTAACTAGCAAGGCATATAGAGTGTTTAATAGGAGAACTTTGAATATAGAAGAATCTATACATGTTACCTTTGATGAGATTGTAGACCTTGGGGGAAATCCTCTTGAGTCAAATAAAAGACTTGCAGGTGATGATGAATATATAAGAGAGGCCCTTGATGAATTATACTTGGAAGATAATGTGCCTTCTCAAACTCCTCAATTAGCAAAAAAATGGCAATCACCTAGAGGACTCTCAATGGACAACATTATAGGGGACATCTCAAAAGGGGTAAGAACTAGAAATATGAATAATTTCTGTATGTCCGTTGCTTTTGTGTCACAGATTGAACCTAAAAACATTGAGGAAGCACTTAAAGATGATCAATGGTGCATAGCCATGCAAGAAGAACTTAACCAATTTGAAAGGAATCAAGTCTGGGAACTAATCCCAAGAGAAGAGTCACATCAAGTTATTGGAACTAAATGGGTATTCAGAAATAAGCTTGATGAAGATGGTAATATAACAAAGAATAAAGCCAGACTTGTTGCAAAAGGCTATTGTCAGGAGGAAGGTATAGATTATGATGAAACTTATGCTCCTGTGGCCAGGTTAGAGGCTATACGCCTACTTCTTGCTTATGCATCTATGATGAAATTTAAATTATATCAAATGGATGTTAAGAGTGATTTTTTAAATGGTTTTATCAAAGAAGAAGTGTATGTAGAGCAACCCCCTGGATTTGAAGATTTTAATAATCCTAATCATATTTTCAAATTGAAGAAAGCATTATATGGATTAAATCATGCTCCTAGATCTTGGTATGAAAGGCTAAGTAGTTTTCTAACTGCAAATGATTTTTCAAGAGGAAGAATTGATTCTACACTGTTTATTAAGAAAGTTAAAGAACATATTTTATTGGTCCAGGTATATGTTGATGATATTATTTTTGGATCAACTGATAATTCTTTGTGTGTAGAATTTGCTAAGATTATGCAGGGAGAGTTTGAAATGTCTATGATGGGAGAATTAACATTCTTCCTTGGACTTCAAATCAAGCAACTTAAAGATGGCATTTTCATCTCTCAAACTAAATACTGCAAAGAGATTCTCAAAAAGTTTGGAATGGACACCTCAAAGGAAGCCAATGAAAGTGATCCTAGCAAAGATCTCATTGATTTGATGAAGTCAAAGATAAAGTCAAGGGTCAACTCTGCAGCAGTCAAACAAGTCACTCAGAAGAATGGAGCTGAAGACTTAGTGTGTCTTAACAGAAAGCTTAGGTAAAACCACTTTACCTTTTCCACTGCATAAAGCTTCTTCACTCATCTTGCAAAATGCCTCAAAAATAGTTTTAAACAAATCAAAACAAAAGCATTTTGACAAAGAACCTTCTTAACAATAGTTTTAAGCTGATATAGTTTTTAAAGAAACGATTAAAATCACTAAGAATGCGTTAAAGAATTGTTTTTACAATATTTTAATCGATACAAACTTCTTTTAATCGATTAAAACCCTTTAGAAATCATTATGACCGATTAGAATTCGAATATAATAGGTCAGAATGCATTATAATCGATCAGATCTTAAATATGAGCGATCAGAATTATTTTAATCGATTAAAACACGTTTCAATCGATTAAAATTACTTTGGATGTCAGGATGATCGATCAGAATGAGATTATGACCGATCAGAGTTGGTTATGATCGATCAGAATTGAATTATGACCGATCAGACTTATTTCAATCGATTAAAAGGCATTTCAATCGATTAAAATAACTTAGAAAATCTTTTCAATCGATTAAAACGAACTTTCAATCGATTAAAATGACTTGAAAATATATGTGCAGTTTTTCAATCGATTAAAACGACTTTATATCAGCTAAAATAACTTGGAAAGTTTTATAAAGAAGGTTTTTAAACAAATCAATCGATTAATACGTGATTCAATCGATTGTTTTATACTTAGAAAATGTTTGTAAAACGTTTTAAGCTGATAAAAACGTGGTCGTATCAACTAAAACATTTTACGTTAAAGATCAAGAACGCATTAATGGGTTGAAAGGACTTTTAACAGATTGTAACGGCTATTTCAACAGATTAAAACAAACTTTCAACAGATTAATTAATGCAGCAGATTTGAAAATACTCTTTTATAAACAGAATTGCTTGGAACTTTTATCATATCAGTTTTGACACAATTCAAGCAATCAATACAAGCAACTATTAGCATTTTTCAAGAAAGATACACAACTGTTTTTGTGAACTTCTTTTGAAATCTTTCTTGAGGCACTTTGCATTTCTTTGAAGAAGAAACTGACTGTGGATTGGTGTAATCCGGTTTGAGCTTTCTTTGTTTCTTCTTTTAAATTTCTATTCATTCATTTGTACTTGTTTTGTACCTGGAATTTGGGTACAAGTTTTCTGCAGCTTGTTGTAGAAAGTTGCCAAGAAGCTGGAATTTGGTTCTTGGTGGAAAGGTTGTAAGCAAGAGCTGGAATTTGGTTCTTGTGTGTGGTGCCTGGAATTTGGGCACTTGGTTTCTCTGCAGCTGGAATTTGGTTGCGAGAGGTTTCCAAGAGCTGGAATTTGGTTCTTGGTGGAGAGTTAGAATAGGTGTAAGAGGGTGAGTCTGTAAAACATCTATTCTAGTGGAACCCAGCTGGAATTTGGCTAGAGTGCGGACGTAGCCCTGGTATTGGGTGAACCGAGTATAAAATTACCGGTGAAATCTCTCCTAACCTTTCTCTCTTTAATTTCAGCTGCTGCACTTAAATTGTTTGATTGCTTTGTGATTTGTGAATTGATAAGTAATCTTAATTTTCGAATTAGATAATCTGTGTATTGCGAAAAACTTTCAAAAATCAATTCACCCCCCTCTTGATTTAAAACTACTTTTCTAACAATTGGCATCGGAGCGAGGTGCTTGAAAGTTACTCAAGTTACTTCGATCCATGGCATTTTACGAGGGAGCGTACATTGATAGACCTCCACTGTTGTGTGGAACAGATTATCTATTCTGGAAAATAAGGATGAAAATCTTCATTGAATCTGTTAGTATAAATG
This sequence comes from Sphenostylis stenocarpa, assembly GCA_963425845.1. Lineage (NCBI taxonomy): Eukaryota > Viridiplantae > Streptophyta > Magnoliopsida > Fabales > Fabaceae > Sphenostylis > Sphenostylis stenocarpa. The sequence goes on along the minus strand of OY731404.1, from coordinate 41,733,192 downwards.
CTTGGAATGTTATTGAACAGGAAACCGATATTGCTAACGGAATTCAAGATGATTGTATTGCCAAAAATATCATCTCTTCCGCTCTTAACGAAATGATTTTTTTAGGATTGCACATTGTCAAACTGCTGCACAAATGTGGAAGATCCTTGAAAAGACCTATGAAGAAGCACCAGAGATATGCTTAATGGTCAACTCGGAATCACCAAATACCGAGTGGCCATGTCGGGATAGAATGCCCAGAAAATTCGATCATGTAAGTTCTAGCTCCTCTTCAAATTTAGTTAATTATGATGCATTACAAGAATCATTTAATGAAATGCATGAAGAGGCTAAGAAACTTCAAAAAGAAAATAGTAGGTTGAAAGGGCTAAACAACTGGCTAGTAAATAAAGTTGATTCTCTAGAAAAACAAATTCTTGAAAATGAAAGCTGAACGTGACTTCTTGAAACTGATTCATGCTAATTCGATTGTGAATGCAATAAACCATGCAATAAGCGTTACGAATTGCAAAAGAAAATTGACTTTCTATCTCAAACTAATTCAAGATTCACACAAGGGCAAGCCAATCTAGATGTATTACTTGGATCTCAAAAATTAATTTTTGACAAATGCTGGAATAGGATTTAAATCTAGATCCGATGAAAACAAAAACAAATAGGAATTCATACTCTACAATCAAATGTTTCTACTGCATGAAGAAAGGGCATTCGAGTAAAATACTGCAGAATTAAAAAGTATGCTATTCCTAAAGGGAGAATGAAATGGGTTCCAAAGATTAATTCTTTTCAAATAACATGATCAGGACCCAATAATTATAAAGGGTACCAGAAAAATACTTAATTGTTTTGCAGGAACAAGTCCGGGAATCCCTTGAAGATCAGAGCTGCGAAACCAGGTTACGTGTATTTAAATTAATTGTTTTAATTGATATAAATCAATATTAATCGATTAAAATAACTTACTGATATCTGTCAGTACCATTTTAATCGATTGAAATATCGAAATAATCGATTGAACTGATCTCAGGATTTTGGTTTAATTGTTTTAATCGATTGTAATATCTGTATATCAACTAAAAACACTTAGGTATCAAAATTAATCGATTCATTTACGTTTTAATCGATTTAAATACTGGTGATATTTTTTTATTACATTACTGTACCATACAAATCGATTCTTTCATAAAACAATCGATTAATTCACCGTAGATGTTTTCAACCCAAATGTCAAGAATCAAATTAATAGATAATGAGTTGATTAATCAATTAATTAGGTTCTGAAAACATGATTTATAACATCTAATTAAAGTTTGATAGGCCAATTCGATTAAAAAACCCAGGTCTTTATGATAATCCAGAATCTGGATAATGTGTTTAAAAGTCTCTTTGAATTTCAAAAACTTGAAATCCGTTTCTTCATCAAACCAGGTTACGAACTTATCATTTCTCAACTTATCATCTTTCTTCTGTTTTCATATTTTCAAAATCTCCTCTCAATTCTCTGCTGTAAACATGATCAAAATCATGACTTGGTTCGAGTGATCTGTTTGAAACGTATCCATATTCAATTTTCTTTCAATGGCACAAATTTTTAAATTAGAAAGCGAAGAGTTGAACAAATCTTTGAATTGGGAACTCGACCGAGTGACATAATGTGGGAAAACTATTACTGTTATTCATGAATGGAAGTGTCTTTTATTTTGACAACAACATAAACATGATTCAAGCTATAGATGTTTACATTTCTCTTAATACTTTACATGGAATGCTGCGTGGTAATACATTGAAATTCAAAGGAATTATCAAAGAATGGACTGTAACTTTTCTTATAGACACTAGTTACAAAAAGGTCAAACTGTTAGGACTGAAAACATAGTTTATCAAAGATTTTTTAATAATTGTTTCTGGTAATAAGTTATTGATTACTAGGAAATCCAATAAACACATGTTTTCATTAAATTTCTTGATATTACATTGCAATATATTTGAAATAATTTTGAGCATGCATTGGTTCAAAACTCTTGGTGAAATTCATTGGAACTGTGCAACTTTGAATATTTGCTTTAATCATCAATATCACGAGGTGACACTGTAAGGAAACCAATCTGGGACAGCAATTCAAGAATTGAATAACGTGGTACAGGGAATGTATGTTTTATGGAAAAGTTTCTGTTGCTGATACAGGAGTGACAGCAGTTGTTGACTCAAATAGTTGATAGAGCAAAATTAGTTCCAGCAAAAAGGAAAGCCTATTATCTTTTGATATTGGTGGGGATCAAATGAATGATCACCAAGCTGGTGGATAAGCAGTTCAATCAGGGAAATTGGGATGACTAGTTCCCCTCATCATCTTTATCTTCTGCTTATTTCTATCTTTATATTGTTTGCATGGACTGTGATATTAACTGGTGTTATACCAGAAACATTTGCCTTAATCTTTGGTTAAATATGGTTTAGGATCTAATCTAGATCAGACTGGCGTAAATAGAATTTAAATAGATCCCTGAGAGCTTTAGCTAAATAAGATTTTATTCTGATAGATCTATTAGCTAAGATTTAATCAATATAGCTGTTAGTATTGTTAAAACATCCTTCTAAATGATCAGTTTTACAAAATATGCATTAAACATTACTTCATTTTCAAAACTGATTGTTTTAATCAATACAACATCTTGTTAATCGATTAAATGAACTTATACAACATGTTTTAATCGATTCAAAATCGAAATAATCGATTATTTTTACTAAAGTTTCATGTTTTCAAAATCTTAAATGTTTTAATCGATTAAACTTTTCTTTCAATCGATTAAAATCATTTACCAAGAACATTTTAACCGATTATGCTCTGTTTTTAATCAATTTTTATTCGGGAAGAAAGATTAAAGGCTTTAGTTAATGGTCATTTCTCGTAAACATGCTACTAAAGCGTGATTCCCTTATCTTTACACGTGTTAATTGTATTCATTACAAACGTGTTAATGGAGATAAGTTTGAATCAACTTTAATTGATTCTTTTCATGAGTGAAATATTGATTCACTTTGTATTTTCAAAAATTTGAGCATATTTTTTCGAAACCTTACATTTTATTCTTTTCTCTTCTATTCCCTATTTTTGATGAAGTCAAAAGGGGAGAAATAGTTGCATCACTTTAAGATAAATTTAAGAGCAACAGTTTAGGGGGAGAAATAAGTTTTAGGGGGAGAAATAAGTTTTAGGGGAGAAACAAAACTTTATTACATTCTTATATTTCTCACCTAACTGCATTATCAAGTGACTTATTTTGCGAGAGATTGTTTTTTCAAAATGGTGTTTGTCTTCATCAAATAGGGGAGACTGAAAGTGATCCTAGCAAAGATCTCATTGATTTGATGAAGTCAAAGATAAAGTCAAGGGTCAACTCTGCAGCGAGTCAAACAAGTCACTCGGAAGAATGGAAGCTGAAGACTTAGTGTGTCTTAACAGAAAGCTTAGGTAAAACCACTTTACCTTTTCCACTGCATAAAGCTTCTTCACTCATCTTGCAAAATGCCTCAAAAATAGTTTTAAACAAATCAAACAAAAGCATTTTGACAAAGAACCTTCTTAACAATAGTTTTAAGCTGATATAGTTTTTTAAGAAACGATTAAAATCACTAAGAATGCGTAAAGAATTGTTTTTACAGTATTTTAATCGATACAAACTTCTTTTAATCGATTAAAACCCTTTAGAAATCATTATGACCGATTAGAATTCGAATATAATAGGTCAGAATGCATTATAATCGATCAGATCTTAAATATGAGCGATCAGAACTATTTTAATCGATTAAAACACGTTTCAATCGATTAAAATTACTTTGGATGTCAGGATGATCGATCAGAATGAGATTATGACCGATCGAAGTTGGTTATGATCGATCAGAATTTAATTATGACCGATCAGACTTATTTCAATCGATTAAAAGGCATTTCAATCGATTAGAATAACTTAGAAAATCTTTTCAATCGATTAAAACGAACTTTCAATCGATTAAAATGACTTGAAAATATATGTGCAGTTTTTCAATCGATTAAAACGACTTTATATCAGCTAAAATAACTTGGAAAGTTTTATAAAGAGGTTTTTAAACAAATCAATCGATTAATACGTGATTCAATCGATTGTTTTATACTTAGAAAATGTTTGTAAAACGTTTTAAGCTGATAAAAACGTGGTCGTATCAACTAAAACATTTTCTGTTAAAGATCAAGAACGCATTAATGGGTTGAAAGGACTTTTAACAGATTGTAGCGGCTATTTCAACAGATTAAAACAAACTTTCAACAGATTAATTAATGCGATGATTTGAAAATACTCTTTTATAAACGAAATTGCTTGGAACTTTTATCATATCGGTTTTGACACAATTCAAGCAATCAATACAAGCAACTATTAGCATTTTTCAAGAAAGATACACAAGCTGTTTTTGTGAACTTCTTTTGAAATCTTTCTTGAGGCACTTTGCATTTCTTTGAAGAAGAAACTGACTGTGGATTGGTGTAATCCGGTTTGAGCTTTCTTTGTTTCTTCTTTTAAATTTCTATTCATTCATTTGTACTTGTTTTGTACCTGGAATTTGGGTACAAGTTTTCTACGCATTGTTGTAGAAAGTTGCCAAGAAGCTGGAATTTGGTTCTTGGTGGAAAGGTTGTAAGCAAGAGCTGGAATTTGGTTCTTGTGTGTGGTGCACTGGAATTTGGGCCTTGGTTTCTCTGCATGTTGGAATTTGGTTGCGAGAGGTTTCCAAGAGCTGGAATTTGGTTCTTGGTGGAGAGTTAGAATAGGTGTAAGAGGGTGAGTCCGTAAAACATCTATTCTAGTGGAACCCAGTTGGAATTTGGCTGGAGTGCTGGACGTAGCCACGGTATTGGGTGAACCGAGTATAAAATTACCGGTGAAATCTCTCCTAACCTTTCTCTCTTTAATTTCTGCTCTTGCACTTAAAGCTGTTTGATTGCTTTGTGATTTGTGAATTGATAAGTAATCTTAATTTTCGAATTAGATAATCTGTGTATTGCGAAAAACTTTCAAAAATCAATTCACCCCCCCTCTTGATTTAAAACTACTTTTCTAACAGCCAACACACCCATGGGAACTTCATGCTATCTAGACAAGGATGAATCAGGTTTGGAAGTTAATCAAACTATGTATAGAGGTATGATAGGATCACTATTATACTTAACTGCAAGTAGACCTGATATTATGCATTATGTACGTGTGTGTGCTAGATTTCAGGCTTGTCCTAAAGAATCTCATCTAATTGCGAGTAAAACATATTTTAAAATACTTAAAAGGAACTACTTGGATTTGGCTTGTGGTATCCGGTCGATGCTTGTATTAGTTTATTAGGATATTCGATGCTCGATTATGGTGGATGTAAAATTGATAGGAAAAGCACTAGTGGGACATGTCATTTGTTAGGTTCATCCTTAATATCATGGCATTCTAAGAAATAAGCATGTGTAGCTTTATCTACCACTTGAAGCTGAATATATTGCAGGTGGTAGTTGTTGTGCTCAAATTCCGTGGATGAAACAACGAGTTAGAGGATTATAGTATATATTTAAATGACATACCCTTAATGTGTGATAATACGAGTGCAATTAATCTAACTAAGAATCCGAGTAATGCACTATAGGACTAAACATATTGAGATTAGACATCACTTTTTAAGAGATCATATCAGCAAAGGAAGCGCAAAATAGAGTATGTAGACACTAAACGTCAATTAGCGAGATATATTTACTAAGCCTCTACCCAAGGATAGATTCTATGATCTTAGAAGAGACTTAGGGATATTAGAAATAGCTTAAAATCTGCTTAATTTGACTTGTTTCGGATAATTGTTATATTAAAATTCATGGTGTAGCATGTTCATAGGTTATTATGCATATAAATCTCAAAAACTTGATATAGCCTCCGGAATAATCGATTACTGGAAGTAATAATCGATTATTTTTCCTCAAAACGTCCAAAACAGGGTATTCTCCTTCGGAATAATCGATTATTTCGTGAAATAATCGATTAAATGCCTACGATAATCGATTATTTGCTAGAAATAATCGATTAAAACTGTATCGATATAGAGATAATCAATGTATTTTCTTTTGTTATTGTCTTGATGCTTGTAATGGTTGAATGATTGTGAAATAAAATTTGATGTTTCTTTCATGCTATGATTGAGGGGGAACTTTCTCTAACTTATGCATATTTTGAGGGGGAGCTCTTATGATTGATGTTGCAGGGTTATTTTTGATTATAATCAAAATAGGGGGAGAAAAATTTAAAGCCTATGATTCAATATTAAATTTTATCTGGTATGTTTAATGTGTTTGTTAGTATGACGGATAAAACGAGGTTATTACAAGGGCTTTAAAAGATAATTTTGATCATCATCAAAAAGGGGAGATTGTTGAACATTCAAGGACTTGATGTTGCAAATAATGATCATGAAGAATGTTGATTTTGATGATGATCCAAGAGCTTAAAGACTTAGAGTATTGAAGATTGAAGATTGATGATTTCTGTATTGTAATAACTCTGTTTTAGTTTGATTGAGTCTGTAATTATAGAATCTAAGATAGCCGGTACATAGTACTGTAACTTAGAAGCTTCAAAATGCTCAAATTTATCATGCAGGCTCGACTTTAATCGATTATATAGGTAAATAATCGATTAAAGCGAGTGAGAAAACCACTTTCTATACAAAGTCACTGTTTTAATCGATTAAACGACAAAATAATCGATTATTTTGTACTGTTCCGTACAGATAATCGATTATTTCACCAAATAATCGATTAATCCAGAGAGGTTTGGGTTCTGTCGTATTTGGCTCTGTTTTAATCGATTATAACTCCATTTAATCGATTATTTCAGTCTGTTTTTCATTTTAAATTTCAAATTAACCCTATTTTCGAAAACCCAATTACCTAGAACCCTAGTTTCAAAAATCCCCTTTCTAAACCCTAATTTCCCTACTTAAACTCTCCTTTGGCACTCAGAAAAAAAGAACAACTCTTTCCATACAAAAGTTAAGTGTTGTGAGTGCCAGAGAACTGTTTGTTGCAAGGAAAGGGGGCTTTTGGAACCTGGTGTGGGCTAGAAGCGATAAGAATCACTAAGTGGAGTTCTTAGTGGATTGTGTCTTGTCGCAGTCTCCGGGGAAAGTTGTTCTTCATCTCTTGTGGATTTCAAGAGAGGTGTTGTCTTTACTTTATCTCTTTGATTTGTAAACTGTTTGTAACAATTTGTTCTTAGTGACAGCGTTAATCCTCTTTTGAGTGATTAGCAACTGGACGTAGGGTCTTTTGATCCGAACCAGTATAAACCTACTGTGTAATCTTCTCTACTCTTCTTTATTTACATTTACGCAGTTTTTAATCGGTAAAATTTGGGGAAAATTTTGAAAACCTAATTTTTATTAAGAAACCAATTCACCCCCCTCTTGGTTTTTGTCCGACCACGCGAACATTCCGCTGCGCGATTCTAACACAACCAAATTCCAGTTGCAGAGAAACCAGTGCCCAAATTCCAGGCACCAAACAGTACAAGAACCAAATTCCAGTTCCTGTACTCAACCTCTCCACCAAGAACCAAATTCCAGTTCTTGGAAACTTCTACAACCACCTACCAGCTGCAGAAAACTTGTACCCAAATTTCAGGTACAACACAATACAAAGAAATGAAAAGCAATTGAAAAGAAGAAACTTAGAAAGCTCAAACCGGATTACGCTTATCTACTGTAAGTTCCTCCTTCAAAGAATGCAAAAGTGCCTCAAGAAAGATTTCAAAAGAAGTTCACAAAGCAGTTACGAATCTTTCTTGGAAAAGGATGCTTAACAGTTGCTTGAATTCATTGCTTTGGATGTTTAAAAACTGATGTTCAATCTCTGTTTAAAAGTTTCAAGCAAAACTGTTTTTAAAGAGAATTTTCAAATCTGCTGCATTAATTAATCTGTTGAAAGTTTGTTTTAATCTGTTGAAATAGCCGTTATAATTTGTTAAAAGTCCTTTCAACCCATTAATGCGTTCTTGTTTCTTTAACAAAATTGTTTTAGCTGATACAACCACGTTTTTATCAGTTAAAACATTTTACAAACATTTTCAAAGAGTAATTCAATCGATTGATTCGCGTATTAATCGATTGATTTGCTTAAAAACCTTCTTATAAAACTTTCCAAGTTATTTTAGCTGATATAAAGTCGTTTTAATCGATTGAAAATCTGCACATAAATTTTCAAGTCTTTTTAATCGATTGAAAGTTTGTTTTAATCGATTGAAATAAGTCTGATCGGTCATAATTCAATTTTGATCGATCATAACCAACTCTGATCGGTCATAATTTCATTCTGATCGATCATCCTGACTTCCAAAGTGGTTTTAATCGATTAAAACGTGTTTTAATCGATTAAAATAAATCTGAACGCTCATTTTTAAAGTCTGATCGATTATATTTCATTCTGACCTGTCATATTCGAATTCTAATCGGTCATAAAGGGTTTTAATCGATTAAAAGAAGTTTGTATCGATTAAAATACTGTCTTTTAAAACTATATCGATTAAAAACATTGTTAAGAAAGTTCTTTGTCAAAATGCTTTTGTTTGATTTGTTTAAAACTATTTTTGAGGCATTTTGCAAATTGAGTGAAGGAGCTTCATGCAGTGGAAAAGGTAAAGTGGTTTTACCTAAGCTTTCTGATAAGACACACTAAGTCTTCAGCTCCATTCTTCTGAGTGACTTGTTTGACTGTTGCAGAGTTGACCTTTGACTTTATCTTTGACTTCATCAAATCACTGAGATCTTTGCTAGTATCACTTTCAGTCTCCCCCTATTTGATGAAGACAAACACCATTTTGAAAAAACAATCTCTGCAAAATAAGTCACTTGATAATGAGGTTAGGTGAGAAAAAATGTAATAATGTTTTATTTCTCCCCCTAAAACTTATTTCTCCCCCTAAACTGTTGCTCTTAAGATGCAACTATTTGCAACTATTTCTCCCCCTTTTGACTTCATTAGAAATAGGGAATAGAAGAGAGAAAAATGTAAGGTTTCGAAAATATGCTCAAGTTTTTGAAAAATACAAAGTGAATCAATTTTTCACTCATGAAAAGAATCAATTAAAGTTGATTCAAACTTATCTCCATTAACACGTTTGTAATGAATACAATTAACACGTGTAAAGATAAGGGAATCACGCTTTAGTAGCATGTTACAGGAACAACCATTAACTAAAGCCTTTAATCTTTCTTTCCAGAATAAAAATCGATTAAAAACAGAGCACAATCGGTTAAAATGTTTTTGGTAAATAATTTTAATCGATTGAAAGAAAGGTTTAATCGATTAAAACATGTAAGAATTTGAAAACATGAAACTTTATTGCAAATAATCGATTATTTCAACTTTTAATCGATTAAAAAAATGTTGTATAAGTTCATTTAATCCATTAAAAAGATGTTGTATTGATTAAAACAATCAGTTTTGAAAATGAAGTAATGTTTAATGCATATTTTGTAAAACTGATCATCTAGAAGGATGTTTAACAATACTAACAACTACATTGATTAAATCTTAACTAATAGATCCATCAAAATCAGAATAAAATCTTATTTAGCTAAAGCTCTCAGGGATCTATTTAAATTCTATCTAGATTTTCCTGTTTCAACTTTCAACCTACATTATATAAATCAAGGCTAAAAATATTGTTTCTGTTTAATAACTAGTGATACTACGAGATCATAAATTGAAATTAGCATCAAAAGAGATAAGATATAAAGGAAAGGTAAGAAGGGACCCTTTTTATCCACCAATATTTAATTATCCCAATTTCCTTGGTTTAGTTGCAAATCCTCCAGTTTGGTGTAAATGAATTTGTTCTTATTTCCACGATTATTTGTGTCGGATGCCAAAATACGTGACTCGGTCATTTGATCCCCACCAATATCAAAAGATAATAGACTTTACTTTTGCTTGGAACCAATTTTGCTCTATCAACTATTGAGACAACAACAAGTTGTCTCTCCTGTATCGGCAATGCAGACACGAAACTTTTCCTCAAAAGAAATCTTTTAGCAGTTCTTGTTACTATTGACTGCATTACAGTCCATGGTTGACACCACAATGGAATTTCTACTACACATCGAGGCGAGAACCATGTGCTGACGGACGTACATTCACTATCGGATCCCACACGAATGCACGATACCATAAATTGCATGAATCACGGGTTAATGATGTACCGAGATCGGAATTTCCTTCCATAATAGCTAACCTATTTCAAACTTTGCAGTCATCATCATCCAAGCGAATGACTGCATTCTTATTAATGTAGTATGATGGGTGTTATTCTCACTTTCGGTGAACCAGTATCATTATCTTTGAGGAATGAATCATCTTTAACTTTGTTGTTTCCGGTGGTATCATATGCACAAGTGGTTAACTAAAACTTATTCGGTAGAGTGGGCAATGATTAGTAATGCATACACAGCGAGAACTAGTGATGACGAGTAATCCAGAGCTTTCACTATATTTGCCTTCAGTGAGGGAACAAATCAACGAGTTTAAAATTTATCCCTGTACACACATTCTACGTGCCACGTTATTCAATTCTTGAATTGCTTGTCCCAGATTGGTTTCCTTACGGTGTCACCTCGTGACATTGATGATTAAAGCTAATTCTTAAATTTGCACAGTTCCAATGAATTTCACCAAGAGTTTTGAACCAATGCATGCTCAAGATTATTTCAAATATATTGCTAGGTAATATCAAGAAATCTAACGTAAACATTTGTTCATTGAACTTCCTAGTAATCAACAACTTATTACCAGAAGCAACTATCACTGAAAAATCTTTGATAAACTATGTTTTCGAGTCCTAACGACTTGACACTGTTTGTAACTAGTGTCTATAAGAAAAGTTACGAGTCTATTCTTTGATAATTCCTTTGATTTTCAATGTATTACTACGCAGCATTCCATGTAAAGTATTAAGAGAGATGTAGACGTCTACGACTTGAATCATGACTATGTTAAAATAACTTTTTCATCTATGGATAACTTTCCCACATGTAAAGTTTGCGAGTAATTCAATCGGCAATAACTTTCCCACATTTATTCCACTAGTCTTAGTTTCTAATTCAAGGATTTGTTCGGCATGTGCCATTTAAAGAAAATTGGGTGTTCCATAACGAGATAACTTGAATCGGATATGTTCGAGACTTATTTATGATTATCTGATCGCTACAGAGGCACAATTTACGGGACGGTGGGTGAAAGTATTATGCAGATTTTGTTTATCAAAGAAACTGGGTTTTTGATTCGAATTGGCCTATCAAACTTTAATTAGATGTTATAAATCTTGTTTTCAGAACCTAATTAATCGATTGATCAACTAATTATCTATTAATTTCATTTTTCCTATTAGGTTTGAAAACGATTACGAGTGAATTAATCGATTGGTTTATAAAAGAATCGATTAGTTTGGTATAGAATGTGATCAATAAAATGACACCAGAATTTAAACCGATTAAAACGTAAATGAATCGATTAATTTTGATACCTAAGTGTTTTTAGTTGATATACAGTTATTATAATCGATTAAAACATTTAAACCAAAATCCTGAGATCAGTTCAATTGATTATTTCGACATTTTAATCGATTAAAATGGTACGGACAGATGTTCTGTAAGTTATTTTAATCGATTAATATTGTTATATATCAATTAAAACAATTAGTTTAAATACTCAGAACCTGATTTCGCAGCTCTGATCTTCAAGGGATTCCCAGACTTGTTCCTGCAAAACAAATTAAGAATTGTTCTGGTACCCTTTATAATTACTGGGTCCTGATCAGGTTATTTGAAAGGAATTAATCTTTGGAACCCATTTCATTCTTCCTTTAGGAATGGCATACTTTTTGATTCTCGAGTAAAAGCATTTAATTACGAGTATGAATTCCTATTTGTTTTTGTTTTACTTGGATCTAGATTTAAATCCTAGTCCAGATTTGTCAAAAATTAATTTTTGAGACCCAAGTAATATATCAAGATTGGCTTGCCCTTGTGTAAATCTTGAAACAGTTTGAGATAGAAAGTCAATTTTCTTTTGTAATGCAGAACAATTATTGCAGGGTTTATTGCATTCACAATCAGAATTATCATGAATTAGTTTCAAGAAGTCACGGTCAGTTTCATTTTCAAGAATTTGTTTTTCCAGAGAATCAACTTTATTTACTAGCCAGTTATTTAGCCCTTTCAGCCTACTATTTTCTTTTTGAAGTTTCTTAGCCTCTTCATGCATTTCATTAAATGATTCTTGTAATGCATCATAATTAATTATATTTGAAGAGGAGCTAGAACTTACATGATCAGAATTTTCCGGGCATTCTATCCTGGCATGGCCACTTGGTATTTGGTGATTCTGAGTTGACCATTAAGCATATCTCTGGTGCTTCTTCATAGGTCTTTTCAAGGATTTTCCACATTTGTGCCGCAATTTGACAATGTGCAATCCTACAAAAATCATTTTTGTTAAGAGCGGATGAGATGATATTTTTGGCAATACAATCATCTTGAATTCTGTTAACAATATCAGTTTCCTGTTCAATAACATTCCAGGCATTTATACTAACAGATTCAATGAAGATTTTCATCCTTAGTTTCCAGAATAGATAATCTGTTCCACACAACAGTGGAGGTCTATCAATGTACGCTCCCTCGAGAAAATGCCATGGATCGAAGTAACTTGAGTAACTTTCAAGCACCTCGCTCCGATGCCAATTGTTAGAAAAGTAGTTTTAAATCAAGAGGGGGGGTGAATTGATTTTTGAAAGTTTTTCGCAATAAACAGATTATCTAATTCGAAAATTAAGTTTACTAATCAATTCACGAATCACAAAGCAATTAAACAATACAAGCGCAACAACTGAAATTAAAGAGAGAAAGGTTAGAAAAGATTTCACCGGTAATTTTATACTTGGTTCACCCAATACCAGGGCTACGTCCAGTCTCCGACCAAATTCCAGCTGGGTTCCACTAGAATATATGTTTTACAGACTCAACAATCTTACACCTACTCTAACACCAGAACCAATTTCCAGTTCCTGACTTTAACCTTTCCACCAAGAACCAAATTCCAGTTCTTGGAAACCTCTGCAACCAAATTCCAGCACGAGAGAACCCAGTACCCAAATTCCAGGCACCAAACCTTTCACCAAGAACCAAATTACAGTTCTTGAAAACCTCTACAACCAAATTCCAGTTGCGAGAGAAACCAAGTGCCCAAATTCCAGGCACCAAACGAGTACAAGAACCAAATTCCAGTTCCTGTACTCAACCTCTCCACCAAGAACCAAATTCCAGTTCTTGGAAACTTCTACAACCACCTACCAGCTGCAGAAAACTTGTACCCAAATTCCAGGTACAACACAATACAAAGAAATGAAAAGCAATTGAAAAGAAGAAACTTAGAAAGCTCAAACCGGATTACACTTATCTACTGTAAGTTCCTCCTTCAAAGAATGCAAAAGTGCCTCAAGAAAGATTTCAAAAGAAGTTCACAAAGCAGTTACGAATCTTTCTTGGAAAAGGATGCTTAACAGTTGCTTGAATTCATTGCTTTGGATGTTTAAAAACTGATGTTCAATCTCTGTTTAAAAGTTTCAAGCAAAACTGTTTTTAAAGAGAATTTTCAAATCTGCTGCATTAATTAATCTGTTGAAAGTTTGTTTTAATCTGTTGAAATAGCTGGTATAATTTGTTAAAAGTCCTTTCAACCCATTAATGCGTTCTTGTTTCTTTAACAAAATTGTTTTAGCTGATACAACCACGTTTTTATCAGTTAAAACATTTTACAAACATTTTCAAAGAGTAATTCAATCGATTGATTCGCGTATTAATCGATTGATTTGCTTAAAAACCTTCTTATAAAACTTTCCAAGTTATTTTAGCTGATATAAAGTCGTTTTAATCGATTGAAAATCTGCACATAAATTTTCAAGTCTTTTTAATCGATTGAAAGTTTGTTTTAATCGATTGAAATAAGTCTGATCGGTCATAATTCAATTTTGATCGATCATAACCAACTTCGATCGGTCATAATTTCATTCTGATCGATCATCCTGACTTCAAAGTGGTTTTAATCGATTAAAACGTGTTTTAATCGATTAAAATAAATCTGAACGCTCATTTTTAAAGTCTGATCGATTATATTTCATTCCGACTGTCATATTCGAATTCTAATCGGTCATAAAGGGTTTTAATCGATTAAAAGAAGTTTGTATCGATTAAAATACTTGTCTTTTAAAACTATATCGATTAAAAACATTGTTAAGAAAGTTCTTTGTCAAAATGCTTTTGTTTGATTTGTTTAAAACTATTTTTGAGGCATTTTGCAAATTGAGTGAAGGAGCTTCATGCGGTGGAAAAGGTAAAGTGGTTTTACCTAAGCTTTCTGATAAGACACACTAAGTCTTCAGCTCCATTCTTCTGAGTGACTTGTTTGACTGTTGCAGAGTTGACCTTTGACTTTATCTTTGACTTCATCAAATCACTGAGATCTTTGCTAGTATCACTTTCAGGCTTTTCTGTACAAAAATAAGGATTTTCGCCTTCAGGGGTCGAGACTGCCGTCTTGCTTTTTGGGACCGCCGTCTCGACCAATGGTAAGCCGAGAACACCGTCTCGTTTGGCGAGACGACCGTCTCGTTTGGCGAGACGGCCGTCTCGCCACTCACCATTAGTGAGATCCCCCTCCCGTTTGGCGAGAAGGCCCTCTTGCCACTTGGCAAGTCGAGACCGACGTCTCGCCACTTATTCAAGTCGAGACCGTCGTCCCGAATGGTGAGACTGTTGTCTTGACCTTGCCAGTCGAGACCGCCGTCTCGACCTAACAAGCGCGAATCCTTATAAATAGGGGGCGCTCTCCCCTTCATTTCACACAGTTCTTCCACTTCTCCTCCTGCAATTTCTCAAAATTCTTTTTCCTAGAGTCCCTCTGAAGCATTTCTGGAGTTTTTGAGTGTTTAAGAGAGCTTTTTATAGCGTTTTCAAGTGAGAATTCGACGTTGTAAGAGCGAAGGGATGTCAAAACGCACCCTATTTTTCAAGAGAATTAATCAAAGTTTGCTTCGGAGGTTTCTTCACTCTCTCCCTCTCTTTTACTATCCTTTTTATTAATATTAAATTACGTAATAGATATTAGGGCCATGTAGTCATCATTTTAATTCCGTAAATAAAAGGGTAAAAGCGTCATTTCAAAAGTTTATCTATAAAATAACTGGCCTGTCATAGGGAACCCAAAAGGGGCGTCGTAAGGGAACTAACACTTCCCTTACACGTAACTAACTCCCTTACCCAAATCTGGTTTTAACGACCAAAGTTGGTTTTCGAAAAACCAACGCCTTTTTCTCTCCTTTTTCGATGTTTCTGGTAAAAACATCGGTGACTACTCCATAAGAACCCTTTCAAACTTGTTCTTAGGTCAGCCCGGTTATCGGACGATCTAAGAACGCCCTTTCAAAAACCTTGCCCTTAGGTTCAACCCGGTTATCGGATAACCTAAAGGCGTTGTAACCTCACCCATAAAAACGCGAAAAATGAAAAGTCAGAACCATCGCGTCGCTCCGACCGCCTTTTTTTGACGGTAGCGACGATCACTTCATTTAAACAATCCAATATTGATAGTCATTTTCAAGCAATCAACATTTGTTAAGCAAGACTTAAATCAAAAGGTCTTTTGAGGCTTGTAAAGGGATTGGGCTAAGAAAAATCATTGGTTTTTCTGGGATATTCAAAGTATTTGATAAATTCAAATCATTTGAATGATTGTTGTTTAACATTTCCTCAAGTCGGGTTTCAAATTTCATGTTTTTGCTCCTATACAATGATAGTGAGTTAATAGCCTCACAGGTTATCATTCACCTCCCCCTTTTGACTTTCTTTTTTTCTTTTCTCATGCTTTGCATTTATCATTTTGGCTTAGCCACAATTTTTATGCAAATAATATTTTTTTTTAGAATAACAACCCAACAATACCAGTAGGACAACAATAACAATACCCAACAATAGGAATAATAATAACATTCATAATCATTTTCTTTCTCAAATATAGGAAGGTGGATAAATATTATTTAGGCTCACGGGTTCTGTTTAAGAAACAATATTGTTTTTGGCTCAGATGGGGTTCAAATGGATGTCCTATAATTAATGCAGGGTTGGCTATTTGA
Source organism: Sphenostylis stenocarpa (assembly GCA_963425845.1). Lineage (NCBI taxonomy): Eukaryota > Viridiplantae > Streptophyta > Magnoliopsida > Fabales > Fabaceae > Sphenostylis > Sphenostylis stenocarpa. The sequence continues at coordinate 41,716,951 of OY731404.1, read as the reverse complement.
CTCTGGGTTATATCTATAAGAAAAAAATTGCCTTTATCATTTCCAAGTCTCACTAATATGCAATCACATCAAAGAATCAATCAATACCAGTTATCATCATAAAGTGTTGACACTCAATTTATCTATTTTTGGTTCAGTCCTCGCTTGGGTTTTAGCTAGATTCTCCAATTTAGTTAATTCTTAATTCTCCCCATCAATTCCTTTTTCACTATCATACTCATCATCCCAAATTCACTTGTTATTGGAACAATCAAAATGGTTTTCTTCAAGTTCCAGATTTGAATTAGACAATAAGTAATAATTTCATAATTGGCTCTAATCCAAATTGTATGGGACATCAATTTAATCACATCAATTTAAAACATTCACCACATTAAGTTTCAATTCAATTATTAAAAAAAAAACAAATTAAAACAAATTAAAAACAAAAACTTAAAACATCAAATTAACAAAAATCACTTAAACACATCAGATTAAAAAAAATCACTTAAACATATCAAAATAAAAAATTTCCTCCCTCTTATTCTTCTTCTTCACTTCCTGCTTCTTCTTCTTCTTCTTCTTCTTCTTCTTCTGAATTTTCCTCCTCTTCTTGTTGTGCTTCAGCTACACCTTCACCACCTCCTTGAAAATTGGGACTGTCCCTAAGCCATTGAAGTAGAGCATCGAATTCTTGTGGAGACGTCCACTGCATACCTGGAGCAATTTGCAACGACAAATTATAAAAATTTGGGTTAATACTGCATTGACCCAAAGACAGAGAGAAATAATGTACATTTGCTTGAGCAAAAAATTTGTCGCTTGAGAGAATGTGTCTGAGTGAAATTTTTTGTTTGAGCGAAGAGAAATAGAGAGAAATAACGTAAATTTGCTTGAGCGAATCATCTGTCGCTTGAGCGAATTTAAGTGAATTTTGGTCGTTAACATGATACTCAAATGCAATTCAATGATTAATAACTTAAAATTTTTTCACATAAATCTAGTTCAACATTTGTTCATGCTTAATTTATAATGCAAATAAAAAAAATTTAATTACAAAAAGAAAAGAAAATAAAGGTAAAACACTAGGTTGCCTCCCAGGAGCGCTTGTTTAACGTCTTCAGCTCGACGCCTGTTTGCTTTATGGTTCATCGAAGTAGGTGATGAAGTGAAGTTGGTCCACTGCATCTCCTAAATATGCTTTAATTCTTTGCCAATTAACTATCCATGTGCTTCCTATTGCTGGATCTTCCAATTCCACAACACCGTAGGGTTTAATAGGTTTTATCACAAACGATCCTGACCATTTCGATTTTAGTTTCCTAGGGAAAATTCTTAATCTTGAATTAAACAGCAACACAGACTGGCCTGGATAAAATTCTCTTTACAAAAATTTCTTATCATGATATGCCTTAATTTTATCCTTGTATAGCTAGGATGATTCATATGCATTAAGTCTCATTTCTACTAATTCATGCATCTGAATTTTTCTTTTCTCTGCTAAAGCTTTTGGATCAAAATTTAGAAATTTTAAAGCCCAATACGCTTTATGCTCCATTTCCACTAGGAGATGAAAGGACTTACCATAGACAAGTTGAAAGGGAGATAACCCAGTGGGAGCTTTATATGCAGTTCTATAAGCCCAAAGCGCATAATCTAGCTTTATTGACCAATCTTTTCTTAAAGATGAAATAGTCTTTTCTAATATTCTTTTGATTTCTCTATTTGAAACTTCTGCTTGCCCATTACTTTGTGGATGATACGGTGATGTGACTTTATGTCTGACCCCATAATGCTCTATACATTTTTGAAGTTGAATATTACATAAGTGTGACCCTCCATCACTAATTAGAACTCTAGGAGTGCCAAATCTACAAAATATATTCTTCTTTAAAAAATCTATCACTGTTTTTGAAAGTGATGAAGATCTTATTGAATTACTTTGGCAAAGATCTTGTTGATTTGATGAAGTAAAAAATGAAGTCAAAGGTTACTTTGTGGCAGTCAAAGGTCAGTTAGATAAAAGGGTAGTGGGATTAGTGAGTCTGCATCTCTGCTTAGGTATAATCATTTTTATCTCTCTGCTGCATGAGGTTTCTTCATTTAAAAGATTTTGCAAATGCCTCTAAAAAATGTTTAAACGGTTAAAAACAAAGTATTTTGTTAAAAGGTTTTTAATTAACTATTTTAGCTAATAGTATATAAGCTTTATCAACTAAAATGTTCTTAACACTTTTGTAACAGGTTTTTATGTTTTCAAAATAATCGATTGTTTTCATTAGAAGGATTTTTGAAAACCTTACGCGATATTTTAACCGATATAGAATTGATATAATCGATTAAAATGACTTAGAATATTTTGAAAAGTGTTCTGGCAGAATTTTAATCGATACAAACTCGAAATAATCAATTGAAATAACTTGAAGTGTTTTGAAAAGTTGTTTTGTCAGTATTTTAATCGATACAAATGCGAAATAATCGATTAAAACAACTAAGAGGTTTTTCCAGAATGTTTTAATCGATTAAAACAAGCTTGCTATCAGTTAAAATAACTTAGAAAGTTTTATGAAATCTTTTGACAGAATTATAATCGATTAAAATGCGTTTCAATTGATTAAAATAACTAAGTGAACTTTTTTCAAAGTGTTTTAATTGATTAAAACATATTGTTATCAGTTAAAATCACTTAGAAAAGTTTATAAGAATGTTTTGTAGTATTTTAATCGATTGAAAGACGAAACAATCGATTAAAACAATTTGGAAGATTTTTTACAAAGAGTTTTAATTGATATAAATAGTGTCGTATCAGTTAAAACAAATCTGGAAAATAATCAAGAACTTTTTAACAGATTAAAAGAAGTTTTAACAGATTAAAACAAGACTTTTAACAGAATAAAAGATTATTTTAACAGATTAAATAAACCAACAGTTTTGAAAATCTTCTATATAAACAGAGTTGCTTCAACTTTTTAAAACACATCTTTTAGCAATCAATCAAGCAATCATAAGTGCTACTTTCAAGAGAGAATCGCGCTAGTTTTTTGAAGTTCATAGAAGTTCTTTCTTGAGAAAAAATTTGCATTCTTTTGGAGAAGAAACTCATACTACAGAGCTGCATAAATCTGGTTTGAGCGTTCTAGTTTTGTTCTATTTGTTTCTTTACTTTCTTTACTGTATTGTGGGTGCCTGGAATTGTGGGCACTGGTTTCTGTAGCTAGAATTTGGCTGCAGGGTTGGTCAAGAACTGGAATTTGGTTCTTGGTGAAGGTTTAGGTGCAGGGACTGGAATTTTGGTTCTTGTGGTAGATTTAGTGTGAGATTAAAGTTGTAATATGTAAAACGTTCAATCTAGTGGAACCCAGCTGGAATTTGGCTGGAAACTAGACGTACCCCTGGGATTGGGTGAACCAGTATAAATCTTGGTTGTATCTTTCTAAACCTTTCTCTCCTTTAATTTTGTGACTGCATTTATTTTGATTGCTTGCTGTGTGTGATTCAAGAACTGGTCAGGATTCTTAATCTTTGAAATAGATAATCTGTAAATTGTGAAAGTCTTTCAAAGATCAATTCACCCCCCCTCTTGATCTCAGCCTACATTTCTAACAATTGGTATCAGAGCAAGGGTCTTGAAAAATACTCAAGGCTTTCGATCCAAATCTTTAATGGCTGAAAACAAATTACCTTTTTCTGAGGGAGCTTCTATTAGTAGACCTCCACTATTTTGTGGTACAGATTATCCATTTTGGAAGATTAGGATGAAGATCTTTATTGAATTTATTGATAGGAATGTTTGGGATGTAATTGCTAATGGTCCATTAATTACAGAAAAAAAATGGTCTAGTTTAAATGATGAAGAAAAGAAAAAAGTTCAAAGTGATTGTACTGCTAAAAACATAATTACTTCTGCACTGAATATGGATGAGTTTTTCAGGGTCTCCCAATGCAAATCTGCGAAGGAAATGTGGGAAGTTCTTGAGGTTACTCATGAGGGAACAACTGATGTAAAGAGAGTCAGAAAACATACTCTCATAAGAGAATATGAGTTGTATAAAATGCAAATTGGAGAAAGTATTGCAGATGTGCAGAAGTGCTTCACTCATATCATCAATCATATAATGGGCTTAGGTAAAAATTTTGATAAAGAAGAATTAAATATTAAAGTTCTGAAATGTCTTGACAGGTCATGGCAGCCCAAGGTCACAACAATCTCAGAATCAAAAGACTTATCCGTCATGACAACAACTTCCTTGTTTGGCAAACTCAGAGAACATGAAATGGAAATTAACAGATTCAATGAGCAAGAAGTCTCTGAGAAAAAAGGTAGAAGTATAGCACTCAAGGTTGAAGAAAGAAGTCAAGAACCAGAGGAGGAAAGTGAAAATCTTGGACTGCTTGTCAGAAAGTTCAACAAATTTCTCAAGAAAAAGATTCAACATAAAGAAAAACACAAAACGTATCAAAAGAAATTTGATTCTTTTAACTATAAATGCTATGGATGTGGTAAGCAGGGTCATGTAAGAATGGAGTGCCCAGAAAAGAACAAATACAATGATAAGAAAGAGGAAAAAGTCAAAAGAAGAGCATATGTTGCATGGGATGATAATGATACTTCATCAACAAAAAATTCTGATAATGAAGAATCTAACTTGTGTCTAATGGCAAATCAAAATCATCAAACCAGCAGTGTAAGTTCTAACTCTTCTTCAAATTTGGTGAATTATAATTCATTACAAGAAGCATTTAATGAAATGCATGAAGAAACTAAGAAACTGCAAAAAGAAAATGATAAGCTAAAAGGCATGATAATTGGTTAGTAAATAGAGTAGATTCTCTTGAAAAGAAAATTCTTGAAGATGAAACTGATCTTGACTTTTTAAAATTAATCCATGATAATTCTGATTGTGTATGTAATAAACCATGTAATAATTGTTCAGAATTACAAAAGAAGATTGATTTTTTATCACAAACTGTTTCAAAGTTTACACAAGGTCAAGCTAATCTTGATGTTCTTCTTGGGTCACAAAAACTTATTTTTGACAAATCTGGCCTTGGATTTACATCTAGCAAGAAATTAAAAAAAACAAATGTAAACAGGAAATCATACTCATCATCTGTGATTAAATGTTTTTATTGCATGAAAAAAGGTCATTCTGTGAAATATTGTAGAATTAAGAAGTATGTTATTCCTAGAGGTAGAATGAAGTGGATTCCCAAAAATTCATTTCAAATAACCTGATTGGACCCAGTGATTATAAAAAGGGTACCAGAAATATGCTAAATATGTTTTGCAGGAACAAAATCTAGAAGTCCCTTGGTGTTCAAAACATCAAATTTGGTTCTGGTTTCATAAACTGAATGTTTTAATTGATATAAAACAATTTTAATCGATTAAAATCACTTACAAAGAATACCAGAAAAATTGTCCGTACAGTTTTAATCGATTGAAATACGAATTAATCGATTAAAATGTTCTCAGAAATCTAGTTTAGTTGTTTTAATCGATTAAAAGGGATTTATATCAGTTAAAACCACTAAAAGGTCAAATTTAATCGATTCTTCTTCGTTTTAATCGATTAAAATTCTGTTATCATTTTATTAATTTCTTCCAGATCTGAAATAATCGATTCTTTTATGAATTAATCGATTATTTCACTATTGCTTTTTCAAACCTAATATTAAAGATCAAATTAATAGGTTAATTTGTTGATTAATCGATTAATTTGTTCCTGAAAATTATTTTAACAACAACCAATTGAAATTTGCTCAGCTAATCCAAGTCAAAAATCCAAGTTTTTGTATTAATCAAATCTGCATAATACATTTATTGTATCTGTTGACCAAGTCAAAAATTTATCAAAGAACAAAATAACTGATGTACCCATCGTCCAGAAACCTGTGCCTCTGTCTCTGGTCAAGGGGACAATTGCATTTAAAGTTGAAACGTTGCAGTTCTGTCTCTTTGGATTTCAAAAATTTGAAATTCGATCTTCATCAAACCAGGTTCTGTATTTACTCAACCATTTCTCAACTTCTCATCTCTCTTCTGTTTTCATATTTTTCAAAATCTCCTCTCGAATCTCTACTACAAACATGTTTAAAAGATCAAAATCAAGGAAGAAATAAAAGGGAGAATCTTCCTCTGCTGGAAATCAAGGAGGTCATCTTGAAAATTGGTTCAGTGGTGATATAGAAAAGATGAATAATTTCATCACTCACTTCAGTCAAAAGCAACTTGTAATTCCCAAATTCATACAATTTGCTTGGCTGGATGAAGAAGGGTTCACTTTGTTAAGAAGAAAACTGAAGAATAAAAAATTGAAGAATTTTCTGGAATATACTGGCAACATTCAACCAGATTTGGTAAGAGTGTTTTATTCAAATCTCACTGTCAGTGGTTCCACATTAAGATCTCAGGTAAAAGGAGTTGATATGGTCATTACTCCTGATATTTGGGATGAAGTTTCTGGCCTCAAAGATGTTAGTGTAAAAGTCTCTAGAGGTAATATTGTTGAATTGCCAGAGTTTAACAAAGTTCAATTTTTCCGTACCTGTCTCAAAGATCAAAATGATTCGGTAAGAATTTTCAATGCTGGGAAGATGAGGCTTGAATCAAGAATTCTTGCCTTTATTATTGCATGGATGCTTACTCCAAGGGGGAGTAATCATGCTATACTCAATGAGGGTGATTTAGCTCTCATGTATTGCATTGAAAATAGGATTCGTGTTAACTGGGTCTATGTTATTAAAGATCACATGATAAAAGCCAAGAGGCTTGCTGATTATAAATTGCCTTATGCTTTGTTAATCAATAAATTCTTTAGACATTTTGCAGTAGATTTAGAAGGGGAGTATGTAGAAACTCCAAAAGCATCTAATGAGATTGATGACTCAACTTTACGGAAAATGGGGTTTATTAAAATTGATGATGATTGGATCTCAAAAATTGATGCTGGGATGTCTGAAGATGAGGAAGAAGATGAAGAAGAAGCTGAACAAATTCCTTCTCCTCCAGTTGCTGAAGTTCCCGAGTCCACTGGTGGGGAGGCATCATATGAGAACATGGAGATAATTCCCTACATGGAACAACCTGACCATGGGACTCCTCTATCTCAATTTGAAAGGTTTATGCTTTCTCAAATGGCCACAATGCAGGAAAACCAAAGGAAGCATATGCAAATGACCTATCAACACTTCCAGCAGACCACCAATCAGTTTACAAACCTTGGAAACCAGATTGTTGATATTTACACCAAACTGGAAGATATGCAGCTCAACCAAGGGAATTGAGATGATTGAGTTGTTGAAAAAAAGGTCCCTTCCTATCTTTTTCTTATGGCATATTTCTTTTACTGCTAATTTTCATTTTTGGTCTGTAATATTAACTGGTTATAAACCAGGAACAATCTTTTTAACTTTGCTTAATATGATGAAGGTTTTAAGTTGAATTAAGAGAGCCTAGATAGAATTAAACAGAAATCTCTGATAATTTTAGCTGATACAAAATAGATTTAATCGATTAAAAGAAACACTTATATAGGAAATTCACATCAAAATAATCGATTAATTTGCGTATTAATCGATTAAAACCTGTATGTTATGTATTTGTATCAACTAAAACTAGTTTACATAAGTTAAATCAGCTAACTAAGATACTATTCTGATTTTGATGGATCTATTGGTTAAAACTTACTCAATCTAGTTGATATTATCTTAAAACATTTTCCTAATAATCGATTTTACAAAATTCGAACTGAATTAGGCATGATAGATGCATCAAACATTACTTAGTTTTCAAAACTGGTTGTTTTAATCGATAAAAACAAGCTTTAAATCTATTAAAAGCACTTATACAACATTTTTTTACTGTTTTAATCGATTAAATGTCGATTTAATCGATTAAATCAACTTATGTTTCAAACTTTCGAAATTCATCACTATTTTAATCGATTAAAACATTATTTTAATCGATTAAAACTAGTAACAAGATCATTTTAATCGATTTCATCCTATTTTTAATCGATTATTACTCTGGAAAGAAAAATTAAAGGCTTTAGTTAATGGCTATTCTTGTAACATGCTACTAAAGCATGGTTCCCTTATCTTTACACGTGTTAATTGTATTCATTACAAACGTGTTAATGAAGATAAGTTTGAATCAACTTTGATTGGTCTTTACATGAGTAAGGTATATTGTTCAAATCTATTACTGTTTTTCAAATACTGATACATATCATGCATAGTTTTGTTCCTTTGTTCCCTATTTTTGATGAAGTCAAAAGGGGGAGAAATAATATTGATTTTCTTTATTTAGGGGGAGTAGCAATATAGGGGGAGAAATGGGAAAATGATTAATTTTTGAATACTCACTAATCTATATATTCAAGTGACTTCTTTTGCAGAGTTATTATTCAAAGAGGTGTTTGTCTTCATCAAATAGGGGGAGACTGAAAGTGATGAAGATCTTATTGAATTACTTTGGCAAAGATCTTGTTGATTTGATGAAGTCAAAAATGAAGTCAAAGGTACTTTGTGGCAGTCAAAGGTCAGTTAGATAAAAGGGTAGTGGGATTAGTGAGTCTGCATCTCTGCTTAGGTATAATCATTTTTATCTCTTTGCTTGCATGAGGTTTCTTCATTTAAAAGATTTTGCAAATGCCTCTAAAAAATATTTAAATGGTTAAAAATAAAGTATTTTGTTAAAAGGTTTTTAATTAACTATTTTAACTAATAGTATATAAGTTTTATCAACTAAAATGTTCTTAACACTTTTGTAACAGGTTTTTAAGCTGATATGCTTTCGAAATAATCGATTGTTTTCATTAGAAGGATTTTTGAAAACCTTCGCCAATATTTTAACCGATATAGAATTGATATAATTGATTAAAATGACTTAGAATATTTTGAAAAGTGTTCGGCAGAATTTTAATCGATACAAACTCGAAATAATCGATTGAAATAACTTGAAGTGTTTTGAAAGTTGTTACATCGAGTATTTTAATCGATACAAATGCGAAATAATCGATTAAAACAACTAAGAGGTTTTTCCAGAATGTTTTAATCGATTAAAACAAGCTTGCTATCGGTTAAAATAACTTAGAAAGTTTAATGAAATCTTTTGGCAGAATTATAATCAATTAAAATGCGTTTCAATCGATTAAAATAACTAAGTGAACTTTTTTCAAAGTGTTTTAATCGATTAAAACAGATTGTTATCGATTAAAATCACTTAGAAAAGTTTATAAGAATGTTTTGCAGTATTTTAATCGATTGAAAGACGAAACAATCGATTAAAACAGGTTTGGAAGATTTTTAACAAAGAGTTTTAATTGATATAAATGGTGTTGTATCGGTTAAAACAAATCTGGAAAATAATCAAGAGCTTTTTAACAGATTAAAAGAAGTTTTAACACATTAAAACAAGACTTTTAACAGATTAAAAGATTATTTTAACAGATTAAATAAACCAGCAGTTTTGAAAATCTTCTATATAAACGAGTTGCTTGAACTTTTTAAAACACATCTTATAGCAATCAATCAAGCAATCATAATTGCTACTTTCAAGAGAGAATCGCGCTAGTTTTTTGAAGTTCATAGAAGTTCTTTCTTGAGGCAAAATTTGCATTCTTTTGGAGAAGAAACTCATACTACAGAGCTGCATAAATCTGGTTTGAGCGTTCTAGTTTCTTCTATTTGTTTCTTTACTTTCTTTACTATATTGTGGGTGCCTAGAATTGTGGGCACTGGTTTCTATAGCTGGAATTTGGCTGCAGGGTTGGTCAAGAACTGGAATTTGGTTCTTGGTGAAGGTTTAGGTGCAAGGACTGAAATTTTGGTTCTTGTGGTAGATTGAGTGTGAGATTAAAGTTGTAATCTGTAAAATGTTCAATCTAGTGGAACCCAGCTAGAATTTGGCTGGAAACTGGACGTAGCCCTGGGATTGGGTGAACCAATATAAATCTTGGTTGTATCTTTCTAAACCTTTCTCTCCTTTAATTTTGTGACTGCATTTATTTTGATTGCTTGCTGTGTGTGATTCAAGAACTAGTCAGGATTCTTAATCTTTGAAATAGATAATCTACAAATTGCGAAAATCTTTCAAAGATCAATTCACCCCCCCTCTTGATCTCAGCCTACATTTCTAACAGTTTTGGCATCAACTTTTATAGTAGTCACTGCTTCCATCCACTTTGACACATAATCAACTGCTACCAAGATGTATTCTTTAGAGAATTAGGATGGGAAAGGTCCTGCAAAATCAATTCCCTAACAGTCAAATATTTCTACTTCTAACATGATATTCAAGGTCATTTTTTGTCTTCTTGATATTCCCCCTGTCTTCTGACAATTACTACATTGTTGTGCAAAGTTGTGCGCATCTTTAAACAACATAGGCCAAAAAAAACCAGATTGGAGAACTTTTGCAACAGTCCTTACTCCGTTAAAATGTCCACCATAAGGAGAATTGTGGCAATGCCAGAGAATACTTTTGGCTTCTTTGCTTGTCACACATCTTCTCAGCAAATTATCACTACCTATTTTGAAAAGATAAGGATCATCCCATACAAAATAACGTGCATCTTTAAAGAATTTCTTCCTTTGGTGCCAAGTATAATCTTCTGGGACAACTTTTGCAGCTTTAAAATTTGTCATGTCAGCAAACCAGGGTCTTTGTTGTACCATCATCAGTTTTTCATCTGGAAATTCCTCTTGTACTTCTAATTGGTTATTAGTCACTTCAGTATTGACTAATTTGGACAAATGATCAGCTACCAAATTTTCACAGCCCTTTTTGTCCTTGATCACCAAATCAAATTCCTGCAACAATCAAATCCATCTAATTAGCATGGGTTTAGAATCTAACTTGGTTAACAGATATTTGATTGCTGCATGATCAATATATACAATAACAGATGAACCAATCAAATATGCTCTGAATTTTTCCAAATCATATACTATAGCTAATAATTCCTTTTCAGTAGTTGAATAATTAATTTGGGCTGCATTAAGAACTTTGCTAGCATAATGTATAACATGAAAAATCTTAGATTTTCTTTGGCATAATACTGCTCCTATAGCATAATCACTTGCATCACACATTAATTCAAAATCTAAATTCCAATCAGGTGCAATTATCATAAGGGCTGAAATCAATTTTTGTTTTAACATTTCAAAAGCATGCAAACATTCAGCATTAAAATTAAAAGAAATATCCTTATTGAGCAAGTTGCTGAGTGACTTTGCAATCTTTGAGAAGTCTTTTATAAATCTTCTGTAGAATCCAGCATGTCCTAGAAAGCTTCTGATGCCCTTCACATTTGTTGGTGGTGGCAATTTCTCAATGATTTCTACTTTTGCCTTATCAACTTCAATACCTCTTGCAGAAATCTTATGGCCTAACACCACACCTTCAGTTACCATAAAATGACATTTTTCCCAATTTAAAACTAAATTGGTATCAATACACCACTTCAATACAATATTTAGGTTCTATAAACACTAGTCAAATGATGTACCAAATACTGAAAAATCATCCATGAAAACTTCTATGCATTTTTCTACCAAATCTGAGAAGATTACTAGCATGCATCTTTGAAAGGTTGTTGGGGCATTGCACAATCTGAATGACATTTTCCTGTAAGCAAACACACCAAAAGGACAAGTAAAATCAGTTTTTTCTTGATCCTCTGGATCTACTGCTATCTGATTATACCCTGAATAACCATCCAAAAAACAATAAAAAAATTGTCCTGCTAATCTTTTTAACATTTGATCCATGAAAGGTAAAGGAAAATGATCTTCTCTAGTTGCCTGATTCAATTTCCTATAATCTATACACATTCTACACATTCTCCAACTTGTAACAATCCTAGTAGGTATTAATTCATTTTTATCATTATAAATTACAGTCATACCTTATTTTTTCGGGACTACCTGAACTGGGCTAACCCAAACACTGTCAGAGATAGGATAGATCATACCAACATCTAACAATTTCAGTACTTCTTTCTTTACCACCTCTTTCATGGTTGGATTAAGACGTCTTTGAGGTTATGCAACAGACTTTAAATCATTCTCCATCTGAATCTTATGCATGCAATAAGATGGACTGATTCCTTTGAGATCAGATAAAGTCCTCCCTATGGCCTTCTCATTATCTTTCAGAACTAAGATCAACTTTTCTTTTTCACAATATGTTAAAGCATTGTTAATCACCACTGGTTTGTTGCCTCCATCTGCAAGAAAAACATATTTTAAGTGAGGAGGTAATACCTTTAAATCCAGCTTCTGACTCTCAGTTTCCTATTCTTGCTGCAATTTCTCAGATTGTTGTTCTTTTGAAGTAACCTCTTGTGCTGAATCAAGATGTTTTAAATATTTCTCAATTTCTTCTTCATCTTTTTCATCAAATTCATCATCAACACCTATCAAAGCTTTTTATAACAGGCTTGCTTTGGTTAGTTGTTTTCTTGTTGTTTTAACAATATCATCTACCACATCCATCCTAAGACAATGTTGTTTATCTGTGGGATGTCGTAATGCTTCAAATACATTAAAATTAACTTCCTCATCTTCTACTCTGACTTTTAATTTGCCATCATCCACATCAATAATGACTTTAGATGTCTTCATGAAAGGTCTTCCTAATATAAGAGGAACTTCAGTGTCTTCCTCCATATCCATCACAACAAAATCAACTGGAAACATAAATTTATCAACTCTGACCAAAACATCCTCCGTCACACCATAAGGAAATTTTAGAGATCTGTCAGCTAGCTGAAGTGTCATTCTTGTTGGCTTTACTTCCAAGTCTCCTATTCTTTTAAGCATAGACAAAGGCATTAGATTTATACTAGCACCAAAATCAAGTAATGCTTTACCTACTTGTAATGTCCCAATTGTGACTGGTATAGTGAAACTTCCAGGGTCCTTGGACTTTTGAGGTAATGATTTCTGAATTATAGCGCTGCATCCTACTTCTAATTCCACTGTTTTTGTAGTAAATCTCCTTTTCTTAGTTAACAGTTCTTTCATGAATTTTGCATAAGTCGGCATCTTCTCCATAGCTTCCACAAATGGAATATTAATTTGTAATTGCTTGAAAATATCCATGAATCTTGCAAACTGTCTTTCTTTATCTTTCTTGGAAGGATGACGAGGATATGGTAAATTCTTTAATTGAGGTAGTTGATTCTTATCCTTCTCCCTCTTTTTCTCACTATTTTTATTTTTTTCTTCTTTTTCAGTATTTTTTTCTTTTTCTAAACTCTCACTTTTATTTTTCTCTTTTTCTCCTTCACACTCTTTTTCTTTATCCTCTTTTTCTTGTAAGACTTCCTTCTCTACAGCCAGGTTGTCACCAATTTCTTTTCCTATAACCTTACCACTCCTTGTAGTTATTGACTTACACTGCTCCTTTGGATTGGTTTGTGTGTTAGCTGAAAACTGTCAGAAAAGGAGGCTGAGATCAAGAGGGGGGGTGAATTGATCTTTGAAAGATTTTCGCAAATTACAGATTATCTATTTCAAAGATTAAGAGTTCGACCAATTCTTGAATCAAACAAAGCAAACAATCAAAGTAAAGGCGAGTGACAGAATTAAAGAGAGAAAGGTTTAGAAAGATACAACCAAGTTTTATACTGGTTCACCCAATCCTAGGGCTATGTCCAGTTTCCAGCCAAATTCCAGTTGGGTTCAACTAGATTGAATGTTTTACAGATTACAATTCCAATCACACACCCAATCTACCACAAGAACCAAAATTTCAGTCCTTGCACCTAAACCTTCACCAAGAACCAACTTCCAGTTCTTGACCAACCCTGCAGCCAAATTCCAGCCACAGAAACCAGTGCCCACAATTCCAGGCACCCATAATACAGTAAATAATCAAAGAGAAGAAACTAGAACGCTCAAACCAGGTTTATGCAGCTCTGCAGAATGAGTTTCTTCACAAAAAGAATGCAAAATTTGCCTCAAGAAAGAGCTACGAAAAACTTCACAAAATGTGCGCGAATCTCTCTTGAAAGTAGCACTTATGATTGCTTGATTGATTGCTAAAAGATGTATAAAAAAGACTCAAGCAATCTTGTTTATATAGAGGATTTTTCAAACTGTTGGTTTAATCAATCTGTTAAAACAATCTTTTAATCTATTAAAAGTCTTGAATTAATCTGTTAAAACTTCTTTTAATCTGTTAAAATGTTCTTGATCATTTTCCAGATTTGTTTTAACTGATACGACAACATTTATATCAATTAAAACATTTTGTAAAAAATCCTTCAAATTGTTTTAATCGATTGTTTCGCCTTTTAATCGATTAAAATACTGCAAAATGTTTTCATATAAACTTTCTAAGTGATTTTAACTGATAACAATCTGTTTTAATCGATTAAACTACTTTGGAAAAAATCCTCTTAGTTATTTTAATCGATTGAATCGCATTTTAATCGATTAGAATTCTACCAAAAGATTTCATAAAACTTTCTAAGTTATTTTAACTGATAACATACTTGTTTTAATCGATTAAAACATTCTGAAAAAATCTCTTCGTTGTTTTAATCGATTATTTCGCATTTGTATCGATTAAAATACTGACAAAACATCTTTCAAAGTACTTCAAGTTATTTTAATCGATTATTTCGAGTTTGTATTGATTAAAATTCTGCCAGAACACTTTTCAAAACAACTTAAGTCATTTTAATCGATTATATCAATCTACATCAGTTAAAATACTGGCAGAAGGTTTCCAAAAAATCTTTTAATGAAAACAATCGATTATTTCGAAAACATATCAGTTAAAAACCTGTTACAAAAGTGTTAAGAACATTTTAACTGATAAAGCTCATATAATATCAGTTAAAACAGTTACTTAAAAACCATTTAACAAAATACTTTGTTTTTAATAGTTTAAACACGTTTTAGAGGCATTTGCAAAATATTTTAAATGAAGAAACCTCATGCAGCAGAGAGATAAGAATGATTATACCTAAGTAAAGATGCAAACTCACTAATCACTCTACCCTTTTATCTAAGTGACCTTTGACTGCAACAGAATAGCCTTTGACTTTATTTTGACTTCATCAAATCAACAAGATCTTCGTTTAAATGATTCAATAAGATCTTCATCACTTTCAAAAACTGTCCTCCTTGCTGCACAGATAACTGTTTAGCCAATTTTCCCACTTGGGTCTCTAAATTTCTAAATGAAGCCTCAATATTTTTCTTACTAGACATAGTAGCTTGCATGAATTTTTCTAAAGTGTGCTCCAATTTGCTCATCCTGTCAGACATTAAAGGATAATGTTGTTGTTGCTGTTGATATGGAGGTTGCTGATATGATTGTTGTTGAACTATAGGTTGTCTAGTATATGAGCTAGCACCTTGTTTCCACCCAAAATTCTGATTCCCTCTCCATCCTTGTGCAACATTATTCTGATACTTGTTGGGATTTGGAAAATTACCTTGTCTACCTTGACTATTACCTTGAGCACTCATATAATTAGATTTTTCTTGTTGTGAGTTGCCTTGGTAAGAGTGTTGTTCATTTGGATGATCAAGTCCACACAATTCGTATTTCAAGAATTGTTGACCAGGAGAAGCTTGGATAGAATGTATTTGTTGAGGTAGCCTTGCTATTTGTTGAGTCAATGCTTCCATCTGTTTAGTCAGAATTTTATTCTGAGCTAGCATAGAATCTGAAGTGTTAAGCTCAAGCATTCCTTTCTTTTGAACTGGATGTCTATCATCTTGGGCCTGTTGATATGTAAAGGCTAGTGCATCAATAATTCTTGTGGCATGTTCAATTTTTACATCTAGCATGGATCCTCCTACTGCAGCATCTAATAGCATCTTTGTATCATGTCGCAGGCCAGTATAGAAAATATTCAATTGAGCAATGTCTTCAAATCCATGATTTGGGCATCTTCTCAATAGTGATTTAAATTTCTCCCATGCTTCATAAAAAGATTCATCTGCTCCTTGTCTGAAAGTAGAGATGTCGGATTTTTCCTTGATTGTCGCCGCCGTCAAAAAGAGGCGGTCGGATCGACGCGATGGTTCTGACTTTCCATTTTTTGTGTTTTTATGGGTGATGTTACAATGCCTTTAGATTGTCCGATAACCGGGGTGAACCTAAGGGCGAGGTTTTCGAAAAGGAGCTCTTAGATCATCCGATAACCAGGCTGACCTGAGAGCAAAATTGAAAGGGTTCTTATGGAGTCGCCACCGATGTTTTTACCAGAAACATCAAAAAAGGAAAGAAAAAGGCGTTGGTTTTTTAAGATAAACCAACTTTTGGTCGTTAAAACCAGAGTTGGGTAAGGGAGTTAGTTACGTGTAAGAGAGTTATTAGCTCCCTTACGACGCCCCTTTCGAGTTCCCTATGATGGGCCAGTTATTTTATAAATAAACTTTTGAAATGACACTTTTACCCTTTTATATGCGGAATTAAAATAATGACTACATGACCCTAGTAGCTATTGCACAATTTAATGTACGTAAAAAAGGACAATAAAAGAGAGGGAGAGAGTGAAGAAACCTCCGGAGCAAGCTTTGATTATTTCTCTTGAAAAGTAGGGTGCGTTTTGGCAGCCCTTCGCTTTTACAACACCGAAATCGCTCTCAAAAACGCTATAAAAAGTTCTCTTAAACACTCAGAAACTCTAAAAATGCTTCGAAGGGACTCTAGGAGAAGAATTTGAAGAAAGTGTAGAAGGGAAAGTGGAAGAACTGTGTGAAATGAAGGGGGGAGCGCTCACTATTTATAGGGATTCGCACCTGTCAGGTCGAGATGGCGGTCTTGATTGGTAAGGTCGAAACGGCGGTCTCGCCATTCGGGACGATGGTATCGACTTGCATCAATGGTGAGACGGTGGTCTCGTTTGGCAAGACGACGGTATTGACTTGCTAAGTGACGAGAAGGCCTTCTCGCCAAGCGGGAGGGAGGTCTCGCCATTGGCAAGTGACGAGACGGTGGTCCCAAAAAGCGAGACGGCGATCTCGACTCCTTGAGACAAAAATCCTTATTTTTATACAGAAAAGCATTCTTACTCTAATATGGGACCTAATAGTCTCTCCTAGTGGCTTTTTAGGCTTCATCCATCTTCGAATAGGAGGTCTTCTGCTCTTATTTTGAGGTCGAGCAAGATTTGGGGTCTACAGCTGCCCCCCTTTTACCTGATTAGTTGACTGTTGGCCTGTCGTGCCAAGAAGATCGACTGGAGGGTAAAGGAGTTGACCCTCTTGCCCGGTTACCCTTCAGATGTTCCGTCTTGCGGCGGTTGATCTTCTGGGGAAAAGTGTGTTATGCGCCTGCAGGATGCTCCTTCTGATGGTAGCCGATCCCTTTGGTTGACACGTGGTAGAACCTCAGGATACTCCTTCTGACGGTAGTCGATCCTTCAGTTGATGGGTATAAACCCCCCATCAGGCTGGTAGTTATAGCCCACTGTGCGTAGGACTGGATGAGTATAAACCCTCCATCATGCTGGTTGTTACAGCCCACTGTGCGTAGGATTGGATGAGTATAAACTCCCCATCAGGCTGGTAGTTGCGACTTACTGGTCTGGCTCGTGTGCAGATCAGGCGCACTTCGTGCGCAAGTTGATGGGTATGAACCCCCCATCGGGCTGGTACAGTCCACTACGTAGGACTGGTGGTGGTGGCGGCTTACTGCTCAGTCACTCATGCGCTGGTGTTTAGATGCTTTCTCTTGTCTTTGGTTATTTGACTTTTCTGGAGTGGTCATCCAGTTTGTGCCGAGGATTTCTTTGATTTTTGGTTCATCCATCTTGTTGACTGCTGGGGAGCCTTGTCTATTTGTCGCTTGACTTTTGTTGGTTTGTCGAGGTTTTTTTTGGAAAATGCTTTTTCTTGCATGCTTTTGGGTAGGGTTAGTGAAGTCTCGCCGGGATGCCTTTGGGTGCTTCCTGTTTTCGAATGCAAGCACATAGCTAATTTTCTTACATGAATGCTCTTTTGTTTTTATTTGCCTGAAGTATTTTTGTTTGTTTTGATTTTGACAAAGTCATTTTTGTGCGACTATTTGTGTGTGGATGCTCTTAATGCAATCTATTTTTAGTTGGGGCACCTAGAAAGCGACTGGTATTTTCTTTGTTGTTTTCCCGTGATTATTCTTGTGAACTTTTATTTTTTTTTAGCCCTATCTTTTGCCTAGACTGCCCTTTGCAGGTTTTCGATCTAGCGGGCTTTTTTAATTCTTGCCTAGGGTATCTTAGCGGGCTTTTTCTTTTTATGAAGGCCTTAACTTTTACCTAGACCGCCCTTTGCGAGTTTTCGGTCTAGCAAACTGCCCTATTTTTGCCTAAGAATGTCCTAGCAGGTGTTGTTTATTTTGATCCTTCTTTCTTTTTCTTTCTTATGCTTTCTTGTATTGCTTGTTTATACATGCTCATGTTTCATTAATACAGAGGCACTTTCACAAGTAGGTCAAAAGAAGCGAAGACAATTTTTTTTGATATAATCAAATGGTTCATTTTTACAGGAGGATTTACAAAGGAATTTATAAGCAGGGCTGTCCAAGGTTGGCTAAACTATATAGGATATAACAATCATGCTCGTGATTTCTGTTTCTCTGTTTTTTTGGTTGCTTTAGTTGAGATGCTCGAGGTTAGAGTGAAGATCATGCGGAGTCTGCTTGCTTTTGGGAAGGTATTACCTTAGTCGCCTCGCGGTTTTCAACTAAGGTAATCATTGCTCCCCTTTTTTTTTTCTAACCTCTAATTTTTGTCTAGGACGTATTCTAGCGAGGAATATGGACCCTATCTTTTTCCCAGGACGCTCTTTGCGAGTTTTCATCCTGACGGGTCGTGAGCAATGTCTTCAAGCATAGTATTTCTTTACCGCATCTGAGTTGACTGGATGTCAGAGTTCTTCTCCGTCCATGTTGGTGAGGATAAGGGCTCCTCCTGAGAAGGCTCGCTTGACCACAAAGGGTCCTTCATAGTTCGCTGTCCATTTTCCAATTTTATCTTTCTGGGTTGGAAGAAATTTATTTATTACCAGATCCCCTTCTCGAGAGGTGCGGAGATTGATTTTCTTGTCATAGGTTTTCTTGATCCTCTTTTGATAAACTTGCCCCTGACATATGGCGTCCAACCATTTTTCTTCGATTAGGTTCAGCTGATTATACCGGCTTTGGACCCATTCGGCTTCTGTCAACTTCGCTTCCATAACAACTCGTAGGGAGGGTATTTCAACTTCTATTGGTAGTACGACCTCCATGCCATATACGAGGGAAAACAGAGTGGCTCCCGTAGAGGTTCGTACAAAATTTTGGTATCCGTGCAAGGTGAAGGGTAACATTTCGTGCCAATCTTTGTATGTTATTACCATTTTCTGAATGATTTTCTTGATGTTTTTATTGGCTGCCTCTACTGCACTGTTCATCTTGGGTCGATATGGAGAGGAATTGTGATGCTGAATTTTGAAATCTTGACATAATTCCTCCATCATCTTATTATTGAGGTTGGTCCCATTATCAGTAATGAGCCAATGGGGGATGCCATACCGACATAGTATATTCTTCTTGATGAAGGTGGTCACCACTTTTCTAGTCACATGTGCATAGGATGCTGCCTCGACCCATTTGGTGAAATAGTCGATGGCCACCAAGATAAAGCGGTGACCATTGGATGCTTTGGGTTCAATGGGTCCGATGACGTCCATGCCCCACATAGAGAATGGTCATGGTGTAGCCAGGATGCTGAGAGGTGCGGGCGGAACGCGAATATTATCGGCATAAATTTGGCACTTGTGACATTTTTTAGCATATTGGTGACAATCGGCCTCCATGGTGGACCAGAAATACCCTGCCCTTAAGATTTTCTTTGTCATGGCATGCCCAGGTGCGTGGGTCCCAAAGGTTCCTTTGTGAATTTCTCTTATCAAGGTTTGGGCTTCTTCATGGTCCACACACCTTAAGAGAGTGGAATTGAAGCTCTTTTTGTAGAGGGTTTCTTCAATCAACGTGAACCCTACTGCCCTTTTATGGATGGTTCGTTTATCATTGT
Organism: Sphenostylis stenocarpa; assembly: GCA_963425845.1. Classification (NCBI taxonomy): domain Eukaryota; kingdom Viridiplantae; phylum Streptophyta; class Magnoliopsida; order Fabales; family Fabaceae; genus Sphenostylis; species Sphenostylis stenocarpa. The sequence continues at coordinate 41,696,945 of OY731404.1, read as the reverse complement.
CATTGATTCCTTTGGGATATTCACCCTTCATGAGGTATCGTTTGATGTCATGATACCAGGGGTTTTGGTCGTGCTCGCCATTTACTGTCATGCAAAAAGCTTGTTTGTCATGCAACTTGATTTCAATGGTCGACATCTCATGCTCTTGATTTGAAGAGAACATGGATGATAGAGTAGCGAGGGCGTCAACAAATTGATTATCTTCCCAAGGGACATACTGGAAGGTGACGCTTTCCAGCCTCAAAACCAAATCACGTATGTGCTCTAAATATGGGATTAATTTAGAGTTTCGGGTTTCCCATTCACCTTTAAGTTGATAAATGACAAGGGATGAATCGCCGAAGACTTTGAGTTTAGTAACCCCATGATCTAGAGCTGCTTGGATTCCTAGTGCACATGCTTCGTATTCGGCCATGTTATTAGTACAATCAAAATTCAACCTGGCCGTTACGGGGATATATTTCTTTTCTGGGGATATCAAAATAGCTCCTATCCCGTGTCCAAGCATGTTTGAGGCTCCGTCGAAGAACATGGTCCATGCCTCTTCTTTGGTCTCTTTGTGTTCAATGTGCATGATATGTTCATCGGGAAAATCGTCCTGTAGGGACTAGTATTCATTTGTTGATCCATGGGCTAGATAGTCTGTTAGGGGGCTACCTTTAATAGCTTTCTGGGTGACATGAATGATGTTGAACTCTGAGAGGAGCACTTGCCACCTAGCTATTCTTCCGATCAGAATGGGCTTCTCGAAGAGGTATTTGATTGGGTCCATTTTAGAGACCAACCATGTTGTGTGTCGAGCCATGTATTGTCGGAGATGCTGAGTGACCCACACCAATGCGCAACAAGTTTTTTCAAATGGTGTATAACGGGTCTCATAATCTAGGAACTTTTTACTGAGATAATAGATGGCTCGCTCCTTCTTCCCGGTTTCGTCTTGTTGATCGAGGACACATCCAATGGACTCTTCGAGTATTGACAGGTATAAGATCAGAGGTCTTCCTTCAACGGGTGGTACCAATACTGGCGGATTGGTTAGGCATGTTTTGATTTTATTGAACGCTTGTTGCCATTCTTCGTTCCACACTGTTGGTTGATTTTTGTGCAACAGTTTAAAGATGAGTATACATTTATCCGTCAACTGTGCAATGAAACGGGCAATATAGTTGATTCGGCCCAGAAATCCTTTGACCTCCTTTTCCGTGCTTGGTGGGGGCATTTCCAAAATCACCTTGGTTTTGTCAGGGTCCACCTCGATTCCTCTTTTGCTGACGATGAACCCCAAGAGTTTTCCTGACCGTACTCCAAAAGTACATTTTGTCGGGTTTAGTTTGAGTTGATACTTTCGAAGTTGATCGAATAACTTCTTAAGATATTGAATGTGGTCCATCTCATTTCTGGACTTGGCGATCATGTCATCCACGTATACTTCTATTTCCTTGTGGATCATGTCATGGAATAATGTGACCATAGCCCTTTGATAGGTAGCCCCTGCATTCTTCAGTCCGAAAGGCATTACTCGATAGCAGAAGGTACCCCATGGTGTGATGAAAGAGGTTTTTTCTCTGTCCTCGACGGCCAATTTAATTTGATTGTACCCCGCATACCCGTCCATGAAGGAATAAAGCGTGTTGGTAGCGGTATGATCTACTAGTGTGTCTATATGTGGTAAGGGAAAGTCATCCTTTGGACTTGCTCGATTGAGGTCCCTATAATCCACGCATACCCTGACCTTACCGTTCTTTTTTATGACAGGCACTATGTTGGCCAACCACTCAGGGTATTTGGACACTACTAGGAAATTGGCGTCCAGTTGTCTTTGTACCTCTTCCTTAATCATTAAGGACTAATCTGGCTTGATTCTTCTGAGTTTTTGCTTCACATGTCGGAACCCTTCTTTTAATGGTAGTCGATGCTCCACTATACTTGTATCGAGCCCGGGCATGTCATGGTAGGACCAGGCCAACACATCCATATACTCCTTTAGAAGTTGTGTCAATCTCTCCCTTATGCTGCTTTCTATTTGGGTGCCGATATTTATCTTTTTTCTCATCATTCCCTTCTCCCAAATTGATAGTCTCTGTTTCTTCTTGATGTGGTTGTATAATGCGCGCTTCTTTTTCCAACATTCTTTGCATGTCCGGGGAAATGGTCCCCTGCTCACTGTCGGACTCGACCCATTCGCCCTCGGCTTCCGGGGTCCACAGAGATTCATCAATCACAAACATGATGTGTTTTAGGTTCTGTTTTAGTCATAGATTTTATTATTCAATTATTTTTGAAAGAATAATAAATAAAAGAGGGAAAAGAATGAAGGGAAATGAATATGACAAGAAAATGCCTCATGTATTAAGGAAAATAAAAGCGTATGTACAAGCCCTTTTAATCAAAATTCCCGCGGCCACAGGCGGGGACCGCAGGAGATAAAAATGAAAGCTAAAAAAAAAAGAGCCCTAAGGGCTGATCCTCCCAGTCCTCCCTCTCTGCTATTCTGGCTTTGACAGAGGCTTGACATCCACATCAGAAGCGGAGGCATCAAAGGTTATCCACCTGACGTCGATTAATTCTTGGACCCTATACTTCAGGGTCAAGCAATTTTCCATTAAGTGTCCGAGTGAACCCGAGTGGTAATCGCATTTCTCGTTTGGTTTATACCACTCGGGGTAGGGAGGCTCTATTTGCTTCTTGGGAGGGACACAGGTCAAGAGCTTGGCCTCCAGCAGCTGAGGCAGCAATTTACCATAGGAAGTTGAGATGGGAGTGAACTTCCTTTCTTTCTTGCGAGGCTGCCGAGCCGCTTGTGGAGCGGAAGAAGGAGTAGCGAAGTTAATTGTGTGCACAACTTCATCCTTCTTCTTGCCGGCCGGTTTTCTAAATGAGACGCCAACATGGGAAGACTGTGTTATCTTCCCACTTCTCAGCCCTTGCTCCACTCTTTCCCCTACAGTGACTATGTCCGAAAAAAGATTGGAGGTACTGGCTATTGCCTTATCGTAGTAAGCTTCAGTCAGTGAATCTATGAACATAGTCACCGTCTCCTTATCTGTCAACGGAGGCTCTATTTGGGCGGCCATTTCCCTCCACCTTTGGGCGTACGCTTTGAAGGATTCATCGTTCCTTTTGCTTAGGGTTCTAAGATATGACCTGTCAGGGGTCAGATCGATGTTGTATCGGTAACGACGAAGGAAAGCGTCAGCCAGCTGCTTCCAGTTTTGGACCTGCCCTCGTTCCAACTGCATGTACCAGTTGAGAGTTGTGTCAGCTAAACTCTCCTGGAAGCAGTGGATCAGGAGTTTTTCATTTTCAGCATGAGCAACCATCTTACGACAATACATCGTAAGATGGTTCTTGGGGCAGGTCAGCCCGGCGTACTTGGGGAAGTCAGGGATTTTGAATTTAGGAGGGAAATGGATATTCTTCACTAGGCACATATCTGCCACCTCTTTGATGTCAAAATTGTGCCCCTTCACCGCCTTCAGTCTCTCCTCTAGGGCAGAGATTTGTTGTTTAGACACCTCTAGGGTGTGGATGCGTGCGGTCTGAGCGTCAGATAGGAGATGCGCTTTTTGATCGTAGAAGAATTCCTCTTCCTCTTCCTCTTCATGGCGAGAGGTGTGCTCGGCTTGGGCTTCGCCCTTGTTTTGACCCTGGCGCATGGCCTCCATCAATTGAGCCATTTGCTCCCGGAGGGCGTTAACCTCTGCGGTGAGCTTACGGTTTTGTTCCTCCAGGTTTTCCATAGCTCTTGCTTTCTGTGCACGGGTTCGGACGGGGAGAGGACCAACCACTTTCTAGAATGCCCAAAAGGATTTTATTAATGAATGTTGAGTGTGGGACTAGTATGGATATGTTTATGTATGAGAGATTCCGTTTAGATGATGCTAATGCGCTCTTTCCTTTTATTTTCTCTCTTGGTTTTCTCCACTCATGGTATGATGTGACATGAATGTTTTGATTTTGTAAAGAAAACATTTTATTTATTTTTTATTTAGGTTTTTATTTTATTTTATTTTGGTTTTAGAGCCTTTTATCTCTTCTGTCGGACTGCGTGGCTACTTAGCTTACAAAGAACCTGAAACCAGGCTAGCTAAAAGGCAGATTGTCCGAGATAAAATGGTTTTATGCGAAAGAATAAAATTAGCATCCCTTATCTCTTCTGTCGGACTGTGTGGCTACTTAGCTTACAAAGAACCTGAAACCAAGCTAGCTAAAAGGCAGACTGTCCGAGATAAGGGTGTTTATTGTAAAAAATATTTTTGTTTTTATCTGTTGCTTGGTTATGCTACGCAATCAAATGCAACAAACAAATGCACATATAATTCAATCATCCGCAAACACGTGAGAAGTCATTTTAATCACGAGGTAGGGTTTTCCTACAGAAAAAGTGTATTGGCAAAGGTAGGTTCTAACTGTTCTCACCAAGGCTTAGGCCCCCAAGGTGCCCCCATTATAGGGTCCCCACTCTCCAGCCTTCCGACCATGCTTAGCAGTAAGGCCATAGTCAGTCTTTGTGCCAAAAGAGGAAGGTTATCACCTTGAGTGGTGGTTTCCGATCACATCGGTGGGCTCAGGGCCATCACTACGGCGAACCGTACCTGCCACCCACTCCCTATGTATTTCTCACTTGCCCTTGGGTATAGAGGGAATTGTCGTGTGCAAAGGTTTGTGTATAGTTTTATTTCAAACAATTGGGTAAAATAAATAGACAACAGTTATTAAAATCAAGCAATTAAAACATGTTATAATACAAGGTAGGGTAAAAGCAAAATTTCTTAGTTTATTTATTAAACTGGCCCATCACTAAATGGGATCAACTCTCTAGGCTTCCCCAGTGGAGTCCCCATCTGTCGCCGCCGTAAAAAAGGGGCGGTCGGAGCGACGCGATGGTTCCAACTTTCCATTTTTCACGTTTTTATGGGTGATGTTACAACGTCTTTAGATTGTCCGATAACCGAACTGAACCTAAGGGCGAGGTTTTCGAAAATGAGCTCTTAGATCATCCGATAACCGGGCTGACCTGAGAGAAAAATTGAAAGGGTTCTTATGGAGTTGTCACCGATGTTTTTACCAGAAACATCGAAAAAGGAAAGAAAAAGGCGTTGGTTTTTTAAGAAAAACCAACTTTTGGTCGTTAAAACCAGAGTTGGGTAAGGGAGTTAGTTACGTGTAAGAGAGGTATTAGCTCCCTTACGACGCCCCTTTCGGGTTCCCTATGATGGGCCAGTTATTTTATAAATAAACTTTTGAAATGGCGCTTTTACCCTTTTATTTGCAGAATTAAAATAATGACTACATGACCCTAGTAGCTATTGCACAATTTAATGTAAGTAAAAAAGGACAATAAAAGAGAGGGAGAGAGTGAAGAAACCTCCGGAGCAAGCTTTGATTATTTCTCTTGAAAAGTAGGGTGCATTTTGGCAGCCCTTCGCTCTTACAACGCCGAAATCGCTCTCAAAAATGCTATAAAAAGCTCTCTTAGACACTCAGAATCTCCGGAAATGCTTCGGAGGGGCTTTAGGAGAAGAATTTGAAGAAAGTGTAGAAGGGAAAGTGGAAGAACTATGTGAAATGAAGGGGGGAGCGCTCACTATTTATAGGGATTCGCGCCTGTCAGGTCGAGACGGCGGTCTCGACTGGCAAGGTCGAGACGGTGGTCTCGCCATTCGGGACGGCGGTCTCGACTTGCATCAATGGCGAGACGACGGTCTCGTTTGGCGAGATGACGATATTGACTTGCTAAGTGACGAGAAGACCTTCTCGCCAAGCGGGAGGGGGGTCTCGCCATTGGCAAGTGGCTAGACGGCCGTCTTGCCAAAAGAGACGACGGTCTCGACTTGCCCTACAACAAGACGGTGGTCTCGACTCCTGAAGGCGAAAATCCTTATTTTTATATAGAAAATCCTTCCTACTCTAATATGGGACCTAATAGTCTCTCCTAGTGACTTTTTAGGCTCCATCCATCTTCGAATAGGAGGTCTTTTGCTCTTATTTTGAGGCCGAGCAAGATTTGGGGTCTACATTGATGTAGCGGGATGGTGGAAAAAATATGTTCAAGAACTTTTCTTCTACATTACTCCAATTAGTCAAACTCTGATTAGAATGTACCTTTAGCCACTCCTTTGCCTTACCTTCCAAAGAAAAATGAAATGATCTCAAGTATGCAGATTCAATATCTGTTGCTCTAAACCCCATGGTACCAATCAATTCATAAAAGGTAGACAAGTGAATGTAAGGGTATTCATGATCCAATACAGTGAATTGATGAGCACTAATCAAGCTTAAGAAAGCTGGCTTCATCTCCAATGTTTGGTTGTTCGGTATTGCAATGTTGGAGAAGTGTCTCGGACTTTGCTGCATAACATAATCTCTAAGTGTTCTTCTAGGTGGATTTGAATTTGGATTTTGATTTGCTCCTTCCTCTGTCATGTCTTCTATAATTGGGTATGGTAAATTGAGTGTGGGAGAAGGGTTAACAAATTCTCCTGTTGCTTGTTCTTGAGTTTCTCTTCTTCTTCTACCCCAATTCCTCCGAGCAGTTTTTTCAATCTTCGAATTAAATTCTAACTGCTCTAAAGATACTTGTCCTCTTAAACGCATAAATCAAAGACTAACTCAAGCAGAGATTAGCACAGAACAATAATTAATCAAAATAAAACTAAAAAATAAAATAAAATAAAATACTTAATAAGCTAAACAAAGAATTCCCAAGAAACACCATTCCCCGACAACGGCGCTAGAAATACTTGTTGAATTTTTGCAAGTGTACCAAATTTATCAATCGCAATATAGTATTTCGATTAAATAAAATTTGATCCCACGAGGAACGGTTTCAATGAAAATTCCCAATTATACGCTTACTAAGTGGATTAAAACAAAATGATTTTTGCATAAAGAGTTGAATTGAAATTAAATGACAAAGAACTGTAAATTGTTGAGAAAAGATCAATTAAAGACACTTATTTCCTTCCTTATCCCTCTTTTGCAATGGCTAGGTCAATTAAGCACATCAATTAACCTAACCATGTTGATGCCACCTACTCAAATAATCCATGTTGATTTCTCAAACATGAAATTCATAAAAAAACCTAATAAATATTGATTTCAAACACAATTAAGATATTTTCCAACATTAGGTTTAGGGTGTTAAGCAATTGATACATTCATTTCATTCCTGACAATCAACGTAACAAATATTCTTACCGTGATCAAGGGTTCAAGATATATTTTTCAATCATACCCCAAATATCAAGAATAAATCATCCCAAAGCACAAAAGATAAGAATAACAACATCAAAGCATAGATTAATATCTTAAAATATCACCAAGATACAAAAGAGTTCAAAGGAAGTGCATCAAATCCCAAGAGAATAAAGTTAGTCACTCATGTTGGCCATTACAATGCTCCAAATGTGGAAGAAGTGAAGAATTGATGAAGATTGGACGAAACCCTAGCAGTAGTTGCGCCTTTTCTCCCCAAAACCACTTGATTTTCTCAAAACACATTTTATCTTTTTATAGGAAAAATTGGGTCTCGCATCTTTCGCTCAAGTGGCAATGCTCGCTCAAGCGAAAATTTGCTCGCTTGAGCGAGTGAGTTCAAGAGAAGAATAACTAATATTCGCTCAAGCAAATTTACTTGCGCTTGAGCGACTGACTTCCAGAGAAGAATAACTGATATTTGCTCAAGCGAATTTACTAGCGCTTGAATGACTGACTTCCAGAAAAGAATAATTAATATTTGCTCAAGCGAGAGTCCATCTCGCTCGAGCGACTTCCATGCTGAAAATCTTCTTCCTTCTTCTAGTTTTGCTCCAATTATGCTGACAATTATGCTCCTTACTCTTATATCAAGGTATTCTCGATTCATCCTTCATTGGGAGAAAAATAGATTAGAATTAACATAAGTTAAGTGATTTCATAACAATTCAAAGCATAATTATATCAACTTTTTACCACTTAATAAATGTAAATTGTATTTTTGAATTCTGTAATTGTGTGTTTTTTTATTTTCCATCAAAACTTAATTAAATAGAAAAATAACATCAAAAAATGGTTGTTTGTTAAGTGCTAAAAAGTTGATATAATTATACTTTGAATTGTTATGAAATCACTTAACTTATGTTAATTCTAATATATTTTTCTCCCAATATAGGATGAATTCGAGAATACCTTGATACAAGAGCAAAGATCATAATTGTGAAGTAATTGAAGAAAATTTGAAAGAAAGAAGAACGCTTAAGCGAATGAATGATGCGAGGCCCGATCCAAATTCTCTATAAAAAGATAAGATGTGTTTTGGAAAGGATGCAGTTTTGGAGAAGAAGAGGCGTGACTACTGCTAGGATTTCGTCCAACCTTCATCAATTCTTCACTTCTTCCATATTTGGAGCATTGTAATGACCAACATGAGTGGCTAACTTCATTCTCTTAGGATTTGGTGCACTTCCTTTGAACTCTTTTGTATCATGGTGATATTTTGAGATATTAATCTATGTTTTGATGTTATTATTCTTATCCTTTGTGCTTTGGAATGATTTATTCTTGACGTTTGGGGTATGATTGGAAAATATATCTTGAATCCTAGATCACGGTAAGAACATTTGTTATGTTAATTGCCAGGAATGGAATGAATGTATCAATTGCTTAATACCCTAAACCTAATGCTGAAAAATCTCTTAATTGTATGAGGAATCAACATTTATTAGGTTTTCTTATGAATTTCATGTGTGAGGAATCAACATGGATGATTTGAGTAGGTGGCATCAACATTGTTAGGTTAATTGACGTTCTTAATTGACATAGCCATTACAAAAGAGGGATAAGGAAGGAAATCAATCCTAAGTACCTTTAATTGATATTTTCTCAACAATTTACAGTTCTTTGTCATTTTATTTCAATTCAACTCTTATTGCAAAACCCAATCTGTTTTAATCTACTTAGTAAGCATATAATTGGGAATTTCCATTGAAACCGTTCCTCGTGGGATCAACTTTTATTTAATCGAAATACTATACTGCGATTGATAATTTGGTACGCTTGCCAATAATTCAACATCGTTGGACATTAATATTTTCGTGGATAAAAAATCAGGATGTATTCAAAAATATATATTCTTCAAAACGGATATTTTTCAAATATGAACTGTCATAATCAATTATATTACCAGTATAGTCAATTATGACAGAGAAAATCATTTTTCCATTTATGATGCATCATAATTGATTATGACAGTGAAAAATATCATGTTACGAAATTTTATCACACTTGTGCTTTGGAGGCTTATGCTTAATATTACTTCATCAACTTGTACCTCCATATCCAGTATTCTAAGACTCTATCTAGTCTTCAGGAATCATCTTGGGTTTGCTTGAATGCTGAATAGAATCTTTATCAAATCTTGGGCTTGCTTGAGTCTTGAATGTTGTTGACTTTAATCAATATCAAAATCATCTTTTGGGAATGTATGGACATGTTTCACATTGCCATCAATCTCCCCCTCAATGCTTTCACTAACTGTGTCCATTAGTGACCCACCTCTCTTTCCTCGGAACCTACCTGGTGTACTTGTTCAGGGTCTACTGTTGCCATTCCAGTTCTTTTGATAATTTCCAAACTGATAACATGGGTGATCAACCTATTGGACCTCGTGAGAGAACACTTAGGGAGCTTACTGCTCCTGAATTCACATATGATAACTTATGTATCCAGTATCCTAATGAAGATGTGCCTGGGGGCAAGAGTGAATACCTATAGGGAGTGGGTGGCAGATACGACCGGCTTGTTGGCACACGGGGCTACAACCGTTGTCGGAAACCACCAACTCAAGGTGATAACTCTCTTCTTTTGGTCTAAGGATGTCAACACGGAGTTCCCTGCATGACCCGAGGACTGAGAGATTGAGAGGTCCCTATAATGGGGGCACCTTGGGGACCTTTGGCCTTGGTGAGAACAGTTTAGAACCACCTAAACCAAGCATGTTTCTGCAGGAAAACCCCACCTCGAAAATAAGTGTGGCTTTGCTCGTGGATGTATGAATTGTGTGTGCATTCGTTTGTTGCATTTGTATTAATGCATTAGCATAGGGTAATCATACAACAAACAAAATAATGAAAAACCCTAAAAATCATAAAAGTGATAAGATAAACCAACTTTATCTCGGACAGTCTTCAGTTAAGCTAGCCTGGTTTCAGGTTCTTTATAAGCTAAGTAGCCACGTTGACCGACAGAAGAGATAAAGGGTCATAAAAAATATAAAAACAATTAAAACCCATAAGAATGCCTTTTATAATAAAAAGATTCTTGGCAAAGTCGTATCATTCATACCACATCATCCAATAGGTGGTAAAACTAAGAGAGAAAATAAATGCACTAAGAAAAATATGCATAAACATCATCATAATAAAATCTCTCATGCATAAAACACACTCATTCTAGGATGTATTAGATATCCTTAGACAATAGTGAAAGAGACCCAAGTGCGTTTATCACCTTCCTAGAAGAGATAAGTGCGCTAAGGTATGTTGGCAACCTTTTAAAAAAAAGGAAGTTAACACACTAAGGTGGGTATGGTACCCTTAAAACATAGGCTTTTTAGAAGATACCAAAGCTATTGTCTAAGGCATATCTATTTCATACTAATCATTTGAAATAAAAAGCTATAATAAAAATCGTTAAAATCATTTAGAAAGTGGCTGGTCTTCCGCCCGTCCTCACTCGTGCTCAGAAAGCTAAAAAGATGGAACAGCTAGAGGAGCAAAACCGAAAGCTCACCACTGAGCTTAATACGCTGAAAGAACAAATGGCTCAAATGTTAGAAATGATGCGCCAACAGAATCTCCATAAGGAGGGTCCCCAGAGTGGACAAGCCTCTCATCAAGAAGAAGAAGAGGAACCTCACGATGAACACGCCCAATCTGATACTAGGGCAGTACATATTCATACTCCGGAAATATCAAAGCAACAAATTACTGCCCTAGAGGAGAGGTTGAGAGCCATGGAAGGGCATAACTTTGATGTTAAAGAGGCGGTTGATATGTGCCTCGTTAAAAACATCCAATTCCCTAATAAATTCAAAACTCCGGACTTCCCAAAGTACATGGGAATAACTTGCCCCAAAAGCCATCTTACGATGTACTGCCGTAAGATGGCTGCATATGCTGACAATGAAAAACTCCTGATCCATTGCTTTCAAGAGAGCTTAGCTGAATCAGCCCTAAACTGGTATATGCAACTGGAAGGAGGGCAAGTCCAAACCTGGAGACATCTGGCGGATGCTTTTCTTTGTCGTTGTAAATACAATATTGATCTGATCCCTGAAAGAGCAGATCTACAGTTACTCAGTAAAAAAGATGACGAATCTTTTAAGGCATATGCCCAAAGATGGAGGGAATTAGTAGTGCAAGTGGAACCTCCTTTATCCGACAAGGAAACCACATCCATGTTTATCAATTCTCTGACTGGTCCTTATTATGACAAAATGATAGGGAACACATCAACACTTTTTGCAGATGTGGTAATTATAGGAGAAAGAGTGGAGTAAGGATTAAAAAGAGGAAGAATTACACGACATACTTCCTCCAATTCCTCCACTCCTAACGTTAAAAAAGGTTTTGGAAAGAAGAAGGAAGGAATCGTGAATGCAATCAACATTGCTACTCCTTCTTCCTCCTCGCAGCAGACCAAGTCATGCAGACCGGAAAGGAAATTCACTCCAATACCTACCTCCTATGGAAGTCTGCTGATAAAATTGTTGGATGCCAAACTCCTCGTGCGCATCCCTCCCAAGAGAATGGAGCCACCATATCCAGAATGGTATAAGCCGAACGAAAAATGCAATTATCATTCGGACGCTCCGGGACACTCCGTGGATAACTATGTGGCCTTAAAGCATAAGGTCCAAGATTTAGTAGATGCGGGGTGGATTACCTTTGACGCATCTACTCCAAAAGTGGATGACCAGCCCTTATCGAAGCCCGAATAAAAGATGGGATAAGGAAGATCAGCAAATTAGGGCTCATCATTTTTTCCATCTCTAAAAAATAATAAAAATAAATACAAAAATATAATAAATGAAAAATATTAAAGCTTCCGATGTATCTCTCGTGATCCTCGCCCATGATCACGGGATTTTTTATTAAAGTGGGCTTTGATAATATTTCTTTCTGTCAATATAATGAGGCATTTTTCATAATATTCATATTCTCTTTCATTCTTTTCCCTCTTACACATATAATAAAGAAATCTAAAACAAAGCATAACCATACAGTCATGTCTATGATTAAAAATCCTTTGGAAGATCCGAAAGCCGAAGGCGAATGGATTGAGTCAGACAGTGAGGAGGGGACCATTTCCCCGGACATGCAAAGACTATTGGAAAAAGAATCTCAATCAATACAGCCCCATCAGGAGAAAACTGAGGCCATCAATTTGGGACAAGAAGATAATAAGAAAGAAGTAAATATTGGTACCCAAATTGACAATGATGTCAGGGAAAGGCTGATACAATTATTAAGAGAATATGTGGACGTATTTGCATGGTCCTACCATGATATGCCTGGAATTGATAAAAGCATAGTGGAGCATAAATTACCACTAAAAGAGGGATTTCGGCCCGTTAAGCAGAAACTCAGAAGAGTAAAGCCAGAATGGTCCTTAAAAATTAAGGAAGAAGTAGAAAAATAGTTAGATGCCAATTTTCTGATTGTGTCAAAATACCCCGAATGGTTGGCAAACATCGTGCCAGTTATAAAGAAAAATGGAAAAATCAGAGTATGTGTAGATTACAGGGACTTAAATCGTGCAAGTCCAAAAGATGATTTTCCCTTACCACATATTGATATGCTGGTAGATCATACCGCTACAAATACTCTCTATTATTTCATGGATGGATATGCAGGGTATAACCAAATTAAATTGGCTGTTGAAGATAGAGAAAAAACTTCCTTCATTACGCCGTGGGGTACATTATGTTATAGAGTAATGCCTTTTGGACTCAAGAATGCAGGGGCTACTTATCAAAGGGCTATGGTAACATTATTTCATGATATGATCCACAAAGAAATCGAAGTATATGTGGATGACATGATTGTCAAGTCCAAAAACGAAATAGATCACCTCCAATACTTAAAGAAGTTATTCAATCGGCTTCGGAAATACCAGATCAAGCTCAATCCGGCTAAATGCACATTCTGAGTACGATCAGGAAAACTCCTTGGGTTTATTGTCAGTAAAAAAGGAATTGAGGTAGACCCTGATAAAACAAAGGCAATCGTAGAAATGCCCCCACCAAGAACAGAAAAAGAAGTCAGAGGGTTCTTGGGCCGAATAAACTACATCGCACGGTTCATCGTGCAATTAACAGACAAGTGTACGCCCATCTTCAAGTTATTGCGTAAAAACCAACCGAAAGTTTGGAACGATGAATGTCAACAAGCTTTCGAAAAGATCAAAATGTGCCTTACCAATCCCCTAGTACTGGTACCACCTGTGGAAGGAAAGCCCCTGATTCTTTACCTTTCAGTACTCGACGAATCCATGGGATGTGTGCTCGGTCAACAAGATGATACGGGTAAGAAAGAACAAGCCATATATTACCTCAGTAAGAAATTTCTAAACTATGAGACCCGTTATACACCACTCGAAAAAACATGTTGTGCATTGGTATGGGCAACTCAACGCCTTCGACAATATATGGTCAGACATACAACTTGGTTGATTTCCAAAATGGACCCAATCAAATACCTATTTGAAAAACCCGTCTTGACCGGAAGGATAGCCAGGTGGCAAGTCCTCCTCTCAGAATTCGACATTGTTCATGTCACTCAGAAAGCTATCAAAGGCAGTCCTTTAGCAGACTACCTGGCACATGGGCCAACTGACGAATATCAATCCCTCCAAGATGATTTTCCAGATGAGCACATAATGCACATCCAACATGAAGAGCTTGAAAATAATAAGTGGATCATGTTTTTCGATGGAGCTTCAAACTTATTGGGACATGGGATCGGAGCTATTTTAATATCTCCCGAAAAGAAGTATATCCCAGTAACAGCAAGATTAAACTTTGATTGCACAAACAATATGGCGGAATACGAAGCCTGTGCTCTAGGTATTCAAGCAACTCTGGATCATGGGGTGACTAAACTTAAAGTATTTGGTGACTCATCCCTTGTTATTTACCAGCTCAAGGGTGAATGGGAAACTAGAAATTCCAAGTTAATCCCTTATCTGGAGCACATCCGTAATATGACTTCAAAAATGGAAAACATCAGTTTCAAGTACATCCCTCGGGAAGATAACCAGATTGCAGATGCACTTGCAACATTATCATCCATGTTCGCATTAGGACAAGAACATGAGATGCCCATCATCCAAGTCAAAAGGCACGATAAACAAGCCTTTTGTATGACGGTGGACAGTGAAAAAGATAAAACCCCTTGGTATCAGGACATAAGGCGATACTTGACAAAGGGTGAATACCCCGAGGGAATCAGTGACAATGATAAAAGGATCATTCGGAAAAGGGCCATAGGGTTTATGTTGATAGGAGAAACCCTTTATAAAAAGAATTTTGATTCTACTTTTCTATGATGTGTCAATCTCGAAGAAGCCCAGGCATTGATTAAAGAAATACATGAAGGAACCTTTGGGACTCATGCACCAGGGCATATCATGGCTAGGAAAATCCTCAGAGCAGGATATTTTTGGTCCACAATGGAGAAGGACTCTCATCAGTATGCCAGAAAATGTCACAAGTGTCAAGTACATGCGGATAATTTACATGTTCCACCGGTACCTCTCAATGTTATGGCTATCCCTTGGCCATTTGCTATGTGGGGCATGGATGTCATCGGACCTATTGAGCCTAAGGCGTCCAATGGTCATTGATTCATTTTGGTGGCTATTGACTACTTCACTAAGTGGGTAGAAGCTGCATCTTATGCACATGTGACTAAAAAGGTAGTGGTCACCTTTGTTAAGAAAAATATCATATGTCAATATGGCATCCCACATCGTCTTATTACTGATAATGGAACCAACCTGAATAATAAGATGATGGAAGAACTATGCCAGGACTTCAAAATTCAACACCATAATTCTTCTCCTTATCGACCCAAAATGAATGGCGCAGTGGAAGCGGCCAATAAAAACATCAAAAAGATTGTTCAAAAGATGGTTAAGACCTATAAGGATTGGCATGAAATGTTGCCTTTTGCTCTTCATGGTTATCGAACATTTGTACGAACCTCAACAGGAGCTACTCCATTCTCCCTCATATATGGAATGGAGGTCGTATTGCCAATAGAGGTCGAAATACCTTCCCTGCGAATTATAATGGAAGCAAAATTAACAGAAGCCGAATGAGTTCAAAGTCGATACGATCAATTAAACCTTATCGATGAAAAGCGGCTAAATGCTATATGTCATGGACAAGCCTATCAAAAGAAGATAAAAAGGGCTTATGATAAAAAGGTCCACCCTCATACTTATCAAGAAGGGGATCTAGTAATAAAGAAACTGCTTCCAGCCCAAAAGGATAAAATTGGAAAATGGGCGGCAAATTATGAAGGACCCTTTGTGGTCAAACGAGCTTTCTTAAGAGGGGCACTTATTCTCACTAATATGGATGGAGAAGAGCTTCAACACCCAATCAATTCTGATGCGGTGAAGAAGTATTATGATTGAAGACATTGCTCAAGACCCGTCAGGAATGAAAATCCGCAAAGGACATTCTTGGGCAAAAGATAGGGTCCATATTCCTCGCTAGGATACGTCCTAGGCAAAAAGAAGAGGTAAAAAAAAATAAATATATATATAAATAAAATTTAAGAGCAATGGTTACTTTTGTCAAAAACCGAAAAGGAGGCTAAAGTAACATTCTTCCAGAAGCAAGCAGTCTGCATAGTCTTCACTCTGAGCACAGGCATCTCAACTGAAGTAATTAGGAGAACCAGGGGGTAGATATCATGGACATGATTGTTTAAGCCTATACAGTATATCCAACCCTGACCACCCATTCTTCTAAATACCTTTTGAAATCCTTCTATAAAAGAAATAAACTTTTGATCATTTATCAATAAAATTCCCTTTCATTTCCTTTCTCTTGACCAAATATTATGGAAATGCCTCTTTATTGATAAATCATAAATATGCGCAAAGACCTTTAATCAAAGATCAAGCATGCATCTAAAAAAGAGGAAGCATAAAAAAATAATAAAAGAATAAGTGCCTGCTAGGATATTCTTAGGTAAAAATTAGGGTAGCCTGCTAGATCGGAAACCCCAAAAGAACGGTCTAGGCAAAAGATAAGGCAAAAATCTCCTAAGATATTCTAGGCAAAAATTAAGGCAGCCCGCTAGATCGAAAACTCGTAAAGGGCGATCTAGGCAAAAGATAGGGCTAAAACCAAGAGATGGATAAAAAGAGGAGCCCATCATCATGGTCATAAAGGAGGAGCCCATCGGCGTATTCATAAAAAGCCAACGGGAGAAGGCCAGTTACTTTCTAAATGCATCAAAAATAAATAAACAATAGATTGCATTTAGGACATCCACACACAAAGTAGTTGCATAATACGACTTTGTCAAAATCAAATAATTTTCTTCAAAAAGAATAATAAACATGCATATAAGGAGGATAGTCTCCATACTTGTGATTAAAAACAGGAGGCGCCAGAATCCAGTCTCCATATGAAAATCAAAATCGCGAAAGGCGAAATCAAAACCATTCTAGCAGAATAAAGATCTTCAAGGAAACTGGCTCCAACCTTCTACACCAATAAACAAAGGTATACCAAAAAGGGCCAATGGAAAGGCTTGATCATCCCCAAGCGGATCCTTGCCTACTCCAAAGGCAAAACAAAAATTACTTCATGACTCAGCACCACCACACGAGTCGTCAAAAAAAGAGTCAGTTGAAGCTTCAATCAACATCCTTCCATATAAAGAAAAGGTAGTTATCAACATGAAAAAGCCAACGGAAAGGCTTGATCATCCCCAAGCGGATCCTTGCCTACTCCAGAGGCAAGACAAAAAGATTACCTCACGACTCAGCTGCATCACCACATGAGTCATCAAGCACACTCATCCAAAATATACGCCTCATTCCCCAAAGGAGAATAAGGACTACATAAATTCCATCAAAGAAAATACGGAGTCAAATCCTCCATATCACCAGGGGTTCAACAAAAAGAAAGAAAAGAAAAACTTTTCATTCCCCAATAAAGGCACGAAAAAGGCCGAATAAAAATCTCCAAGTAGAGCATATCAAGAAAAGTCTACAAAAAGAGGAAAACAAGAAAATTTCCATCTTCCAGCTCAAATAAGAGCTTCACAAAGCCAGGAGTCAAGACTCCATCCCCAGGAAGCCGACAGACTCCTTGGCAAAATCTCCAAAAAGAGAAAAAGAAGAAAATGTCTTCATTCCGCTCAATAAAGAGCTTCACAAAAGTCAGGAGCCAAGACTCCATCGTAAAAAATCAAATCAAAGATTGGATCCCCAGGAAGCCAATAAACTCCCCGGGATCGCCAAAAAGAAAAGAGAAAAAAGAAATCTTTTCATCCAGTAGATAACAAAAAAGCCAGTGTGCATAAAAGGCGCACACATTTAAAAACCAAATTTCCAAATCACGAGGAAAAGGTAAAAACCCATTCCCCAGCGGAATAAGAGCATAGGCAAAGCCAGCTCAAACAACAACATCTAACAAGGATTCAAAAACTCCATTTCCCCCTAGGGGGCAAGTCAAAATAGATCTCCGGGAAAACAATCAAATCCCCGGCAGATCACCCAAAAGGAAAAAGTATCCCCCAGCGAGCCTACAACAGAGGCAAAACTACAAATTCATATCCTCAGGTAGTTAATCGCTTATAACACCCAATATGAATATCCCCAGTGAAATGCAAAGCCTTCACTCCCAAAAAAAGCCTCTGCCTACTCAAAGGCAAGCAAAGAGCCAATATCCCCAAGAAACGGGAAATTAACCTATGCAAGAGGCAATATAAGCCCAAAGCATAAAAGTCTTCACCACTGCTGAAGCATCTGCCTAATCAAGAGGCACAATCAACAAAAACCAAAAATCCACAATGGATTCCTGCCTAAATTAAGAGGCAATAATCAATAAACCCCCGGCAAGACTGGATGGCTAAACAGAAAAGCCAAAAATCAGAAATCCCCGGCAAGACCGGATGACTAAATAGAAAGGCCAAAAACAAAGAATCCCCGGCAAGACCGGACGGCTAAACAGAAAAGCCAAAAACAAAGAATCCCTGGCAAAGCCGGATGGCTAAACGAAAAAGCCAAAAACAACGAAATCCCCGGTAAAATTGGATGACTAAAACAGAAAAGTCAAATCAATTACTCCCCACGGAATGAGCGCATGATCAGAAACAATAAGTCGCCAACACATCTCCAAAACCAGATGATCATAGGATTGACTATCAAAAAGTGCATCCTAAGAGTCTTGCAGAACGGGGTTCGTACCAGGTGGGGGTAGGTACCCATCAGAGCCTTGCAGAACGGGGTTCGTACCAAGTGGGGGTAGGTACCCATCAGAGCCTTGCAGAACGGGGTTCGTACCAGGTGGGGGTAAGTACCCACAAGAGCCTTGCAGAACGAGGTTCGTACCAGGTGGGGGTAGGTACCCACAAGAGCCTTGCAGAACGGGGTTCGTACCAGGTGGGGGTAGGTACCCATCAGAGCCTTGCAGAACGGGGTTCATACCAGGTGGGGGTAGGTACCCACAAGAGCCTTGCAGAACGGGGTTCGTACCAGGTGGGGGTAGGTACCCACAAGAGCCTTGCAGAATGAGGTTCATACCAGGTGGGGGTAGGTACCCATCAGAGCCTTGCAGAACGGGGTTCGTACCGGGTGGGGGTAGGTACCCACAAGAGCCTTGCGGAACGGGGTTCGTACCGGGTGGGGGTAGGTACCCACAAGAGCCTTGCGGAATGGGATTCGTACCAGGTGGGGGTAGGTACCCACAAGAACCTTGTAGAACGGGGTTCTTACAAGGTGGGGGTAGGTACCCACCAGAGCCTTATAAAATAAGGTTTATACCGGATGAGGGTAGGTACTCATTAGAGCCTTGCAGAATGGGGTTCGTACCAAGTGGGGGTAGGTACCCACCAGAGCCTTATAAAATAAGGTTTATACCAGATGAGGGTAGGTACTCATCAGAATCTAGCAAAAAATGCAGATTCGTACCAGGTGGGAGTAGGTACCCACCAGAGCCTTATAAAATAAGGTTTGTACCGGATGAGGGTAGGTACTCATCAGAATCTAGCAAAAAATGCAGATTCGTACCAGGTGGGGGTAGGTACCCACCAGAGCCTTATAAAATAAGGTTTGTACCAGATGAGGGTGGGTACTCATCAGAATATAGCAAAAAATGGAGATTCATACCAGGTGGGGGTAGGTACCCACCAGAGCCTTATAAAATAAGGTTTGTACCGGATGAGGGTAGGTACTCATCAAAACCGAGCAAAATGCATCATGTAGAGTAAAATACTCACCAGAGCATCACAAAAACGGGTTGCAAAAACCTTGCTTCTATTAGAGGATAGTTCAGTGTTGAGCACCTCGGAAGAAAGTACCCACAAGGAACCTTGCAAAACGGGGTTCATACCAGGTGAGGGTAGGTACTCACTAGAGCCTTGCAGAACAAGGTTAAGACCGGGTGGGGGTAGGTACCCACAAGAGCCTTATGAAATAGGGTTCGCACCAGATGAGGGTAGGTACTCATAAAAAAAAAACATATTCATACCTAGTGGGGGTAGGTACCCACAAGAGTCTAGTGAAATACAGACTCATACTTGGTGAGGGTAAGTACTCACCAAAGCCTTACAATAGAAGGCTCAAACCAGATAGGGGTTGGTACCTATCAAAAATATTTATCGTCCGGAGGATCAGCAAACTTCAAGCGAAGGAGCATCTGAAGGACAACCGGGAAAAAAGGGTTAACTCCTTCCCCTACCAACTAATTTTGCCGGCACATTAGGCCAAACAATTAGTCAGGCAGGTGAAGGGGGGGCAGCTGTAGACCCCTAATTTTGTCTGGCCTCTCAATAAAGGCTAAGCTGGCAAAAACAAGTTGAGACAGCCGTCCCAAGGGTGAGACGGCCATCCCAAACAACCAGTGTCAAGTGGGACGCCCGTCCCAAATTTGAGACGCCTGTCTCAGGGCCAAAATTTGAATGGGACGGCCGTCCCAAATCCCAGACGGTCATCCCAACTTCTCCAGACGCTCATCCTTGATTTCCAAGCCCCGGATGGCCATCTCAAGCTGCCAGGCTGCGAAAACTATAAATAGGAGGCTCATTTGCCACTTTTTGAAACTCCAGACAACTCCAAGTACTTGTCTTCTCTCCCTACTTCGAATGAACTCTCTGATTGCCTTAAAAAGGTAACAATCGGTTAAGGAGTTGTATTCCAACATTCGATTCTTCTTTAAAATTTAGTCGAGTCGATACTGTATTCGGGGAGGAGAGTCTTTGTAGAGCGGGGAATTGCCAAAATGCATCCTCACTGTAAAAGATTTGCAATACAAAGCTTGCTTCGGAGGTTCTTTTCAATTCTCTTCTCTTTTATTATTTTATTTATTGCTTTCTATATGCAATGCAAAATAAAATCATGTAGATAGCCATTTTAAATACTGTATAAATAAAATAGGGTAATAGCATAATTTCTCGTAATCTTTACTTAATGAATGAATCCGTCATAGGGAACCCGAAAGGGGCGTTGTGGGGTGCTAACACCTTCCCCACACGTAACTAACTCCCTTACCTAACTCTGGTTATAATGGCCAAGTTTGGTTTTTATTAAAATCAATGCCTTTTTATCCTTTTCCAATGTTTACGGTCAAAACATTGGTGGCGACTCCAAAAGAACCCTTTTTCGAAAACCTTGCTTTTATTAGAGGATAGTTCAGTTGTTGAGCACCTCGGAAGCAATGAACATATTTTAACATAAAAACGCGAGTCTAAACCATCTTTTCGCGACCGCTCGCATAAACGTTCGAGATGTCCCTAGACGTCGGAATGGACGACAACGACATATACAAATTAAAATGAGCATCTAAAGAATATTTAACTCCTCTAAGTAAAACTCCCATTTGGTTTACAAGTAAACATCACCAACACTGACAATCTTTGACACACCATTATTAGCTATCTTCAACAATCCAAACTCACTAGAAGTGTAATATATAATGAACTCTTTCCTTGATGTAATGTGTAGTATAGCACCATTATCAATTATCTACATGCTTTCATTTGATACAAGGTTAATATACTCATAGTCATGGAGAAGAATAAGATCATCACTTGTAGTATAGTGCTATGATCATCATGATCCTTCCCTTTTTACTTGCCCTTCTTACCTTTGTTTTCCTTTTTTCAGAGAAAATTAATCATTTGGATGTTTTAGACTTTTCAGTTTTTGTATCTTGACTTGAACTTGATTTTAGTTTTCTATCTACCACTCTTATGTTTCTTTTTCTAACTTCTCCCTCTATATTCTATGCCAAGCACCTTATATTGAAATGAAGAACCATGTGTCTTCCTTCTCATATCTTCATTAAGAGAACCACTTTTTCCCATTTACAAAGAAATAATAAAGAAATAATAGCATTAGGGGTTAAGTTTGTAATTGAAAATCAAAATATCTCTCAAGACTCAAGTAGAGTATTTAGAAGCCATATTCCTACAACTTCATGATCAAAATTGATACTCATTCTTGACAATTCATCCAAGAGCCCTTGAAGCATATTTGAGTGATTTGAAATGGAAGAACTCTCCTTGTACCTCAAATTCACCAATTCAACAAATACAACTTATTGTTGCATGATTTAGACGCATATAATAAGTCAATCATCTTTCACAAAGTTATAACATGTCTCGTTAGCAATTTGATTGTCAACATTATCTTTTACATATTTTTGAATAAACACACATGTTGGTGCTCAAACACATAATTCATCAAACATAAACTCTAACTTTCGAGTAACAAAAATTGGAAGATGCAATTTCTTCATAAATAAAAAGTCTTTCACCTTACTTTTCCACAAATGATAATTTGTACCATTCAAAACAACTAACTATCTTTGTATTTTCTTCAACCATTCAAGCAAGTAAATTTAGCTCTAAACTAATGAGCTTTGATATCATTATGATAGGAAAGACAATAACATAATAATAAAAAAAAATACCAAAGTATGTTGTGAAAATAATTTTCCTAACTTGTAAGAACCAAAGAGAAGAAACAACAATAATAAATGACAATAATAATCACAAAGACACTCAAATATTTTTAATGTGGAAAACCTTTTCAATGTGAGAAGTAAAGATTTACAAACATAAAAGGTTACAAGAGAGTTTAATCAAAAGTATAAACAATGCGTACTAGTAGCCAATACATTAAAGAAGTAAAACTTTTAAATCGAAGAACAAAGAATAAACATCAATAACAAAACAATTATGTGAAATTGATTTCTCCAACCACAAATTTCCAATATATAATATCAATAGTAAAAAAACAAAGAACAGTGTTAAAAACTTATTGTTTAATTTCCAACCTAATCTAATGGTGAATGAAGATGAGATCTTAATTTTTCTATTGAAGATGTGAAACAAATTTCTATCTCTTTCTCTCTCCTAAAAAGTTGCAAAGATAATATTGTGTTGACTTAAAAGATCTCTCTTTACTTGGGTTAAGTGAAACAAATTAAACTTGAGAAATTTAAACTTTTTGTACACATGAGTGGGAACCTAACCAATAAAAAAATTGTCTCACCTTTAAAACCAGTCATTCTTGTTGCTATTAATTCTTTCTATAAATATTTAAAAAATTAGTTTATCTTCTACTTCATACAACTTTTGAAAATAAATGTTTATTGTCTCAAATATCAAATATTGTAATGATTTTCACATACTTGTACAATTTAACTAAGAAAATTACACAATGAAACTTTTAAATTTGTGTTTTCAACGATAATCATTAAATTTTAATTATAATGATATAAATATATATATTTTGAACTGTGACAAAAATTTCCCAAGTGAAATGGGTGAAGGATTAATCTACAGATCAGAAAAATACCATAATTTTTACCCATAGTTATATCTCACGCAATAGATCTCATAATTGAGTTATCAAAGCGATAGTAACAATGAGGTTTTAAATTATGATTTAAGCATATTAAACATCGAAAATAACCTAGTATTTTGGGATATATAAGTGTGACCTAATTTGAACCAAAATAAAAAACAAATAGCAAAATGACCTAATTTAATAATTTGGAAAAAAGAATTATAAAGCTTACGAAGATAAGATGATGACAACAAAAGTGCCACAAACTGAAAAGTTTGAAAAGTCGGGTTGATTGTTATAAGAATGAAAAAATTTCTTGGTAAGATTGATGGCTAAAGCAAGAACCTTAACAAAGAGTTTTCTTTATTTTTACCAAACATATGTGGATCCAATCACGATTTTTTAATAAGAACAATAAATCTTTCGCGATCAATCATTTTGCCCCATTATGCTATAATAAGAAAGATCCTTTCCAATCAAGTTTGAATTCTTTTTGTTTGGAATTAGGACTCTTCTACTACATTTTTATTTACTTTTTTTTTATTTTCTTCCATCATTCATTAACTCACTCTAGAAAATTTAAAATAACATTTTGTCTTTTTTCATTCAATTCCAGAATTATAAATACAATGGTTTTTATATTGCTAGAATCAAATACAAAAAATTCAAATTCCAATAATTCAAGCATATGAAACATGCTTCAATGGTTAAGTGAGATCTAGTTAAGCTTGAGGTCCAATATTCAAATTATTCCTACAAATATTATAAATATCTTATATATTTTTACCAAATAAATCATCATAACCAAAGTTTAAAACTAAATACATAAAAAGACTAAGTCTAATAATTAAGTTTATTATTCTAGGTCTAAACTACTAATACAAGTCATTCTTCTTTCTCATCTAGGCCTCCATGGATTGGGTTGCATATGTAAGAGGGTTTCTTTTTTCCCATATGTCCTTCCATGGGTTGGGTTTCATCATGCAATTAGGCTTGCATTAGATTAATCACTACAAAGCTTCATGGGTCCTCCCAAACCTTTGAGGATTGGGTTTCATCATGTAATTGGGCTTGCATTAGCTGAATCACCATATGCTACAAAGCTTCATGGGCCCTCCCAAGTCTTCCATTGGATCTTGGACCTCTATTTGATCATGGGTCTGGACCTTGATGTTCGCATCATTCCCTCTTTCTTGGGAAGCATTTGCTCCCAAACCAATTAAATCTTCATCCGCATTAAAATGAGATAGATTAAGTACATTATACTCACTAAACAAATCATTTTTTGTTGGCATTATCACTTATCTTGGCCAATACTTGGAAAAGACCATCCCCTCTTGGCATATTGTGAAGGAAACCATTCTGGATCCATACCGAGTCACCTGGTTCTAATGAGGAAGCTAATAAGAAGAATCTTGAAAGTCTTGACTAGAAGATTTAATTAAGTCAAAAGAAGATATTAAAAGGAAGATATTGTGTTAGTCCATTAGTATGTTTGTATCTACATTGTGTAGGTATAAGCATCTATCCTCTCCTCTAGCATGAGTTTCTATCTTTTACAAAGTATAAAGTGCCTCAAGTATTTTTAATCTGTTAAAAGTCATTTTAATCGATTAATATTTTCTTTAGTCGCAGTTTTAATATTATCTACATTACAATTTCTTTTGTGGAAGATTAAAAGTTACATTCCTAAACAATAAAGTGCAAGTAACTTTGACAAAAGAAGGGGTGTACTGAGCACATTCTTATCATCAAGAAAGTCATCAAAGGAAGCAAGAGAAGGGAAAATATCCATCAAGAGATCTTTTGCAATGGATTCAGGTAAGTTCTTGAACACTTCTAATAATATATTTGTGAGAATCATAAATCCTAAGGTTCCTATGAAATGAAATAGTTTCTTGAATAGAATTAGAATATTTGAAACTACAAGTTTACATTGGTATCAGAGCCAGATTAAGAATTTATGATTCTCCGTGAATGATGTTTTCCCCAAATTATAGAAACCTTAATTTGAAATTATGAAATTTAGGGATTTATTTTTGAAACTAACTTGAATTTCATTGCACCACATGAATTGAATTTTGTTGCATTTTAATTAATTCCAAAGTAAAGTTGAATTATGTCAATTACCCTTGAAATAAAAGATGTTGAATTATGCATATATTAATTAGTTTATGGGTTAATTGAAATTTATTTTTATAAGGCCTTTCTAGATTACCCAAAGGTGAACCATTGCTTATAACTAATAATGTAAATTATTTATTTTTATCCGTGTTAATTGTATATCTATCGAAAGATTTCATACATGTCAAGAATGATATATTTTATTGTCCATTGAAGTGTATATTATGGAAATTCAGTGTATTTATTTTACCAAAGTAAAGTAGATACATGATTAAATTTTATATAGTTTGAATCCATTAAATTTTCATAATATTAATGGTTGAGTTTGTTTAAATGTGTGCAACTATGTCTAACATGATTCAATTGTATATAACTGGTCTCTTCTTCACAAATAGGACAAGCATAATGCCCCTTCACACTATACCCACTCAAGTTTCCATAGGTAGGGAAGTCATTAATGGTACAAAATAACATTGCATGCAACTTGAACTTCTGCTGCTGATACCCATCAAATGCATCTACTCCTTCCTCCCATAATAGTGTTAAGTCTTCTATCAAAGGACTCAAATACACATCTATGTCATTTCCTGGCTGTCTTGGACCTGAAATCATCATACACAACATGACATATTTGCGCTTCATGCATAACCATGGTGGAAGATTGTAAATCATCAATAAAACGGGCCATGAACTATGGTTACTACTTAAATTTCCAAAAGGATTCATCCCATCTGTTGCTAATCCAAGTCTAAGGTTTCTTGCATCACTACCAAAACTTGGAAATAGACGGTCAAAATTCTTCCGATGGGGAGAGTCAGATGGATGTCGCATTTGCCCATCACATGTTTTTCTCTTTGAATGCCAAATTAAATTTTCAGCATCTTCGTGAGCGTACAACCGCCTAAATCTTGGAATTATTGGAAGATACCATAAAACTTTTGCAGGAGGACGTTTTTTACCACTCTCCTGACTACAATCATCACCATCCTTCGCTTTGTAACGTGAGACACCACATGTTGGACATTGGTCTAAAGATGAAAATTCTTTCCTGTATAACACACAATCATTAGGGCAAGCATGTATCTTCCTATATTCTAAACCCATCGGACATAGTATCTTCTTCGCTTCATACATACGGTCCGGCAAGGTGTTATTGTCTGGGAGCATCTCCTTCAAAAGTTGGAGTAATTTATTAAAACTTGTATCACTCCAACCAAATTTTGCTTTTAGATTGACCAATCTTAACATAGATGACAACCGTGTGAAAGTTGTACATCCGGATACAAAGGTGTCTCCGAATCGGTCCTCAATGTATCATATATAGATGCATGTGCTTCAAGAAAGCTCTCTTGACCCACATCACAAAGCATGTCCTCTATTCGATCTTCGCAGGTTACATCATCCTCAATAGTTTGTGATACTCGTTGGAATATCAACCACTTCACCGTGCCATGTCCATATGGTGTAATTCTTCATCATCCCATCGCAAATAAGATGTTCCCGCGTTGTGTCCATCTCTTGTACTCTGCCATTTACACAATTAACGCATGGGCAATAGATTTTTCCATTCATTTTGGGAGCATTTTGTTTGGCAAATTTCAAAAAGGAGTCAACTCCATTCTCATACTCTTCTAACATGCGACTTGCATTGACCCAAGTTCGATCCATCTAACTACACAAAAAGGCTTGCCTAGATATTCAAGGTTTATTAGAAAAGGTTTAGCAAAACAATACCAAAAAAACGTGTACATCTCATTTCCCACATCAAGATTGGGAAAATAAAACGTGTACATCTACATGAAAGAGTATATATCGCTTCGAAACCGAAAACAAACTTCCAAAAGCCTAAACGAACCTATATCAAATCAAACCATACAAAATCATCCATCATCTTTCTAATGTTCATACGCAGGAAATGCTCTAAATAATCCATATTTATGTTAAATGCATGCTGTAAATCATCCATACAACTTAATCTAACCTGATGAGAAGGGGTTTCCTTAGGGAAACGAGGGCTACCACACACACGGCAACAACGGGGGTACGCCGCGTAAGAGCGCGGCGAGTGGGCGGCGAAGGGGCGACGAGGGGACAGAGCACGGCAGTGAGGACTGAGGCAGCAGACCACAACGAACTGAGGTAGCAGTGCACGACAGTGAGGACTGAAGGAGGGAGGTATGTGGGCACGAAGAAGAAGCAGAAGAACAACTGCGCGCCTTGGAGTAGGTATCATAGGACATTCAACGTCGGTTATTAAAAAACCCGACGTGGATAATGCTTTCGACGTCGGGTAAATCATGGAACCGACGTTGATTTTGGGATTTCAACGTCGGTTATACATAACCAACGTTAAATTTAAACATTTAATGTCGTCTGTCATCTAACCGACGTTATTTGTCCGTTACTACGTCGGATTTTTTATAACCGACGTTAAATATTGTTTCTTAATTACAAGTTTGCCACCGCGTCTTGTACAACGTCGGTCTTCATAAAAACTGACGTTGGATGTTGTCGTAGTAAGTGTTTTCTGTAGTAGTGTGTCCTTTTGAATATAATGTAATAGTATAGTGATTTTGAGTTTGCACTGAAAATATTTGATATTAAGTCTCATTTTGATAGTTCAAGTTAGTTGTTTGGATGAACAAAATTTTATTTTGACGAATAAAAAAGTTTAGGATAAATCTTTTATCAAGTGTTATTTGAGATAAAATAGTTGTGAAAAAAAAAACTACATCTCGAAAGGGGTGTTACAGCTAGCCTCTATAGGAACTACATCACAAATGACCATAACTTCATAATTTCCAATGGAGAATATAATCTCAACATGCTTGTCCACCTTTAACTCTCCTTCCTCACTTAACCATTGTAGTTTATATGGTCTAGGATGAGGTTTAGTTTCTAAGTTCATTTTTGTCCCCAATCTCGTGCTAACAACATTTGTGCAACTCCCTCATCTATGATCAATGAACACATTTTTCCTTGAATAAAACACATAGAATAGAAGATGTTTTCTATTTGACTCTCTACATCTTCCTTTGAAATTTTACCAAGTATCTTCCTAACAATAAACAAGTCTCTCTCTTGAATAATTTTCTCCTCATTCTCACTCTCTTTTATACTTGATGATTTAGAATTGAAAGATTCACTAGTGTAGTCTCTATTCTCCTTAAGGAACATTGTCTTCTGAGTGAGACATTTTGAAGCTATATGTCTCTCCCCAAGTACTTAACATTTTACCTCACTACATCTAGTTTTCTTTTAGCTCATTGGACTTTGAACATGTCTTTTGAAACCCACCAATGGAATTGTTAGAAGAAGAACTTCCCTCCTTATTGTTCCTTTCCTTCCAACTTGAAGAATCAAAATTACAAGAACTCTTCTTCACTCCCTTTCTTTTAAATTATTGTTCTACCTTGGTAGCTAAATGTACCACTTTCTCAATCTCTACCCAATGATGTAATTCTACTACATCTCTAATATCAGGATTCAACCCTTGCACAAAACGAGTCATTGTTATTCCTTCTCTTCATTCATATTAATTTTAATCATGCATATTTTCATCTCCATAAAATATTTATCAACACTCTTTCCTCCTTGGGTGAATCATACCAACTTGTCTCACATCTCACATTGATAATGTGAAGGAACAAAACACCTTCTCATAAGCCTTCTCATCTCCACCCAAGTATCCACCTCAAATTCTTCGTACCTTATTATATCTCTTCAGAATTAATCCCACCAAATTAAAGCTTAATAAAAAAAATCTCATTGCATCCACCTTCACCTTCTTTTCTTCACTATAATCATGACAAGCAAATAGTTACTCAATTTTTTTTTAATCTAAGTATGCTTTCGGGTCACTTTTCCCATGGAATGTGAGAATAATCAGTTTCACTCCAATTCTATCATCCCTACGATACCTTCCATTATCTCTTCTTCTCCTATTCGCCTTTTATCTTCATTTGAAATTCATTTATCATTATTCATTTGATTTTCTAGTTGTTCAATTCTTCCAAAGAGTGTTCATTATTTTCTCTCATCATCCTTTGCATTTGTACACTCAATGATAGTTCCACTCATGTTTAGATTCAATTGACTTTTAAGGAAATGTAATTCTCTTGTCTTTTTTCCTCTTCCTTTCCCTTAAAGTTCTTACTTGAATCAACAAGTCTTTTTCAAGCAAAGATGGAAAACTGCAGCAATGAACTAAGAACTCACCAGACAAAATGAAGTAGTAAAGGGAAATTTTGTTACTAATAAAAAGAAATTATAGGAAATTACTAAGGTATGATCAAACTTTAGAAATAAAAAGAGAAGACAATAAACACACAAGCTAGACACTAAGAGAAAAGAACAAAATAAAGATAATGAATTGGGTTTGTTTTGAGTTTCTAAGTATAGATATACTTTAACCATTCCCATTATATATATATATATATATATATATATATATATATATATATATATATATATATATATAACATGTTTGTTTTCCTACAACAATATTTTGTTTTTTTTACTCCCACTGATTCAAAATTTGAAGTATTTCAAGCACTCTCATTGATTCCAAATTTGCAATATTGCAAACACTAAACACCAGAATTCAATAAACCCAACTTTTATAGATCAAAATAAATGGTTTTCCCAATTTGATCAAGAAAAAAGATGACACAAAGAACATATGCAAAATAAACAATTTTTGAAAGATGAGAATAACACATAACCTTTGATTAAACAAACAAATAGAATCAAAACAAAGATTACAAACAAATACTTAACTGAAACATAAATTACACGTTTTAGGTAAACGTGTCAAAATAGGCTTAATCTAATAGATCATCTCGAAAGACTTGAGAAATAATTAATTTTGAATAATAATTAATTTTTAAATAAAAATAAAAAGATTTTATTAAAAGATATATATGTATTTGATAAAAATTCACATATTTTAAAAGTAAGTCTCTATAATATCCACTTATTTTATGATTTAATGGTAATAAATTACTATTTTATGTCAATAAAATTAATGAAAAAAATGAATGATGGTGATAATAATGAAGAGTCAATTTTTAAATCTTATTTTAGGAATGAATGAATATATTTTTTAATTTATAATTAAATCATTATATATCTAAAGTAAAATTAATTTAATTAATATAATATTAATTTTAAAAACATAATTTTATTTTTATTTTAATATTTTTTTAATTAATTATTTTGATATAGATACATTAATAATTCTCTTAAATTTTCAATTAGGCCAAGATTGGTTTATTAGTATGTTGGCCTAACATAGAGTTAGGTTAGACCAAAGTTTTTTGTCCTGTTTTAAAGTATAGATCAAATTGAGTCATCAATTTTTTTTTATTTGGCATGTAGGGTCAAGTCATACTCGAATCGAGTCGTTCGTTTTGACAGTCCTAATTCTAGGGTTACCAAAAACATAGAACAATTTTGAATCCTAAAAAAGAGCTCAACTCACCAAATGATGAAAATTTCCCAAGCAAAATGGATAAAGGACCTGTCTAGGATAACAAAATATAGCAAATAGCTCCGAATTGAGTGTTATCAAAGGAAGAGGAACAATGATATTCTGAATTGTGATTTAGGCTTATCAAACACAAAATATGACCTAGTATTTTGGAATATATGAGTGTGATCTAATTTGAACAAAAATAGGAAACAAACAACAAAATGAGTTAACTTTAAAATTTGGGGAAAAAAAATAACAAAACTTACAAGGATAAGATGATGACTATAAAAACCATTAAATTGAAGAGTTTGACAAGTCCATTGAAAATTCTTAATAAAATTAATGGTTGAAGTAAAAATTCTAAGAGCTCAACTCTAAAATTTAAAATAACATTTTGTCTTTTTTATTCAATTCCAAAATTATAAATACAACTAATTTTTACACCTCTAAAATCAAATAAAAGAAAATTAAAATCTCAATAATTTAAGCATATGAAGCATGTCTCAATGATTAAGTGGAACATACTTAACCTTGATGTCATGTTTAAATCATGCCTATAAATATTATAAATATTTTATATATTTTTATCAAATAAATATTCATAAATAAAATTTAAAATTAAACCCATAAAAAAACTAAGTATAATAATTATGTGTATTATTTTTCATTCAAACTAATAACAAAAGTTATTATCTTTTTTCCTCATTGGGTTAGATGATGCAATTGGTCTTCCATTAGATAAATAACCATATAGTACAAAACTTGGTAGGTCTCTTAACTCTTCCTATTAAAGATAATTTTCCACGTAATTAAATATAAACCATATATACTTATATTCAATTAACAAATCAAAATCAGATTTATATACAAGATTTCTTTCAAATTAAAAAAAAAATCGATTAACAAAGAGTATATAATTAAAAGTATCATACATTTAGAGAATTTTATGTTTTGAAAAACAAAATATTTTCAAAGAAAAACACAGCGTGACAAATTTTAGGAATATTCAACTTTACAAAACACTATATTTTAAGATATTTTATGCGTTGATTTTTTATGTTTTATATATGAATGAATTTTCATAAAGAACTATATTTAAAATTTAACATGCACTTAAACGAAGCTTCATACGAAACCAAATCGGAATTTATGAACATTATTATATCAGACACTTTTTTTTTCTCATGTCATAAATAGTGATTTTAAATTTGTAAAACGTTTTCTATCTTCTATTTGAAATAACTCTACCACTATAATATTATCATATTTTAGTGTAACAGCAATTCAAAACATTTACAATGTGATACACAAATTGGGAGATATTATTAAAAAGAATATTACATTTATCCATAAAAAAAAAATTACTTACTAAGATTATAAACATCTCTTAACATAGATGAATCCGATAAATAGTTTATATGTAAAAGATGAAAACCAATAAACACTATTCTAAAATTTTTAAATATATATATAAAAATCTTTCGGACTAATCAACTAATAAATAAAAAATCTTAACCAACTTACAAAAGAATTTCTGAAAGTTTGAAACATTTTAAACTAATATTATAATAATTAAAATAAAACGGACAAATATAAGTGGTTGACTGTTATTTTACTGAACTGACCAACGTCTTATTCATCCATATCCCATATTCGTCCCACTCCATTACAGCACAGCACACTTATCAGCTCCGAACTTCGCTTGGACAAAACTACCCTCACCAGTGTCCGATCATGGCACGCATTCGTATTATTACTTCTCACTCTCTCCATTCGCCACTTACACACATCAACCAACCACGATGGCTTCTATGGCATTACTCCGCCGAAAGCTTATCATCACCCGCACCACACTATCCCAATCCCACGTGCGCGCACGACCCTTCTCCCACGCCAACAACAACAAACACCGCATCGAGAAGATTCTAGTAGCCAACCGCGGCGAAATAGCTTGCAGGATCACGCGCACCGCGCGGAGACTCGGCATTCAAACCGTCGCCGTGTACAGCGACGCCGATAGAGACTCGCTGCACGTGGCCTCGGCCGACGAGGCCATCCGAATCGGACCTCCACCAGCGCGCCTCAGTTACTTGAACGGAGCCACCATCGTCGACGCAGCCATTCGCTCCGGCGCACAGGTCAACGCTTCTTCACTCCCTTCGGTTTTCCTCTTTGATTAATTGATCTAATCGAATGATGACACGTGTGATTCGGTGATTAGGCTATTCACCCTGGGTATGGATTCTTGTCCGAGAGTGCTGACTTCGCCAAGCTTTGTGAGGACAGTGGTCTCACCTTTATAGGGCCTCCTGAGTCTGCAATTCGGGACATGGGCGACAAGAGGTACTGTAGAGTTAAATTTCATTATGATGTGTTATGAATGCGTTTTCAGCTTATCCAATTTATTTTCATTATCTTATTTTATTTTGTTATGGGTTATGGCAGTGCATCGAAGAGAATAATGGGAGCTGCAGGGGTGCCTCTTGTGCCCGGATATCACGGAGATGATCAAGATATTGAGAGAATGAAGTTGGAAGCTGATAAGATTGGATATCCAGTCCTAATTAAGCCAACCCATGGTGGTGGTGGAAAGGTGCTTCCAATCTTGCTGTTCACAACTTATTCCGTTTCATGATCCTTCATGTAGTTGCCGGGGTTTGCTACATTTCTTTATTTTCTAGTCAACCATATGAGTACTCTCTCAGCTGGATACTTATTAATAGAACATTGAAATGCGTTGTTGCCTTGAGAATTTAGTCTGAACGGTGAAGGTTTTTGCCATTCCCTGTGGTTCTAATCTCAAATTCCTTATGATGGTTTTAAATTGCTGTGATTCTGAATTTGTGTACAGCTTGGTCATCTCCTTTTCATTGATAGGTGATAACTTAATGCGGATCATTATTATGATGTGTGGTAACTCATTTAGGTTTGTTTCTTATTGTTTGAGAGCCTGCAAGTTTAGTCTGAGAATTCTGGATTCCTTTTATGGGCAAAATAGTAGAAAGAGAAATTATTCTGAGAATATTTGTTTCTCTGTGCTTACCGTTTCATTCTGTTGAATTTGGAGAATGTTAATATTGTAGGGTATGAGAATTGTGTACGCTCCAGAGGAGTTTGTTGAATCGTTCCTAGCAGCACAACGGGAAGCAGCTGCTTCTTTTGGTGTCAACACCATATTGCTGGAGAAGTATATTACACGGCCAAGACATATAGAAGTCCAAGTATTATGCTCATTTTATTGCTTTACTGTCATATTTCTTGAAATCTTCATTGGTTCCTTACACTTATTCTGGAAAAATTAAAAGTGCCTGGATAGTCTTTAATCCTGAAATTATGTTTTTACTTATTTCAGAATTTTACTGGAACAATTACATTAAAATACAGGCACCAATAAAAAATGTCACATCTCACTGATAAGATTTTATTACAGATTCTTTTCTGTTTAACAATGTAGATATTTGGGGATAAGCATGGGAATGTTCTGCATTTGTATGAGCGAGATTGCAGTGTTCAGAGAAGGCACCAAAAAATTATTGAAGAAGCTCCAGCTGTATGACTTCCATTTCATGTCTTTAATATTTAATTTCTCTTTTTCAGATTTTTCCGTAATTGGAACTTGTAATATGCAGCCAAACATTTCTGCTGACTTTCGTGCACACTTGGGTCAAGCTGCTGTTTCTGCAGCAAAGGTAAGGTCCTTTTATTTCAAAAGCTAAACTGTACTTTCTCAGCCTCTTGCAATAGCTTCAGCGTTCAAGGATTTGAAATAATTGGTACATTGATTTCTTCTGTGTATGAAAACCTTTAAATAACTTGTATTCTTGACCAAATTGATTTAGAATTTCATTGACAATTTTTCTTTTCCATTCTATATCATCCACTGATTTCATATTTCTTTCTGATGGCTGAAGGCAGTTAATTATTACAGTGCTGGAACTGTGGAGTTTATAGTTGATACAGTCTCGGATGAGTTTTACTTCATGGAGATGAATACACGTCTTCAGGTACTTGTATTAAGTTTTACCGTCACTTGATTCTAGAATGAACGCATACAAGAGTATAACATGGGGAATGTTATTACAGGTTGAGCATCCTGTCACAGAAATGATTGTTGGGCAGGATCTTGTTGAATGGCAAATCCTTGTTGCCAATGGAGAAGCTCTTCCATTGAGTCAATCACAGGTACCCATATCAGGTGATGCTGCTTTTCCTATCTTTATTTTCTTCCTACCCGTTTTTCATTTTTTGTGTGGGGTGAGGGTGGGTTTGAGGGTTTATTGCTTAATTCCATATTAAAAAAAATGATGTTTTAATGGATTAGAATTGACACTTGAATCAGTATTTGTTCAACTAAAAATACGTGCTTATATTATACACATTTGGTTAGTTTCTCAGCTACTTAGTCAAAAGACAGAAAACATCACTTCAAGTATAAAATAATCTGTATAACTGGTATTAATAGGTTTAAAGATATTATTTTTTTCTTATTGTAAACTAGGGTGATTGGAGGTCATGTATAAGTACTCTGCAAGACGAAAAAAACAATTACATATATTTATGACTAATTACTGGAGTTCATCTTAGTGATTTCCTCTGAAATTTTACCCGAAAATGAGGCAAA
Organism: Sphenostylis stenocarpa; assembly: GCA_963425845.1. Lineage (NCBI taxonomy): Eukaryota > Viridiplantae > Streptophyta > Magnoliopsida > Fabales > Fabaceae > Sphenostylis > Sphenostylis stenocarpa. Next base: position 41,661,645 of record OY731404.1, on the reverse strand, counting down.
TTGATCTGGAATTTCTGAAAATAAAAACCGAATAGAAAATTTCTAGAAATAGATAGCTGATGATTTTAGGTTTCTCAACTATTTATTATACTATTTTGAGAATGTGTGTAAAGTTCGAACCATCTATCATGCAGACACTTTCAAGTTTTTGTATATTATAATTCTTTATGTGATGGCATTGGCAGGCCATGCTTTTGAAGCTCGAATCTATGCTGAAAATGTTCAAAAAGGGTTTCTGCCAGCAACTGGAGTTCTACACCATTATCATGTTCCAGTCTCATCTCAAGGTCAGACAAGCAAATCTCACCAACTAATTTATTTATGGTGGATCAATAAATTTTCCACACTGCTTTGTTTGAAGAGATATGAAATGCCAATATAGATTTCTGGATCTTTCTTTTTTTACTTACTGAAACTGTGCTGTTTTTGGCAGTTCGGGTGGAGACTGGAGTTAAACAAGGAGACACTGTTAGCATGCACTATGATCCTATGATTGCTAAGCTTGTGGTGTGGGGAGAAAATCGTACTTCTGCCTTGGTCAAAATGAAGGATAGTTTGTCAAAGTTTCAGGTATACTAAAAATTTTTGTATTGCCTATGCCACAGTGAACTGGTGGTTGAGATTTTGCAGTAAATTGACTTTTTCTGTGTAGAGATGTTATATTAGTTACCCTTTGTTAGATCCTATATTTACAACCTTTGGGACAAGGGTGGACATGGATCTGATGGGGTGATAAAGTGATCGGACATGTAAGAAACTAAGGATGTTTTTGGGTTGGGTTTTGGAGAGAACGGGAGAAAGGCCAAGTTTTTATTTTTAAATTAAGAGAGTTATGTCATGTTTATAAAAAGTAAGCAAAGCCCCTTCAAAAGTCAACTCCTAAACACACACCCTACCTAAGACATTTCATCATCCTTCCCATATACAATAGAGATTCAAGTAGTTTTAAATAAATAAATAAATTCTAGCTGTATTATGACATTTTAAAATGGCTCTGTTTAAATTGCAAATATCTTCCTCCGCAGGTTGCAGGTTTACCAACCAATGTCAACTTTATTCTAAAGCTAGCTAATCACTGGGCATTTGCAAATGGCAGTGTGGAGACTCATTTTATTGATAACTACAAAGAAGACCTCTTCGGAGATGTTAACAATTCAGTAACTGTCAAAGAAGCATACGAAGCAGCTAGACATAATGCATCCCTTGTGGCCGCATGTCTCATTGAGAAAGAGCATTTCATACTGGCGAAAAACCCCCCTGGTAAGCTGTCTCATTCTTGCTGTTTAACGTACTAAGTTGTTTTTGTTTATTTCCTTGGTATTTACATCTCTATTTTCAGGGGGCAACAGTTTACTACCTATATGGTATTCTTCTCCACCTTTTAGAGTTCATCATCAAGCTAAGCGTAAAATGGAACTCGAATGGGATAATGAATATGATAGTGGTAGCTCAAAGACCATGAAACTTGCCATTACCTATCAGCCTAATGGAAGATACCTGATTAAGGTACTGTATTAAAAAGCAATTTTCCTGTTAATTTGTGCCGCAAATTATTTAAAAAGTGGATTCAAGATTATGTTGTTTGTTTCTTCCAGACAGAAGAATATGAATCTCCTGTTTTAGACCTCAAAGCATCATATGTAAAAGATCACTATTTTAGAGTTGAAGCTGCTGGTGTATTCAATGATGTTAATGTAGCCCTTTACTCAAAGGTAAGTGTTTTCCACAGCATAGATTATTTTTGAGTTTATGTGTATTGATTTGGTTAAAACATTTTGCTGTCTTGTCCATCTTGATTGTCTAATACTATTCTTAAGCTTATAAGGCAATTTTGATTTTCCCTGAAATTCAGGATCAAATAAGGCATATTCATATTTGGCAAGGATCCCATCATCATTATTTCAGAGAGAAGCTAGGCCTGGATCTGTCTGAGGATGGACAATCCCTAGATAAACCCAAAGTTGAAGCATCAGTTAACCCTCGAGGGACAGTTGTAGCACCCATGGCAGGCTTGGTAGTCAAAGTTCTAGTGGAGAACAAGGCAAGAGTGGAGAAAGGTCAACCTGTGTTAGTATTAGAAGCAATGAAGATGGAGGTTAGTACAATTTCTTTGTGAATGTTCGAAACTTCTCTCTTTATCTGCTTTATTTATATATTCAGCAAGTTATATAACCAACAACGTTATGTACTTCTTCTAGCATGTTGTAAAGGCACCATCTTCTGGTTATGTGCATGAACTTCAAGTTACGGTAGGTGAACAGATTTCAGATGGCAGTGTTCTTTTCAGTGTAAAGGTTAGTTAATTACCTTTGTTATTTTTTGCATTGGCCAGCCTGGTTATACTAGCAATTCTGTTGCTTTCATGTTTCAGTGTATGATTGCTTCACATTGTTTCAATTTTATTCTCTTTATTGTGATTTGATGTTTATTTCTTTTTGTGGCAATGACTAATGATACTCAAGAGTCTGCTTGTTTAAATAGGTAAATAACAGCGTAGATGGAAACGTCAATTTTTCATATTCTGTCTTCAAATAAATTATTTTTCTCCATCATTTTCATTTTCCACGTATCCAGACAAGCTGACCCGTACTAAATTAGATATGTTTCTTTGGCAACATTTTATATGTTTAATTAGCATTTCTCATTATATTTTATTAACATTACTGAATCTGGTGAGAAAGTAGGTTACTGACTTTTGCTACTGATTTATTCTAGAAAATATGTACAAAGTACTAGCGATGTACTAGTTTCTTTATGTCCATTTTTAATTTTAGCTGTCATATCATACAATTAAATACCTCTTTTGTTGATGTATCTTGTCTGATAAACTGGTCTGTAGTGTAGCTATGAAGTATGAATACCAAAAAAATAATAGTCGTGTTCATGTACAGACACATTGGACAATACAGCGTAACTTGGCATTATAAATTCTAACGAGCCACTTCATATTTTGTTGGATATTTGTGTCTCGTGTTATTAGTGGCCACGCTTCTTAGATTATCAGTAATGTTGATGGTGGTGTTTGGGCAGGATCAATAAAATCTCACGTGGATTACAGTTTTTACCTTACGCCAAGATTTTGGCAAGAGGGACTCTATCTGGATCGATACTTACACGTGGGTGGACAACCGAACACCTGGATTACTTGCTTAACAATCTTTGTAACTCAATTTTACACACTACAGTAATGCAAATAGTTCCTCCAGTCAGGTTTGGTTCATGTTTTAATATTCTTACATCAGTCATATCCCCTTCTATTAAGGTGAGAGGGATGCACACACCCCTAAATAATGTGGTAGTCGGAAGACCATATTCCAACTTAAAAATCCAAGATTCGGTTCAGATCTTGGGGAAACAAGGGCACTACTAATAAATGAAGAGCCAACAACACTTTCACATCTTTGGTCTAATAATATTTAACAACGTTGTTTTTCACGCTATTGTTTTGTTCGAGTTTCAAAGGAAACTTAAAAACTTGAAAAAAATAAAAAATAATATATATAACAACTTGCCATTATAAAGTGGTCTGATTAGCATAAATTCGTCACCTGCCTGTTGTGTCCATACTTGTTCTGAGCTCATTGCTTGCCCGATTAATAGGTGAGATTTTTATCAATAAATTGTTTAGGGATCGAGACTAGGTATATATGAGCTCTCCTTCAGCTTGCAAAAAAGTTACTCCCTAATTCAATTTTAACCTGAAGACTGACTGAAGTGATTGATGGTCGTCGGATCAGTACAAACTTTGATGCCATTTTCTCTTCAACTCTGTCTTTAGTTTATCACTTTGAATATAATGTCATTACAACAAACTTCAATTTAAATACTTACAGAAGAAAATAAAGAAAAATTAAATAAAAACAAAACAAACATTAATTTTATTATTATGTAAAGAATCCAATAATAATAGATTGGAGTGATGATAACAATGATAATAGTAATAATATTTAATAAGTTATTTTACATTTTATTCTTTGCATTAAAAAATACTTATTTTAACATCTATATATTCACTTTTTAATCATTTGATTCTTTGCATCTAAAAAAATACTTACTTTAACATCTATATATTCGCTTTTTAATCTTTGTCAAATAGATTAAAATATGTCTAGCTAAAACAAGTTAATAAAAAAACTCTGCCTAAAACCTAAACCGAATTATGCTTGGATATAAAGGCTAAAATTATAAATTTATGCAAGTGCAGCAGGTAAACTAACCTAAATATCCCATGGATTAATTACGGCAGAATTACTTAACTCACTTCTAATTGTTATTTAACATCATGAAATTCAAAAACTTCAACAAATTCTCTGTCCAATAATATATAATCAATAAGAAGTTAGAAAGAATCTCACAATTGTCTCCTAATTTAAAAAAAATGAAAAAAAAATGTTGTTTACATAGTAATTGCAACACCAATGGTTTCAAAGGCAAAATTATACGAAAACCAACTCTCAGATTGAACCCCTAACCAATTCTCACAGATGCCCTTAGTTAATAATATTCTAAAATTGAAAAAAAAAATAGCTTGATTAATGTACTGTATCCGTAACTCTTGATATAGTCTCACGTCTGAAAGCCTAATTATATAATCCAGTCACAGTCGTATAAACATTATTAAACATAAGATAAAGAAATATTTTTCCACAACAATATACACTTGTCAATATATCTACTCTCACTTACTTAGGCGTCGGAATGTTTTTCTTACAAATTCCCTATATATCACACAACGTCAAGAACAGAATACTAGAAGGTAAACCCAGTTTGTGTTCCGCCTTACAAAAACAGTTAAAAAATCACCTCAACAGAATGAGTTAAACACCAGAAGAAACACTTCCTCCAAAACGAGTTTTTGCATAATTTTTTCTACAACACCGAAGGGCATAATTAACCCCTAATAACTTCTGTCATGTTTTAAACCACGACTACATGTTACAACTAGTCTTTTTCGGCAGAAGGAAATGAGATTGTCTTTGTAAAGCAATATGTGTGGCAAATCAAGCATCAAACCCCGAATAGATACCATTCTCTCTCAACAGCCTCTTCTCTTCTTCAACATAATTTTTGCCCCTGCTAGCTTGACCCAGTTCTCTCTTCCTCTTCTCCTTCTGAGAGAAAGAAAGATTCTTCTTGTCATTCCTAGTCAGAGCAGCTGGCAGCTGCTCTCCTTGGGAAATAGCCTCCCTTGTTTTCTGTCGCTCTTCATATGATTCTTCAATCTCCTTGTCTACACGCTTTTCTTTTCCTGTGGACCACGACCAATCTTGCTTCGAGTCATCCCCTTCTTTGGGTGCGGGTACTTTTAGAATTGAAGGTCCACCTCTATACCCGTGTCTCTTCAGAGCCTCAAAGTCAATTACACCACTTTTCTGCTTCCTAGATTTACCTATAGACATAAGATTCATAAAACTAGTAAAGAAGTACCAAACAGCGACAAAATTACGGAGAAAACTTTTAAAAGCTAAATGATAATCTCGAGTATTTTCATGAACTAACACCATGTCACCAACTATAGTCACGTCAAGTAAGGATGAAATACTGTGAATGAAGGTTTAATAATTCTGATATTCTCATTTCTGTTTGCCGGAAAATTTCTATTCAAGATGTCAACGAAACTCTTACAATAATTTATGCGAAGCCATAGTTCACAAAGTTAATTGTGTACTTAAATTAGTCAATCTATTTTTATGCATGTACGATGGACATAAATCAGAATAAACTACTATAATTGACGCTAGCAATAGGTAAGAGTAATGTTTAGCGGACACCCAACGCCCATAATACCTAGGGATATAAAGGAAATAAAAGAGAGAAGTATATGTAATAGAATATATGATATGAAAAAAAGAGATATACAAATATGGACGTGTCAAATAGGTGTTTGTAATAGTGGAGTGTCCATATATTATTACCCCAATGGGTACGTCCTCCCAAAAACTTTGTCAATCGGCAACTGCATAGTGACAGAGAACCATCTTGCACTAACTCAACTTGGGGTTGAGGGTGGGTTTAAACCCTCAACAACTGAATCTACGTCAGTAATGACACACATCAGTTAAAAACAAACAATCGCTTCTACAGTAGGGCATAATCAAATTCTGTCAATTATCTACCATAAGATTATCCCTCAGTTTTTTTTTTTTTTGCTTTAGCCAATACTTCTAAAGCTATTAGAAGCCTACCGTGCAAGTATACGTTAGGCAAAGGATACATAAAGTGATTCATTAGTGTAATTTTACAAGAGACATTTCTTCACCCTTGGTGAAGCCCAATGTACCCTTCTCCATAAATTCAGAAAATTCCATAGCAACATCCTAAGGTTAAGCGTCAATCCACATTCTAGGCACCAAGACGATAACTGTAACAACAAGAAAGATAATCCAATCGCTATCTATGTTGAGAATTTTATCAGATATACCCACAGCACAAAACACAAAACATGGGAGTGCGACAAGCACCTTGCACGTGATCAATTAGAGTACATTTGTCAAGATACTCTGTGCACCTGCCACTCCCTTAAATTATTGTCATAAACAAGCCAATTGTATAACTTTCACATTGCATCAAAGTTGAGCAATCAGCAGAGTGATAAAAACCACTAGACAAAGAGAAGAGGATGTACATTAAATAATACCTTTGGAGTTTTCCCCTCCAGTTTCACTATCATGTTCAGAGTCTGAATGTGAAGATGATGACTCATAATCGTCACTCCATGGCATAGTCCTCTTCATAGTACGGATAATGCCACAGCACAATCACCACGAATACAAACAAGGGTTCAAGCCCCGATGATGCTACTCTGCAAATTAAAAGTGAAAGATGCCAAGCTCAAATACCGCTCAACAGACACAACAACGGGTTCAATCTGAGAATAAAAATTTGAAATTCAAAAAGAAAACAAAAGAAAAAGTGATAAATTATTAGAAGCTAAGCTGAGGTTGCCCTCAAAGTCGCAGACTGATGAAGTTTTTTAAGAAACTGTGCAAAAACAGAGAACTAAGCATGCGCGTGCTGTAAGTAACAACAGGGGAATTCAGCGTTGATGAATTTTGGGGAAAAAAAGGGAAAGAAGAAAGAAAGCATAAAGCTGAAAAAACAAAGTACCGAGGAAAGGGAAGTGAGAGAAAGAGTAGCGCGACACTGTTAGGTTGTTGTTGGTGGCTGCTTTCAGAATCGGAATTTGGATTCTGATTGCGCCCTCTGCTACAAACCCCCTTCTAGGGATTTCTCAGCTACGAATTTAGGTCTCTTCAGTTTCCACGGCATAATCATAAACTAAAATTCTATCAATAACCTAATCTCATGACAAAAATATAAAACTAATTATCAATTAATTCTGAAATTGCAATAGTTAGTTCAAATTTAATGAAATATTGAATTGTCTTTGGATTTGTATATTATTTTCAATTTTTTTTTAAATTAATCAAGAATCAATTCAGTCTATAAATTAAATGATAAAATATTTTATGAAATTATTAATTTAGTGCCTAAATTGATACTAAAATAAAAAAAAAGGTTTATACTTCTTGGCTTAGAACTTTTAAAAATCAGTAAATTTTGTTCCTAAAATTGTTTTCACATATTTTTACCCATAATTGGCATAATTTCATGAATATTGTGCTAACGTTATTTAATCATTCCTAGTATTTTAATGTTTAATATGATAAGAATTAAACTAATATTAAGAAGTTTACAATATTCAAACAAGCTACACTACTTGCTATTCTAACAACGATATGCTAGTATTGATATGTTTAAAAACATTTAACCACACTTCTTATCCTCTATTTTAAACCTTTGTGAATTAAAATTATACTAAATTTGATAACAAATCATAGAGACTAAAAATATATTATTTTTCCTTTTTTATTTTTATTATTTTTTCAAATAGATTTAGAACATAATTAAATGAAAAAAAATTGTTGTAGGAAATACTTATGAATTTTCACTTGTTGGTGAGTAATCATCAATTTATCTGGATAATCGCACGGCATATGATTCCAAAGTTTGTTCATACGAATCAAGGCCAAGGTTTGAAGAAGTAAAAAATAGTAAGATTGGCATTCAAAAATAATGAAGTGGGATTGTAGATATTCGTTACTAACATTCCCAGTAGCTAAAACATTAACAGTGAATTAAGTTTTTAGTGTTTAGATAGGCAAAGGACTAGTTCATGCTAAAAGAATGAAAAAACCAAAGGACTTATTCTATGGATATGAATTATCTTAGCCAATCCTCATAAGATTATTAGCCTAAATAGCAGTCCTATTTTAGCCAATAAACATAGTATCTTCTAATGTTTTTAAAGTTCCATGGGTTATTTAACATATGCTTTAAAGGTTAAAATCCAATCAAATTTAATAAAATAATATTTTTATAATATATTAAATATATAATAAATTTATTAATAATAATATTTATAAGAATTATAGATTGAGATCAAGAAGGGGTAAATTATCTAAACAGAATTTTTTTGTAACTTTTATACCGATTATAATTTTCAAAGATTTAAAATTCTAATCAAATATTGAACCAACAATTATCAAACAGAATGAAATAAGGAGATAAAAGAAGGATAATAACACCAAGATTTATATTGATTCACCCAAACTACTAGGTTACATCTAGTTCTCAACTAAATTCCAGTTAGTTCCACTAATCAAAATATGTTTGATTACATAAACAAAACACAATCTACACAAAGACTCAATTCTTTGAACCTTGATTGCAACCAAATTCTGAAGCACTTGTTGGATTTGATGAAGACATATTGAGTTTATAAAGTTTATTTTGTGGGTGTGTAGGTAGATAGGTTATAGGTTTAGAATTTAATCTCTTGATAGTTTCAGTAGATCTTGTGATAAGCGCCTATAAATGATGCATTTCATAGAACTTATTTTACTACATGAAAAACCAATCTTTAAGCATTAAAAGAACAAACCGAGTTTTACAATCTGTTAAAAGCGCTTTAATCATTAAAATCACTTAAAATAGGAAATGTACATATACGACCAAAATTTTAATTGATTGAATCGCAGAATCAACAAGGTTAAAATGTTCTTGATGGTTTTTCATATTAAGGGTTCGCAGTATTAATCTGTGAATTGATAAATCAATAGATTAAAATATTCTAGTCATTTTTCATTTCAAAAGTATCTCAGAATTTTAATCTGTTGAAATCAAGTTCAATCTGTTGAAACAGAGATATGTCATTTTTCATTTTAAAATATCTCAGAATTTCAATCTGTTGAAATAAATTTTAATCTGTTGAAACAGAGAGATCATTTTTCATTTTAAGGTATCACAGAATTTCAATCTGTTGAAATATATTTTAATCTGTTGAAACAGAGAGCTACCATTTTTCTTCTAACTGTTTCAATCCATTGAAAACTCGAATTAACCAATTGAATAAGTTTTAAATGAAATCAATCAATTGAAACATCATTTTAAATCGATTGAATCTATTAGTCCCTCTCTTTTACTCTATAAATACAGTTTTGATTTCTCTTTCAAACATATAATTTGGAAAACGATTGAAAGCAATCTTGGAGCTCTCATATTCGTGTCTTTCTCTGAGCATTCATAAACTTTTCATATCATAAGGCGTTTTGATCAAGATTGTTGAAAGATCATCAAGAGAGAAAGTTCTGAGTTAGAAAAATTGCTTCTGGACTTCTATATTGTAAAAGCTGTAGTCCAGGTTCATTCTTTTCATATACTTGTACGAATTCTAATTGTGTATATTGGGTTTGAATCTGCACTGGTTACAGTAATTGGGTTTGGTTGTTGGGTGGTATTTCAAGAGTCTATCTTGTGGTGTTGTAAGGTAGTTCTTGGGGTAGATTGGTTTATATCTACTGGTTTGTATTTTCACTTGGTATTAGTGGAACTTGGCAGATTTGTCAAGAACTGGATGTAGCTCTTGGGAAGAATGAACTAGTATAAACTCTTGTGTTGTATTTCTGCTTTTATCTCTTTTCATTTCTGGTTTATATTCTTGCTTTGTTTAAAACCAAATCTGCCTAATAAAATATTGGATAAAGATTAATCATTCTTCCATAAAGAAAGAGTGTTTTTTGAAAAAGATTTCTAAAGTTCAATTCACCCCCCCCCCTCTTGAACTCAACCATTAATTCTTACAATTGGTATCAAGAGCTGGTTCTTGTAAGTTACTCAAGAATTCGGTCCAAGAAAGGTTTAAATGGCTGAGGGAAAGATGAATTTTTCTGAAGGAGCCTCCATCAATAGACCTCCTCTATTTGCTGGTGTGAATTATTCTTTTTGGAAGTTTAGAATGAAAATCTTTATTGAATCTCTTGATAGGGGTATTTGGGATACAATTGTTAATGGTCCTTTCAAACCAACTCATACAGTGGATGGTAAAATTGTTGAAAAATACTGGGCTGACTTAACTGATGCAGAAAATAGGAAAGTTCAATATGATTATACTGCTAAGAACATTATTACCTCTGCCTTAAATCTTGATGAGTTTTTTAGGGTTTCTCAATGTGTCTTTGCCAAAGAAATGTGGGAGATTCTAGAGGTCACTCATGAGGGTACCTCTGATGTGAAAAGGGCAAGGAAGCATGAATTAATTAGAGATTATGAATTGTTCAAAATGTAGCAAGCTGAAACCATTGCAGATGTGCATAAAAGATTCACGCATATAGTCAACCATCTAATTGGATTAGGCAAGACGTTTGACAAGGAAGAGCTAAACATCAAAATCCTAAAATGTTTGGACAGAACTTGGCAACCAAAGGTGACAGCTATATCAGAATCAAGAGACTTAACTGAGATGACTACTGCATCATTGTTTGGTAAGCTAAGGGAACACGAGTTGAAGATCAATCGGTTTAAAGAATAAGAAAATGCAGAGAAGAAAAGTAGAAACATTGTTCTCAAGACGATTGAAGAAAGTAGTGACTATGAAGAAAATGAATATGAAAATCTGACTCTGTTGGTTAAGAAGTTTGGGAAATTTCTTAAGAAGAAGAACAGAACTGGCCAGGTTAAAAGGTACACTGATAAAAGAACTGATTTTATTCAAAATACTTATACTTGTTATTCTTGTGGTAAGCAGTGGACACATAAGAAGTGAATGTCTAGAAAAATCCAAGAATCAAAACAAGAAAGATATGAAGTACAAAGGGAAAAAGGCCTACATAGCTTGGCAAGACAATGATTCATCCTCGAGTTCTCAGATTCGAAGGTGAAGAAGTGAATCTATGCTTAATGGTTGGTCGTGAATCCTCTTCATCCCATGTAAGTTCAACCCCCACAGAAAATGAAATGAATTACAACACATTACTAACTGCTTTCAATGAAATGCATTATGAAACTATGAATTTATCCTATACAAATAATCGGTTAAAATGACTAAATAACTGGTTAGAGAATAGGGTTAAAGTTCTGGAAGAAGAATTATTAGAAAGCAAAACAGATATGGAACATCTTGAAATAATCTACAATAATTCATCTTCTGGTAATGCTGCTGCTAACAACAATTGTGAAAAGTGTATCTCTCTGTAGAATAAGGTTGAGTATTTGATTAAAACTTTATCTAAGTTTAATCATGGTAAAGAAAATTTAGATACACTTCTTGGGTCTCAAAACTGTGTTTTTGATCATACTGGAATTGGGTACAAACCTAAGTTTGGAGTTAAAACTAAAAGGTATTTGAACTTCTTTTCTTTTAGAAAATCAACATCATCTCCTTTCTCATTTTGTCATTATTGTATGAAAAAAGGGCATACTGTAAAATTCTGTCATATTAGAAAACACTTTGTGCCACAGGGTAAAATGAGATGGGTTCCAAAATATGTTAAACAGAAAATTTGACCACTAAGGACCCAAAGTATTTAAGGGTACCAAATACTTGATGGTTGATTTTTCAGGAACAGCAGCAAGAATCACTTTGGTACTTAGACAGCGGATGCTAGAGGCATATGACAGGTGATATTTTCAAATTCCAGAAACTGAGATTGAAGACTGGAGGACACGTGACATATGGAGATAACAAGGGAAAAATCTTAGGTTCTGGAAATATAGGAGATGGTGGAACCGTGACCATTCACAATGTTCTTCTTGTTGAAGGTCTTAAGCACAACCTAATTAGTATAACCAATTATGTGATCTAGGTCACAAGGTTATCTTCAAACCAGAAATTTTCCTAATCTGTGAGCCAAAATCTGACACGGTAATGTTGGTTGGTAAGAGATTAAATAACATTTACATGCTAGATATCAAGCATTCTATCTCATCTCAAAGTTGTCTTCTTACTAAAGAAGAAGAATCTTGGTTATAGCATAGAAGGCTTGCACATATTCATCTTAATCATCTTGACAAACTGATTACTAAAGATTTAGTTTCTGGACTACCTAAGCTTCAAATTTCGAAAGATAAAATCTGTGAAGCTTGTTTAAAAGGTAAACAAACTAGAAAATCCTTTTCAAACAAAAACATTGTCTCTACTTGTAGACCTTTGGAACTGCTTCACATGGATTTGGTTGGTCCTTCAAGAAATAAAAGCCTAGGTGGTAATCTTTATATCATGGTAATTGTTGATGATTTTTCCAGATTTACTTGGACTATTTTTCTAAAAGCCAAATCAGATTCTTTCAAATCTTTTAAAAAGCTTGCCAAGGTTTTACATAATGAGAAAGGTTATTTCATTACTTCTATTCAAAGTGACAATGGTGGAGAATTTGTAAATGAAAAGTTTGAATTATTCTGTGAAAAGTATGGCATAAAACACAACTTATCTGCTCCAAGAACTCCTCAACAGAATGGTGTTGTGGAAAGAAAGAACAGATCCATTGTGGAATTTGCTAGAACAATGCTTTGTGAAAATGCTTTACCTAAATACTTTTGGGCAGATGCTGTAAACACAGCTTGTCATGTTTTGAATAGAGTTTTGATTAGACCCATTCTTAAGAAAACCCCATATGAACTTTACAAAGGAAGAAAACCCAACATAAACTATTTCAGGGTTTTTGGATGTACATGTTTTGTTTTAAACAATGGAAAAGAAAATATTGGCAAGTTTGATGAAAAATCTGATAAAGGGATCTTTATTGGCTATTCTTCTAACAATCATGCATATAGAGTCTATAATTTAAGACTAAAATCTGTTGAAGAATCAGTACATGTTGTTTTTAATGAGTCTCTTCGAGTGTTGCAGAGTAAAACAACAGATACTGCAGATGATGACAAATTAACTGATAATTCTTATCAGTTAAAACATCCCAGAGGTACAGATCACTATACTGTCGAAGAAGGTGATCAATCAATTGATCCTACAAAAGTTGATCCACCAGAAAGAATTGTTGAAGAACTGGAAGAAGATACCTTGGATGAGCTTCCTAAAGAATGGATTGTCCCAAGAGATCTTTCTCTAGACAATGTTATTGGGCAAATCAATAAGGGAGTATCCACTAGAAATTCTCTTAATCAATTCTGCAATCATATGACATTCATTTCACAAATTGAACCTAAAACTGTTAAGGATGCATTAAATGATGAATATTGGGTTACTGCCATGCATGATGAACTTAATTAGTTTGAAAGAAATAATGTGTGGGAATTAGTTCCTAAAACCAAAGATATCAATATAATTGGTACTAAGTGGGTATTCAAAAACAAATTAGATGAACACGACATTATTACTAGAAATAAAGCTAGGTTGGTAGCCAAAGGATATAATCAACAGGAAGGAATTGATTTTGATGAAACCTTTGCACCCGTAGCTAGACTTGAAGTTGTTAGACTGTTATTAGCTTATGCTTGTATTAGTGGTTTTAGATTACTACAGATGGATGTCAAAAGTGCCTTTCTAAATGGACTCATCAATGAAGAAGTCTATGTTTCTCAACCTCCTGGTTTTGAAAATCACAAACATCCTGACCATGTCTACAAGCTGAAAAAGGCTCTTTATGGATTAAAGCAGGCTCCTAGACAATGGTATGAGAGGCTAAGTAATTTCTTAATTGATCAAGGATACAAACGAGGTGAAGTTGAAAAAAACTTATTCATTAAGAAATCTGGATCTGACATTATTCTGGTGCAGGTTTATGTTGATGATATCATTTTTGGTTCTACTAATAATGCCTTGTGTAATAAATTTGTTAAGGAAATGCAAAGTGAATTTGAGATGTCTATGATGGGAGAACTGAATTTCTTCCTTGGTCTCCAGGTTAAACAATTAAGGAATGGTATTTTCCTAAATCAATCTAAATACTATAATGAGTTATTGAAGAAATTTGATATGCATAATTGCAAAGAATCCTCCACACCCATGTCTACTAACTGTTGTCTAGATTTAGATGAAAAAGGGAAATTTGTTGATCAAACTAAATATAGAGGTTTATTGGATCTCTTCTATATCTGATTGCTAGTAGGCCTGACATTATGTTTAGTGTTTGCCTTTGTGCTAGATTTCAGGCAAATCCAAAGGAATCTCACCTCACTGCTACTAAAAGAATTCTCAAGTATCTTAAAGGAATCATTAATGTTGGACTATGGTATCCTTAAGGTGCCTCTCTTAAACTTGTTGGATTTTCTGATTCTGACTTTGCAGGATGTAGATTGGATAGGAAAAGTACCTCTGGTACATGCCATTTACTGGGAAGCAGTCTCATATCATGGCACAGCAAAAAACAAGCATGTATAGCTCTTTCAACTGCAGAAGTTGAATACATTACAGCTGGGAGTTGTTGTGCTCAGAGTATCTACCTCAAACAACAATTGAAAGATTATGGGGTGTTTCTCAACACGGTACCTCTGGTTTGTGATAATACTAGTGCAATTAATCTAACTAAGAATCCTATTCAACACTCTAGAACTAATCATATTGAAATTAGACATCACTTTATTAGAAAACATGTATCTGGGGGTGATTGTGAAATTTTATTCATTGATACTGAGAAACAATTAGCTGACTTGTTCACCAAACCACTACCTAGAGATAGACTTAATATGCTTAGAATTGAATTAGGAATTTTGGATCTATCTAGTATTGTATAATTGATCCTTTATTATGGTTCTGTGCTTTTTAACAGGTTAATAATATGTTCAATCGATTAAATTGTCTAAAAATTTTGAAATACTTGTCAAACTATGTGTTTTAATCGATTGAAATTGCGAAATAATCTGTTGATTTCCTGATTCTCAATCTCTGTTCATGATTTATTACTAGATTAATCGATTAAATAAGTTTTTAATCGATTTATTTCAATAACTCTGTAGCTCTGCATGTTTTTCTTTTTTGAATCAATCGATTAAATCTTCGAATAAATCGATTTATTTTACTTTTGATAATATGCATCTATATCATTAATTGAAAATCAATTGATTTTATGGAAAATCAATTGGTTAATTTTTTCTAGGGCTAGTAGTGTATGCGTTGCCTCTGATTACTTACTGCAGATTGAGATAAGTGCCTTTGCAACTGCAAACAACTTCAACTACTCTCTTAAATGTAATGGTTATCCAATAAAAGCTGAAAGACTGTGATTGGAAATCATATGTGAAGAAATGCAGGTAATCGAGTGTTATAGTAACCATTCTCTCTCTTTCTCTCTGTCTTTTCCATCTCTGACACACAGAGCAGAACTATGGTAATTTACTAAAAGACAAAATTGACTATTCAAAGGAGATGAAGGGTCCGGTTTCTCTTACTCCTTTTAGTATGCAATAGTTGATTCGAAAATCTTGTACTCTCTCCTTGGAAAAATATTCTCTCTTCTCTGTATTCGGTTTATCTCTCAAACAACATGTTCAAGCGCACCAAATCTGGAAGGAGGAAGTTCAGCAGAGGAGAATCCTCAGCTGTTGTCCAAGAAACATCAGGAGGAGGGCCCATTAAAACCTGGTTCAATGGGAACCAAGAAAAGATGGGATTATTCATTCACGAAATGAGCAGAAAACATATTAATATTCCCAAGGTTCTGAAATTCTCGTGGTTAGATGTTGAAGGGTTCAGAGGGGTTTGAAAGTTGTTGCAACACCAGAAACTTCAGAAGTTCCTTGAGCTCAATGGTAGGATCTATCCTGACCTTATCAAAGTTTTCTTTACTAATCTGTCATTTGAAGGTTCTACACTCAAAACTCAAGTTAAAGGAGTGGAAATTGAGATTACTCCCACTGTATGGAAAAATGTTGTTGGACTCAAGGATGAAGGAGTAAAAGTCACTAAAGGATATACCTCTGATGTAGAAGAATTCAACAAAGTCCAATACTTTCGTTCTTGTTTGAGAAATAAGTGTGACTCTGTGAGTTCCTTCAACACTGGAAAGCTTAACCTTGAAGAAAGAATACTTGCGTTCATAGTGGCCTGGCAACTTACTCCCAGGGGGAGCAATCATGCAGTACTGAATGAAGGTGATTTGGTACTGATGTACTGTATCCATCACAGAATCAGAGTAAACTGGGTATTTGTCATCAAGGATCATATGATCAAAACAAAAAGGCTAAGTGATTTTAGGTATCCCTATGCAATCTTAATTTCTAAATTTCTAACTCATTTTGGTGTTGACTTAGAAGGAGAATTGGCTGAAATTGTTCGCCCCACAAATGAGATTAACAACTCCATCCTTCATAAAATGGGATTCATTAAGATTGATGGTGATTGGATTTCAAAAGAAGAAGTTGGGAGAGAAGAAGTAGAAGAAGAAGAAGAAGACGGTGAGAATACTGGTGCACCAAGTGCTGCTGAAGCAAGACAAACAGACCCTATGGATGATGACATGGCTCAGCAGTCTCCATTGGAAATGATTCCTTATGTGGCACAACCTGACCGTGGCACGCCTCTTTCACAATTCGAACAGAATATTCTACATCAAATGACTGAAATGCAAACAAATCAAAGGAGGCACATGGAGATGACATATGCTATGCAAGCTCGCCAGCATCGGCTTTATGAAGATTCCATTTCCAGATTTCAGCACATTGATAATCAACTGGAGGATATCTTCAACAGAATTGGAGACCTCCAATTCAATCAGGGTCCCTGGGATGGTGATGAGTGAAATTTCTTATGCTTTCTTTCACTTGTTTTTTTTGTTTGTTTGTCTTAATTTTGGGTACCTACATGGTACTTATGGCTTGTAATTGAACACTTTTTGATGAAGTCAAATAGGGGGAGAAGTATTAGCTTATACTGACACTACACACACATCACAAAATCATATGTCTTTGTTCTGTTATTGTTTATGCAGGTGCAGTGGTTATTTGTCTCCATCAAATAGGGGGAGATTGAAGCATTTGTTGGATTTGATGAAGACATATAGAGTTTATAAAGTTTATTTTGTGGGTGTGTAGGTAGATAGGTTATAGGTTTAGAATTTAATCTCTTGATAGTTTCAATAGATCTTGTGATAAGCACCTATAAATGATGCATTTCATAAAACTTATTTTACTACATGAAAAAACAATCTTTAAGCATTAAAAGAACAAACTGAGTTTTTCAATCTGTTAAAAAGCAGTTTTAATCTGTTAAAATAACTTAAAATAGGAAATGTACATATACAGCCAAAATTTTAATTGATTGAATCGCAGAATCAACATGTTAAAATGTTCTTGATTGTTTTTCATATTAAGGGGTTCGCAGTATTAATCTGTTGAATTGATAAATCAATAGATTAAAATATTCTAGTCATTTTTCATTTCAAAAGTATCTCAGAATTTTAATATGTTGAAATCAAGTTCAATCTGTTGAAACAGAGAGATGTCATTTTTCATTTTAAAGTATCTTAGAATTTCAATCTGTTGAAATAAATTTTAATCTGTTGAAACAGAGAGATCATTTTTCATTTTAAGGTATCACAGAATTTCAATTTGTTGAAATATATTTTAATCTGTTGAAACAGAGAGCTACCATTTTTCTTCTAACTGTTTCAATCCATTGAAAACTCGAATTAACCGATTGAATAAGTTTTAAATGAAATCAATCGATTGAAACATCATTTTAAATCGATTGAATCTATCAGTCCCTCTCTTTTACTCTATAAATATAATTTTGATTTCTCTTTCAAACATACAATTTGGAAAACGATTGAAAGCAATCTTGGAGCTCTCATATTCGTGTCTTTCTCTAAGCATTCATAAACTTTTCATATCATAAGGTGTTTTGATCAAGATTGTTGAAAGATCATCAAGAGAGAAAGTTCTGACTTAGAAAAATTGCTTCTGGACTTCTATATTGTAAAAGCTACAGTCCAGGTTTATTCTTTTCATATACTTGTACGAATTCTAATTGTGTAGATTGGGTTTGAATCTGCACTGGTTACAGTAACTGGGTTTGGTTGCTGGGTGGTATTTCAAGAGTATATCTTGTGGTGTTGTAAGGTAGTTCTTGGGGTAGATTGGTGTATATCTACTAGTTTGTATTTTCACTTGGTATTAGTGGAACTTGGCAGATTTGTCAAGAACTGGATGTAGCTCTTGGGAAGAGTGAACCAGTATAAACTCTTGTGTTGTATTTCTGCTTTTATCTCTTTTCATTTCTGGTTTATATTCTTACTGTGTTTAAAACCAAATCTGCCTAATAAAAGATTGGATAAAGATTAATCATTCTTCCACAAAGAAAGAGTGTTTTTCGAAAAAGATTTCTAAATTTCAATTCACCCCCCCCCCCCTCTTGAACTCAACCATTAATTCTTACAAATTCCAGTTGCTAAACCAGTACCCACACTTCCAAACACCAAGAATACAAAAAATCAACAGAGATTTGGAAGATTAGAACAAACTAGAACAATCAAACCAATATCCAACTACAAAAAGAGTTTCTTCAAAAACCAAGAACAAAGAGTCTCAAGAAAGATCTATGAAGAATTCCTATGGAAAGAGCGTGTTTCTCTCTTTAAAATATCTCTAAAAGTTGCTTGATTGATTTTTCAAAGATATGATTTGAAATATTGAAGAAAATCTGTTTATATAGAGATTTTTCTAACTAACTGATTCAATTAATCGATTAATTCCCTCAGCTTAGCTTAAATTAATTTAATTAATAACAACGCGGTTTAATCAATTAAAATATTTTTGAAAAATTTTCAAAGGCGTTTTAACTGATAAAAATAAGTTTTAATCGATTAAAACAGTGATACAAAAATTGCTTAAATATCTTTAATGAATTAATTCGAAGTTATATCGTTTGAAATTTTGGCAGTAAGTTTTCTAAAATTTCTTAAGTATTTTTAATCGATTAATCCGAATATATATCGGTTAAAATACTCGACGTAAGATTTTTTAAAATTCTCTTAAGTGATTTTAATCAATCAATTCGAAGATATATAAATTAAAATACTCGACAAAAGATTTCCCAAAATTTCTTAAGTGAAATTAATCGATTAATTCAAATATATATATCGATTAAAACTGCCACAAAAAATGTTTTCACTTGGTTTAAGTGGTTTTAATCGATTATTTTGAAAATGTATCGCTTAAAAATGTGATAGAAGGTATTTTCAAATTTCTTAAGTGATTTTAATTTATTATTTCGAAAACTTATCAGCTTAAAACCAAGATTTAAGAACATATTAATCGATTAAATTTATTTTTAACATATTAAAAATATTTGAGGTACTTTATACTTTTGTAAATGATAGAAACTCATGCTCTACAAATGAATAGATGAATATACCTACTCAATAAGATACATACTCACTAATGGACTTAACAATACATCTCCTATTTCATGACTTCTATTTGATGAAGATAAAGAACACATCAAATCCTGCAAAGAAATCACTTGATGTTTGTGTTAGTCACAGTTAATGTTAGTAAGTTATTCAATTTTTCTCCCCCTTTTGACTTCATCAAAATGGAGCAAATATTAGACAAGTAAAAAGAGAGCATGCATATAGTTTGAAAGTTAAGATTCCTGGACATAACCCAGTATTAATATTACAAACCAAAAAAGATGAAAAAAATAAAAAATAAGTGTAGTGATTTAGAAGGACCCTTGTTGCAGAAATCTAATCATCCCATGAACCCTAACTAAAATGTAAATCTTCCAGCTTGGTGTAGATATTTGCAATTTGATTGTTAAGATTAGAGAACTAATTATTGGTCTCATGATAATACTGAAAGGTCCTTTACATATGCTTCCTTTGATTTTCCTGTAAAGTAGACATCTGAGACAACATTGATCTTTCAAATTGAGATAATGGAGTTCCCCTGTGAGGTTGTTCATAGTAAGGAGTTATCTCCATGTTATGGAACTCCTCAGCCATATGTTCAGCTTCAGATGCCTCCTGTTGAACTTGCTCTGCAGCACTAGAAGACCCAATTCCAACATTTTCAAGTTGTTTTTCCTTGTCATCTTCAATCATACCAGCCTCTGATTTGGAAATCTAGCTCCCATCCACTTGAATAAAACCCATCTTGCTAAGTGTGGAGTCATCAATTTCATTTGAGAACTTTGGAGCCTGCACATACTCTCCTGTTAAATCCACTGCAAAATGTTTAAAAAATTTATTAATTAGCATGGCATAAGGTAGTCAGAAGTCACTCAGCCTTTTGACTTTAATCATATGATTTTTTATGACATAAACCCACTTGACCTTGATATTATTATGGATGCAGTACATCAAAGTCAAATCACCCTGATTCAGAAGAGCATGGTTGCTCCTGTCGCCGTCGTCCGTTCCGACGTATCGGGACGTTATGAATGTTTATGCGAGAGGTTGCGATAAGATGGTTTAAACTCGCGTTTTGTAAAAAAATGATTATCGCTTTCAAGACGCTCATCAACTGAACTAATCTTTAAGAAAAACAAGGTTTTCGTAAAAAAGGGTTCTATGAAGTCGCCACCAATATTTTTACCATAAACATTGGAAAAGGGTAAAAAGAAGTTGATATTAAAAAAACCAAACTTGGTCATTATAACCAGAGTCGGGTAAGGGAATTAGTTACTCGTGGGGAAAGTATTAACACCCCCACGACGCCCTTTACGGGTTCCCTATGACGGATTAATTTATAAAATAAAGATTATAAGAGATTACGTTATTACCCTATTTTATTATCCGATATTAAGATGGTTATCTACATGATCCTATTTCTATTGCACATAGGAAAGCAATAAATAAAGCAATAAAAGGGAAGAATGATGAAAAGAACCTCTGAAGCAAGCTTTATTACAAATCTTTAACTCTAAGGACGCTTTTTGGCAGTCCTTCCGCACTACAAGCGCTCTTCTCCCCGAAATACAAAGAAAAACTCTTAAACTAGGAGTGTATTAGAGAGTAGAGAGAAGTAGGAATGAGTAGCTATGACTCTGGTGTGTAAAAAGTTGCAAATGAGGTCCCTATTTATAGTTTTGCATTGTTAGGACGCCGGGACGACCGTCCCAACTCCTGACAGGTGGGACAGCTGTCTGGAATCTGGGACGCCCGTCCCAAAGTGCAAAACATCTGGGACGTGCATCTAGCTTTTGGGACACGCGTCTCAGAGCTAAAAATTCACTTGGGATGCCCATCTAGAATGTGAGACGGTCATCCCAAGTGTTTCTTCAAATTTTCACTTTTTATTTCTTTAGAAAGACTCTCCTTTCCTTAAATGGAAGTTGGTTGATGTTGTTAGGTGCCCAACAGAGCTTTACCCATCTTTAGAACGGAAGTCTTCTGATCTTTATTGAGAAGCTGGGCAAGAATTTGGGTCTACAGCTGCCCCCCATTCACCTAGCTAACTGGTTGTTGGTTCAATATGCCTACGAGATTGGTTGACAGGTAAACGAGTTAACCCTCTTGCCCGGTCATCCTTTGGATGCTCCTTTGCTGTAGTCGTTGATCCTCTGGATGATGAATAGTTTGATAGGTACGAACCCCTATCCGGTTTGATGAGTACCAACCCTCATCTGGTCTGAACCCCCTTTGTAAAGCTCTTATGAGTACCAACCCCCATCAGGTCTGAACCCCCTTTTGTAAGGTTCTTGTGAGTATCAACCTTGACCAGGTTCGAGCCCCATTTTGTAAGGCTCTTGTGAGTACCAACCCCCACCGAGTCCGAGTCCCCTTTTGTAAGGCTCTTGTGAGTACCGACGCCCACCAGGTTCGATCCCCCTTTTGTAAGGTTCTTGTGAGTACCAACCCCCACCAAGTCCGAGTTCCCTTTTGTATGACTCTTGTGGGTACGAACCCCCACCAAGTTATAAGCCGACGAACCCCCTTTTGTAAGACTCTGCCAGTTTGAGGAATCCCCCTTTGTAAGACCCTCATGGTTGATAAGTCCCTTCTGTAAGTCTTATCAGGTAGGAACCCCCTTTTGTAAGGTTTTGTTAGTTGAGAAGTCCCCTTTTATAAGACTCTCGTGGTTGATAAGTCCCCTTTTATAAGAATTGATCTAGTTTCGAACCCCCTTTTGTAAGGCTCTACTGGTTGAGAAGTCCCCTTTTGTAAGATTCCCGTGGTTGATAATCTTGAAACCTCAAGATGCTCCTTTTGGTAGTCGATCCTGTGGCTGATGAGTATGAACCCTCATCTGGTTTTGAGTCCTTTCTTCTGGACTGAAAGTGTGTTGGCGGCTTATTACTTTCTGGTCATGCGCCAACTCCGTGGGGAGTAGTTGTTGTTTTGAAAGTATTTTTTCTAACTTTTCTGGTTAGTCATCCGGTTTTGCCGGGGATTCTTTGTTTTTGGGCTTTTACTATAGCCATTCAGCTTGCTAACTACTGGGAATTTTTGCTGATTTTGGATTTTTCTATAGTCGTCCAGCTTGTTGGTTGCTAGGGATTATTGATTTTTGACTTTTTCTATAGTCATCCGACTCGTTGATTGTTAGAGATTCTTGATGATTGCCTTTTGATCTAGGCAGGGATCCACTGAAAATTTGTTGATTTCTATTGATTGTGCCTCTTTATTATGCAGATGCTTCAATAGTGGTGAAGACTTTATGCTTGGGCTTATATTGCCTCTAAATAGGTTGATGTCCCTTTCTGGGGATATTGGCTATTTGCTTGATAGATCTTAACTGCATTCCGTTGGGGATATCCATATTGGGCGATATAGGCAAATCCCTAAGGATATGAATTTGGAGTTTGCCTTTGCAGTAGGCTCACTAGGGACAATTTTTCTCTTTTTGGTGATCCACCAGAGGGATTTACTATCTTTTCGGGGATCTAATTCTGATTTATTCCTTGAAGAATTGGAGTTTTCGTCTCCTTATTGTCTGCTGGTAGTATGAGTTGGCTTTGCCGACACTCTTTATTCCATGGGAATTTTTGTAGATTTTTCTGGGATAATCCACTTGGGGATTTTTATTTGGCCCTTTTTGTCATGGCCTTTTCTTCTTTTTGGGCATCCGCTGGGGGATGAAGGATTTTCTTCTTTTTCTTTTTTTTTGTTGAAATCCAAGGGATGTGGAAATTCTGACTCCGTAATTCTTTTGCGGACTTTCGATGTCCTTATTCTCCTTTGGGAAATGTGGTGGAGACTCTGAATGGGTATATTTGATTACTCATGTGATGGTGATGTTGAGCCGTAAAGTAATATTTTTGTGTTGCCTTCGGAGTAGGCAAGGATCCGCTTGGGGATGATCAAGCCTTTCCTTTGGCTTTTCTTTGTTGTGCCTTCTTCTTTTTTTAGTGGAAGGAAGAAATGTTGGAACTTTGGATTTCTTGAGGCTCTTTATTTTTCTTGAAGTGGCTAATTTCGTCTTTTTCTCGCGATTTATTTCTTTTTTCTCGTGAATTTGAAATTTGGCTTTTATTGGGGTGTCACGTGTGCAATTTTACTTTTAAATTTCTTTTATACACGTGGGCTTTTTAAAAGAAAGGAAGGCAATCGAGAATAAGTAAAACTTTTATTTATTCACTTTTTGTTTTTTTTTTTGTGGTTGGGATACATTTGACAACACCTAACTGGCAGAAAAACATCAAAAAAATCCTAATCCTCCGCCTTTGGGCTGGATAAGGATGACGGTGCTGGTGAAGGGAAGCGGCGAAGCATGCAGTGCTAGAACTCTTCCTGGCTCTGGACTAGGCCCTTTATTATGTGGCCCATATTCTCTTGCCTCAAATTTATTTGACCAAATTATTGTCGCATGAACTGAAACTGCCCTTCCATGTAGGCGTGTTCGTCGTCCATGCGTCAATGTAAACCAGCAAAATCTTGGTCATATTGTTGTTGTTGAAACTCTGGAGGCATGGGGATCTCCTAAGATGTATCCATGTCATGGATATCGAGTAAAATTGAGAGCATGGGGTGCAAGACAAACCTGGAGCCCAGTCTACTAAGGATGTTCATGTGGGCGAGCATCGCCCCATCAATCGGTTCTGGTCGGAGGGCCGCCGAGATGTCTTCTCCATCAAGGCATCCCCAGTGCTCAGCTAGAGGAGTAATGATAGGAGTCATCATGATGGCTCCTGCTGGGCCGCGATTCCCGAAGTCTTTTAGCGCCTTCAGGAAGAAGTAACCAGGGTTGCATCGATACCCCCGGTGCGTGCAGTAGACGACAAAAAGGTCAGCCAGGGTCACCTTCCCTTGGCTCTCCTTCCTGCTATGGAGAGTTCCAGCTAATAGTTTATGGCAGATGTGGAGCGGAGGGAGGAAATTCGTGCCCTTTAGGTGAGTCGGGACATGCCACAATCCCGTAATATCTTCCCACATATTGCTGGTGGTGAGGGAAGTGGGTTTCTCGAAGTACGCAGACATATATTTTGGTGTCTGTATATCCGCATACTAGCTGAAGCCCATTACGATGTTGAATTCTTCCAGTGTTGTGGTCTGGTATGCCTCATTCATCCAGTAAGAAAAAACTTGGGTAGGGGGCACTCCGGGGATTGTAGACAGCATGTCCACCATAGTGATGGAGGCTAGAAATTCCATGGTGGCGATGCGGTGGATCCGGAAGGATGGCTCCCAGAGTAAAGGTCTCACCCTATGCCCTGAATGTACCGTCTGACATCTTGATCCTAACCGAAGGTGGTTAGGATCCCGAAGTCTAAGCAGAGCATAGGGTACCATGTATACTATTGGATGTTGGCGAGCCTCAGTTGATGTTGGTCTGCTAGTTAGGTGTTGTTGATGGGAGCTTCTCCAGTTGGTGCCCGGGAGTGTTTTCTTCTTGAGGAAGACTCTTCATACTCCATATTTTGCCCAAACTCACTTGAATATACTAGAAATGTATGGAAAGGGAAGAGTGAGGGAGAGGTTGCTTGAAAGGGGATGCAAAATGAGTGAACCCGCACCCTTTATTTATAGGCAAACCCTGGGAGTCGGGATGGCCGTCTGGGATTCGGGACAACCGTCTCGTTTGAAGTTGCATTCGAGACGGGCGTCCCATTTGTAATTTTTTATTGGGATGATCGCTTGTCATATGGGACAGGCGTCTCGAATTTTATGTTTTTTTTTTTTTTGAAAAGATAGGACTCTATTCATCAACATCAATGCATGCAATGTTTATGATATACATCCTATAATTTGTTTATTTTCAGTTAATATTTCAAAAGAATTAACTGGCTTGCTTATGTTGTCGTGTACTTCCGTCATCATGTGCTTCTATCAACATGATTAGTTGTACCATTTTTGCCGTTTTGGATCTTTGCTATGACCGAAAAGTAATTGTTTTGAATGTAGAGCAACTGCCATGTCAATGCCCCTCTTCCTTTCCGTAGGGATTTCAATCCTCCTATTGATCACTATATTTCCACATTCCCTAGTTAATCACTTGAATGCTTATAGTGAAGGTCAAGAGAAGAGAAAGAAAGGGATTTATTGCAAAGGCTTGTGTTTTAATGGGATTTTTTTGTTTTATTTTTGAAATAATAGTTTCTATAAGAATGGTTAGCCAGGGTTGGTCAGTGTTTAGGCTAGTTCAAACAAATGTTTTGTTTTTATGAGGTGGCGCCTTTAACTGATTAATTTGTGGCGCCTATTTATGATTGATTAATTTTCCTAGTCCGTCTTTTGGGTTTTCAGCCTAGGATGTTGTGCTATGTCCTAACTTTTGTCTGGTTTCCCTTTTTCTTGTTTTTGGGATACCAATATTTTTACCATAAACATTAGAAAAGGGGTAAAAAGGAGTTGATATTAAAAAAAAAAAACTTGGTCATTATAACCAGATTCGGGTAAGAGAGTTTGTTACACATGGGAATATATTAGCACCCCCACGACGCCCATTGCGGGTTCCCTATGACGGATTAATTTATAAAATAAAGATTATAAGAGATTACGCTATTACCCTATTTTATTATCCGATATTAAGATGATTATCTACATGATCCACATAGGAAAATAATAAATAAAGCAATAAACAAAGCAATAAAAGGGAAGAGTGATGAAAAGAGTCTCCAAAGCAAGCTTTATTACAAATCTTTAACTCTAAGGATGCTTTTTGGCAGTCCTTAGAGTTAGAGAACAACTCTTAAACTCTTAAATTAGGAGTGTATCAGAGAGTATTAGAGAAGTAGGAATGTATCAGAGAGTAGAGAGAAGTAGGAATGAGTAGCTATGACTCTGGTGTGTTTTGGTGTGTAAAAAGCTGCAAATGAGGTCCCTATTTATAGTTTTGCAGTGTCAGGACGTCGGGACAGTCGTCCCAACTCCTGACAGGTCGGACGGCAATCTGGACATTTGGGACGGTCGTCCCAAAGTGTAAAAATAGTTGGGACGACCATCTGGAATTTGGGACGACCGTCCCAAAGTGTAAAACATCTGGGATGTACGTCTGGCTTTTGGGATGCACGTCTCAGAGCTGAAAATTCACCTGGGACGGCCATTGGGAATGTGGGACGGTCATCCCAAGTGTTTCTTCAAATTTTCACTTTTTATTTCTTCAGAAAAACTCTCCTTTCCTTAAACAGAAGTCAGATGATGCTGCTAGGTGCCCAATGAAGCTTTACCCATCTTTAGAACGGAAGTCTTTTGATCTTTATTGAGAAGCCAGACAAGATTTGGGTCTACAACTCCCCCTGGGTGTCAGCACCTAAGCAATAAGGAAAGCCAGCAACCTCTATTCTAACTCCTTCATCATGAAAACTAGCAACTTGCTCCCATACAGAAGGAGTAATTACCATGTTTACCCCTTTTACCTGTGACCGAATTGTAGAAAATCTAACTAAATCTGACTAAATATTGCCTAGATATTCAACAAGAGTCTTCAGCTTCTTCTTTTTCAGTTGTCTTCTTAGAGAAGTGAATCCTTCTCTGTCCAGCCACGCAAATTGAATAAATTTTGGAATTACTAGCTGCTTCTGACTAAAATCTGCAATAAATGTGTTCATCTTATCCAGATCACCATTGAACTATGCTTCTAGGTGGCCACCAGGATTTGGTGTAGTAGAGGAAGACTCCCCCTTGCTCTTCTTCCTCCTTGATTTTGATCTTTTGAACATTGTTTAGAAGATGAGGAGAGGTGTTTTGGACGATAGATAGAAGAAGATGGATGATGATTTGGAGACATAAGAGGGGATTGAGTTAAGAGTTAAGAATAATAACCAGGATTCCTTTAAAGAGAGAAAAAAATAAATCGAATGCAAGGAGAGTCCATGATGCAGTCAATGATTCCTTCAACGTTTTTGTACTTGTGTGGATAAGCTTTTTTAAATGCAGTGATTCCGTTGACCAGCAATAGATGTACTGAAATTGCACAGTGGGTAGCAGAAGTTGTCTTGGTATCAATTAATTTGTTCTTTTTGAAGATAAGGATTGATTGGTCAACACTTTTGTCTTTAATGTTGCAGTTGAATCTTCAATTCGAATCTTGACCCTTGTTTTAACTTCTTGAGTAGAAGATGTAGATCTTGCATGTTAAAACTTTGAAACAATTTCCAAGAACAAACTAATAAATTATTTTACCATTTAATCAATTAAATTTGTTCTGGATATGGGTTAAGAAAACGATAACAGAATATTAATCGATTAAAACGATAAGTAATAGATTAATTTTGAAGCATTTAGTGATTTTAACTGATATAAATTGCATTTTAATCGATTAAAACATATACTTGAAATAAAATTTGTAAACCCGAGAGCTTTTAATCGATTAATTTGATGAATAATCGATTAAAAGTGTACGAAATATTTTTCATATTGTAAATGTAAGGGATTTTAACTTATTATTTTGAGCAATTAATCGATTAAAAGTAAATATATTCATTGATTCCAATATTTTAATCAATTAAAAATCAGTTTATATCAATTAATTTTATCAACACATATGAATTCATGTAATATTTGTTAAATCTAGAATACCTAATTCAGTTCTAATCATATAGAAACGACACGAGCTAGAGGTTTTGTGAAAATATCAGTTAATTGCCTATCAGTTTCTATAAAAAAGATTTCACAATCTCCCTTTGATACATGATCTCTAATGAAATGATGTCTAATTTCAATATATTTTGTTCTAGAATGCTGTATTGGATTCTTGGTTAATATGAGGGCACTGGTATTATCACAGAGTAGAGGAATCTTGTTAAGAACCAAACCATAGTCTTCTAGTTGTTGTTTCAAGCATAAGGATTGGGAACAATAACTTCTAGCCAAATATTAAACAAAGAATTATCAAGCAAAATGAAAGAAAGAGATAAAAGAAAGATAAGAACACCAAGATTTATACTGGTTCATCCAAACCACTGGGCTACATCCATTTCTCAACCAAATTTTAGTTTGAGTTCCACTAATCAGAATATGTTTGATTATAGAAACAGATTGCAAACACACAATCTACATGTTAAGTGGTAAAAAGTTGATATAATTATGCCTTGAATTTTTATGAAACCACTTAACTTATGTTAATTCTAATATATTTTTCTCCCAATATAGGATGAATTCGAGAATACCTTGATACAAGAGTAAGGAGCATAATTGAAGTAAAATTGAAAGAAAGAATAGCGCTTAAGCGAATGAATGATGCGAGGCCTGGCCCAAATTCTCTTATAAAAAGATAAGTTGTGTTTTGAGAAAAGCAAGTAGTCTTGGAGGAGAGGAGGCACGACTACTGTTAGGGTTTTGTCCAATCTTCATCAATTCTTCACTTCTTCATCAATTAGAGCATTGTAATGGCCAACATGAGTGGCTAACTTCATTCTCTTGGGATTTGGTGCACTTCCTTTGAACTCTTTTGTATCATGGTGATATTTTGAGATATTACTTTATGCTTTGATGTTGTTATTCTTATCCTTTATGCTTTGGAATGATTTATTCTTGATGTTTGAGGTATGATTGGAAAATATATCTTGAACCTTAGATCATGGTAAGAATATTTGTTACGTTAATTGCCAGGAATGGAATGAATGTATCAATTGTTTAACACCCTAACCCTAATACTGGAAAATCTCTTAATTGTGTGAGGAATCAACATTTATTATGTTTTCTTATGAATTTCATGTGTGAGGAATCAACATGGATGATTTGAGTAGGTGGCATCAACATTGTTAGGTTAATTGATATTCTTAATTGATTTAGCCATTACAAAAGAGGGATAAGGAAGGAAGTCAATCCTAAGTACCTTTAATTGATATTTTCTCAACAATTTACAGTTCTTTGTCATTTCATTTCAATTCAACTCTTATTACAAAAACCAATCTATTTTAATCTATTTAGTAAGCATAATTGGGAATTTCCATTGAAATTGTTCCTCATGGGATCGACTTTTATTTAATCGAAATACTATATTGCGATTGATAATTTTGGTACGTTTGCCAATAATTCAACGAGTATTTCCTGCGCCGTTGTCGGGAACGGTATTATTTGATAATTCTTTGTTTAGCTTATTGAGTATTTTATTTTTATTTCTATTTTTATTATTATTATCATTATCATTATCATTATTATCATTATTATTATTTTTATCATTATTATCATTATTATTATCATTATTATTATCATTATTATTATTATTATTATCATTATTATCATTATTATTATTATCATTATTGTCATTATTATTATCATTATTATTATTATTATTATTATTAATTATTATCATTATTATCATTATTATTATTATTATTTAATTTTTAGTTTGTGCTAAT
Source organism: Sphenostylis stenocarpa (assembly GCA_963425845.1). NCBI lineage: Eukaryota > Viridiplantae > Streptophyta > Magnoliopsida > Fabales > Fabaceae > Sphenostylis > Sphenostylis stenocarpa. The sequence continues at coordinate 41,631,671 of OY731404.1, read as the reverse complement.
ATTTGTTTGAGTTATTCTTTTGATTTATGCGTTTAAGAGGACAGGTATCTTCGAGCAATTAGAATTTAATCCAGAGATTGAAAAAATAGCTTGGAGAAATCGGGGTAGAAGAAGAAGGGAAACTCAAGAACAAGCTACAAGAGAATCTGCTAATTCTTCTTTCACACTTGATTTACCAGTCCCAATTATAGAAGATATGACGGAAGAAGGAGCAAATCTGAATCCAAATCCAAATCCAAATCCAAATCTAAATCAAAACCCAAATTCAAATCCACCTAGAAGAACTCTTAGAAATTGTGTTATGGAGCAAGGTCCAAGACATTTTTCCAGCATTGTCATTCCGGATGATCATACATTGCAGATGAATCCAGCTTTCTTAAGCTTGATTAGTGCTCATCAATTCACTGGATTGGATCATGAAGACCCTTATATTCATTTGTCTACTTTTTATGAGTTGATTGGTACCATGGGATTTAGAGCAGCAAATCTTGAATCTGCATATTTGATATTATTTCCTTTTTCTTTGGTAGGTAGGGCAAAGAAATGGTTGAAAGCACATCCTAATCAGAGTCTGACTAATTGGAGTAGTGTAGAAGAGAAGTTTCTGAATAGATTTTTCCCACCATCCCGTTACATCAAAGCAAAATCTGACATCACTTCTTTCAGACAAGGAGCAGATGAACAATTTTGTGAAGCATGGGAGAAATTTAAATCACTGTTGAGAAGTTGCCCAAATCATGGATTTGATGATGTTTCTCAGTTGAATATTTTCTATACTGGCTTGCGACATGATGCAAAGATGCTATTAGAGGCTGCAGCAGCAGGATCTATGTTGGATGTAGAAATTGATCATGCCACCAGAATTATTGATGCACTAGCCTTTACAGATCAACAGGCCCAACAAGATAGACATCTAATTCAAAGGAAGGGAGTACTTGAACTTAACATCCCAGATGCTATCTTAGCCCAGAATAAACTTATAACGCAACAAATTGAAGCATTGAACCAGAAGATAGAGAAATTACCTCAACAAATGCACACAGTACAATCTATTCTTAATCAATAGATGAGTTGTGATGTGTGTGGAGGTGATCATGCAAATGAACAATGTTCTTATCAAGGCAACATTCAGCAAGAAGAAGCTAATTATATGGGGGTCCAAGGTAGTAGTCAAGGCAGACAAGGCAATTTTCATAATCCTAATAATTATCAGAATAATTTTGCACAAGGATGGAGAGGGAATCAAAATCAGAATTTTGGGTGGAACCAAGGTGTTAGCTCATCTACTAGACAAACTGCATTTCAACAACAGTCATATCAGCAACCTCCATATCAACAGCAACAACAACATTATCCTTCAGTGCCTGACAGAATAAGTAAATTGGAGGATAATTTAGAAAAATTCATGCAAGGTACTATGGCTAATCAGAAAAATACTGAGGCTTCATTCAGAAATATAGAGATCCAAATAGGCCATCTAGCCAAACAATTATCTGAGCAGCAACAAGGATGACAGTTTTCAGCTAAGACACAAATCAACCCCAGGGAGCAATGCAAATTCAATAACTACAAGGAGTGGTAAGGTTATAGGAGAAGATATTGGTGACAATCTGGCTGTAGAGAAGGAAATCCTACAAGAAAAAGAAGATGAGTGTGAAGGAGAAAAAGAGAAAAATAAAAGTGAGAGTATAGAAAAAGAAAAAAATACTGAAAAAGAAAAGAAAAATAAAAAGAGTGAGAAAGAGAGGGAGAAAGATGATAGTCAAATACCACAATTAAAGGATTTACCATATCCTCGTCATCATTCCAAGAAAGATAAAGAAAGACAGTTTGCAAGATTCATGGATATTTTCAAGCATTTACAAATTAATATTTCATTTATGGAAGCTATGGAGCAGATGCCGACTTATGCAAAATTCATGAAAGAGTTGTTAACTAAGAAAAGGAGATTTACTACAGAAATAGTGGAGCTAGAAGCAGGATGCATCGCTATAATTCAGAAATCATTGCCTCAAAAGTCCAAAAATCCTGACAGTTTCACTATACCAGTCGCACTTGGGACATTACAAGTAAGTAAGGCATTACTCGATTTGGGTGCTAGTATAAATCTAATGCCTTTGTCTATGCTTAAAAGAATAGGAGACTTGGAAGTAAAGCCTACAAGAATGACACTGCAACTGGTTGACAGATCTCTAAAGATTCCTTACGGAGTAGCAGAAGATGTTTTAGTTAGAGTGGATAAATTCATATTTCCTGTTGATTTTGTGATTATGGACATGGAGGAAAATGAGGAAGTCCCATTGATCCTGGGAAGGCCATTTATGAAGACTGTCAAAGTAATTATAGATGTTGACATGGGAAAGTTGAAAATTAGAAGTGGAGATGATGAAGTTAATTTCAATCTGTTTGAAGTTGTACAACAACCGGAAGACAAGAAAGATTGCCTCAGAATAGATACTTTGGAGGAGTTACCCATCTCAACTGAAAAACAAGATTACAAGCCTGTTGCACAACCCCAAAGACATCTTAGTCTGACTATGAAGGAAGTTATTCAAAGAGAGGTACTGAAACCTCCTGAAGCAGGTATGATTTATCCAATTTCTGACAGTCGTAAGGTTATTCGCAATGAAAAGAATAAATTCATTCCCACAAGGACAGTCAAGGGATGGAGAATGCGTATATATCACCTTGATCACTCACCTGCATGAGCCCTAAAGCAAATAGGCGTCAAGCTAAAGACGTTAAACAAGCGCTCCTGGGAGGCAACCCAATGTTTTGAAATTGTTTTTTTTTTCTTTTTGCAGTTTAAGTTTTTTTGTGCATTTTTCTTCCTTAGGTTCTTTCTTTGCAAGATTGCTCCAGGTACACAGTGCACTTATCCTCAAGACTTTGAAGCCTTACTTCAATGGCCTGGGGACAATCCAACTTTTCTGGAGGGGGTGAGAAAGTCTGCAGCTGAGGCTGAGGCACAAGATAAGGAGTACATGACAAGTGAAGAAAATGAGGGAGGAAACTTACTTTGCTTTTAATGTTTTTAATTCCTTTGTTTTTAATTTAATGTTTTTAATTGCTTTATTTTAAATTTTGAATTCCCTTATTGTCCCATAATTTGTTTTAGAGTCATATATGAGATTATTGATTATTGCCTAATTCAAATCTAGAACGTGAAAAATAATTTTGATTGTTTCCAATAACAAGTGATTTTGGGATATTGAGTATGATAGTGAAATGGAATTGATGAGGAAAATTAGGAATTAACTTAATTGGAGAAGATAGTCAAAACCCAGGTGAGTAGAGTACCACAAACAGATAAATTGAGTGTCAACACTTTGTGATGATAACTGATATTGGTTGATTCTTTGATGTGATTACATGTTGGCAAGACTTGAAAATGATAAAGACATTTTTTTTCTTTGTAGTAGATATAACCCAGAGCCAAATAGCCAACCCTGTATTAATTATAGGACATCCATTTGAACCCCTTCTGAGCCAAAAATAATATTGTTTCTTAAACAGAACCCTTAAGCCTAAACATTATTTATCTACCTTCCTATATTTGAGGAAGAAAATGAGTATGAATGTCACTATTTTTCTTATTGTTGGGTATTGCTATTGTTGTCCTACGAGTATTATTGGGGTGTATTCTTAAAACAAAGGTATAAAGAAAAAGGAAAAGCAAAGCTTAAAAAAGATTGGCAAAGCCAAAAAGAATACATGCAAAAGCATGAGAAAAAAAAATAGAAAAGTAGTTCAAGGGGGGAATAATAACTTGTGAGATCATTAACTCACTGTCATTGTGTTAGGGACAAAAACATGAAGTTTGACACCTGACTTGAGGAATTGTTAATCAATAATCATTCATATGAGTTGAATTTCTCAAATATTTTTGTATATCCCAGAAAAACCAATAATTCTTTCTTAGCACAGTCTCATTACAAGCCTCAAAAGACCTTTTGATTTAAGTCTTGTTTAACAATTGTTGATTGCTTGAAGATGATTATCAATATTGGATTGTCTAAATGAAGTGATTGAATGAGATAAACACTTACCTGTGAGAATTAGATATGAGTATATATAACTCTTTTTGAGAGATCATGCTTCTCTGAGGATAGTTGAGGACTAATTATTCTTTGTTAGTTTTTGTAACTTGAATGCTTATGTGTTTTATTTTCATTTGGAGTTGTGAGCATCACCTCTGAAAATTTTTATGTTGTGGTTCTGGAAGAGAAAGAGATAATAGGTGATGATTTTGTTTTGGAAAAACTACTTTGCTTGGGACAAGCAAGATTCTAGGTTGGGGGGAGTTGTTAAGTGGTAAAAAATTGATATAATTATGCCTTGAATTGTTATGAAACCACTTAACTTATGTTAATTCTAATATATTTTTCTCCTAATATAGGATGAATTCGAGAATACCTTGATACAAGAGTAAGGAGCATAATTGTCAGCATAATGGAGTAAAATTTAAAAAAAAGAAGAGCGCTTAAGCGAATGAATGATGCGAGGCTCGACCCGAATTCTCTTATAAAAAGATAAGTTGTGTTTTGAGAAAAACAAGCAGTCTTGGAGGAGATGAGGCACGACTACTATTAGGGTTTTGTCCAATCTTCATCAATTCTTCACTTCTTCATCAATTAGAGCATTGTAATGGCCAACATGAGTGACTAACTTCATTCTCTTGGGATTCGGTGCACTTCCTTTGAACTATTTTGTATCATGGTGATATTTTGAGATATTACTATATGCTTTGATATTGTTATTCTTATCCTTTATGCTTTGGAATGATTTATTCTTGATGTTTGAGGTATGATCGAAAAATATATCTTGAACCTTAGATAACGGTAAGAATATTTGTTACGTTAATTGTCAGGAATGGAATGAATGTATCAATTGCTTAACACCCTAACCCTAATGCTGGAAAATCTCTTAATTGTGTGAGGAATCAACATTTATTAGGTTTTCTTATGAATTTCATGTGTGAGGAATCAACACGGATGATTTGAGTAGGTGACATCAACATTGTTAGGTTAATTGACGTTCTTAATTGATTTAGCCATTACAAAAGAGGGATAAGGAAGGAAGTCAATCCTAAGTACCTTTAATTGATATTTTCTCAACAATTTACAGTTCTTTGTCATTTAATTTCAATTCAACTCTTATTACAAAAACCAATCTGTTTTAATCTACTTAGTAAGCATAATTGGGAATTGTCATTGAAATTGTTCCTCGTGGGATCGACTTTTATTTAATCGAAATACTATAATGCGATTGATAATTTTGGTACGCTTGCCAATAATTCAACACTACACCAAGAACTAAGACCAGTTCTTTGAACCTTGACCGCAACCAAATTCCAGTTGCTAAACTAGTGCCCGCACTTCTAGACACCGAGAATACAAAGAATCAATAGAGATTTGAAAGATTAGAAGAAACTAGAACAATCAAACTAGTATGCAGATGCAAGAATCCAGATACGGAATGAGTTTCTTCAAAAACCAAGAACAAAGAGCCTCAAGAAAGATCTCTGAAGAATTCCTATGGTAAGAGTGTGTTTCTCTCTTGAAAAATATCTCTAAAGGTTGTTTGATTGATTTCTCAAAGATATGATTTGAAATATTGAAAAAAATTTGTTTATATAGAGATTTTTCTAACTAATTGATTCAATTAATCGATTAATTTACTTTTTAATCAATTAAAACAACTTAGCTTAAATGAATTTAATCGATGAAAATTCCTTTTAATCAATTAAAAGGTTTTACAAAAAAATTTCGAGACGTTTTAAGCTGATAAAAACGCAATTTAATCGATTGAAATATTTCCATAAAATTTTCAAAGGCGTTTTAACTAATAAAAATGAGTTTTAATCTATTAAAATAGTGATACAAAAATTGTTTAAGTGTTTTTTAATTGATTAATTCAAAGTTATATCGATTAAAATTATGGTAGTAAGTTTTCTAAAACTTCTTAAGTGTTTTTAATAAATTAATTCGAAGATATATAAGTTAAAATACTTGACGGAAGATTTTCCAAAATTTTCTTAAGTGATTTTAATCGATTAATTCGAAGATATATTAGTTAAAATATTGATAAAAGATTTTCTAAAACTTCTTAAGTAAAATTAATCGATTAATTCAAAGATATATCGATTAAAAGCTACGACAAAAAATGTTTTCACTTGGTTTAAGTGGTTTTAATCGATTATTTCAAAAATGTATCAATTAAAAATGTGACAGAAGGTGTTTTCAAGTTTCTTAAGTGATTTTAATCGATTATTTCAAAAATTTATCGATTAAAACCGAGACTTAAGAACATATTAATCGATTAAAATTATTTTTAACAAATTAAAAAAATTTGAGGAACTTTATACTTTTGTAAATGATAAAAACTCATGTTGTAGAAATGGATAGATGCAGATGGCGGATCTTCTTAGGAGTTGAGGGAGGTCGTGCCCCCCCCCAAAGTTTTATAGCTCTCATGTAATTTATGATTTTGGCTCTCCAAATTTAATGAACATTTAATATATTTACTTGTATATTTACAATTTTATCCTCTCAGTCTCCTCCTCAGTTTTGTAACTCTCATATAATTTATGATTGTCCCCCTCAAACTTAATGATCATTTAATATATTTAAGTATATATTTACAATTTCATCCTTTCACATTTTCATCTTCTTACTTCATTTTATATTTATTTATTATTTATTAATAATATATTATTTGGCCCCTTCAAGATCAATAGTGAAGATTCGTCACTTGGATAGATGAATATACCTACTCAATAAGATGCGAGACTTACTAATAGACTTAACAATACATCTCCTATTTCATGACTTCTTTTGACTTCATCAAATCTTCAAGACTTCCAAAATTCTTACTTCTTCATCAATATTTTTATAAAAAATTATGAATAATAAAAATTATTATTATGATTACAATAAATTATAATAAAAATTATAAATATAAAATATTATAAAGAGAATAAGATAAATAATTATTAAAATAAAATGAAAATACAATAAAATAATTATTATTTAAAGTTGGTGTAACGAATATAAGATAAAAAAAAATAGGAAAACAAACTAAAATATATTATATTTTTATAAAAAAATTATATTAAAAAATTTTGACTTTAATTTTCTTTTATAAATTGGTTTATCCAAAAACCCATATGATTTTATCGTTTTTGTATTTTTTATTTTCTTTCGATTTATTTAAAAGAAATTAACCAATTTCTAAATCAAGATTCCGATTTTTAAACCAGTGATATATTTCTTATAAAGATTATAAGTTATGTGATCATTTTTATCTTATTATTAAAATAATTATAAAAAAAAGTATGATATTATATTTGTCAATAAGTTTTCATCTGTTGAAATTTGTGATAAATAAAACTTTATAAATATTATTAATGTTACGTGTGTTTGAGTCATTAAATTTATTATCTTTTATAGCATATTATATCATTAAAGAGAGAGTGAAAAATTAAAATAATAGAAGCACATTTTGAATATACCACAATAAAAGATGTATCTTATTTTTTTATTTTCCCATTTTTCATATTTCATAGATGATTAAACCAAGATATTTCTTATGAGTATGATATTGCATTTCTTCATTCACTGAATTCTTACATTTTTATATATAACAAAATCAAATTGCTCTTGCATTTTTTTATTTTTTTTGTGCTAGTACTAGTATTGGCCATTGCTCCTATGTTTCCCTGGGACAATCGTGTTCCGTGTGCTGGTTATTGCTCACTGATTTATGTCCCTCAAGGTTTTAGTCTTTCAAGTCGCACCCATGTGACAGCATGTGCATAAAATTTTGACAGAATGAGAGTGGTCCTGCAAGAAAAACACCAAATGTTTGTCCTTCAAATAATGTTTGGTTAATAATACTTATGATAGAACCTGATATTATATACTCCACCTAAAATACGACCACTTATTCTTCATTTTGTAAGATTGTGAAGTTTCTCTTTAATTGTTTTTAGAAATGTAATCTTATGACATGATATTCAACAGTTTTTATATACTTCCCTGGGAAGTTGAGAAGTGAAGCACTGGTATGCATTGATGTTCCAACATATATTGTTTAGTTGGAATGTCCTACAAATTTGTTTGTTGTAAGTTGTTATTAAGATTATCCACAATGTTTCTTGGTGTGCCCTACTACAGTTAAGTTGTCCATGGTCTATGAAAAAGATGTGTAATCCAAAATAACATGATGCTATGCAATGCCTTTAATGTCCAATATGCCTCATAACTCTGATTGAGACATGGACCAGTCTATTTTCACATATTTAAGTTAGGAATTGCACCGCAGAAAATTATTGCCAAAATTCTTGGTGTACAAATTGAATGTGTGTGTACTGCAAAATCTCGAAAATGTAAATTGGAAGACAAATGGGTACTGTTGGGTCCAAAAACAATTGACTATTGGGATGGGAAGACAAGGACAGCCTCATATTTAAGTGGTTTTCTCAAACATGGTCATTGTTTACAAGGAAAATTTTAATAGGTAGATATAAATCCAAATGTAAATTAAAACTCTATGTTGAATTGAAATAGAAAGATCATCATCTACTATCTTAAGATTTTGAATTAGAGGGAATTTCATAATTTCAATAAAACATCAAATATTTAGTAAATAATTAACGATTGTTTCAATTCTATTGTGAGGGCTATCATTAGTTTAATAAAAGGTTATGTTTTTTCAAACAAAAAATGTGCTTTCCTGCATGTATTGAATCTTGACATAACAAAAACAAATGCACTTTGTTGATTAGGATGACAAAATTTTTGGATCCTTACAAAAAGGTAACCAATACAAATCAATACCTATACGTTAGTGATTTTTATTTGGATATTTATTTTAGAATCAAGTAGCGAAGGTAAAACTATTTTTGAGAAAAACACTAATAAATAAAGAATAATTTAAAATTTATTTTTATAAGTTTATGGTTTATTTATGTTTGTAGAATTAAAGGTGTTTTTAAAGAAATTTAATTGTGCAATTTAATTTATTTTAAAAAAACTAAATTTATTTGTACTATTATTTTATAATGCAATTTGGATTTTTTTAAAAGAATAATTTTTGAATGATCTTATTCAAAATTTGAAAAAGATAAAATATTTATAAGTGTCCATAAATGAGACATATTATGTTGTGGGGAGGAAGGAGTAGCTCATAACTATTAGCAACTATTACCATGGCTTCACCTATTGTCATTTTTATTTATATAATTTTGAGTTTAAATCGTATGTAATGAAATTTTTACATTATCAATTAATTAGAAATAAAAGTTAGTAGTAGTATTATATTTTATATGACAATTTTTTTAAAAATAAACTTTTTTTCACTACTTAAGTTTTTTTTTCAATTTATTTATTAAAGTAAATTCATTGTTTACCATTGGCAAGAAACTGAATTTATTTCACTGCATTTGGTTTTTAGGTAAAAAGAAAAAGGAAAAAAAAGTCGAATTCAATTTTATGGCAAATCTGGGTTTTTTTTGTTTTTTTTAAGGATTTTATAATATATTAAATTAAATTATAATATAATTCTATTATATTAGAAACAAATTACGAGGAGATGTTCTGATTTCATGTCAGTCGTAATAATATTAGAGTCAATTTTTATGTTTAAGGTACATAATAATATATTAGAGTCATTTTTATAGAGTCATTTTTATGTATAAAATATTATTCGTGTTAAAAATATTATGTTTTAAAACTATTGGTTATCACAATTTTATATTTAAAATACACATTTACACACACCTAATTTTTTTAATATATTTTTTATTTAATCATTCTCTTATGGGATGAAAGAGGGGATACTCTGTGAGGGAGAAAATAGATAAATCTTATATATAACCTATGTATATATATATATATATATATATATATATATATATATATATATATATATATATATATATATATATATCAATGTAAAATGTGTACTCTTAAATCACTAATGGAAACAATATAGATAAATAATAAAGTCATATATCTCATTAAAAAGATAAGAATTAATTTATCTTGTTAAAAATTATTTACTTTATTTTTTTTATATTACTTTTATATATATATATATATATATATATATAAAAAGAATACTAAATCTTTTTCTTTTATTTTACAAATATAATTGTTTTATTTTCAAAAGAGAATATACTTAAAAGACTAGAATAATGTGTTCATGTTGAAGAAGACCACCTCGTTTTTAGATAAAATATAATAATTTATTTTTTTAATATAATAGAATTATATTATAATTTATACGTTTTGCTATAAAATCAAATTTCGTTATAATAATATTGTTATGGTCAAGAAGATTTATTCATTTTAAAATTCTTGTTTATTATGATTTTGTTTTTGAAAAACACACGGATAAATTAAGAAATGAGAGTGTATATAAATTATTGTTAATCCCGACTCTTAAACAAGATGGATTCATGAACATAATATACTAAATTATATTATATTTATAAATGTAAACTAATTATATTTAAATTTAAATAACATAAAAATATATATTATATTATATTAATAAATATAAAGAAATTACATTTACTTTGAAATTAATCTTACACCTTTTTAAATCAAAATGTGTTTACTTAAAATATAATTCAATATAACATTATTTTTGTTAAATAATTCTTTCTCGTAATAACAAGATTTTAAATCAATCTTGTTATTTTTTGAATTGAAAATAAATATTTATTATTTATTATAAAATTGTAACAATGATTTTAAATATATTAGTACAAACATTTAATTAATGATAATATAAAAAATTACAAATTTTTCAGAATAATAACAATACTAGTCATTCTAATTTAAGATTGAATTATTATTAATATTAATATTAAAATTTTAAATTTCAAGAAATTATATTAAATTTATTGTTGAAATAATTAAAATTCTACTGCTTACTACTAATTATTATTATTATTATTATTATTATTATTATTATTATTATTATTAAGTTTTAAAAAATATTCATATTTAAAATCAATATCTTTAATTTAATATTTTAAAACATAAATTGATATATTAATATTACTCATTATGGATACTCATAAAACAATTTTAAAAATCATTTGAATACAATATAATCATTATTTTAATATTTAAAAACTAATTTCATTTAATAACTTTTTTATTTATTTGTTAAACACAACCAAAATTATTAAAAGTAAAACGGAAAAACCAAAAATCGGGTCATCTAATTCCGACATATTTTCCAATAAGGAAGGCATAAAGCAACAATAAAAAAATTGGTTATCTAGGGACTGAATTCTCAACATGAATAACAAACGGATCAAAGTTGATAAATAAAGTAAAAAATAATTTGTGTAAATTATATAAAAGGTATATTTGACAGAAAAGTAAACTTTGATATTAGAAATTTTTTAATATAAGTTATTTATTAAAATGATTAAATAAAACAACATTAAACTGAAATAATTTTTTATAGACAAAATTTTAAATTATTAGGTAAATTATTTAAAAAAAATTGTTAGTTTTTGAATCAAGTAATTTACATAAACGAGTAAAATTAAAAATAACCGAAGAGAAAGAAGTCATTTAAAGTTTTATTTTTTTTAAATAAAATTAAAATTGAGTTACTTATTAATATAATAGAATATAATATAATAAGTTTATATTTTATATATTTTAATATTTAAAACGCCTCATATATTTGCTATATTTTTAAATTAAAATTATTTTTTGGGTGTAGCGATTGGAGTACTCTCCACTTGCCAAATCAGGTTGTAATTGTCCAAAATCTTATGAATGCCAGTTGGAGTTCTTGATCTTTTCAGCAAATAATTATTACTTCCTCAAGAGTGGATCCAGTTTTGTGAATTTTATGATATGGAAAAATAATCATGTGATATATAACAAATAATAACAATTTCCAGATTTTACCTTTATGTGGGTTTGAAAGAAAAAAAAAATGGAAATGTTGAAAGCTGGAGAAATGATATATGAAAGACATTGACAAGATCTTTTGCCTTGTAGCTATGAGATGAGGAAAGGGACTCAACTCTCAACCATACAAAAGCTTTGCGTGATAATCTTCTACTTTTTCCACCCAGTGTGAAAAGTTTCACATCAATAATATCAGTCTTTCCCTTTTGTTCTCTCTCCAATAAATAAAAGAGTATAGTCAACTAAATTATTTGTTCCTTCTTCGACATTGTTTTCATACAAAACTGTAAGAAATTTCTGTAACTTGTGTTGGCAACAACTCCAAGATCCATCCATCTATTCTTAATTTTAGCTTAAAAAAGCATATGATATCATGTCATTGCTCCTATCCTTTACTGGTTTTCTTCACTGCTGCAACGTGTTGTCACTGGGATGTGTGTTGGTCTCATATCATATATCCTTTCATTTCATTTTTAAATTTCTGTTTCTGCTAACTCCAACACAACCATAATCCTCTTTTTCCCACCCACCTCAAATCATAGACAATGATTTCACATGGAGAGTGCCTATTGATCATAACTTTGGATGAATTATAGTAATATCTTAATCAGAACAATGAGTTTAAAAAAGAGAAGAAAAAACAAAAGGGTATGAATTATATGACATAATCCTATAGGTTTGGCTTCAGGCATGCATGGATTACGTTACCAAACTGAGAAATGATGAGTGGGATCCTAAGTGTGCTAAACTGTAGTGTCCTATGATACGATTATAACTGAACATATTTGTTTTCTTCTTTCCATTATCAACACATATCTTGTATTTTGAAATGTAGAGAATCGTATGTAGATGAATGTTGAATGTTGTTTGAAATGTGGATGTCTACATCAGTAAGTACACATGTACAACGGGCTCAGAGTCCTATCTGTCTTTTGCCAGATTATGAAGAAAATGACAAAGGGATAAGAATAGCCATTTTGAAGATTTAGACCAAATATGAGTGAGAAAAATGAAAAATAAAACAAATGGCCCAACAAGACCTTCAAATCAAAACGGTTAGGAAGACAGTGTAGGAGGAAAGGGAATGGTGGCTTAATAAGGATGTTTCAAACCTGAAAAAGCAAAAGAAACAGAAAGGAACCAATATTACAACCTAGAGAAGAAAGATACTTTGGCCAAAGTACAATTAAAGATGCAATGCAACCTTTGACTACCTTGTAAACCTATCTACCATTTTCTTGTCTCACTCACAACAAATAAAATTGGCCAGAAAACACCCAAAATTATCATGCTTTCTGACTACCTAATGACAATTTTGTGAAATCTGTGCTGAGTTCTTACATGTATTTTGTAGAAACAAAAGCTTGATGTTGATAATTATTGTCTCACATTGCTATATTTGCCGCGGGTTAACGATCACAAAGGAATAAAAAAAAAAAGGAAAGAAAGTGTTGAGAACTCCATATTTTTTTTCAATTAGATGTTTTATTGTGTTTGTTGATAGTCCTAAGGTTGTTAAAATTGTTATACATTTTAACATCCTATATTTATCTTTATTTATTTGAAATATTTTATTAATATACCTTATAAATTAATTGTTATTGGTTAATATTCTATACATTCAGATAGTTAATTATTTTATTTCAAGATAAAATTTAAGAATAGAGATAAAATCATCCGTAAAAAAAAAGAAAAAGAAGAAGAAGAAAGCCTGATAAAAGAAAAAGAATGGAATGAAATATAGTAAAAAAAATTACTTATTTATTTGATGAGAAGATGACATAAAAAGTAAATAAAGTATATTTTAAAAATAAAATATAAATAAAGATGAATTAATTTATAAAACTACCCATAAATATTATAAAAAAATGAAAGAAAATTATTTTGAAAATCCTATATTTCTTTATAGTTTTTACTATTTATTTCTTATATGGATGTAAAGAAAAATATATGGAACCCAGCAGAAAGTGATATATTTTTTCATCACTTTTTTTATAAGAGAGATTTTTTTTCTATTCATTTCTCTGCATTACTTATTTTTTTATTTTACATTTTTTTCTTCAAATTATAAGAACTTAAAATATAAAACTTAACAAATCAACTATTGTTTTAAGTGTATTATTATGTTACATGACTTAATATATGATGAAAAAAAATGTAAATCGGTTTTTAAGCTAAAGATCAATTTTAACTTAACATAAATCTTGTACTTTTTTATTTATTTAGTATTACCTCTTATTTACTTACTAATTTTAGCATTAGACTTATGGTGGATTTCTATTTGATGTCGGATCTCCATTAGTTTTGGGATCAAATAATATATCATTAATAAATAATAAATAAATATAAAAGAGTAAAAGAAGATGAAAGGATAAGAAGACAAAATTATAAATATATAAATGAATATATTAAATAATCATTAAGTTTTGAGGGTCAAAATCATAGGAGAAGATTGATGGAAATGTCCCTACATTCTCAAGAGATGATTTTGATGATGATTCAAGTCAACTACATTCAAGTCAACATCATTCAAGATGAATTAAGGACAAGCTGAATTTAAGACGTTGGTGACAATGTCAAACATTTTCCTCCATGCCCAAGATATGTTTTTGATAAAAATGATTATTCAAGCAAGTCTAAGATGATTCCTGAAGACTAGATAGATTTTTAGAATACTGGATATGGAGGTACAAGTTGATGAAATAATATTATGCATAAGTCTCAAAAGCACAAGTGTGATAAAATTTATAACATGATATTTTTCTCTGTCATAATCAATTATGATGCATCAGAAATGAAAAAATGATTTTCTGTATCATAATTGATTATACTGGTAACATAATCAATTATGACAATTCAAATTTGAAAAATATATCTGTTTTGAAGAATAAATGTTTTTGAAAATATCCTGATTTTTATTCACGAAAATATTAATGTTAAACGGTAATTTTTTGATGCTATTTTTCTATTTAATTAAGTTTTGATGAAAAATAAAAAACACACAATTACAGAATTCGAAAATACAATTTCATTCAATCAGTTTTGAGAAAAGAATTCTGAGTAAGACAACAGAGATATTTTACACCTTCTGAGAAAACCCTCTTCTCTACTGCATTTTGTGTTTTCATTGTTAATCACACTTGTTCTTGGAGATTGACATTCTACAGATTTCTACAATTTGTTGTCTCCATTACCCAGGTTTGACTGTTCTTATCTTACTCCTTCATCCTTTGTGGGTTTAGGAGGTGTTTTCATCCTTTGATTTGTTCAAAGGAGGTGTTCATTCTTAGTGAAATTTTATGGAGGTGTTCATCCTTAGTAGGATTCTAAAGAGATGCGTTCATCTTTTGATTTGTTCAGATGAGGTGTTCATCCCTAGTGGAATTCTAGGGAGGTGTTCATCCTTAGTGGGTTTCTAAGGAGGTGATTGTCTTTTGAATTAGTTTACTTTTGACTAGTTCCTCTGCTGAGTTGATTGTAATTTGTGAACTGAATTTAAAATATAGTGAATTGGGAGTCACTCTTGTGATTAGAGTTGATTGGGAACTGGATGTAGGGTTGGTTATACCCAAACCAGTATAAATTACTGTGTGCTCTTCTCTTTCCCTTATCTCTTTCTATTTTCCTGATTATATTATCGTTTCTACTTTATCTGTGTTCAAACAAATTATTGACTCACAAATAAATTTTTAATTTGACATTTATTTTAATTTGTGCATCTCCTCTAGATGTCATTTGTCTAACATTAAATATAAGTTATAAAACTTTGAAGGGGTTATGACCCCTCACTTCCCAAAAAGATTCTGCTTCTATTTATTAGGATTAATCATTAATACAATAAATATCTCACATGTTAGGGAAAAAACAAACTTTTAACATAAGTTATTTAAAACATTTTACCTTAACTAAATTTTCACTACAATTAATATAGAAAAATGACATATTACGTCGATTCTTTACACAATCGATGTTGTAAGCATTTATTTTTTAAACATTATTTTATTTTGTTCTTCACTTATACAATTTTAATTTTCACATGACCAAATAAATATTTATTCCTACTTAATACAAACTTAGACAAATAATATCAATTCTAACAAACTTAGAAAAATAATAACATGATTTTTTTAAAAATAAGAAATTATGTCATAATTTAATAATAAATAAATAAACACTAATCTTGAAAAAAAAATTGAGAAAGCATTATGTGACGATCTTGCATACTAAAAGAATGAAGAACACAACTATGATACAATGAAGGTGCTCGATTTGAGTTTATAAAGAAGAAAGATAAATAGTTGTGGTTGTAGTATAAAGATGAAAATAATGACATTTTTATTTTTTAAAGAAAAGAATGTGAAAAATAAGAGTGGACAATAAAAATGTCTTAGAAAAGAACATACTACATAGGTTACTTAAAAGAATTAATATAATATGTATATATTATTTCAATTCCTTAGTAACCAATGCAGAATATAAGCACATATTAAATTAATTCTTTGAGTAACCAATGAAATATTTATTTACAAAAAATTGTCACTCAATGATTTATTACAACGGTTTCATTACAATCAATGTAATATCAGCAACACAAATTTATATTTTTACACAAACGTCAACTTAAACACAAGGAAATTACATAACATTTAATATACATCTCAATGAAACTTTTTTTCTACCATACAAATAAAAAATCTTCAATCTCTTCTAAATCATGTATCAATCTTTTATCTTTTTCTTTGATTTATTTGCAATACATTTAAAAATATTACTTATGAAATAAAGATTCAATTTTTTTCATTTAATAATATATATATATATATATATATATATATATATATATATATATATATATATATATATATAGATGGGTAAAACATGTTTTTTTTTACATGACAAATATTTGTGTTTTGTACAATTAAAATATTATGTTTAATTTGATGTCATGTGAACTATTAAATGATATATATATATATATATATATATATATATATATATATATATATATATATATATATATATATATATATATATATACTAATTAACGTGTATGATTTTAATTTCAGGAAAGTTTTGTTTAATAGACGATCATGATTAATTGTATATGTGTACAATTAGAGTCATTATCTTTGTGAAGTTTTTCTTTGAATAATATGCGAATGATTTTTTTTCTATAGATATTGTTAGACAACATTAAATATACAAATAATTTAATAATCAATGTTGCATAAAATTAATAATTTATCTAGTAGTGATGATTAAAAACTTAGGAAAATAACTAATAATATATGAAAATAAAAAAAATTAATTGAACACAAGTATTTATCATAATTACGAAAATCATATTTTACCTCTTTATATATATATATATATATATATATATATATATATATATATATATATATATATATATATATATATTTTAAAGAACAACCATAAAATTTAATAAATTATTTTTAGTTAATATTTAATATCATGTTAAAGCACAATGACATATTTCTAAGTAAGGAAAATCATTACTTATCATGTTAATGTACTATCCACGT
Organism: Sphenostylis stenocarpa; assembly: GCA_963425845.1. Taxonomy (NCBI): domain Eukaryota; kingdom Viridiplantae; phylum Streptophyta; class Magnoliopsida; order Fabales; family Fabaceae; genus Sphenostylis; species Sphenostylis stenocarpa. Next base: position 41,614,180 of record OY731404.1, on the reverse strand, counting down.
CTTATCTAACATTTTATCTAACTTGTATGATCAATGTAATTAGCTCTCATATATAAAATATCAAGATGTAATAAACCTCCACTAATAAAAAATTAACATTTAATTACAGTTGAATATGAATAATTCATTCGTCACAATACCTGAGATAATAATAATTTTGTAATTAAAATGATTTTTTATAACAGTTCAAATTTAAATGAATATAAAATTATTTTTTATGTTAATTCAAATTTGATAGATGATAATAAGTGGTTATTATCATTATAAGTGTATATAGTTATAATGAATGATTTTTTATGTCAATTCAAATTTAAACTAACATAAAAAAAAAATTATAAGATAAAAATGTAAGAAGAGTTCATGCTCTCATTCTAATTGTTCTTATAGTTGTAATATTTTTTCTTCTTCCCATGATGCTCCAAATCTATTCTTCTTCCTTATAACACTTTGCTTATTCGTCTTCTTCTTCGTCATAGTTATCTTATGCACAACTCATCTTTCTTGCTTTTACCACCTTATTTCTTCTAGTTCTACTTCTTCAGATAAGATCCATTTTTTTATTTTACTCTTCTATAGGAGTGAGTATGCTTCTTTTGTTGATCTTAGGTATTAGAAATGTCTATAATTTAAATTTTTGTGTTTGCTTGTTTTTAATTTATATAATTGTTTTATTATATCATCTATTTTCATGTTTTCTTCCTTAGAGAGCACATGAATGGGAAACTACATAAGTGAGGCTTGGTTTTATGTGTAAGTGAAAGAAAATTTATGCAAGAAAAGTGATTAATAAAATGTTTGTAAGAAATTGAGTTATATAAAAAAAAGTACACAAATTTTTTTATAGAAATTATATTGGGAACTACCATAATAAGTATAACCTACTATGTCAATTATTTTCCAAACGTAATTTTTTATGTTATTTGGATATATGATAATTGTATAATCAACATAGAGTCCAAAACAACCACAATAAAAAAATCTTTTCAATAATGCTCACAGTAGAAAAGTAATAACTTATACTAATTTTATCAACATTTTAAAAATTAATAAAGATTTGATAAATTCATGTCAAATAGGTTAATAATGGACTTTGATAATGTAGTAAGCTTACTACATGATTACTAAGAGAAACCTAGTAAATAGGAAAATAACTTAGGCATAAGAAATATCTCATTATTCTTTATAGCTATGAGAATCTTAAAATTTTTTTTTTTTCTCACTTATTTGGGTACAATCCCATCTTTGTGGATGAAACTCTAATACAATCTTCTCTTCTACCATATTCTACACCCATGTGTAACTAGTTACACTCCTATGGATGAACTTCATATACAATTTCCTTGTTAGCACATCTTTCATATCCATGTGGCAAATTTTGATACATTATTTTCTTCTAGTGCACCTTTACCCCTCATATGGGCATAACCAGTGGCGAATCTTAACAATTGATTTAAAATGGACAAAATAATATATTATTAATAAATAATAAATGAATATGAAAAGGCGAAAGAATATAAAAGGATAAGAGATTAAATTTATAAATATACAAGTAAATATACCTAACAAATATTAAGTTTTTGGGGCCAAAATCATAAATGTTAATATAAGTTACAAAATTTTAAGGGGGTCATGGTCTCTCGGTTCCCAAGAAGATCCATTACTAGGCACAACCACATTATTATAAACGAACTTTTCATGCAACTTTTAATAAAACGAGATTAAGATAATATACAAAACTAATTTCATGTTCAAAATTAATTTTGAAAATTCAAATACCACTTGAATATAAAAAATAGTTAAATAATTCATTTTGGTATATATTACAAATTTTATTTTGCTTTGTATATATATTTTATTTATTTTAAAAAATGTAGAATTGGTACTCCACTTCGTCAAGGTCGACTTATATATAAAACTTCTCAACTTGCCTATCCTTGAATGTTTGAAATTTATTTGTTAATGATTAAGAATCTCTAACTCTCCATGTCTTAAAAAATTTCTAGTTCGACTTAGCTAGTACTTGCACCTTAGGTATCTTTAACTTGACTTTATACCTTTAATCTCTCTAAATCGACTCTACACCCTTAATATTTTAGCTCAAGATCATGCCTATAACATCTTTAGCTTGGATATGCATCTTAAGCATCTCTAATTGAACCTCATACCTTCAGTTTCTTTAGCTCATTCTCTGGTCTTGAGAATATTTGTGTTGACATTATATCTTGAACATCTTTAGTTCAACCTTACATCTTTAGCTTATATTCATGCTTAGAGTATCTTTATCTTAGTTTTTCACACTTTGAGCATCTTTAGGTCAACTTCGTCTATTGAAAATTTTTAACTTAATCTCACGCCTTAGGTATATCCTCTAGCTAAAATATAGTGCAAAAAGTATTTTATGACGATTTATTATGACAGTTTTAGTTCATCCATCATAATAAGTTGGAAGGTGACAATTTTGTAATTAAAACTTACTTTTTATAATGGTTCAATTTTGAATTAACATATAAAGTACCCATTATGATGGTTCAATTTTAAATTGACATAATAAATAACTTTTTATGTAGGTTCAAAATTGAACCGTCATAGTAAGTACTTTATATGCCAATTTAATTTTGAACTGTCAATAGTAAGTGACTTTGTAAATTGTAAACTCAAACATTTTTTATGTTGATTCAATTTTAAATTGTCATAATAAGTATTTACTATGACGGTTCAATTTTGAATGGACATAGAAAATAACTTTGTCAATCTTAAATATAAGACATTTTCTATGTTGATTCAATTTTAAACTCTCTAGTTATAATTTTTAACCGTCATAGTAAATACTTATTATTATTGAACCATCATAAAAATTATCCAGATTTTAATTTTCCAAATTTATTTTATCATCTTCATCTTCTATTTTCCATTTTATTATTTTCTTATCACATTCATCTACTTTTATCTTCCTTATGCTTATACTACCACTTCCCACAATTTTGTTTTTTCCTCATTTACAATAAAGATAATTTTTTGGAAGCATTGTCTCATTTTTTTTTATATTAGTTTGTATTTGATGGTTTGGTTTAATGAATTATTCTAATATATGTTATTGTGAATTTTTTCTCTTGTAAATGATTCTTCATTCAATTTAAGTGAGAATTCTCAACATTTTATATTTCATTTTTGAGATTTGTTATTATAAATTGTTTGATAAAATATTTGTAAGAAATATGACTGTATAAAAAAATTAACGTAAGACTCTCCGTGATGATTATGTTCAGAATCGACATATAAAATACTTATTATGTTAGTTATTTAACAACCGACATAGAAAATATAACTTTTTATGTCACTTGAATCTATGTTGATTGTAGAACTAACATAAAAAGTTCAAACTAACTATCATAAAAAATCTTTCTTACATTAGTAATTATATAAACATTATCTTTTACCAAATATAACATTGAATTTTATTGTAATAAAAATATCAAATAATAATATGAGTTCCACTTAGTATAATCATTATATAGTATTATATCATTTAAGTATTACAAATTTAAACATTGAGTTTCACTGTTATAAAAATATCGAATTATACACTGAATTCAAAATATAAAATCATGTTTTTACCAGTGTAGATATGCATATTCATTATAAAAAAAAATGTATCGAGCCATAATACCCAATTATACTAATTATTCATTGTGTCATAACACCAAGTTATAGTAAGTATAAACATCAAATTATATTTATAGGCAACATCACCCTATACTACATCTTAACATAGTATAATTTAAGCATTAACTTATATTCAAACTTAATCATGTTCATAAACCTGAACTTTAATTTTCAACAAGTTGTCAAAATTAATCTTTCATGTTTAAATTGAATTATTCACATAAGTTTCATTCTACAACTTAACTTTTATACTAAGCAAAATTTTATACTTTATAAGCAAATCAAACATCAACTTGAGTTATTCAGTCTAAATTCAAATCTTGAACTTCATTTTTATCATTGAATGTTTTTCAACATGTTCTCATGATTGATATTTAAAGCTTTTAAGTTATTGATTATTCACCAAGTTTCATGATGTTTTAGATAAACTCTTGAGAAGGGAAGCACCCACTTTAAGGGTCTTGTTATTTTGAATTGCGAAAATTAATTATCAAGATTTTTTTATGCTATTTCAAACAAGATTACTCATACATGACAATATCACGAGAATCAAATGTAAAACTAGAAATATTAATATTTTTTAAACACTCTAACATGTTACAAATGTATACAAAAACTAGCCTCGTACAAAATTTTACTATGCTTGAGCATCATATCAAGCTAAACAATACACAGAACTATTGAATTTGCTAAATGCTCTTTGACTCTCCCACAATATAAATTAAACAACTACCACAATAGTAGCTTACTTAAATTATATTCTATTTGGATTAGAGTTTAGGGACTTATATTTAAATCATATTCTATTTGGACTAGAGCATAGGGACTTATATACTTATCTGAATTCAAGATAATCAATTAAAAAACTTATAATAAAATAATTTGTTATTTTGTTAAAAGAGATAAATTTTAAGAAAAGTTACATGATCACCACGAGTTAAAATTTAACATATAAATCCTTATTCCTTATCTATCTATCTATCTATCTATCTATCTATCTATCTATCTATCTATCTATCTATCTATCTATCTATATATATATATATATATATATATATATATATATATATATATATATATATATATATATATATATATATATATATATATATATAAATGAAATGACATATTTTTGTTAAAATTGACCATTCATCTAATATAGTATGAGACCTATATTTTAAAATAGATAATAATTTTTAACTTTATTTCAGATCAACAGGCTAATGTGTTAATTTTGAATTGATTAAAAAAAATTATTTATTTTTATTAATATGTTTATACTAAAATAATTAATTAAAATAAATATTTAAATAAAAAATATTTTTTAAATTTATAATGAACTTAATTTTTCATTAATATATAATTATTTAATATATAAATTTTATAAAAGTATTTATTTAATAGTAAAATAAGAGTTAAAAATTTATTCTTCTTTATTATCATTCAATTTTTAGTAATTTAATAATTTAAAATAATAATTAATCTTAATTATTAGATTGAAAATAAATGATTGTTAGAGACTTATTCTAATATTTATTTACTCTTAAAAACAAAAATATCTTTTATCAAATTAATTTATAATATATATATATATATATTAATAAAATACTATTTTTTTATTTAAAAAATAATTATTATTTTATAAAACAAATTACTTAAACTAATATAGATCATAACCTATACGAACTATATCAAAATAAGTTTAATTTTGTTCACAAATTTTTTTATCTAATTAATTTATTTCTTAAACTTTTTAAGTCGGTCTATCATACTAAAATTATTCTTGATACTATAAAAAAATTTTTACAATAAAATTTGATATTCAATTCTTGTTTTATTAGATGATAAATGAATTTTATAAATAATATATTATTAATAAATAATAAAAAATATTAAAATTTGAGAGAATATAAAGCATTTTTTTAAAATATTTAATAATTTTTTAACACTTATAAAAATATATTAAAATAGTTAAAATTTTAAATATTCTAATAGATATATTTAATAATTAATAAATTTAGATGAGATTGTGAACCCTTACTGTAAGAAGCTTCCTAACAAAAACCTCGACATAAATTGCTAGAAATCTATAATTTTCCATGAAAAAAAATTAGCTAGGATAACATACTTTATTTTTTAAGTATAATTGAATATATTTTAAAATAATAAAGTACTTTTAAATGATGATATGATATATAAAAAATGATTTTCTCTGAATAACGTAATTGTCGTTGAACGTGTAAACCTGATATATCAACCAAAAATCAATTATTTGTACGCCCCAAAGAAGGAAAATATTGTGGGTTTATTTGTCTTGTTTTTTTTTTTATTATTCTTTTTATTTTAGTTGTAATTTACTTTTTTTTTCAATTTTAAATCAAGTAAATTTTATCTTTCTATTTATTTTATTTTCTAGCAGAACATTCAAATTATTTATTTATTTTACTACTAAACGTGTACCCTATTGGTTCCAATATTGTTTTAGCTAAACTTTTGTTGGGAAATAAGGTCGGATAAGATGGAATAATAATAATACACCAATGTGAGATCAATAAAAGACACGAATATTTGTTAACCCAGTTCGGATTAAATCCTACATCTGGGGGCGAACCAAGCCAGGAGAATGAACTAGAATAAGAGGATAAACCGAATGTTACAACTCACACAAGCCCGTATGAATACACTCTCTCTACTCTTTCTTCACACTTGGATTGGATACAAATGAGGTTACAAAATGAGGTATTTATAGCCAAACAAATCCTTCTTGAGAGGAAGTTGAGAGGAAGCTCCCTTCCTTTGACCGGAAGTTGCAAGGAAGTAGCCTTCCTTTGACCAGGAAGTTGCAAGGAAGTAGCCTTCCTTTGACCAGGAACTTACGAGGAAGTTTCCTATCTTTGACCGATCTTTACACCTCAACAATCTCCCACTTGAAGATTGGTCAACCTCGTTCATCTCTGCTCTTGGTTCCGCTAAGTCTGCCTGTTTTAATCATCAAGGCCGGTCGAAGCTACACACGACTTCAACTTTTCCAAAGTTACCGCCTTGGTCAACATGTCTGCAGGATTCCTATCTCCCCGAACCTTTTCAGCTGCAACATCTTCTTCTCTAGAAGTTGCTTGGATGAAATGATACTTAACCTCGATGTGCTTCGTTCGCGAGTGAAACGCGGGGTTCTTTGCCGGATGGATTGCACTGCGGCTATCGGCTGTATAGAGCCACATCCTCTTGAGGTCTCCCAAGTTCATTCAAGAAGTTTTGCGGCCAAACGAGCTCCTTGGCCGCCTCCGTCACTTGCCACGTACTCGGCTTCGTTGTGGACAATGTGACTATCTTCTGCGACTTTGAGATCCGGGATACGGCCGTCCCGCCGTAAGTGAATACGTACCCAGTAGTACTCCTCCTCTTGTCAAGATCACTTCCTGCAAAATCGGCATCGACATACCCGGACGGGGTAAGGGTACCCTGCCAAATACTAATGCCGGTCCTTAGTACCCCTCGGGTACCTAAGGATCCACTTTACCGCCTCCCGGTGCATCACTCCGGGATTGCTCATGAGCCGATCGACTACTCCCACTTGCATGTGCTATGTCCGGCGGGTGCGGACCATAGCGTACATTAGGCTCCCGATAGCCGAAGCATACGGCGTAACTCTCATCTTTTCTTTTTCAGAGTCATCCTGGGGCGAATCCTTGTTGGACAACTTGAACCGGCTTCCCAATGGCACTCGAACCGACTTTGCAATATTCATATTGAATCTGCACAACACCTTCTCAATATAATCAAATTGAGAAAGCCAAAGTTTACCGAGCATTTCGTCCCTCGTGATTTTCATGCCCGATGTCTGTCTCGCTTCTCCTAGATCCTTCATATCAAATCTCCTTGATAGGCGATCTTTGAGCCTCTCGATCTCCTTGACATCCGATCCTCGCTATCGGCATGTCATCCACATATAGCGATAAAATAATGAAAGAGTTACTCGAACTTCTTCACATAGCAACAATGATCGGCATTACACCCGGAGTATCCTATCTCCGGCATGAAATTATCGAATTTTCGGTACCACTCGTCGAGGAGCCTGTTTCGATCCATACAAGCTCTTCTTTAGGCGACAGTACCTGCGATCATTTCCTCTATATCCCTCTGGTTGCACCATGTAAATTTCCTCCTCGAGATCCCCATGCGGAAAGGCCGTCTTCACATCTAACTGTTGCAACTCCAAGTTTTCCGCCGCTACGATGCTTAACACTAAACGTATAGTGGTTAACTTAACAACGGGTGTAAAAACATCGGTAAAGTCAATACCGTATCTCTGTTGGAATCCCTTTACTACAAGTCCGGCCTTGTACCGTTTTGTTCCATCCGATTCCTCCTTGACCCGATAGACCCATCTCGTTTTGAAGAGCCTTCTTTCCTTGTGGGAGATCACACAAATCCCATGTGTGGTTCTTCTTCAACGAGTTCATCTCGTCTTCCATCGCAAGCTCCCACTTGCTCTTGTGGGCATCTTTAACCGCCTCTGCATAACGGTCGAGTTCCCGGAATCGGATAAAAGTAGGTAATAAAGAGAAGGGGAGTACCTATCCAGGGACCTTCTCATCCTCGGTTCTCGGCCCGGTGCGGAGGCGTCGTTGCTCTCGGCAATCGGTTCATCCGATTCCGGTTCCGCCTCTTCTTACGTACGCTCGATCTCATCTATCCGAGCTCCCACCGTATCTTCTGGTCTCATGATTCCGGTATTTGAAATATCGAGACCAACATACTCCTGCATGGTCTTGTCATCGTCCGGGTATTCCTTCCGGTCCTTGTACATTATGCCTTCATTGAACACCACATTACGATTGCGAATAATTTTCCGATTTTGATCATCCCAAAATCTATACCCAAATTCGTCGAGTCCCATATCCAATGAATGTACATTTGACGGACTTAGCATCCGGCTTTGTCCGGTCGTCATTCAAAACGTAAGCCAAACAACCAAAGGTACGTAAGAAAGAGAGATCAACTTTCTTACCACTCCGGACCTCTTCCGGAATTTTGTTGTTCGATGGGACAGAAGGCCCCGGTTGATCAAGAAAGCGGCCGTGCTTGGCCGCTACGCCCAAAACATCTTGGGCGGTCCACTCTTCAATCGCATGCATCTCGCACGCTCATTCGGTGTTACTGTTCATCCTCTCCGCAATGCCATTTTGTTGAGGTGTCCACAGGGACCGTCTTACGCATCCGGATCCCATGATCGGCGCGAGTATTCTTTGATGGCTTCAACTGTTGTACTCGCCACCGTTGTCGGATCCGAGACATTTCACTTCCGACACTGTCTCTTTCTCCACGAGTGCTCTCCATCTCCCGAAAGTATCAAAGGCTTCGGATTTTCTTTTCGGAAAGTACACCCATACCTTTCTTGTGCGATCATCGACGAACGTCATGTAGTACATCGATCCTCCAAGAGATGTCACCGGTGCTTGGCCCCCATAAGTCGGTGTGCACTAGCTCCGGTTTTTCGTCTTTGGAGCTCTTCCGGTGGTTATGAAGCTCACTCGCTTACGCTTTCCAAGCACGCATTGCTCGCAGAGACCCACGTCCACCGACTCCAACTCGGGCAAAAGTCCTCTCGACTTTAGTACCTTCATTCCTTTTTCGCTCATGTGGCCCAAGCGACTCGTGCCATAAGTGCGATTGTGAGACAACTCCTGCCGGGAGAATGTTTGAGCTGGATCTACTCGCCGTGTAAAGCGTTCACGACTTCGACCCTCTTGCCAAAGTCATAGCTCCTCGGCCGACCTTCCACTTTCCGTCTCCAAACATTGTGTGGAAGCCGTCATTGTCCAGTTGTCCAAGCGAGATGAGATTCCTCTTCGGTCCTGGAATGTGTCTCACATCACGTAGGGTCCAAGCATGACCCATTTGTGGACTTGATCCGCACATCTCCCTTCCCTACAATTTTTAGGGATTTGTTGTCCGCAAGATATACCAAGCCAAAATCACCTGCGGTGTATGGCTCCATGATGTCTCTGCTACTTGCATGAGTGAAATGAGGCCCCCGAGTCCACGATCCGGTCATCGAGCGAGCTTCTCACACTCAACAAGAGTGCATCCGCCGTGTCCTCCGTCACGGCATTGGCTGTCCGACCTTCTTTGTCTTTCCTTGGTGCCCGGCATTCGCTTTTCATATGCCCGGGCTTCTCGCGGTTCCAACACACCATCTCTTTCTTGCCTTTATTCCTTCCCCTGGATTTTGACCTCCCACGGATTTTCCCTCGTGTTTCGGGTCTCCCTCCGGACTCGTATGTAGGGCTGAGCCGGACGACCCACCCGCTCGATTTCTGCGGGTCTCCTCATTCAACATCATATCTCTTATGTTGTCGAACTTCATCTTCTCCTTGCCGGAAGAAGTGCTCACCGAAGTAACGACCACGTCCCAACTGTCCGAGCAATGATGAGAGCAAGATTAGGGCTTTTACCTCATCATCAAACGAAATATCCACCGATGCCAACTGCGTAGTGAGTTGGTTGAAATCGTTGAGATGATCGGCCACCGACTTTCGCTCCTCCATTTGCAATTTGAACGGCTTTTTCATCGGCATCACCTTGTTTATTGCTGATGGTTTTTCATACATGTCGGCGAGTATCCGCAAGACCTCCTTCGTGCTTTTGCTCCCTTCACATGGTAGGCGACGTTCGAGAGAGCGAAAGAATTATAGCACTCATCGCCTTCCGATCGAGCACCTTCCATTCATCATCGCTCATCTTCTCGGGTTTTTCCCCAAGAGGTGCGTAGAGGTCCTTCCGTACGGGTAAGCCTCCATTTGCATTCGCGGAATCCAAAGTCGGAACCATTGAACCGTTCGACTTGAATCTTTCCCTCCATCTTATCTCCAACCTCCCGGCTCGATACCGGTTGTTGGGAAATAAGGTCGGATAAGATGGAATAATAATAATACACCAATGTGAGATCAATAAAAGACACGAATATTTGTTAACCCAGTTCGGATTAAATCCTACATCCGGGGGCGAACCAAGCTAGGAGAATGAACTAGAATAAGAGGATAAACCGAATGTTACAACTCACACAAGCCCGTATGAATACACTCTCTCTACTCTTTCTTCACACTTGGATTGGATACAAATGAGGTTACAAAATGAGGTATTTATAGCCAAACAAATCCTTCTTGAGAGGAAGTTGAGAGGAAACTCCCTTCCTTTGACCAGGAAGTTGCAAGGAAGTAGCCTTCCTTTGACCAGGAACTTACGAGGAAGTTCCCTATCTTTGACCGATCTTTACACCTCAACAACTTTGGTTTATACCAATATTTTTTCAAATCAAACTAAAATTTGTTTAACATACATTTTTCCAAGACTCAACAACTAAAATACGAACTTTTATATAATATAAAAAAAATCAAATTTTTCTTCAAATTTTGATCCCACATTATGAAATTTTTTATTAAAATAATGTTAAATTAATCTAAAGACTCTAACCAATATTTAAGCTAACATTCTAATTTATATTTAAATGTTAGATTTAAAAAAAAAATGGTATACAAATACTCATAAAATGAAAGAAAAATTGATAATAATATAGTTATCCATGTTAAAGTTTTCTTCTTCTTCTTTTTTATGCTCTTTTATATTTTCTCGCATTTATCCTCGTATATATATGGTAGTAGTGGAATCTCTCACACAAAGTCCACTAATGGAGAAAAAAAAAATGGAAGGGAGAAGGTAAAACACCTTATCTTAAATATTTAAAAGCAACGGTGATTGAAAAAGGAGAATCTCTCTCCCATATGTGCCATGTTACTAAGCTTAGAGCATTAAGATAGCACTTAAATGCTGCTATTTCATTAAAGTGTGATTTTATAGATAGTTTCATTTCACAACACCCAATAAAAAGAGTGATGAAGTAGGTTTAAGAACAGCCTAGTGGTCTAACAAGATCCTATAATTATGCAAATGTGAACCTCTAGTTCAATGAACCACGCGTCTCTAATACATTACATCAACACGATCCATGTGCAAATCAAAAGTACTTAATCCCAGACCCCCATGTTTTGCTCAAATTTTCTTTTTCTGTACAGCCATGTTTGTGAAACATATTCTTCAACTCACTATTCCGAAGTTAAGACTCCCACATTCATAGAGTAAGACAAATGAACTAAAATTTGGTGATACAATTTCATCTAATGCTGAAAGCGAGAGAGCAAAAATATTCTAAATTTTTGACACAGTCAAATGAAACAGGAAGCAGGAGTTTGATGTGAACTACATTAATCTGGTCTTCATTGGAAGTGTTCAAAAACCCAAATTTAAGTGAACAGATTGACTCTTATAGATTCATAGTGAGCTCTTAATCAATCTAGAATAAGTTTTTAAAATATCTTGTAATAAATTTATCAAAGGAACCGATTTGTATGTCGTACAATATCAGAGACCAAATTGTAAATTGGGGCTTTTTAATCAGAAGTACTTCCTTCCCCTGTTTTCTTTCAATCACCAAACAATCCCACCAAGATTCCAACCTTGCAAAGGTACCAAGGCTTATAATATATATTAGGTAGAGAGAAACAATTGTGATATTTTATTTGGACAAATTTTATTAAATAATAACACAATTTATGTTGAAATCCAAATAGTAAATAGTTTGTTCCTCCTTTCCAAATTTTGGGTTAGATATCCAATCCAAACACAATGGATATCAGAACAATGGTATCAAATTTAGTATTAATAGAAGATATATAAAACAAGATGTGATTGGAATTATGTATTATTTTACCCAAAGAGGTAGAGTAGGGCACTCTTTTTCACATTGGGTGGCAAGGTGAATGATAGTTGTAGTAGGCTTTTTTACACTAAAAAAAAAATTGGAAAACAAAGTTAAGATTTGATATGGATGTAAAAGTGGAAATGTATTAGTCAAAATGGGAAATTAAATCCAAAAGGATGGTTTGAAGTTGGACAATGACTAAGTATGTATGCATAGACAGAGTCACAGTCAAAAGGAATATTTGTGCAAATGATTCCACCAAACAATAAACAAAACTAGAGAAATTAAACAGAAAACAAAGCAGCCCCTCTACATATCCTCCTTTTACTTTTCTTCCTTTAACCGCTTTTCTCTGCTGGAAGACCAAATGTAAGAAGTGATGTGATACTGTTACTTGCTAGTACCACTCACTGCTGGTGCTTGGCATAATATGATCAAACCTAACTCTTTATTCACCCTGCCTACGACTTTAACTTAGTAGACTCAAAATGCACATTTTTAGTTTATTTTGGATAGAGAATGTGTGTGTCTGTGTTACCACCAATATAACCATTACTTCTCTCTACTGTCTCCAACTTCCTAAGCTTCGCTTGGCCTTGGATTTGGGGTAAAAGGCCTCGAGAGGGAGCGAGGCTTGCCTCACTTTATTCTCCTTCAAATTCGATACTTTGCTCTGTACCCATAACGAGGTTTGGTTTTGCAAAACAGAATCTCTCTCTCTCTCTCTCAAACTAAACTAGCACATTGTCTTCTTTTTCTTGTGCCTCATAGTCTCTTATAGTTCTAACAACGTATCAGGGGGTTGTCCCATCTCTGGTTCTTTCTTTCCTTGGATTTTCATCCTTTCTAAAACACCACCATGTGAGTGAGTGTTTTCATTTGTACCACATTTCCTAAAATGGTGACAAACTGGGATTTCCTCTGTTCTCTCAACGTTACTTAAGAAACAGAGGAGTGCCCCCAACTTTGTTGTGTTTCACTACCAGTTCCCAAGTGAGTACTTTGATCATCCAACCTGTTATTATGTCTTTTTCCTCCCTCTTAAACACGACCAGAAATTAAACTGAAACCCATGTTCTTAGGGTCCTGAGCCTTTTCATCTTGTCCTATTACTATTATTATACTTTACCTCCTCTTCAACAAGTAAAGGCTATTATTGGATTGTTTTCTGTTGTTAACTCAGAAGGCTTTATGAAGTTGTCCCAACAATGAGAGATGAGCACTCGAAGAAAAGCAAGGTTTAAAAAAATGATGCCACCTGCTCCTCTTCTCCTTCAGATTCCCTTGCATTTGTGTTCTGTTTCTACAATTGCTTACTCTCTCTGTTCTCTATGAAGCTTTCATGGCCCAAGACGTTGGTCAAGAAGTGGTTCAACATTAAGAGCAAAAATGAGGACTTTCACGCGGACGATATCCTCTACGCAGGTGAGTGGTCGATTTTCTCATGATTTTAATGTAATTAAAGACGATGGTTGGTTTTGTTTGATTCAGATTTCTCTTGCCTCGTCAATTTTCTGAATATTAAATAAACTTTGATTCTCATTCTTCTTCTGGAATTTGGTTTGTCTTTGGGTACCCGTTTTTGTTTTTTGTTTGAATGGGTCAGTAACTCGCAACCCAAGATCTGCACTCTGCAGCTTGTTGTTTATCCTCCTTCCCTGCTTTCCACCTTTTGTTATAATTTTTTCTGGTTTGTGCGTTTGATTCATTCTGTGGTTTGGTGAAATTTACAGAGGAAAGAGTGACTTTATTTACTTTATGAATTTTCTTTTTCCAGGCGTTAATGAAGAGTGGAGCAGCAACTGTTCACAGAGGGAGGAATACAATGTCAAGAAAAGCAAAACAGGTTCAGTGCCCATACCATTCTAAAATCGCACTTAGATCTTCAGAAGACTGTTGGTTTTCCTTTTTCCTTGTCTCCTACAATGTCTCTCGGAGTGATAAGTGGTATTTTAATGCAGAGAGAGCAAAGAGAAGGCACTCAGAAAGAATGCGGCGAGGCAAGGTTGACCTTGATGCAGCTCAGGTTACAGATGTGAATAACTATAGGTATGCTTCATATTTTGCTTTGTTGTGCTTAATTATTGGAGTCCCATGTCCAGTTTATTGTAGTCAGATTCAGGATAATTGTTAGTCTATTGAGTTCTTCTTTTCTCCTGCGTACAGAATCTTTGCTGCTACTTGGAATGTAGCTGGAAAATCTCCTCCAAGTTACTTGAGTCTGGAAGATTGGCTTCACTCTTCTCCTCCTGCTGATATCTATGTTCTTGGGTAGAATTCTAATTGTATTTGTATAATGTATTCTCTCCTTTCACCTTGTACAGTTCAAGTCTGAAATAGTTTGTCTTTTCTTGCACTCAGGTTTCAAGAAATTGTACCTCTCAATGCTGGTAATGTTTTGGGCACAGAAGATAATGGCCCTGCCAGAAAGTGGCTAGCTCTTATTCGGAAGACCCTAAACAGTCTTCCTGGAACAACTGGTGAATGCCACACTACTTCACCACTTCCTGATCCTATTGTAGAGTTGGACGCTGATTTTGAGGGATCAATGAGGCAGAAGGCAACCTCTTTCTTTCATCGCCGATCGTTCCAATCCTTGAGTCATAGTATGAGAATGGACAATGACATGTCACTACCACAAGCATGCCTTGATCGCCGTCACAGCGTCTGTGAGAAAATGATATTTGGTCACAGAACAAGTGATTACGACCCCAATTATAGATGGGCTTCTTCGGATGATGAAAATGGCCCTGGTGACTCCCCAGTTGTAACGCAATATTCACCAATGACATATAGAGGTTTTTTCTCTACGGAGGATAGAGATAGACAGACAGGGCACTCAAGATACTGTTTGGTTGCCAGTAAGCAAATGGTTGGGATATTTCTAACAGTTTGGGTGAAAAGTGATGTAAGAGATGATGTTCACAACATGAAAGTGTCTTGTGTTGGCAGAGGATTAATGGGATATCTTGGAAACAAGGTAAGTTTGAATTTGATATATTTTCATTATAAGTAGAGGCTAATTGAGAACCTGGAGACAACATTCTCATTCCCTTGAGTTTTCCAGGGTTCAATATCAATTAGCATGTCTTTGCACCAAACGAGCTTTTGCTTCATCTGTAGTCATTTGACTTCTGGAGAAAAGGAGGGTGACGAGGTAAGAAGAAATTCAGATGTAATGGAGATTCTCAGAAAGACAAGATTTCCCCGGGTTCATGGCCTGGGTGATGAGAGTTCTCCTGAGACAATTTTGGAACATGAGTAAGCCCTTCATCTTTTTTCATTGAATCTTTTCTATCCATCTGATGCTTGTAGATTTTGACACTAAATAAATGCAGTCCTAAATCTTAACTTCTACCCTGGTCAAGACCTAAACTTGTGGTTTAATTGGTGTAGTCGAATAATTTGGCTGGGGGATTTAAATTATCGGATAGCCCTTTCTTACCGTGCAGCAAAAGCTCTTGTTGAGATGCATAATTGGAAGGATCTGTTGGAGAATGACCAGGCATGATACTTTGTACCCTTGCAACTTGTTAGAGTGTTGCTTCTTTTCTTAAACTATATCATCCTAACTATTTGATGGCTTCTTCTTTCAGCTACACATAGAGCGGAGACAAGGTCGAGTTTTTGAAGGATGGAACGAGGGGAAAATATATTTTCCTCCCACATACAAGTATTCAAACAATTCAGACAGATATGCAGGCGATGAAAGACACTCAAAACAAAAGAGAAGAACTCCAGCATGGTACTCTTCTTTTTTCCTAATAGCCTTACAAGCACCTGTATCAATGGATACATGTAGAGAGGCAAATGTCAACGGAAAAGAGAGGAAACGAATGACTATTAACTAATGCTATTATCAAAAGAAATGTCCTGCATTATTCTGAAAATATAACTACATAATTGTTTATGCGAATCTAATCCCATTTTTTGTTCATGAAGGTGTGATCGTATCTTGTGGTATGGTAGAGGCCTCCGCCAATTGTCTTATGTTCGTGGGGAATCAAGATTCTCAGATCACAGGCCAGTGTATAGCATGTTTCTGGCAGAAGTTGAGTCTGTTAGCCGTAACCGAATAAAAAAATGCTCTAGTTGCTCCAGTTCAAGGATTGAAGTAGAAGAGTTGTTGCCTCATTCACATGGTTACAGCTATACTGATTTGAATTTCTATTAAAGAATGCTATAAAATATGTCGATCAACCCCCAATTGAGGAAACTGAAGAAACGAAGTGTACCAAAGGTAATTTCTGTCTTGCTTCAACGTCACCCTCCTTTTGCTGAAGAATCAAACTCTACTTTGCCACAAAGTAATGCTTCTCACAATTTAAAAATTCAGTGAAGACATGATGCAATTTCTTTAGTTACAGAACATTTTGCTAGAAGCATGTTTTATGCAATTGATTATATTGGCAGCATTGGGTCCATTTCTGGAATCAGTAACTAGATTGTCTGTTCTTGGCTATATTCATTTCAGAGTTTTGGCACTCAGTTTGCATACGTTCATGGAATATTTAGTTCATAGATTTCTTGACAGCATTGCGTTAGACTGTGCCTTCCTTCCTAATTAAGTTTTTGGTTGAGATCTCTTGCATGTCTTATTCTTATCCTTGGCTTGGTCCCCCCAATTGTATAGTAGGTGGGTAATACTCTGGGAAATGCTAGCCCCAACGGTGATGTAAACATTCTGTTACTCTCAGTCCCAATTAAGGTTTTTGTCCTTTGCCTTCTTTCTTTTCTCTGCATCTCTGTAATTATTTTATTTTATTTTGTCCTAAACCTATTTGTTGCAACTGCAGGGTATGATTCTACTACAGAAAATGAATCTTTTTGGCAATTAATCACTCCCCGGTTCAAATGCAAATTGCATCTGAATTCTCATTGATAAGGTAATGTAGTTTTTATTTAGTTTACTAATGTTACAACAACTCAGTGAGGAATAACTAAAAGTGAATGGATCATAAAGTAGAAATAAGCCATAAAAAATTCTTATTCATTCTTTGATGTGTTGCAGAAACATAAAAAGAATTACTGCTGTGAAGGGTACTGATTGCTTGTGTTAGAAAAGATATATGCAAGTTCTGACGTATATGAAGCTTCTTTTCTCGTGGCAGCTAATGATTTCACCGAGAACCATTAAAGCTAATGAGTAAATTTTGTATGGCTTTGTTTTCACCATGTTGTAGCGTTTTTCTCTTTTGTGATTAAGATGAAAGTTGCAACCAAAAGGAAAGAAAGAAATGCGCACAACATACATTGTTGCTTTATTGGCTTTTATCAGTAAGTCATTATTTGTACCCAATTCCAAATTATGACCCCTTTTTTTTCTTTTACTTTCATTCTGATTCGGGAATGATTCTTTGGGCAGCGTCAACACCTTTTCCGTCAATGTTTATTGTATAATGAATCGGGTGAATTTGGCCCATGCTCAACAAATCTTCAAGTCCCACTCCCTTTTGGCATTGCCATGTTTTAGAATATTTCATGTGAGAATTTTGAAAAGTAGTTCTAACAAAGAATGACATAGCTGTTGTAGCGATGCATTGGAAAGAAAAGGACGTGCCAAAGTGCTTTGCTCATACACCTATGTTGATCCCTTTCACAGTATTTAATTTCGGACCTATAATTATGGTTCTCATTTAAGTTGTCAAATCTGTGTGCACCATCCAGGATGCAACTTCTCTGTTTTAGAGGAACCCATCCATTCCAAATAAATGTCAATTTTTTATACTTATTTCTTTTAAATTATTTCATTTTATGCATGAAAGCTACATATGTCTGAATTAAAAATGAAAAATTGCTGATGTGACAAAGATGGATGGGGCAATTATATCATGTGCAGTCCAGATAGAGACTGCGAAGATACTATGGTTACAATGCTTATAACTTTCACTGTTTTTACAACCTAAATCGAACCGAAAAACCAAACAACAATGGAAGTTTTGAAAACTTAGAATTTGCGAAAGTAATGAGAAAGATACAACTAAGAACAACTTGCTAACACAAGATGGAGGCTTAATGGTTTTAGTTACAACACACAAACTAGGTTTTCTGTGCCACTCCACTCGGCTTTCAAAAATCTCTCTACCAATCTCCACACTCTGTTGCGGAGCGTGAATCACATCTCCACCAACAAATCCACGTGTCTCCCTCAGGATCGAAGCGTGGTTTAAACGGGTTCTTGTCTTTCGTGGGTTATTCACCAAGAATCTTACGGTCCCAACTAGGACCTGGTACTTATAAGGAAGAGTATGAGTCCTAAGAGCAATAATTAAATTTTTAAGTTTATTAAAAACCAGTATTATTTTTTACCTTAATTTTAATTAATATTTTATGGTTTCTTTATTTTTGAATTACCTGAACTGGTTTTACAATAATAATCTAATTTAAGAAATAAAACTAACACATTTAAAAAAAAAATCAGCATTACTTTCATTACTGTTTTTCTTTCAATAACAAATATCATTTTAAAGTGTAAAAAGACATATAAGAAGTCGATTCTTTTGTAAAAAAGAAAAAGACAGATAAAATAGAAACGGTTTCATTTTAAAGTGAAATGGTACAATACTTAAATAATGTTAAATTATATACGAACAAGAAAGTAAAGAATAGTAATTTGGTGTAAAATGGAGACAAGAAACTTTAAACCTGAAGACATTCTGGCAACGTGCCGTCGGGGTCTTTGTATATTGTGATGAAAAATGACCATTTGATGAGATTCTCTGAGTGTTTTTTCCTACCATGTTCCCACTTTTTTTAGGCATCACATTATTTACCAGACTCTCCGGATAAGACCTGCTTGCTTCGTGGTTTCAAGCATGTTTCCTATTTATTTCATTTCAATTCAAATCATTTGCATTTGCTTTTGTCATTCATTGAAATTATGCTGTGTTACACTATTTCCATTCGTCGACTTGCAAAACCTCATGCATTATTATTATTATTATTATTATTGTTATTACCAAGTGGTTGGTGAGAGTAAAGACATGAAATGGTTGATCTTAAATCTTAGTAACATTTATTATTTTGAAATCCTTAAAAGGGTATGTGAATTAGAGGAAGAAAAAGGAATAGTAATGGGGTAGGATAGGAGGGGACACAAATTTAAAGTGGGGACAAGGGTTTGACAGTTGACACAGTTGTGTTTCTATTTTGCGAAGCAAACAAAATGCTTTTGAGGGACACAAAAATAGCGACTCTATGCTCTACAGATGCCAAAGGGATAGACAAGTAGTGCCTGCTGGGCTCTTATTTCCATAAACTCACCATTCTTTTTCAACCCTCCAATAATCCTTTTCCTTAAGTTTATCTTTTGGATTCAGTTTCAATCCATTTCTGATATTTAAGACAACACTCTCATCTTTTCTTTGTAGAAAACAATAACAACGGGTATTCATGGATCATCAAACATTCATATTGGTAGCTGTAAATCACGTGAAAGATGTCCTATGGTTTCTTCACGAAATTAAGGTTGGTTTCCAAGATCAACATGCGTTGTAAATAACGCATAGGGATGAAGGCGTAGGAGAGTTGCACTTTTCATGCAAGCAATTAAATTCTTCACCTACTTCATCATCTTCCTCCCCCATGGAGGCCCTACCAATTCTTCACCACCATTGGAGTGCTACCCCACTGGCCCAATTTAATGGATCATCTTGCCTTGTTCTTGCACCATTTCCCATTCAAATACGCACCAACTTTTTATTTATTTATCTATATATATATATATATATCTTGCTTCCATTAAAAAAAATAATAATTCAATTTTAGAAATTTTTATATATTTAGTTTGAATTCTTGTTACTTTAATTTATTAATTTTTTAAAATAGTTTAATTAATAAGGTAATTTAAATTTTGTTGAATTTCAATTTTTACTTGGATATTATATTTTAATCATCATTAAATATCGATAATATAACTAAAATTTATATAATAGTTTCACCCTATTGATCAAGAAAACTCTAATATACGTTAGCCAAAATTAGCTCTCATCTACGTCTATGATTAATCTCATATAAACCAAAATTAACTCTTACTAACATCAATCATAATTTATATTGACAAAAAAGTTCTCATTTTTGCTATCAATGATAAAAAAAGAAAAAACTTAGCTGACATTGATTGAAATAATCCTACCAATATTTATTGAGAAAATTCTGATTCATATTGATCGAAAAATATCCACAAATTACATCACTAGAAAATAATATTTGTTGTCGTTAATTGAAAAAAACAAAATATTTGATATTAAAAAAATCATATTTGACATCAATAAAAAAATTTAATCAATTTTCAATAAAAAGAAATTCTAACTAATGTTCTCTAAAGATAACAAAAAAAATTATTATTGTTTTTAATCTAAAAGAAACATTTATCCACACCCACGATTTGATCAAGGCAACGATATTTCAATCAAAGTTATATTGGTGATATTTCCACTAATACTATGTCAAAGAAACAAAATATATGAAAAGAACAAACATAACTTTAAGAGAGAAAATTTTTCAAAAAATTTCAAATTTTTTTATTTTTAAATAGAATTTTAAATTATAAAAGTTTTAAATAATCAAGGTACTTTCGAAAATTTATAAAAAAATTTCTCTCTAAACATATAATTTTGATCAAATATTTGTTATGCACAGAAAAAAATTATTCTTTAAAAATTCTTAGTCTAAACATATTATTAATTTTTAGAATAGCAAAACAAAACTTCAGTTGCTAAGTTCAGTTTAAATGGAGGAAAATATGTTACCAGGAGTTATTACCTACACCTTGTTCTAGACATTAATTGATAAAATTATCAAATTATGCTTGACCAATAACGGTTATATAAAGACAAATGGTACATAGTACAAAAATAAACATCAATGAGTCCCCTGCATTAAAGGTCAACAATTGAAAAACCATGAAGGAACTTTTCGTTTTTAAATATCATGAATTAAATAATTAATTATCATGAATAGATAAGTATTGACAAAACACCATGAGAATGCATCCATAGTTAATGAAAATGACATCACTTTCCAAAAAAGTGATTCTGTGATCAAATGCATTTAGAGCAATAGTTTGTTAAATTAATTTTAAAGAAAAACCAAAGAATGAAATAAAACATTTACTATACTGAAAGTTTCTATTTCATCTTTTGTCAAATAGCTCACTTTTTATAATAAATTTTTCCATAATTCATTAGCCATGTATACTTCAATTCCTAGTAAATTTCCTCAATAATTGGTTGGATTTTGGATGATGGATTCGCGTCACTGTGTGTTCCCATCCCCGCTCCCATGCTTGCTTGCTTACGCTTTCACTGTGTGTTCCTGAATCTCTGATTCCCAATCTCCTTTAACATGTGACGTAATTTGTTTTTTTGGTTTAAAATTTTGCCATATGGTGGTGATTCTTCATTTACAAAGGGAGAGATTTAATAGTTGAAATTCGAAGATTCAATAACTGTGATTTAGTTAGTAACAGTTGAATTCTAGCATAACATAGGGGATAGAAGCTTCATGTGTAATTAAAGTTTAAGAAAAAGAGAATGAAAGAAAAAGGCTTTACTATGAATAAGGCATTGATACATGCAGTCCCTTTACCCATGCTTTTCAATTTCAATAATAAATGTTTAACACTCCCTTTTATTGGTTACACGTAATGCATGCGACCTAGGGTGGTGTGTGCACTTCAACATGCATAGGTAGTAGGGAGTTTGGCCTTTTTGGAGTGGACCACTTAATCATAATTGTCAAATTGACGAGTGCTATCAAAAGAAAAGTCTTTCCTGCAACTTTGAATTGCATTCGCATTGGACTTGCATACTCAGACATAGATAGTCCATGTCCATATATAGGACAGTGTGGGGCACTCATGAATCATGAAAGAACCTACCAAACTTTATAATCATGACTAAATGCAAAACCTTTAGCCTCCAAGATCATCATTATATCATTATTTTTAACCATTATTCCACAATTTTCATTCATAGTAATGTCATTCATATATATATCATTGGTAATCAAGTACTTTAATGATAATGTTCAGATTTAAAACTAAATAAGTATAGCATTAACTACATATGTAAACTAACTAATTTTGAGTCTAAAATTGGCCTTTTTGTTGAACCAATGAATTTGTAAAGCTTGGAAAAGGGAATGGAGATGGTGAGATGTTAAAAGTTGCCTGGAGTATCAGATATAAACGTTGGTTAAGTGGTATATGATGACGATGGTGTTTAAATTGTTTGATGTTAGAAGTTGGAAGTTTCATAGGCAGAGACAGACATATTATGCAGAGAGAGAATTCTGAATTCTGACATTATTGACGCACGCTTGAAAGTTGCACAAAGAGCTATGATAAAAGTTTATTGGCTTTGGAAGGCGTCAAAAGTTAGCTAGATCTGACCAGTACTTCTCCACTCCTACCTCACGCCAATGCCATCATCCATTCCTTGCTCAAATAACAAAATTAAAGCTCCACACTCTCTCGTGTATGAAAGAAAAAAAAAAGCTTCTTTCCTTCTTTTTCGTCATTTCTTTCTTTCTCATCATCTATTGCATTGCAGTAGATTCTTTCACCAATTTTCAGTATCCATAATTAAGTTTCAACACGGGCCTTTCTTTGCAAAGTAACATGCAAGGGAATTTCATTCTTCTCTACCTGTGACTCCTTAACTTCTAGGATTGCACAAGTTGTTCACTGGAGCTTAGAGTAAAAGTGTCTGACCTGTGGTAGTAACACCAAAACAGCAAAATCCAAAACATATAAGATGAATATGCAACTTATCAGCAAGAGAATGACCAAATAACGAGACAGGATACGCAAGCTAGGCCTGGCTAGCTAGCTAGCCACGCATGAACCATAATAAGACAACAAAAATGTATAGGTGTAAAGAATGTATTGGTAGTTATATGATGCATAAATGTATATGTGGTGATGTCACTATTGGACCAGCTTTATTGTATCTTAAATATGTCATGGTTTTTGCTTGTTAAACAAGGTATCAGTGACCAGAATAAGGACTTAATGGATGTTAAATGGTCACAATAAAAGAGGCCACACGACCACTGGGTTAATAATTAATTGGGGTAGTGAATGCAACAAGGCAATGTCAAATTAAATTTATTAAACCCTAAAGAGGGTTCTGGTTCAATTCACTTCCCTGGTCATATACTAGCAGTTTTGCAGTGCAGACTGAGAATTGCAGACTGACTCAGTTGAATTGGGTGTGTATGAATATACAGAGATCCTACCAGAATGATTTTAAAAAAGTTGTTATTATTTTTTCTTAATATAACTATTAAAGGTGTCTTATTTAAAATTAAGATATAAAAAATGAAAATTACAAAATAAAATTACTAAAAGTAAAATCACTCTTCTAAAATTACTTTCTTAATAAATTGTACTCTTAGTGTGTGTATATATATATATATATATATATATATATATAGAGAGAGAGAGAGAGAGAGAGAGAGAGTATATGTAGAGAGTGATATCATGGTTGGCGTAGGATGAGTGGAGATTTTGCTGCTTTCATGATCTATTATTTGGTGCTTTCATGATCCATTATTTGCTGCAGCCACGTGCATGGAGCTGAACCTCTCGTGTTTTCCTCTGTGTAGGATTTTTTTCCATTCTGAGTTAATGTGTCCAGTAAGTACTGTTGCTATTATGGAGCAAAGTCCTTTCTTCGTTTGCTTTTGTCCCTTCTCGGATCTTCTTACTCAATTCAAAATCACAATGCTCCTCCATGATGTGAGTTGACTAAAGAATGTACCTCATTATTATTTCATCACCGAAAATAGGTCTTTATATTTCTCTTTCTGATATTTGTAGTTTATGGATTGATTCCTCTGAATCAAAGTCCTTTCTCCCATGAATTGTACAGTCTACAGGGATATGTGGATTTGAATCCACTGCATCTATTTATTTCACAGATTAATTCAGATAATATTCTAAAAAAAAAATAACAAAATAGACTAATAAATAATCGATGATAAACAAAATCAGTGATACTAGAAAGGTGATGCAAATTTATCTAGCACTCAACCGATTTAGACTTTTTGTCATAAATAATACTATTTTTTAAAATATTTTTCAAAATAATACATTTGGAACATTATTTATATAACTAGCACTTTTTATTGTTTACTATTAAAATAATCAATTATTTTATATTATGATCGATTATTTCGCGCAATCAACTCTCACTCAAACGAAGAAACCCTTCGCTTGAGCGAGGAAATCTGTAACAAAGGGATAATCTCGGGTCAATTCTCGCTCAAGCGAAGAAACCCTTCACTTGAGCGAGGAAATCTGTAACAAAGGGGTAATCTCCGGTCAATTCTCGCTCAAGCGACGGGTATTTTTGCTTGAGCGAGAAGTGATTAAAATATGTGGTGACTCAAGTTGCGTTATGTGGCTAACTGCGTTGGACGTTTAGCCTGTGGTCAATTCTCGCTCAAGCGATGAGTTACTTCGCTCGAGTGAGAATTGATTGGGTAACTGCGTTGGACCGTGGTCAATTCTCGCTCAAGCGAGACATCCATCGCTTGAGCAAAGAAGTTTATAATCGATTATAATTTGAACTAATCGAACATAATTTTAAAATAATCGAATATACAAAATTATGATCGATTATTTCTCTCTCGCTCAAGCGAAGAAACCCACTACAACAGAAAACACATGTAATAGCGGTTCCACATATAATAGCGGTTAAAAATGGTTAACGTGGAACCGCTATCATATATTTGTCACTTTTAAGAGCAGTTAAAGTGGAACCGCTATCATATATTGTCACTTTTAATATCATAATGTGTCACTTTTAAGAGCGGTTAATATTTTAACCGCTCTTAAAAGTGAACATATCATAGCAGTTCCACGTTAACCGCTATCTAAAATATACTTTTAATAGCGGTTAGTTCTGGAACCGCTATCTAAAATCTCAGGTCAATTCTCGCTCAAACGACGGGTACTTTCGCTTGAGCGAGAAGTGATTGAAATATGTGGTGACCCAAGTTGAAAGAGATGTTGACCCACCCATTTTGCTTGGGTTTTGTGTGCGTCAGAAACTATGTGAGGGAGCATTGGATTCAAGCCAATGGACTTCATTATAAATAGATCACTTTCATTCTTTGAAGTTCTCACATTGCACACTCCTAAATCTCTGAAGCTATTTGCATTATTTCTTCTTCTTACCTTTAGTCTTCTTTGTGTTCCACACTCCTAAAATGGGTGTAGTGTCTACTATTGTCCACTATGATGGTTTCATGAACCCATGTCCCATGGAGGGAGTTACCTTCAATACTGGGCTGCAAAACTTGTTCCTTTAAAGAGAGGAATTTCTCTACAAAGGTTGAAGAAGTTGATCCACAAGAAATTGGAGAAAGAACCCCACGAAAATGTAGCAACCATCCATTTTCGCTGCCCAACTAGACTCGGAGTTGGGATCAACAACTTCATTGCTGTTGAGTTGAAAGATGATGACGACGTGGAGGCCATGTTCGATGTTCATGATTCAAACTCAAGTCTATGTGGTATTGAAATTTTTGTTTCATTTAATGACTGACCCAAAAATTTCATGACGTGGAGGCCATGTTCGATGTTCACCAGAAATTTCACCCTTACCCTACCAAGCTTTCCCAAACACTGACCCAAAAATACTCACACATAATGACTACATCCCTTTTACCCAACTTCTAAGTGGGCCTTCCACCAACATCAACGAAGAACTACCCACACAAGAGAACGAAATTGTTGGCCTCCCAATTGAAGTCGTTGATCCTTTTAGTGAGGATGAAGACGAAGATGAAATTCTCAGCCAACACCAAGATGATTTAGAGGACGAACAACCACATATCCCTACACATGCACCAAACTTCATGGAACCATACAACCCACTACAACATTTTCTTAACTTTGAAAGTCACATTCAACAACAAGACCCAGAGTATGGCCATGCGTTGGACAGAGAGTCTTTTGTTTCTACGGTAGGAACTCTATTTCTTGGACAATGTTTCATAACAAAAGAACAAGTTCAAGATGTCATCAACCGCTTTCACATTGTCAATCATTGCACATACAAGGTGAAAATTTCAAACCAAAGTAGATATGTTGTTGAATGTGTTGATAACCATTGCAATTGGAGATGTCAAGCAATATTACGCACAAGAGAGCAATATTGGGAGATTATGAAGCTTGAAGGGCACCATACATGCGTTTCGCCATTAATCAGCCAAGACCACAACAAGTTGGGATATAAAATGATTTCCCAAACAATTGGTCAAATAATTGATGCTGATTCATCAACATCAATCTCCACAATCATAGCCCACATCCAATTAACAACGGGTTACACTATAACATACAGGAAGACCTAGTTGGCCAAACAAAAGGCAGTGGAGATCATCTATGGCAATTGGGAGGATTCGTATAAGAAGTTGCCTTGTTTGTTACAAGTCATGCAACAATTTGTTCCCGGATTCATCTACAAACAGCAGTCACAACCAGCTTACCAAGGTGAAGTCCTTCAACAAAATTCAAATATTTTTAAACGTGTGTTTTGGTCGTTTAGGTCATGCATAGATGAATTTGTTCACTGCAAGCCCATTGTTCAAGTGGACGAAACTTTTTTGTATGGAAATATAGAGGTACCCTGTTGGTTGCAGTAGCACAAGATGGCCGCAACAACATCCTCCCCATTGCGTTTGCAGTGGTTGAAGGTGAAACAAGTGATGCCTGGTTTTATTTCTTAAACAACCTTCAAAGATATGTCACACCCCAGCAAGGATTATGCCTCATATCAGACTGACATGAATCCATTAGAAGTGCATACATGAGAAATGGAAGCGGATGGACATAAAATAATTCAATGCATGTCTACTACATTAGACACATTGCACAGAATTTTATGAGACGTTTCAAAAACACCGTACTGAGGAAAGATGTTGTAAATATGGGTAATTCCTTTGCTTCAAATTCGTTACAATTTATTCATTATTTAATTGTTGCTAATAAATATTTATATTAACTATGTTTTTTTTAATATTGTTGTAGCATATGGGATGACTGAACCACGATTCTACTATTATTACAACATCTTGAGGCAATGTGACATAAAAGCAGCTAATTGGTTGGATGAGATACCTAGAGAAAAATGGGCACTTGCATGAGACAATGGACGACGTTGGAGCCACATGACGACCAACATAGCAGAGTCTATCAACTCTGTTTTGAAAAAAACAAGAAATCTACCTATTTGCTCCATGATCAACGCAACGTACACCCGCTGCAACAAATTTTTCATTGAAAAAGGGAGGCAGATAGATGCCATGACCAATGCTGGTCATGTATACTCTGAAATTTTGGTCACAAATTTAGAGGAAGCACAAACACAGGCAAACACGCATAGGGTCATAACTTTTGATAGGTCTACCACAAAATTTGTAGTAGAAGAAACACAAAACCCGCGTGAAGTTCGACCAGCAGGGAAGTTTGCAGTTCACCTTGATGAGTTATGGTGTGACTATGGGAAATTCCAAAAATTTCACATGCCTTGTTCACATGTTCTTGCTGCATGCAAGCATGCACACCATGACTTCAACAACTATATTAATTCAGTATATACCTTACAACAAGTTTCAAAGGTATACGGAACACAATTTGGATTATTGCAAAATGAAGAATATTGGCCAACATACACAGGACCTACTTTGTGTGCAAATCCAGAAATGAAAAGAACTTCAAAGGGCTGACCAAAATCAAGTCGTATAAGAACTGAGATGGACATTACAGAAAATCAAAGTAAGATTAAAAAATGTTCATATTGTCATACCCCTGGTCATAGCAGAAGAACATGTCCCAATGTTGCACGTGCATCTACTTCGCGTCATTAGATTGTGTTAGTTAAGAAATGTCTCAATGTATGAAACTTAGGAGTTTTTCAATTAATTGAAAGTGATGAAGATCTTATTGAATCATTTGATAAAACGAAGATCTTGTGGGTTTGATGAAGTCAAAGGTTATTTAAGGAACTTTTTGCTAACTGTTTTAATCGATTAAAACTTGTTGTTATCAGTTAAAATAACTTAGAAAATTTTGTGAAAAGTTTTGAAGAAACTCATTCTGCAGGAGCTGCATAATCTGGGTTTGATTGTTCTAGTTTCTTTTCTTTGTTTCTTTACATATTATGGGTATCTAGAAGCTAAACGTCCAACGCAGTTAACCACATAATGCAACTTGGGTCACCACATATTTCAATCACTTCTTGCTCAAGCGAAAGTACCCGTCGCTTGAGAGAGAATTGACCCGAGATTACCCATTTGTTACAGGTCTCCTCGATTAAGCGAAGTTTCTTCGCTTGAGCGAGAGAGAAATAACCGATCATAATTTTGTATATTCGATTATTTTAAAATTATGATCGATTAGTTCAAATTATAATCGATTATAAATTTCTTCGCTCAAGCGATGGATGTCTCGCTTGAGCGAGAATTGACCACGGTCCAACGCAGTTACCCAATCAATTCTCGCTCGAGCGAAGTAACTCATCGCTTGAGAGAGAATTGATCACAAACTAAACGTCCAACGCAGTTAGCCACATAACACAACTTGGGTCACCACATATTTTAATCACTTCTCGCTCAAGCGAAAATACCCGTCGCTTGAGCGAGAATTGACCAGAGATTACCCCTTTGTTACAGATTTTCTCGCTCAAGCGAGAGCTTTCTTCGCTTGAGCGAGAGTTGATTGCGTGAAATAATCGATCATAATATAAAATAATCGATTATTTTAATACGTAAACAATAAAGAGTACTAGTTGTGTAAATAATGTTCCAGATGTGCTATTTTGGAAAATATATTTAAAAATAATATTATTTATGGAAAAAAGTCACCAATTTACTTCTTTTGAACCAGCATATAATGTGTTACTGTATGATAACATCAAATTTCAGAGTTTTTTTAACAAGTACTTGTAAAGTGCTAAATTGAAGAGTTTGGATAAATATTTATATTTATTTTGTTTCATAGTTGACTATTTTATATATTGATTGTTTAACCATTATTGTTTAATAACATTATTATTAATGATAATAATAAAGAGAAATAAAAATAAGAGAATGAAAAAAATATATATTAATATTTTTGAAAAATCATTCATTCGGATTATACAAATAGTGACTAAATATGAGTCACTATTAAGTTAAATTTGTGATCATCAAAATTAAAGCATAAACAATTTATATTAAATATATAAGTTAGAGAATACTTATTTTCTTTAAATCTCATTTCTAAATTTCTTTTATAATTAATTCATCCATTTATTTCTTTTATGATGATGTTGATTTGAACAATTTCCATAGTATACCAAATTGAATAATATTGAGACAGTTTGAAAATGACTAAAGATGAGGATAATCAAAGAAACAGTTATGAACAGAGAGAATAAGAAGTAACCTAAATAGGAGTAGCTAGGTTATGACTAGTACTAACTAGTACATAGGGAGGGGGAGATGAGTTCAGCCATTGAAAGTTAATGGTGATGGTGGTGAAAAAAATTAAGTTGCCTTGGTGTCATCATCTATGGTAATCTGTGCTTCATACCACCCGAATGAGTGCCACAAAAAACCATGCAATTGCTTCATGACATCATCATCATCAATTAGGCCCTGGGAAAATTTAAGATTGTAGTAACTTGCTAATTTAGGCACCAAATCATTTTTTAGGATTAGAGAAAGAAAGCACATTTGCAGTGTTGATAATAATTGATATTGAAGGTATAATAATGAAATGTTGGAATAAATTCAGTGATGCTTTTAATTCAAATTTATTTCTTGAAACCTATCATGTTTAAATTATTATTATAATTTTTGTTATTATTATTTTATTATCTTTTTTAATTTCGTTACATGAACAAATAAAACTCACCTACTTACTTATAATAAAATACAATACTCTTTTATTTAAAAATTTATTTCAAGTGTTTTTACAAATATATCTTTGTTTTCTAAAAAAAAAAACTTCAATCACCTAAAATTAAAATTCGAAACTCGATCACCGATTTCCATCTCAATACATCATCTTCGCGATCAATATATCAATAACATATTATTAAATTTATTTAAATTTCAATACGCAATTTGTGAAGTTTCATCAGTATATTTCTTCTAATTTTAGAAAATATTAAGTAAAATAAAATAGTCATGTTATCAAAACAATACATTTCGTTGTTTAATAGTAAAAATAAATATTTTATTAAGATTTTATATATAAATTATTTAAAAATTGATTAAAATTTCTTATATATACTTTTTTAATTTTAAACATCTTATATTAATATTTAATATAAAATATTTATTTTTATTTTTAAATTATTCTTATTAACATTGTGTCTTTGTTTCCAACAAGGAACAAATAAATCAAATGATTTCCGTATTTTAATATAAAAAAATTATGAGACTGAGACAATGTTTCATCTTCCCGCAAGAGGAGAAAAAAAAGGGAAAATAATTGAAAATAATTAATTACGCTCAATTCAACAATGTTAGCCTAATCTGATCGACCTTAAATTATGTTGTTTAACAAAAATAATTTTTTCTTTTAGTAGATTTTTGAACTGGGTTGGGTATGTGAGAGTGGGATATATGAGCCCCGTATATTGGTTGGTCCATGAAATTTGAGCCTGTTTTCATAATCCTAACACAAAATCACGAGTTAATAAAGTAGAATCAGTTAAATTTTATTTTTAAGAACTAAAAATAATTACTAAAAGATGAGAAACTACAAGTAAATTTTGTAAAAAAAAAAAACTAAAAATAGTAGATACTAAAAAAAACTATATATAAATACACCACACTAAGTTTAACGTTAAAGTAGTCATGATAATGGGTGTGGTGGACGAAACGATTTGATTTCTGATTTTTTTAATCGTTTTTGTCTTTTTCTTTATTTTTTTCTGGATTAGAAGTGAAGTCTTTATTTTTATTTTAATTGGATTTTGGTTTTTCTTATCTCTACTCTCGCTCAGTTTACTATTTATATTATTTCTAAAAAAATAATTATACTTATAATACACTAATTTAAATATTTTATGTATTTTTTATACATAAATAAATATTTATAATTTTATAACTTGTAATTATTATTAATTAAATATATTTTAATGTATTATATTTATATTAAAAAATATATATAAAAGAAATATTTGTTCATTTTTTTTATATATCTATTATTATTATTATTATAATACTGTATTCAAACCACTAGTGCAAAAAAAGGCTTTTATGTCGGTTATAATGAACCGACATAGAAAGTAATGGACTTTTTACGAAAATTGTCACTTGTAGGATTCGAACCCGATACATTAGAGTTTAGAATTAGACCAACCACTACACTAGTACGATTTTTATTTATTTATTCATATTATATTTTTATTATACTTTATAATATATTATTTTATTATCTCTTAAAGTCTAGAATTAGACCAACCATTACACTAATATGATTTTTATTTATTTATTCATATTATATTTTTATTATACTTTATAATATATTATTTTATTATCTATTTAAGAGATTTGTCTCCTGCAAGATTCGAACCCGTACCTTAGAGTTAAGACTGATACTTCAACCACTAAACTACTACGAATTTCGATACATAACTTACAAATAAATTATATTTATATACAAAATATATAAATACAAATATATTTATATATTTTGATATATAAATATTTATATACTTATATATTTAATTTTTTTTATTTAATATACACTTTCTATGTCGGTTAAATTTTAACCGACATAGAAAGTACTTTCTATATCGATTAAAATTTAACCGACATAAAAAGTGAATTTGCCCACATACCATGTCGGTTATATAACAACCGACATAAAAAGTTCATAATATTATTACAAAAATGTCACCGCCCTATATACTATGATGGGTGGATTACAACCGTGATAAAATGTCGTCATAGAATCATATTTTTCCACTAGTGAACATTTAATTACATATATAAGTTAATTCTTTTTTAAATTATTATTTAAAAATATGAAATATATAATTTATAAGAAAATATTTAATAAGTTATTTATTATTTTATTAGTTTAAAGTAATAAAAGTTTAAATTATTAATTCTTTTTAATCCTTTAAAATATGATTATTTTATTAAGATAAAATTTGATATATGAAAAATAAGAATAATGAGATAAAAACATATGATATAATAAAATCTAATAAAGATACATTATAAATAAAATAATATTAGTTACTAATAAGATTTATGTAAAATATTTAGAAAAAAAATAACTTTATATTCAGTTAAATTGGTTGAAAAGATAAAGAAGAAGATTGATTGAAAAAGTGAAAGGTAACACAAACGGAACAATGTAATTAAGTAATTGATACAAAAGATTAAAAAAGACAAAAGAATTAAGAAGTGAGCAGGAGAAAAATAAAAATGGTGAAATATAAAAAATATACCTTATATATAATAAAAAAATAAATACTTTTAAATATTAATATTTTAAAATTTAAATTTAATTATAAAATCAGGAATCATAGTGGGAATATCTATATCATGAGCCCACCCCAATCAACTCAATTTTTCCTGTTTAACTCGAGATTAAGATGATCATTATACGTGAATCCAGGTTTAATTATAACCCTTATTAACAAGCAATAAATATAACTCCATCATCATACCGTGACTTTTCATATCAATACTAAAATACATGTATATTTATATTTATTGAGAGCATCAAATATTTACTTAAGATTTAAAAGTCAATAAATATATATATATATATATATATATATATATATTTACTACTAAATCAAATTTATATTATATATAGTATTAATAATATATATATATATATATATATATATATATATTTACTACTAAATCAAATTTATATTATATACAATAGTATTAATAATATTATTGATAAATGATACTAATGCTAGTATATAAATATAAATATGCATGATAGGTAAATGAACGGTTCAATGTCAGATAATCTTTTTTAATATATACTTATATTATTAAATTATTAATTTCTTTATTTATCAATATTATTACTACTAGTAAAATAAGAGAATTAATTTCTATATATATTTTTTAAAATTAGTCTGTTTATTTCTAGGGTTTGTCTCTTCATATCAGTTTGGTAGATTAAAAAAAGGATATAGTTAGTTTTTTTAATATATATCTATATACAAACTAATTTATTAAAATTAAAATAAATTATAATTTAAAAGATTATTTTTTATATTATTTAAATATATAATAATATTATAATTTAAATCATAAATATTTATAAATTTAATTTAAATTATTAATTATAATTCAATAATTTAAAATATAAATATAAAAATTCTTTTTATTTATATACAAAAGATTAGAAATTGTTTATATAATCAAGTAATTATATATATATATATATATATATATATATATATATATATATAAATACTTACACTTTATCATTTTTTGGTGGATAATACAATGATCTATGACCTATTTTGACTATGATAAATTAGTTTTGATTATGATAAACTATTTTTTTTCTTGTTTTATCTAGCAAAGACATTGATAAATCTTATTCAATGATTTTAGGAGTGTTATACAAATGAATTGAAAGAATGAGTCAGATAAAATATCAAAGTTGAGAACAAGAATTAAAAATCGAGACGATAAAGAGAGAAAAAGATCTAAAGACTTAAATATTAAAGTTAATAAAAAGATAAGATATCGAATGAGAAAAATCAAGAATTAGAGAAAAGACAGAAAAAGAAAATTGAAGAATAAAAATATAATGTACAGTAGAAGATAAATGAAGATTGAGGGTATCAATAGAAAGGAAAAAGAGAAAATCGAAGAATCAAATAATAGAATAAAATCAAATAATCAGGGAAGACAAGGGATATCAAAAGAAAGTTATAAAATCGAGAAAATCCATAGCAGTTATAACTTCATGATTTGACAAAAATGATTATAACACTATTTGTACTAATGAAACTACTAAAAAGGGGGCAAAACACGACTAATAGGGAAAGAAACCATTTTTATTTTATTTTCTTAGTGGTTACAAAAAAATAATAAGCATAAAAAAGGGTGACAAATTGTATGAAGACACTTGCATTTTGAAAAGCTTCGCGAGTAAGGGGAAGACTATTTCAATGGAATTCATGGCAATTGGGGTCACCACTTTTATTGATTTTCTATATCGGTTTCTTTTCTATCCGTAGTAATTTATATTTTCTCATAATTTACGTTTCTAGCCATTTACATTTTCCAGTAATTTACTCTTTTCTGCATTTTACATTTACAACAATTTACTCTTTTTGGTAATTTTATATTTCTGCATTTTAAGAATTTTCAAGCACTGTTTAGGTTGAAAAAT
This sequence comes from Sphenostylis stenocarpa, assembly GCA_963425845.1. Taxonomy (NCBI): domain Eukaryota; kingdom Viridiplantae; phylum Streptophyta; class Magnoliopsida; order Fabales; family Fabaceae; genus Sphenostylis; species Sphenostylis stenocarpa. The sequence continues at coordinate 41,579,363 of OY731404.1, read as the reverse complement.
TATTATTTGATTAGTTTTAGAAAGTGTTTATTGACATTGTATGAGACTAAGAAGTGGTAGAATTATCATGTTAGTCAAAACGCACAAAGTTCTACACTTAGTTCTACAGTGATGTTTGGTACGATAGATACTAATACATATTAAAACAGTGAGAGGGCAAAACACTGGAAGTATGGTCATAAACCTTACGACTGAAAACAACATCCCAACTAAATAAGGAAACATGACCGAACATAATATCCCAAGTACTCATGGTAGTTAGGAATATTTGTAATACAAACAGTAAGTAGTCCGATGACTATGTTGGACCTCATATGAACATCAGGATGAAAAATAAACCTTTTACAAATTTGGAAGGCAACATGAATAGGTCTAGTTCATTCATACAACAAAATAATAGGGGTTTATCACTAACCGAGAGATACCCTTGGGGTAATGCCTCCATGGTAATTAACTCCTAGTTCTAGTAAAATGAATTATCATAACCAAAATCAAATTCGATTAGGGTTTGATAGAAAATTTAGGAGAAAAATCTTGATTTTGAGAATATAAAAATTGAATACCAAATATTTCTTTAGAAGTGATAAGACAACGGGTAAACTTGTTGTCACAACAAATGACTATAACCTTAAAACCTTTAGTCCAAACTACGATTGATAGTTTGCAAAGGTTAGCGGAATAAAAGGCTAGAATTTGGATGTGTTAACCATTCCTCGAAGAGAGAATCTAGAGAATAATGATCAAGTGAGAAATAATCGAAATGAAAATTGAGATAAAAATAATCAGGAAAATAATAAAATGAGGAACGTTTAAATGATTAGAATAGGTAAAAATGATGAACAATTTTTGCAAATGTGAAATAATGTGAGGAGAGATAATGGTTACAGGGTAATGTTAAGTGGTAAAAAGTTGATATAATTATGCCTTGAATTGTTATGAAACCACTTAACTTATGTTAATTCTAATATATTTTTCTTCCAATATAGGATGAATTCGAGAATACCTTGATACAAGAGTAAGGAGCATAATTGAAGTAAAATTGAAAGAAAGAAGAGCGTTTAAGCGAATGAATGATGCGAGGCCCGACCCAAATTCTCTTATAAAAAGATAAGTTGTGTTTTGAGAAAAACAAGCAGTCTTGGAGGAGAGGAGGCACGACTACGGTTAGAATTTTGTCTAATCTTCATCAATTCTTCACTTTTTCATCAGTTGGAGCATTGTAATGTCCAACATGAGTGACTAACTTCATTCTCTTAGGATTCGGTGCACTTCCTTTGAACTCTTTTGTATCATGGTGATATTTTGAGATATGAATCTATGTTTTGATGTTGTTATTCTTATCTTTTGTGCTTTGGAATGATTTATTCTTGATGTTTGGGGTATGATTGGAAAATATATCTTGAACCCTAGATCACGGTAAGAATATTTGTTACGTTAATTGCCAGGAATGGAATGAATGTATCAATTGCTTAACACCCTAACCCTAATGCTGGAAAATCTCTTAATTGTGTGAGGAATAAACATTTATTAGGTTTTCTTATGAATTTCATGTGTGAGGAATCAACATGGATGATTTGAGTAGGTGGCATCAACATTGTTAGGTTAATTGACGTTCTTAATTGACATAGCCATTACAAAAGAGGGATAAGGAAGGAAACCAATCCTAAGTACCTTTAATTGATATTTTCTCAACAATTTATAGTTCTTTGTCATTTAATTTCAATTAAACTCTTATTAGAAAAACCCAATCTATTTAATCTACTTAGTAAGCATAATTGGAAATTTCCATTGAAACTGTTCCTCGTGGGATCGACTTTTATTTAATCGAAATACTATATCTGCGATTGATAATTTTGGTACGCTTGCCAATAATTCAACAAGTATTTCTAGCGTCGTTGCTTGGGAACGGTGTTCTTTGAGAATTCTTTGTTTATTATTAAGTATTTTATTTTTATTTCTATTATTATTATTATTATTATTATTATCATTATCATTATTATCATTATTATTATCATTATCATTATTATCATTATCATTATTATCATTATTATTATTATTATTATTATTATTATTATTATTATTATTATCATTATCATTATTATCATTATTATTATTATTATTATTATTATTATTATTATCATTATTATTATTATTATTATTATTATTATCATTATCATTATTATTATTATTATCATTATTATTATCATTATTATCATTATTATTATTATTATTATTATCATTATTATTATCATTATTATTATTATTATTATTATTATCATTATTATTATTATTATCATTATTATTATTATTATTATTATTATTATTATTATTATTTAATTTTTAGTTTGTGCTAATATTTGCTTGAGTTACTCTTTTGATTTATGCATTTAAGAGGACAAGTATCTTCGAAGCGAGTTGGAATTTAATCCAGAGATTGAAAAAATAGCTCGGAGGAACCGGGGTAGAAGAAGAAGGGAAACTCAAGAACAAGCTACAAGAGAATATGCTTATTCTTCTTTCACACTTGATTTACCAAACCCAATTATAGAAGATATGGCGGAAGAATGAGCAAATCCAAATCCAAATCCAAATCCAAATCAAAATCCAAATGAAAATCCACCTAGAAGAACTCTTAGAAATTGTGCTATGCAGCAAGGTTCAAGACATTTTTCGAGCATTGTCATTCCGGATGATCATACATTACAGATGAATCCATCTTTCTTAAGCTTAATTAGTGCTCATCAATTCACTGGATTGGATCATGAAGACCCTTATATTCATTTGTCTACTTTTTATGAGTTGATTGGTACCATGGGATTTAGATCAGCAAATCTTGAATATGCATATTTGATATTATTTCCTTTTTTTTGGTAGGTAGGGAAAAGGAGTGGCTGAAAGCACATCCTAATCAGAGTTTGACTAATTGGAGTAGTGTAGAAGAGAAGTTTCTGAATAGATTTTTCCCACCATCCTGCTACATTAAAGCAAAATCTGACATCACTTCTTTTAGACAAGGAGCAGATGAACAATTTTGTGAAGCATGGGAGAAATTTAAATCACTGTTGAGAAGATGCCAAAATCATGGATTTGATGACGTTTCTCAGTTGAATATTTTCTATACTGGCTTGCGACATGATGCAAAGATGTTATTAGAGGCTGCAGTAGGAGGATCCATGTTGGACGTAGAAATTGAGCATGCCATAAGAATTATTGATGCACTAGCTTTTACAGACCAACAGACCCAACATGATAGACATCCAATTCAAAGGAAGGGAGTACTTGAACTTAACAGCTCAGATGCTATCTTAGCCCAGAATAAACTTATAACGCAACAAATTGAAGCATTGAACCAGAAGATAGAGAAATTACCTCAACAAATGCACACAGTACAATCTATTCTTAATCAATAGATGAGTTGTGATGTGTGTGGAGGTGATCATGCAAATGAACAATGTTCTTATCAAGACAACATTCAACAAGAAGAAGCTAATTATATGGGGGCCCAAGGTAGTAGTCAAGGCAGACAAGACAATTTTCCTAATCCCAATAATTATCAGAATAATTTTGCACAAGGATGGAGAGGGAATCAAAATCAGAATCAAAATTTTGGGTGGAACCAAGGTGTTAGCTCATCTGCTAGACAACCTACATTTCAACAATAGTCATATCAGCAACCTCCATATCAACAGCAGCAACAACATTATCCTTCAGTGCCTGACAGAATAAGTAAATTGGAGGATACTTTAGAAAAATTCATGCAAGACACTATGGCTAATCAGAAAAATACTGAGGTTTCATTCAGAAATATAGAGATCCAGATAGGCCAATTGGCTAAGCAATTATCTGAGCATCAAGGAGGACAATTTTCAGCCAACACACAAACCAACCCCAGGGAGCAATGCAATTCAATAACTATAAGGAGTGGTAAGGTTATAGGAGAAGGTATTGGTGACAATCTGGATGTAGAGAAGGAAATCCTAAAAGAAAAAGAAGATGAGTGTGAACGAGAAAAAGAGAAAAATAAAAGTGAGAGTATAGAAAAAGAAAAAAATACTGAAAAAGAAGAAAAAAATAAAAAGAGTGAGAAAAAGAGGGAGAAGGATGAGAGTCAAATACCGCAATTGAAGGATTTACCATATCCTCGTCATCCTTCCAGATAGATAAAGAAAGACAATTCACAAGATTCATGGATATTTTCAAACATTTACAGATTAAAATTCCATTTATGGAAGCTATGGAGCAGATGCCGACTTATGCAAAATTCATGAAAGAGTTGTTAACTAAGAAAAGTAAATTTACTGCAGAAACAGTGGAGCTAGAAGCAGGATACAACGCTATAATTTAGAAATCATTACCTCAAAAGTCCAAGGATCCTGGAAGTTTCACTATACCAGTCACAATTGGGACATTACAAGTAGGTAATGTCTTTGTCTATGCTTAAAATAATAGGAGACTTGGAAGTAAAGTCTACAAGAATGACATTACAGCTAGCTGATAGATCTGTAAAGATTCCTTATAGAGTAGCAGAAGATGTTTTGGTTAGAGTGGATAACTTCATATTTCCTGTTGATTTTGTGATTATGGACATGGAGGAAAATGAGGAAGTCCCATTGATCCTAGGAAGGCCATTTATGAAGACTGCCAAAGTAATTATAGATGTTGACATGGGCAAGTTGAAAATTAGAAGTGGAGATGATGAAGTTAATTTTAATCTGTTTGAAGTTGTACAACAACCGGAAGACAAGAAAGATTGTCTCAGAATAGACACTTTGGAGGAATTAACCATCTCAACTGAAAAATAAGATTACAAACCTGTTGTACAACCCCAAAGACATCTTAGTCTGACTATGAAGGAAGTTGTTCAAAGAGAGGTACTGAAACCTCCTGAAGCAGGTATGATTTATCCAATTTCTGACAGTCGTAAGGTTATTCGCAATGAAAAGAATAAATTCATTCCCACAAGGACAGTCAAGGGATGGAGAATGCATATATATCACCTTGATCACTCACCTGCATGAGCCCTAAAGCAAATAGGTGTCGAGCTGAAGACGTTAAATAAGCGCTCCTGGGAGGCAACCCAATGTTTTGAATTTGTTTTTTTTTTCTTTTTGCAGTTTAAGTTTTTTTTTGTGCATTTTTCTTCCTTAGGTTCTTTCTTTGAAAGATTGCTCCAGGTACATAGTGAACTTCTCCTCAAGACTTTGAAGCCTTACTTCAATGGCCTGGGGAGAGTCCAACTTTTTCGGAGGGGGTGAGAAAGTCTGCAGCTAAGGATGAGGCACAAGATAAGGATGAGATGACAAGTGAAGAAAATGAGGGAGGAAACTTACTTTGTTTTTAATGTTTTTAATTCCTTTGTTTTTAATTTAATATTTTTAATTGCTTTATTTTAAATTTTGAATTCCCTTGTTGTCGCATAATTTGTTTTAGAGTCATATATAAGATTATTGTTTATTATCTAATTCAAATCTAGAACGTGAAAAATCATTTTGATTGTTTCCAATAATAAGTGATTTTGGGATATTGAGTATGATAGTAAAAAGGAATTGATGAGGAAAATTAGGAATTAACTGAATTGGAAAAGCTAGCCAAAACCTAGGTGAGCAGAGTACCAAAAACAGATAAATTGAGTGTCAACACTTTGTGATGATAACTGATATTGGTTGATTCTTTGATGTGATTGCATGTTGGCAAGACTTGAAAATGATAAAGGCAATTTTTTTCTTTGTAGTAGATATAACCCAGAGCCAAATAGCCAACCCTGCATTAATTTTAGGACATCCATTTGAACCCCTTCTGAGCCAAAAAGAATATTGTTTCTTAAACAGAACCCTTAAGCCTAAACACTATTTATCTACCTTCTTATATTTGAGAAAGGAAATAAGTATAAATGTGTTGGGTATTGCTATTGTTGTCCTACAGGTATTGTTGGGGTGTTATTGTTAAAAAAAAGTGTAAAGAAAAAAGAAAAACAAAGCTTAAAAATTGGCAAAGCCAAAAAAAAGATACATGCAAAAGCATGAAAAAAAAAAGAAGTCAAAAAGGGGGTAATAACTTGTGAGATTATTAACTCATTGTCATTGTGTTAGAGACAAAAGCATGAAGTTTGAAACCTGACTTGAGGAATTGTTAATCAAGAATAATTCATATGAGTTGAATTTCTCAAATATTTTTGTATATCCCAGAAAAACCAATAATTCTTTCTTAGCCCAGCCCCATTACAAGCCTCAAAAGACCTTTTGATTTAAGTCTTGTTTAACAATTGTTGATTGCTTGAATATGATTATCAATATTGGATTGTCTAAATGAAGTGATTGAATAAGATAAACACTTACCTGTGAGAATTAGAGATGAGTATATATAACTCTTTTTGAGAGATCATGCTTCTCTGAGGATAGTTGAGGACTAATTATTATTTGTTGGTTTCTATAACTTGAATGCTTATGTGTTCTATTTTCATTTGGAGTTGTGAGCATCACCTCTGAAAATTTTTATGTTGTGGTTCTAGAAGAGAATGTGATAATAGGCGATGGTTTTGTTTTGGAAAAACTACTTTGCTTGGGACAAGCAAGATTCTAGGTTGGGGGGAGTTGTTAAGTGGTAAAAAGTTGATATAATTATGCCTTGAATTGTTATGAAACCACTTAACTGATGTTAATTCTAATATATTTTTCTCCCAATATAGGATGAATTCGAGAATACCTTGATACAAGAGTAAGGAGCATAATTGTCAGCATAATTGGAGTAAAATTGAAAGAAAGAAGAGCGCTTAAGCGAATGAATGATGCGAGGCCCGACCCAAATTCTCTTATAAAAAGATAAGTTGTGTTTTAAGAAAAGAAAGCAGTCTTGGAGGAGAGGAGGCACGACTACTGTTAGGGTTTTGTCTAATCTTCATCAATTCTTCACTTCTTCATCAGTTGGAGCATTGTAATGGCCAACATGAGTGGCTAACTTCATTCTCTTAGGATTCGGTGCACTTCCTTTGAACTCTTTTGTATCATGGTGATATTTTGAGATATTAATCTATGTTTTGATGTTGTTATTCTTATCTTTTGTGCTTTGGAATGATTTATTCTTGATGTTTGGGGTATGATTGGAAAATATATCTTGAACCCTAGATCACGGTAAGAATATTTGTTACGTTAATTGCTAGGAATGGAATGAATGTATCAATTGCTTAACACCCTAACCCTAATGCTGGAAAATCTCTTAATTGTGTGAGGAACCAACATTTATTAGGTTTTCTTATGAATTTCATGTGTGATCAACATGGATGATTTGAGCAGGTGGCATCAACATTGTTAGGTTAATTGACGTTCTTAATTGACATAGTCATTACAAAAGAGGGATAAGGAAGAAAACCAATTCTAAGTATCTTTAATTGATATTTTCTCAACAATTTACAGTTCTTTGTCATTTAATTTCAATTCAACTCTTATTTGCAAAATCCAATTTGTTTAATCTACTTAGTAAGCATAATTGAGAATTTCCATTGAAACTGTTCCTCGTGGGATCGACTTTTATTTAATCGAAATACTATATTGTGATTGATAATTTTGGTACGCTTGCCAATAATTCAATAGATAATATGATGGATAATATGTACAATCAAAATAATGCTCAATATAATCATATAATGAGACAATGGAACAATTAATAAGACATAGGAATGTGATTATATATCAGCCTTGTTTTATTTCATATTTTCTTGATTTTGTGTTTGCAGTTGAACTTCATCCAGCATTTAAAATATCAAAATTTACAAAATTCTCTGGTGATATTGGAGAATCTATTGTAGAACACATTGTTATATATCAAATTGAATATGAAAATATCTTAGTGAATGAAAATTTGAGAATAACATATTTTCCTAGTTCTTTAACAAAAATGTTTTTACTTAGTTTACGACACATTCGCTGAGTTCAATTCATAACTGAGCCCAATTAAAAAGAAAATTTTGATGAATAGTTTTTTAGGAGAGAAACACAAGTTAGTTTAATTGATATAATGAATATGAAAAGATATCATAATAAAAAGATCGATGATTATTTGAACAGATTTTGACATATGCGATCTAGGTGTTTTAATCAAATACTTGAGTGTGAATGAGTAAAAATGGCCTCGTCAAGATTAGAGTTTTGATAAAGAAAAATTTGGTTAATTTACCCTCAAGAGATATGGTTCAATTGGATGATAAAGTACAAAGCATAGAACAAATTACATATGAAAAGGAAAGATATAAAAAATTTGGGAAGCCAATTAAAAATGATAGAATCAGGTATATTGGCTCGTCGAGTGGAAGACTACCCGATACTTTAAAAGTTAACGAGGTAGATGACCTAAATGAAAATAAGGAAGTTAACCTTGTTGAACTTAAAGTGAAACCACTATATACTTGTAAGTCGTTACAAAAAGGTGATATATAAGATAAAATGGCAGATCGAACCTATAGTTTCAATGTATCAAAAGCTTGGTACATATTTGTAACAAGCTTGATACATATGATATATATGCATCCACTAGTACAAAATAGACTTTTAACATCGGTTCTAGAACCGATGTAGATACGACCGATGTAGAAAGTGTGACTTTCCACATCGGTTGTAAGGAACCGATGTAGAAAGTCTAATATTTTTATTTATTTATATATTTTTATTTATTTTATTTATTCATAACCCTCTCTAATTGCCCTATCTATCTCCTCTACCATCCTCTCCCTTTTATATTATATTTTTATTATTTATATTTTTTAGGAATTTGAATTATTATCAGATTAAGAAAATTATCATCGGCAAGATTCGAACCCAATACCTTAGAGTCGGAGGTCGATACTCCAACCACTAAGCTACCGAGATTTTTGATAATAACTTATACATAAATTATATTTATATACAAATAAAAATGTATATCCATGTAAATATATAAATATAAAATATATAAATATAAATACAAATACAAATATATTTATATATTTATATGTTGGATGTGAGGACGCGCTCGAGGATGAAAGTGTGTGTCGAGTGAATTTTCAAAATTTGATGTCAAATTTGTGAGCGGGTCTCTTTATATGGATTATAACATAATGACAAAATATAATCTTTATAATTTATTTATATAATGATATAAAATAAATTTTTTTCTTTATTTTATATCATTATATAAATTAATTATAAAGATTATATTCTATATTATTATAAATAAATTATAAAGATTATATTTTATCATTAAATTACAAATTCATATAAAGATACTTGCTCACAAATTTGACATTAAATTTTGAAAATCCACTTGACACACACTTTCACTCTCGAGCGCGCTCTCACATCCAACATATAAATATATAAATATATTTGTATTTGTATTTATATATTTTATATTTATATATTTACATGGATATACATTTTTATTTGTATATAAATATAATTTATGTATAAGTTATTATCGGAAAATCCTAGTAGCTTAGTGGTTGGAGTATCGACCTCGACTCTAAGGTACTGGGTTTGAATCTTGCTAGTGACAATTCTCTTAATTTTATAAAAAGACTTTCTACATCGGTTCATCCGGGAACCGATGTAGAAAGTGTTTTTACATCGGTTCATCCGGAACCGATGTAAAAAGTGTTTTCTACATCGGTTCCTAACTAAACCGATGTTGAAAGTCTTGAATTCACTTTCTACATCGGTTCTTAAAGAACCGATGTAGAAAGGCCGATGTTAAAAGTGATTTATGTACTAGTGATCAACTTGAGGGGGGGTGCTAGATATTATAGATATTATTAATCATAATATATGTATTTACCATATTTACTTGTTTAATTCTTAATTATAAATATATTACCCTATGTGTATTTTAGACACAACAGTAATTAACCGTATACCTAATTTTTCACTATATTCAACAATTATATTAAGTTTTCGAGTACTTGTTTTCAAGTGTAAGTGGGTTGACAATAACAATGGTGTGAAAATCAATGAATCAATTGATTGTTTTTCAAAAGATAGGATATCAACATGAACCATTTATCATGACACATCAAACTTTACAAGTGTTTTATGTCAAAGATTCTACTTCTAAACATTGGTCAGTTGTTCTTCATAGGAGAAAACAAGATTTACTCATAAGAATGAATAATTTAATCTTTATAATTGTCACACTCGTTCATTCACATCAACTATGATTATTAAAATTGATCAGGACAATGTTATTGGTGATGTACATGTGACTAAAAAAGATCACAATGAAGGAATATACATATGTATGAATATATATTAATTTTTTTATTTAAATATATATAACTATTATTAAATTGTATCTAACAATTTCATTTTTTTAATAGGAAAATGTATGATGATTGTAGACCCCTAATTTTGCCCGGCCTCTCAATAAAAGCTAGGGAAACTTCACATGAAGATAAAGATCGCCCAGCTAATCAATAAACACCAAGAAGACCTCCTACAATCACACGGAGTTCATCCAAAGGCCAAAGAGACCTCCTATAAACGAAGATAAAAGTTCGTCCGGCATCTCAATAAGGGTCAAGAAGACTTCCCATATAAAGATAAAGCTTCAATGGACATCTATCGGCATCAAACAATGTCCAAAAATAGCAAGGAAAGCTTCCCGGGGTCCCAGAACGCAAAAACTGGACAAAACAGGTCGAGACCACCGTCCCAAAGTTGGGACGGCCGTCCCAACTAACCTGGGACAAGTGAGACGCGCGTCCCAAATGTGGGACGGCCGTCCCACTTCCCAGGGGGTTCCAGCATGTGTTAAAAATTCAAATGGGACGACCGTCCCAACACTAGTGCAGAATAGGGCTTTTACGTCACCCAATTGTCGTCGCATGCATGTATATTCGACGTATATAAAACGTGGTGGCAATTTTGTAAATATGGGACAAAAATTTTACGTCGCACATCCCAGTATGCGACGTAAAAAGCCTCTTTTACGTCACACCTGGGAGGCGCGACGTAAAAGATGGACTTTTACGTCGCGCCCTCCAGGTGCGACGTAAAAGATGGACTTTTACGTCGCGCCCTCCAGGTGCGACGTAAAAGATGGCTTTTTACGTCGTGTGCTGGGATGCGCGACGTAAAAAGTCTATTTTATTTCCCTCCAGACCCACTTCCTCGTCTCGCGCAACCAGGGTTTTTGAGAACGACGACAACAGCTACCTCTGCACACCATTTTCGAGCAGTTTTACAGTGAAAAACATCTACATTATCGTGTCATTTGACGAACTTGATCTTTCTCCCCGATTGGATTCGAGTTTGAAATCAGTTTTCGTCTACACTTGAGGTTAGTGTTCTATGTCATTGCTATATGTTTACATTGAATCCGTGATTGTTTTTGGGGATCTCAATCACGTTATAGTATGAATGTCTCCACTGCATTGTTATTGGAATGTAATTATTTGTTTATTTGTTTGAGTGCATTCGGTTTACACACTCCATTGTTGTTGGAACGTGCTTTGTTGTTTGTATATTAATTTTTTTTTACATATAATTTTTAAATCTCTAGGAGTGACGAAACTTTATAACATAATATGAATCGAAGTTGGATGAATACACGTCGTATTAGTGAAGAGTACGAAAAGGGAGTTGAGGAATTTTTGAAATTTGCTAGTGAAAATAGAAAAGCTATGAAAGGGACATATTATTGTCCATGTGTTCGTTGTTTGAATCAAATTCGTCATAAACTTGAGGATATACGTGATCACTTGTTTGTTTATGGTATTATTAAGAGTTATACAATATGGACATGGCATGGAGAAATATTAGACATCCCAACTGTGTCAACTACAGACAATTTTGATGAAGGGATGGATGATAATCTAGAGGATATGATACGTGATATTGGTGAAGAAAATTTTATGAAAGCACATCTATATGATTCTTTGAAATCTGATTTTGCGCAACAATTGTACATAGGATGTAGTTTTACAAGATTATCAACAACTTTAAAATTGTTTACTTTAAAAGCAAGAAATGGATGGACTGATAAAAGTTTCACCGAATTATTGGAGTTGTTGAAGGAGATGCTTCCTGAAGATAATACATTACCTATTCGTAACTGTAGACCCCTAATTTTGCCCGGCCTCTCAAAATAAAAGCTAGAGGAACTTCGCCCGAAGATGGAGTTTATCCGGCTTCCCAAAACCGAGGAAACCTCCCGCAACAAAAGACGGAGTTCACTCATTCACACAAAAGACTTCCTACGCAAAGACAAAGCTCGCCCGACATCTTAATGAAGGCCAAGAAGACTTCCTATATGAAGATAAAGCTTCAACGGACACACATCGGCATCAATCTATGTCCGAAAAAGGAAAGGAAAGCTTCCCGGGGTCCCAGAACGCGAAGACTGGACAAAACAGGCCGAGACCCCCGTCCCAGAGTTGGGACAGCCGTCCCAACTGCCATTTTACAGTTGGGACGCGCGTCCCGAATGTGGGACGGCCGTCCCAAACCCAATTTAAGTGGGACGGCCGTCCCGGACCCCCAGGTGGTCCCGCTCTGTGTAAATTTGCCATTTGGGACGGTCGTCCCAGTCCAGACGGCTGTCCCAACCCAGACGGCCGTCCCAAAGTGCGCCAGCTGCGAAAACTATAAATAGGAGGCTCATTTGCCACTTTTTAAGAACACAGACACTCCAGAGAGCTCTGAAACACTTTCAAAAACTCAGAGCACTTGTCTACTTCTCTCCCTATCTCGAATGATCTTTCCGATTGCCTTAAATAGGTAACAATCGGTTAAGGAATTATATTCCGACATTTGATTCTTCTTTAAATTTTTAGTGGAGTCGATCTTGTATTGGTGAGGAGAGTCTGTATAGAGAGAGGGGTTGCCAAAACGCATCCTCACAGTTCGAGATTCTCAATATAAAGCTTGCTACGGAGGTTCTTTTCAATTCCCTTCTCTTTTATTGCTTTATTTACTGTTTTATTTTTTTTTATTTCTTACGTCATGTAGAATAAAATCATGTAGATAGCCATTTTAATATCTGTTTTATTGCTTTATTTAGCTTTATTTATATAAAATAATGTAGATAGTCATTTCAATATTATGCAATAAAATAGGGTAATCGCGTAATTTCTCATAATCTTCACTTAATGAATTAATCCGTCATAGGGAACCCGAAAGGGGCGTTGTGGGGTGCTAACACCTTCCCCACACGTAACTAACTCCCTTACCTAACTCTGGTTATAATGGCCAAGTTTGGTTTTCATTAAAATCAATGCCTTTTATCCTTTTCCAATGTTTATGGTCAAAACATTGGTGGCGACTCCATAAGAACCCCTTTTCGAAAACCTTGCTTTTATTAGAGGATAATTCAATTGTCGAACACCTCGGAAGCAATGAACACATTTTAAAACAAATACGCGAGTCTAAACCATCTTTTCGCGATCGCTCGCATAAACGTTTCAAGACGTCCTCAGGACATCGAAAGGGACGGCGGCGACAGATGGCGACTCCACTGGGGAAGCTAGAGAGTTGATCCCATTTAGTGACGGATAAATTCAAACTAAGCAAAGATTTGAAATTACGCCTTTACCCTTCTGTATGTTTTTATTGTATGGCTTTAAATAACTGCTGTATGATTATTTCTGCAATTGTTTGAAATATAAATTGCACACAAAAACCCTTGCACACAACAGTCCCTCTATACCCGGGGGCAAGAGTGAATATCTATAGGGAGTGGGTGGCAGATACGATCGGTTAGTTGGCACACGGGGCTACTACCGTTGTCGGAAAACCACCAACTCAAGGTGATAACTCTCTTCTTTTGGTCTAAGGGTGTCGCCACGGAGTTCCGTGCATGACCCGAGGATTGAGAGATTGAGAGGTCCCTATAATGGGGGCACCTTGGGGACCTTTGGCCTGGTGAGAACAGTTAGAACCACCTAAACCAAGCACGTTTCTGCAGGAAAACCCTACCTCGTGATTAAATAAGCGTGGCTCTGCTCGTGGATGTATGAATTGTGTGTGCATACGTTTGCTGCATTTGTATTGATGCATTAGCATAGGGTAATCATACAACAGACAAAAAAAAATGAAAAAACAAGTTAAAATCATAAAAATACCTTTGTTATAAAATAAAAAATTATTAGTAAAAGTCTCATAATTCATATCACCTTTTCTTCATCAAAAATAAAAAGGGAAGAAAATAGGACTCTCTTCATCAAAATCCATAAACATTCATATAGATAAGTTTCCTTTTCAAGAAAAACCAAGTACTATCATGAATCATATTAGGAATAAAACATGATAATACTTAGAAAAACAAACACTTGCATACATGCATTTACAAAAACTCATCCTCATATCATGCATTTTCATTTCTGCTAGACAATGGAGGGATTCAGTAATAGACAGTTAAAGAAAGTGGAGATCCTTCTATGCCGTGTATAGAAGTTAAGGCATTTGTGTACATATATGCCGCCGGAGGTCTATGCTAACTTTGAGAAGTCTTACGGAAGAATTCTTGACCTCCTAAAAATCAGCATTGATCCAATATTTGTTAGAGCATTGGTCCACTTCTGGAGTCCCGATTTACATCTGCTCGAATTCTCGCAGTTTGACTTGGTACCAACCTTAGAAGAATACGAACTCATGGTTAGATGGCCTCAATCGAGTTGGGGTTTATGTCTCGCTCAAGAGAATATACGGCCGTGAGTAAGGTTGCTACTATTATACGATCGCCTCCTCATCAATCCACCCTAGAGGGAAAAGGGAATATCGAGAGGTTGGAAAATGGCTATAATAGAAGACCACTTAGTCTCTTTAGCTGAAAAGAAGGACTGGTCTACATTCAACAAGACTCTAGCATTAGCAATGTTCGGAATCATATTATTCCCATTCCATGTGAACATCGTGGATCATGCTCGCAATGGACGCATTCTTTGCACTGGGATGTATATTCACAGAGTCCTATACCTGCAATCCTTGCCGATACCACCTTTCGTAGAATTTTGCCGACAGAGACAGGGAAAAACACTCAGATGTTGTACTTCACTGCTATATGTATGGGGTGTTACTCACTTTTACGCCTCAAGCCACATGGGTGTATTTCCTGACCCTTTAAGAAGTTTCTCAAAAATCCCTCTTCAACATCGTCAAGCTTTAGAGTGGAAAGCCGAGTTAGAAAACTGGAGCATAAAGCATGTATCTTGGGTTTGTCCTTGGTTCTGACCCGGTTATATTCTGGTACGATGCGGAGATTACCTGAGCATACCACTGTTAGAATCGCGCAGCGGAATGTTCGCGTGGTCGGACAAAAACCAAGAGGGGGGGTGAATTGGTTTCTTAATAAAAATTAGGTTTTCAAAATTTTCCCCAAATTTTACCGATTAAAAACTGCGTAAATGTAAATAGAGAAGAGTAGAGAAGATTACACAGTAGGTTTATACTGGTTCGGATCAAAAGACCCTACGTCCAGTTGCTAATCACTCAAAAGAGGATTAACGCTGTCACTAAGAACAAAGTTGTTACAACACAAATTATAATGAAAAAGATAAAGTTAAAGATAAAACCTCTCTTGAAATCCACAAGAGATGATAAACAGCTTTCCCTGGAGACGGCACATCACACAATCCACTAAGAACTCCACTTAGTGATTCTTATCGCTTCTAGCCTCACACCAAGTTTCCAAAAGCCCCGAAGAACAGCTTTCCCCGGAGACGGCACAGCACTCAATCCACTAAGAACTCCACTTAGTGATTCTTATCGCTTCTAGCCTCACACCAGGTTTCCAAAAGCCCCCTTTCCTTGCAACAAACAGTTCTCGGCACTCACGAGCACTTAACTTTTGTATGGAAAGAGTTGTTCTTCTTTTACGAGTGCCAAAGCAGAGTTTAAGTAGGGAAATTAGGGTTAAGGAATTGGAGATTTCGAAACTAGGGTTCTTGGTAATTGGGTTTTCGAAAATAGGGTTAATTTGAAATTTAAAAACAAAAACAGACTGAAATAATCGATTAAATGGAGTTTTAATCGATTAAAACAGAGCCAAATACGCAGAACCCAATCCTCTCTGGTTTAATCGATTATTTGGTGAAATAATCGATTATTTGACCTTTTAATCGATTATTTTGATGTTTTAATCGATTAAAACAGTGAGTATATGCTTGAAAATGGTTTTCTCATTGTTTTAATCGATTATTTCCTATATAATCGATTAAAGCCGAGCCTGCATGATAAATTTGAGCATTTTGAAGCTTCTAAGTTACGGACTATGTACCGGCTATCTTAGACTCTATAATTACGGACTCAATCAAACTAAAACAGAGTTATTACAATACGAGAAAACATCAATCTTCAATCTTCAATACTCTAAGTCTTTAAGCTCTTGGATCATCATCAAAATCAACATTCTTCATGATCATTATTTGCAACATCAAGTCCTTGAATGTTCAACAATCTCCCCTTTTTGATGATGATCAAAATTATCTTTTTAAAGCCCTTGTAATAACCTGTTTCATCTCGTCATACTAACAAACACATTAAACATACCAGATAACATTTAATATTGAATCATAGGCTTTAAATTTTTCTCCCCCTATTTTGATTATAATCAAAAAGAACTCTGCAACATCAATCATAAGAGCTCCCCCTCAAAATATGCATAAGTTAGAGAAAGCTCCCCCTCAATCATAGCATGAAAGAAACATCATATTTTACAACATCAAGACAATAACAAAAGAAAATTCATCAATTATCTCTACATTAGACAACTTTAATCGATTATTTCCGATAAATAATCGATTTTTAGAGGCATTTAATCGATTATTTCACGAGATAATCGATTATTCCGAAGGAGAATACCCTGTTTTGGACGTTTTGAGGAAAAATAATCGATTATCACTTCCGATGAATCGATTATTCCGGAGGCTATATTAAGTTTTTTAAGGTTTTTACACATTATAACCTATGAATATCCTGCATCACGAATTTAATCATAACAATCATCCAAAATCATTCAAATTAAGCAGAATTTAAGCTATTTCTAGTATCCCTAAGTCTCTTCTAAGATCATAGAATCTATCCTTGGGTAGAGGCTTAGTAAATATATCTGCTAATTGACGTTTAGTGTCTACATACTCTATCTTACAGTTTCCTTTCTTGATATTATCTCTTAAAAAGTGATGTCTAATCTCAATATGTTTAGTCCTAGAGTGCATTACTGGATTTCTAGTTAAGTTGATTGCACTCGTATTATCACACATTAATGGAATGTCATTTAAATATATGCTATAATCCTCTAATTGTTGTTTCATCCACAGAATTTGAGCACAACAACTACCAGTCGCAATATATTCAACTTCAGTGGTAGATAAAGCAACACATGCTTGTTTCTTAGAATGCCATGATATTAAGGATGAACCTAACAAATGACATGTCCCACTAGTGCTTTTCCTATCAAATTTACATCCACCATAATCAGCATCAGAATATCCTAATAAACTAATACAAGCATCAGACGGATACCACAAGCCAAATCCAAGTAGTTCCTTTTAAGTATTTTAAAATATGTTTTACTCGCAATTAAATGAGATTCTTTAGGACAAGCTTGAAATCTAGCACACACACAGACGTGAATGCATAATATCGGGTCTACTAGCGAGTTAAGTATAATAGTGATCCTATCATACCTCTATACATAGTTTGATTTACTTCCAAACCTGATTCATCCTTGTCTAAATAGCATGAAGTTCCCATGGGTGTGTTAGCTTCCTTTGAGGTGTCCATACCAAACTTTTTGAGGATCTCTTTGCAGTATTTAGTTTGAGAGATAAAAGTTCCATCTTTAAGTTGCTTGATTTGAAGTCCAAGGAAGAATGTTAATTCTCCCATCATAGACATTTCAAACTCTCCCTGCATAATCTTAGCAAATTCTACACACAAAGAATTATCAGTTGATCCAAAAATAATATCATCAACATATACCTGGACCAATAAGATATGTTATTTAACTTTCTTAATAAACGAGTGTAGAATCAATTTTTCCTCTTGAAAAATCATTTGCAGTTAGGAAACTACTTAATCTTTCATACCAAGATCTAGGAGCTTGTTTTAACCCATATAATGCTTTCTTTAATTTGTAAATATGATTAGGATTATTAAAATCTTCAAATCCAGGGGTTGCTCTACATACACTTCTTCTTTAATAAAACCATTTAAAAATGCACTCTTTACATCCATTTGATATAGTTTAAATTTCATCATAGATGCGTAAGCAAGAAGTAGGCGTATAGCCTCTAACCTGGCCACAGGAGCATAAGTTTCATCATAATCTATACCTTCCTCCCGACAATAGCCTTTTGCAACAAGTCCGGCTTTATTCTTTGTTATATTACCATCTTCATCAAGCTTATTTCTGAATACCCATTTAGTTCCAATAACTTGATGTGACTCTTCTCTTGGGATTAGTTCCCAGACTTGATTCCTTTCAAATTGGTTAAGTTCTTCTTGCATGGCTATGCACCACTGATCATCTTTAAGTGCTTCCTCAATGTTTTTAGGTTCAATCCGTGACACAAAAGCAACGGACATACGTGAAATTATTCATATTTCTAGTTCTTACCCCTTTTGAGATATCACCTATGATATTGTCCATTGAGAGTCCTCTAGGTGATTGCCATTCTTTTGCTAATTGAGGAGTTTGAGAAGGCACATTATCTTCCAAGTATAATTCATCAAGGGCCTCTCTTATATATTCATCATCACCTGCAAGTCTTTTATTTGACTCAAGAGGATTTCCCCCAAGGTCTACAATCTCATCAAAGGCAACATGTATAGATTCTTCTATATTCAAAGTTCTTCTATTAAATACTCTATACGCCTTGCTAGTTAAAGAATAACCTAGAAAAATACCCTCATCGGCTTTTGAATCAAATTTTCCTAGATTGTCCTTTCCATTATTTAGTACAAAACATTTACAACCAAAAATTTTCAAATGTGCAACATTAGGTTTTCTACCATTAAACAATTCATATGGAGTAGATTTCATAATTGACCTAATGAGCATTCTATTTAAAACATAACATGCAGTACTAACCGCATCAGCTTTTGAATCAAATTTTCCTAGATTGTCATTTCCATTATTTAGCACAAAACATTTACATCCAAAAATCTTTAAATGTGCAACATTAGGTTTTCTACCATTAAACAATTCATATGGAGTAGATTTAATAATTAACCTAATGAGCATTCTATTTAAAACATAACAATTGATTGAAATACTGCAAAACTTCTTTTAATTAATCTGCTGGTTTAATTAATCTGTTAAAAGATTCTTTTAATCTGTTAAAAGTGCAGTTTTAATCTGTTAAAACATCTTTTAATCGATTAAAACGCAGTGTAGAAAAAATTTTTAAGTTGTTTTAATCGATTGAAACGAGTTTTTAATCGATTAAAAGAGTTCTGATCGGTCATAATAAAAATCTGATCGGTCATCCTGACTCTGACCGGTCATAATAAAAATCTGATCGATCATCCTGAACCTTTAAGTGATTTTAATCGATTGAAACGTGTTTTTAATCGATTGAAAGATTTCTGACCGCTCATAATTAAAATCTGATCGATTACATTTGCTTCTAATCGGTCATAATTTGATTCTGATCGATCATCCCGACCCTTTAAGTAATTTTAATCGATTGAAACGTGTTTTTAATCGATTTAAACGTTTCGACCGCTCATAATAACAATCTGATCGGTCAAAATGAGTTCTAAATGGTTTTAATCGATTAAAAACCAGTTGTATCGATTAAAATGCTGTAAAAACACTTCTTTGACCACTCTAAGTGATTTTATTTGGTTCTTTCAAAAGCTGCATCGATTAAAAACATGTTTTAAGAAAGCTTTTGTAAAAATACTTTATTTTGAGATCGTTTAAAACAATTTTAGAGGCTTCTCGCAAAAATCTTTAAGAGAAGAATCTTTATGCAATAGAAAAGATAAAATGATTTTACCTAAGCATTTTGTTTAAAACATACAAAATGATCCATTTTCTTTGAATAAATAAAAGAGACAAACAGATTTATTTAACTATTGGAACCCAAATATATTTACCTTTTGGAATACCAAAATGTTTAATTTTACACTTATTTGAAGTGTGACCTTGTTTCATACAATAGAAGCATGCATTTGGAGTAGCTTTAGAATAAGATACATTATTAACATGACATGCTCTAGTTCCTTTTTCTACCCATATTCTTTTCTTTTTAGATTTACTCTTTTTCAAAGGAACTCTATGATTTACATTATTTTGAGCAAAAACCATTTCATTCTTCCTAAGATCATCAATTTCTTTTTTGGCTTTGTCAAGCAAATGGTTAAGAATATCTATGTCATATTCATGCTCTTTACAATTTGCACAAGCTAAGTCCTTATTCTCATCTAAGCATACAATTTTCGTATTAGCTACCTCCTTTTCTTCTAAACATGCAATTTTCAATTTTAAGGACTCATTTTCCTTTTCCGATTTTCTTAGATTCTTCTTTACTACTTTATATTCCTTTTTCATATCCATAAATGCAGTAAATAACTCATTATAAGCATTTTGCAATTCATCATGGTCATTTTCTTCACTAGAGGATGAATCGGAATCACTAACCTCAAAATCCGAAGAATTGTTGTTATTTGCCATCAAGCAAATGTTTGCTTTAATTTACGAGTCGCTTGATTCTGAATTTGAATCACTCGTCATCCCAAGCAATATATGCTTTCTTCTTGAATTGCTTTTTGCCCTTGTGTTCATCATTTTTCTTGTTTGGGCATTCGATCTTTATATGCCCCGCTTCACCACAACCAAAGCATTTTATATTAACGGAAGAATTTTCTTTTACCTTTTCCTTACCTTTGAAAGGATGTCTTCCTTTTGCTTTCATCATCTTGGTGAACTTCTTTATAAAAAGACTCATCTCTTCTTCATCAATTTCGAGTCTTCTTCTTCTTCTTTCTTATTATTGCTTTTTGAAATCTCGGTTTTGAAAGCAAGGTTCTTCTTTTGATATTGACCCTCTTCCTCATTTAGTCTTCCAAGGTCAAGTTCATGCTCCCTAAGCTTTCCAAACAACGCCGCCATAGACATAGTGGCAAGATTTTGTGACTCCGAGATGGCCGTCACCTTTGGTTGCCATTTCCTATCCGGAGATTTCAAAATTTTAACATTTAATTCATCAACGTCAAAAATTTTACCTAGTCCGGTGAGATGGTTCACGATATGAGTGAAACGTTTTTGTACGTCAAATATCGTTTCGCCTGGTTGCATCCGGAACATTTCGTACTCTTGAATTAGAGAATTTTTACGTGCTCTTTTGACGTCGTCGGTTCCTTCGTGGGTTACTCTAAGCATTTCCCACATTTCCGTGCACTTTTACAAATAGAAATTCTGTAGAACTCATCAAGGGTTAGAAGCGAGATGAAATAATGTTTCTAGCCCTAACATCAAATTGTACTTTTCGACTTTCGTCGGCAGTCCATCTATCAAAAGGTTTAAGAACGTCAACACCGTTCTCCGTAATTTTAGGAACAAATGGACCGTTTAAAATTGCGTCCCAAACACCTCTATCAACGAGACTCTAAAAATATTTGCATACGTACTTTCCAAAAAGGATAATTTTGACCCGCAAAAAGTGGGGGTCTGTTGATAGACGCACCTTCGGCAAAAGTTTGATTTTGTCCGGCCATTTTCGAAAAGTTTGAATGACTATCAAAGCAAGCTCGATACCACTTGTTAGAATCGCGCAGCGGAATGTTCGCGTGGTCGGACAAAAACCAAGAGGGGGGTGAATTGGTTTCTTAATAAAAATTAGGTTTTCAAAATTTTCCCCAAATTTTACCGATTAAAAACTGCGTAAATGTAAATAGAGAAGAGTAGAGAAGATTACACAAGTAGGTTTATACTTGGTTCGGATCAAAAGACCCTACGTCCGAGTTGCTAATCACTCAAAAGAGGATTAACGCCGTCACTAAGAACAAAGTTGTTACAACACAAATTATAATGAAAAAGATAAAGTTAAAGATAAAACCTCTCTTGAAATCCACAAGAGATGATAAACAGACTTTCCCCGGAGACGGCACAAGCACACAATCCACTAAGAACTCCACTTAGTGATTCTTATCGCTTCTAGCCTCACACCAAGTTTCCAAAAGCCCCGAAGAACAGACTTTCCCGGAGACGGCACAACACTCAATCCACTAAGAACTCCACTTAGTGATTCTTATCGCTTCTAGCCTCACACCAGGTTTCCAAAAGCCCCCTTTCCTTGCAACAAACAGTTCTCCGGCACTCACAAGCACTTAACTTTTGTATGGAAAGAGTTGTTCTTCTTTTCGAGTGCCAAAGCAGAGTTTAAGTAGGGAAATTAGGGTTAAGGAATTGGAGATTTCGAAACTAGGGTTCTTGGTAATTGGGTTTTCGAAAATAGGGTTAATTTGAAATTTAAAAACAAAAACAGATCGAAATAATCGATTAAATGGAGTTTTAATCGATTAAAACAGAGCCAAATACGCAGAACCCAATCCTCTCTGGTTTAATCGATTATTTGGTGAAATAATCGATTATTTGACCTTTTAATCGATTATTTTGATGTTTTAATCGATTAAAACAGATGAGTATATGCTTGAAAATGGTTTTCTCATCTGTTTTAATCGATTATTTCCCTATATAATCGATTAAAGCCGAGCCTCGCATGATAAATTTGAGCATTTTGAAGCTTCTAAGTTACGGACTATGTACCGGCTATCTTAGACTCTATAATTACGGACTCAATCAAACTAAAACAGAGTTATTACAATACAGAAAACATCAATCTTCAATCTTCAATACTCTAAGTCTTTAAGCTCTTGGATCATCATCAAAATCAACATTCTTCATGATCATTATTTGCAACATCAAGTCCTTGAATGTTCAACAACCACTTCTAGGTCTCAGAGGTTGTATAACCTACTCTCCTAAAATGGCTATGAGACAACTTATGAGAACTCAGACTGCGCCAACCCAAGAAGAGCTCAGAGGACTGAGTCTATGCCACTATTCCCATAGCTTTGAAGAAGTGTCTGCTGTCCGGAAAGCATGGGAAAGACCAGTCTACATGGGGGACAAAGAACTTGGAAAGGCTCGAGTATCTACATCCCGCGAGTACGAGGAATGGAGGAAAAATAGAGGGATACCCCAACCATCTGTTACAATCACTACAACTTTAGTGAATGAAGAGCCGCAATTACTAGTCAATGCATTAAATAAAAAGGTTGAAGTCATGGAAGCTCGCCTAAGAGCCTTCGAAGGAAAAGAGCAAGAATCAGCCCTTATAATAGATGGTCTAAAAAGGCAATGCAAAAAGAAGGACCATGAGATAGAGCTTCTCAAGAATGATTATGCCGACTACCAAGAAGAAGCTAGACAAGCATTGAAGATGCCGAGGCTTGAGCAAAATAGCCTATTCCGGGACATGAGCGATGAAATAGCACATCTTGAGAGCACGCTTGCGAACAGTGCAAGAACGATCAAGCTAATACAGGATGATCTAGCGAATACTCGGTCGAAGCACAAAAGTGGTGGGAAACCGCTGAAAAATACAGAGAAGACCTGGAGGAGCTACGTGAAAAAGAAAAAGATGGATTAGCTCAATACTGGTCAACTACTCCGTGAAAAGGACCAAATGATAGAGAGGTCCGATCGGCAGCATGCCTTGATCGTTCATCAAGAAGAGAAGATAAAAGAGGCTCATCGATATAGTGAAGATATGAGCCGGCAGTATCTCGAGCAAATCAAGACGCTCGAAATCGCGTGATAACAGTCGAAGACGAATTACGAAGAAAGCCTAATTTACCTATAGGATTCTTCAAGCTTTTTAGCTTTTGTCAACATTTGCTTCAAAGCATTGTATAGAAGGATTTACACTTTCTAATAAAAGAATTTCTCTTCCTTAAATTGTCTATTGCATTCATAAGTTGCATACATTCATACATCCCTCCTCGTTTAATAATGAAGATAATAAAAAGAAAGGATTAACCGATGTGCTTTTCACAAATCAGAAAAAATGGAAAAGAAGCCTTTCGTCATCAAAATCTCTACAACGGTCAATAAATCCGAAGATGATAACAAACAAGCACCGTTAATCATTCCAATCAATAAAAGGGAAGTAGCAATAACGCCTTTACGCTTATTTGTACCGCGTCCTTTCCCTTATAAATCAAATAAAGCTGTACCTTGGAGATACTCAGAAGAATCGCCAGTCAATCAAGACATCTCCAACATAGCCGGTATTGGGGGCATGACAAGAAGCGGAAGAATATATTCCCCCAAGGAATTACAAGATAATATTCCTAAAGATAAAATGAAAAATAAAGCCAAAGAAGAAAAGGAATCCAAGGAGGAGACAGATGAGTTACTCCAGTACATAAGACAAAGTGAGTACTCCATTATTGATCAACTCAATCGTACACCAGCAAAGATAACTTTGCTATCACTCATTATGAGTTCGGAACCACACCGAAACACATTGCTAAAGGTTTTGAATGAATCATTTGTTCCGCATGCAATATCCCAAGAAAAGTTTGAAGGAATCATTGGTAATATTACAGCCAATGATCATCTGACCTTCACCAATGAAGAAATCCCTTTAGAAGGGTCCAATCACAACAAGCCCTTGCATATTTCCGTTAAATACAAGGAATATCTCATTTCCAAAGTTCTTGTGGATAATGGGTCATCCTTAAACGTTATGCCCAAAAGTACACTCGACAAAATAACAGTGCAAGGAACCCATATACGCCCTAGTAATACAATAGTTCGAGCCTTTGACGGATCAAGACGTGAAGTAGTAGGAGAGATTAGTCTACCAATCCAAATCGGACCCACTATTTTCAACATAGACTTCCATGTGATGGATATCACACCAGCATACAGTTGTCTCCTTGGTAGACCTTGGATTCATAGCGCTAAGGCAATACCTTCGACGCTCCACCAGAAAGTCAAGTTTGTGACAAATGATAAACTAGTCACAGTTCAAGCTGAAGAAGACTTTCTAATAAGCAAACCGTCTGTCCAACCATATGTGGATACGGCTGAAGAGGCTCTTGAAACATCTTTTCAAGCACTCGAAATTGCCAATATCGAAAGACTCCCTAGTAACATGAAGGTGGCCCATATGATGAAAAGATATGGATATCGCCCAGGACAGGGGCTTGGAAAGAACGCTCAAGGAATAAGAGAGCCACCAGATTTCAAAGATAATCCGCTAAAGTATGGATTAGGGTATGACCCTACAAAAGATCAAACCATACGAACAACAGGGAAGTCTTACCCCTCGAAGATGGTATTCCGAAAAGGAGGGGTATTAGCGCAAAGGGTAGCGTTAGTCATTAGGTGTCCTTCTTCCGATTCTAAGGGATGTAAATCTAGTGACTATTAGAGATCACTCCTCGGGGTTTGCCCGTCCCCTGAGCATCTTTAGGGCACACATTTCCCTAAAATTACAAAAGAAAGCTATTCTTACTATCTGCTTCTTTTGTTGCTAAATGTATCTATACCCCATTTTAATAAACAAAGTTTAGATAAATGTTTTGTTCCAAATGCGTCCAAACAAGTAAAGCGCCGCAAAGCAAAATCAAAATAAATTGATTAGCTAGAAACACAAATAAAATTTATCTTGATTGTCGCCGCCGTCCCTTTCCGACGTCCGGAGGGGGACGTCTTAGAAACGTTTATGCGAGCGGTCGCGAAAAGATGGTTTAGACTCGCGTTTTTGTTTAAAAAGGTTTTCGAAAAGGGGTTCTTATGGAGTCGCCACCAATGTTTTGACCGTAAACATTGGAAAAGGAAAAAATGTTGATTTTAAGAAAAACCGCACTTGGCCATTATAACCAGAGTTGGGTAAGGGAGTTAGTTACGTGTGGGGAAGGTGTTAGCACCCCACAACGCCCCTTTCGGGTTCCCTATGACAGATTAATTCATTTAAATAAAGACTACGAGAAATTATGCGATTACCCTATTTTATTACATAATATTAAATGGCTATCTACATGATTTTATTCTATGTTGCGTGTATAAAATGATGAATAAAGCTAAATAAAGCAATAAAAGAGATATTAAAATAGCTATCTACATGATCCTATTCTACATGACATAATAAAGCTAAATAAAACAATAAAATAATAAATAAAACAATAAAAGAGAAGGGAATTGAAAAGAACCTCCGTAGCAAGCTTTATATTGAGAACCTCGAACCGTGAGGATGCGTTTTGGCAACCCCTCTCTCTACACAGTCTCTCCTCACCAATACAAGATCGACTCTACTAAAAATTTAAAGAAGAATCAAATGCCGGAATATAATTCCTTAACCGATTGTTACCTATTTAAGGCAATCGGAAAGATCATTCGAGAGAGAGAGAGAAGTAGACAAGTGCTCTAAAGTGTTTCGAGCTCTCCGGAGTGTCTCGTGGTGTCAAAAAGTGGCAAATGAGCCTCCTATTTATAGTTTTTCGCAGTCGGCGCACTTCGGGACGGCCGTCCGGGTTGGGATGGCCGTCCGGACCGGGATGGCCGTCCCAAATGGCAAAATAACGAAGGCCGAGACCCCTGGGGGTTTGGGACGGCCGTCCCAACTTGGGACGCGCGTCCCGGCTTGAATCCGGAGGGTTGGGACGGCCGTCCCAACTTGGGACGGCCGTCTCAACCCGTTCGCCGGTTTCGCGTTTCGGGACCACCCGTTGCGTTTGGGACCACCTGTTGCGTTTGGGACCACCTCGTTGCGTTTGGGACCCCCGTTGCGTTTGGGACCCCCGTTGCGTTTGGGACCCCCGTTGCGTTTGGGACCACCTGTTGCGTTTGGGACCACCTGTTGCGTTTGGGACCCCCGTTGCGTTTGGGACCACCTGTTGCGTTTGGGACCACCTGTTGCGTTTGGGACCACCTGTTGCGTTTGGGACCACCTGTTGCGTTTGGGACCCCCTGTTGCGTTTGGGACCACCTGTTGCGTTTGGGACCACCTGTTGCGTTTGGGACCCCGGGAAGCTTTCCTTGCCGTTTTCGGACGTAGATTGATGCCGATGTGTGTCCATTGAAGCTTTATCTTCATATAGGAAGTGTTCTTGGCCTTCACTAAGATGCCGGGCGAGCTTTATCTTTGTGTAGGAAGTCTCTTTAGTCTTTATTGTGTGAATGAGTGAACTCCGTCTTCTATTGTGGGAGGTCCTTTCTCGGTTTTGGGAAGCCGGATGAACTCCATCCTCGGGCGAAGTTCTTCTAGCCTTTATTTTGAGAGGCCGGGCAAAATTAGGGGTCTACAGCTGCCCCCCCTTCACCTGCCTAGCTAATTCGTTGGCTAGATATGCCGACAAAATTAGTAGGTAGGGGAAGGAGTTAACCCTTTTGCCCGGTCTTCCTTCGGATGCTGCTCCTTTGCCGATCCTCTGGATGATAAATATTTTGATAGGTACCAACCCCTTATCTGGTTTGAGCCTCCTTTTATAAAGCTCTGGTGAGTACTTACCCTCACCCGGTATGAGTCTGTATTTTGCTGGATTTTAGTGAGTACCTACCCCCACTTGGTATGAACCTTGTTCTGCAAGGTTTTGGTGAGTACTTACCCTCACTTGGTATGAATGATAAACCTTTTTCGCAAGGCTTAGGTGAGTATACACCCCCACCTGGTGTGAATGATAAACCTTTTTTCTCAAGGCTTAGGTGAGTATACACCCCCACCCGGTGTGAATGATAAACCTTTTTCGCAAGGCTTAGGTGAGTATACACCCCCACCTGGTGTGAATGATAAACCTTTTTCTCAAGGCTTAGGTGAGTATACACCCCCACCCGGTGTGAATGATAAACCTTTTTCTCAAGGCTTAGGTGAGTATACACCCCCACCCGGTATGAATGATAAACCTTTTTCTCAAGGCTTAGGTGAGTATACACCCCCACCCGGTGTGAATGATAAACCTTTTTCTCAAGGCTTAGGTGAGTATACACCCCCACCCGGTGTGAATGATAAACCTTCTTCGCAAGGCTTAGGTGAGTATACACCCCCACCCGGTGTGAATGATAAACCTTTTTCTCAAGGCTTAGGTGAGTATACACCCCCACCCGGTGTGAATGATAAACCTTTTTCACGAGGCTTAGGTGAGTATACACCCCCACCCGGTGTGAATGATAAACCTTTTTCTCAAGGCTTAGGTGAGTATACACCCCCACCCGGTGTGAATGATAAACCTTTTTCTCAAGGCTTAGGTGAGTATACACCCCCACCCGGTGTGAATGATAAACCTTTTTCACAAGGCTTAGGTGAGTATACACCCCCACCCGGTGTGAATGATAAACCTTTTTCTCAAGGCTTAGGTGAGTATACACCCCCACCCGGTGTGAATGATAAACCTTTTTCGCAAGGCTTAGGTGAGTATACACCCCCACCCGGTGTGAATGATAAACCTTTTTCACGAGGCTTAGGTGAGTATACACCCCCACCCGGTGTGAATGATAAACCTTTTTCACAAGGCTTAGGTGAGTATACACCCCCACCCGGTGTGAATGATAAACCTTTTTCACGAGGCTTAGGTGAGTATACACCCCCACCCGGTGTGAATGATAAACCTTTTTCTCAAGGCTTAGGTGAGTATACACCCCCACCCGGTGTGAATGATAAACCTTTTTCTCAAGGCTTAGGTGAGTATACACCCCCACCCGGTGTGAATGATAAACCTTTTTCTCAAGGCTTAGGTGAGTATACACCCCCACCCGGTGTGAATGATAAACCTTGTTCGCAAGGCTTAGGTGAGTATACACCCCCACCCGGTGTGAATGATAAACCTTTTTCTCAAGGCTTAGGTGAGTATACACCCCCACCCGGTGTGAATGATAAACCTTTTTCTCAAGGCTTAGGTGAGTATACACCCCCACCCGGTGTGAATGATAAACCTTTTTCACAAGGCTTAGGTGAGTATACACCCCCACCCGGTGTGAATGATAAACCTTTTTCTCAAGGCTTAGGTGAGTATACACCCCCACCCGGTGTGAATGATAAACCTTTTTCGCAAGGCTTAGGTGAGTATACACCCCCACCCGGTGTGAATGATAAACCTTTTTCACGAGGCTTAGGTGAGTATACACCCCCACCCGGTGTGAATAATAAACCTTTTTCACAAGGCTTAGGTGAGTATACACCCCCACCCGGTGTGAATGATAAACCTTTTTCACAAGGCTTAGGTGAGTATACACCCCCACCCGGTGTGAATGATAAACCTTTTTCTCAAGGCTTAGGTGAGTATACACCCCCACCCGGTGTGAATGATAAACCTTTTTCGCAAGGCTTAGGTGAGTATATACCCCCACCCGGTGTGAATGATAAACCTTTTTCTCAAGGCTTAGGTGAGTATACACCCCCACCCGGTGTGAATGATAAACCTTTTTCTCAAGGCTTAGGTGAGTATACACCCCCACCCGGTGTGAATGATAAACCTTTTTCGCAAGGCTTAGGTGAGTATACACCCCCACCCGGTGTGAATGATAAACCTTTTTCGCAAGGCTTAGGTGAGTATACACCCCCACCCGGTGTGAATGATAAACCTTTTTCACGAGGCTTAGGTGAGTATACACCCCCACCCGGTGTGAATGATAAACCTTTTTCTCAAGGCTTAGGTGAGTATACACCCCCACCCCGTGTGAATGATAAACCTTTTTCTCAAGGCTTAGGTGAGTATACACCCCCACCCGGTGTGAATGATAAACCTTTTTCTCAAGGCTTAGGTGAGTATACACCCCCACCCGGTGTGAATGATAAACCTTTTTCTCAAGGCTTAGGTGAGTATACACCCCCACCCGGTGTGAATGATAAACCTTTTTCTCAAGGCTTAGGTGAGTATACACCCCCACCCGGTGTGAATGATAAACCTTTTTCGCAAGGCTTAGGTGAGTATACACCCCCACCCGGTGTGAATGATAAACCTTTTTCACAAGGCTTAGGTGAGTATACACCCCCACCCGGTGTGAATGATAAACCTTTTTCGCAAGGCTTAGGTGAGTATACACCCCCACCCGGTGTGAATGATAAACCTTTTTCGCAAGGCTTAGGTGAGTATACACCCCCACCCGGTGTGAATGATAAACCTTTTTCTCAAGGCTTAGGTGAGCATACACCCCCACCCGTGTGAATGATAAACCTTTTCGCAAGGCTTAGGTGAGTATACACCCCCACCCGGTGTGAATGATAAACCTTTTCGCAAGGCTTAGGTGAGTATACACCCCCACCCGGTGTGAATGATAAACCTTTTTCACGAGGCTTAGGTGAGTATACACCCCCACCCGGTGTGAATGATAAACCTTTTTCTCAAGGCTTAGGTGAGTATACACCCCCACCCGGTGTGAATGATAAACCTTTTTCTCAAGGCTTAGGTGAGTATACACCCCCACCCGGTGTGAATGATAAACCTTTTTCTCAAGGCTTAGGTGAGTATACACCCCCACCCGGTGTGAATGATAAACCTTTTTCGCAAGGCTTAGGTGAGTATACACCCCCACCCGGTGTGAATGATAAACCTTTTTCTCAAGGCTTAGGTGAGTATACACCCCCACCCGGTGTGAATGATAAACCTTTTTCGCAAGGCTTAGGTGAGTATACACCCCCACCCGGTGTGAATGATAAACCTTTTTCACAAGGCTTAGGTGAGTATACACCCCCACCCGGTGTGAATGATAAACCTTTTTCGCAAGGCTTAGGTGAGTATACACCCCCACCCGGTGTGAATGATAAACCTTTTTCACAAGGCTTAGGTGAGTATACACCCCCACCCGGTGTGAATGATAAACCTTTTTCTCAAGGCTTAGGTGAGCATACACCCCCACCCGGTGTGAATGATAAACCTTTTTCGCAAGGCTTAGGTGAGTATACACCCCCACCCGGTGTGAATGATAAACCTTTTTCTCAAGGCTTAGGTGAGTATACACCCCCACCCGGTGTGAATGATAAACCTTTTTCGCAAGGCTTAGGTGAGTATACACCCCCACCCGGTGTGAACCTGCATCTTGACAGACTCTGATGAGTACCTGCCCCCATCTGGTGCGAATCTGCATTTTGACAAATTCTTGGAATGCTCTTTTTGGAATATCTTTTTGATTGATGAGTACGAACCCTCATCCGGTTTACGGCGACTTATTGTCTCCGATCATGCGCCTATGGGGAGTAATTTTTCTTTTTGATTTTTTTGTTTTAGTCATTCGGTTTTACCGGGGATTGCTGTATTTTGGCTTTTCTTGTAGCCATCCGGTCTTCACCGGGGATTCTTGTTGATTGCCCCTTTTTAGGCAGGAATCCACTTGGGATTTGATTTCTTATTAGTTGCGCCTCTTGATTAGGCGAGAGCCCACTTGGGGATGTGATTCTTGATTGTGCCTCTTGATTAGGCGTGTGCTTCCGTAGTGGTGAAGGCTTTTTACTTGTTGTTTGCCTCTGAATAGGCTGATGTTCTATTTGAGGATATTTGTTCTTGATAATACCTCTGAGTAGGTAGATGTTTCTTGAAAGCTTTGCTTGTATTACCTCTTTTAGGTTGATTTCCCGTTTCTTGGGAATATCGGCTCTTTGCTTGTTTCTGAGTAAGCATAGGCATTCTTGGGAGTGAAGGTTTTGTACTTCGCTGGGGATATTGATATTGGATGCTTAACTCCCTGTGGATTTGTAGTTTGCAATTTGCCTTTGCGGTTAGGCTTACTGGGGAGAAAATTTTCTTTTTGGTGATCCACCGGGGGGGGTTGATTTGCCTTCCTGTGGATGGAATTTTCTCATTTTCTTCTTTTATAGATTTTTCTTGATGTGCTCTTCTTGGGGATTCTCTTTCCGGTTGCCTCTCGGTAATGTAAAGGACTTGACTTCGTATGATGGGCTCTTGTGTAACCCTTATTCTCCGTTGGGGCATGAAATGGAGATCCTTATATGAGTGTGTTTGATGACTCATGTGGTGATGTCTTCGAGTCGTGAGGTAATCTTTTTGTCTTGCCTCTGGAGTAGGTAAGGATCCGCTTGGGGTAATTGAGCCTTTCCGTTGGCTTTTCTACATTGATGACTTTTCTGGATGGAAAGATACTGATTGCAGCTCCAAGTGATTTATGGTAAACGACTCATACGATGATGAGGACGAGTCATGAAGTAATTTTTGCTTTGCCTCTGGAGTAGGCAAGGATCTGCTTGGGTATTATCAAGCCTTTCTGTTAGCTTTTCTGTTTTGACGTATCTTCTTTTGTTGATGGTTGGAACTATTTTCCTTAAAGCTCCTTATTCTGCTGAAATGGTTTTTGGTTTTGTCTTTTGCGATTTTGATTTTCATATGGAGACTAGATTCTGGCGCCTCCTGTTTTCAATCACGAGTATGGAGACTAGCCTCCTTATATGCATGTTTAATATTCTTGTTTGAAGAAAATTATTTTTTTTTTATTTTTATTTTTTTTTATTTTGACAAAGTCGTATTATGCAACTATTTTGTGTGTGGATGTCCTAAATGCAATCTAATGTTTATTTATTTTTGATGCATTTAGAAAGTAACTGGCCTTCTCCTGTTGGCTTCTCATGAATATGCCGATGGACTCCTTTCTTATGACCTTAATGATGGGCTCATCTTTTACTCATCTTTTGGTTTTAACCCTATCTTTTGCCTAGACCGCCCTTTACGGGTTTTCGATCTAGCGGGCTGCCTTAATTTTTGCCTAGAATATCTTAGGGGGCTTTTGTCTTATCTTTTGCCTAGATCGTTCTTTTTTTTTTTTTTTTTTTTTTTTTTGTTTCGATCTAGCAGGCTACCCTGGTTTTTACCTAAGAATATCCTAGCAGGCGTTTATTCTCTTATTATTTTTATATGCTTCCCTTTTTTAGATGCATGTTTGAAAAAGTCTTTGCGCATATTTATGATTTATCAATAAAGAGGCATTTCCATAATATTTGGTCAAGAGAAAGGAAATGAAAGGGAATTTTATTGATAAATGAGCAAAAGTTTATTTCTTTTATAGAAGGATTTCAAAAGGTATTTAGAAGAATGGATGGTCGGGGTTGGCTATACTCGTGTAGGCTTAAACAAGTCATGTCTATGATATCGGCCCCTGGTTCTCCTAATTGCTTCGGTTGAGATGCCCGAGCTCGGAGTGAAGACCATGCGGACGCTTGCTTACGGAAGAATGTTACTTTAGCCGCCTTTTCGGTTTTCGACTAACGTAACCATTGCTCTTAGTTTCTCTTATTTACTTTTTTTGTTCTACCTCTTCTTTTTGCCTAGGACGTATCCTAGCGAGGAATATGGACCCTATCTTTTGCCCAAGAATGTCCTTTGCGGATTTTCATTCCTGCACGGGTCTTGAGCAATGTCTTCAAGCATAATACTTCACCGTACCGGAGTTGATTAGGTGTCGAAGTTCTTTTCCATCCATATTGATGAGGATAAGAGCCCCTTCCGAGAAAGCTCATTTGACCCCAAGGGGTCCTTCATAGTTCAATGCCCATTTTCCAATTTTGTTCTTCTAGGCTGGAAGTAGTTTATTTACCATTAAATCCTTCTTATGGTAAATGTGAGGGTTGACCTTTTTTCGTAAGCCTTTTTTATTTTCCTTTGATAGGCTTGCTCACGACATATAACATTTAGACATTTTTCTTCCATAAGGTTTAACTGGTTATATCGGCTTTGAACCCCCATTCAGCTTCTGTTAAGTTTACTTCCATCATTATGTGCTTTTGTCAACATGATTAGCTGTACTGATTTGCCGTCTTGGACATTTGCTATAACCGAAGAGTAATCCTTTTGAATGTAGAGCAATTGTCATGTCAATGCCCCTCTTCCTATTGATCACCATATTTCCACATTTCCCAGTCAATTACTTGAATGCTTTATGATGAAGGGTCAAGAGAATAGAAAGAAAGGGATTTATTGCAAAAGCTTGTGTTTTAGAGGGATATTTTTGTAATAAAGGTTTCTGTAAGAATGGCTAGCCAAGGTTGGTCTGTGTTTAGGCTAGTTCAAACAAACGTTTTGTTTTAATGAGGTAGCGTCTTCAGCTGATTACTTTATGACTGATTAACATTCCTAGTCTGCTTAGGATTTTGCCCTTTTATCTTTTTGTCTTGGCCTTTGACCTTGACGGGCTTCTTTTAATAATAATTTCTTTTCTCAAACATTGTCAAAAACACGATTTTCTTGTTCATGTCTCTAGCTAATCAATCATGTTAACTTTGGCTTCATATGGCGTTTTGATTATTTTGACGCATTTTGGAACAAAACGTTTGTCTGAACAAGGTTATTTAATGGGGTATAGACATTTTTAGCAAGAAGAGAAGCAGATAGTAAGAATAACATTCTTTTGTAATTTCAGGGAAATGTGTGCCCTAGAGATGCTCGAGGGTCGGGCACACCCCGAGGAGTGATCCCTAATAGTCATTGGGTTTACATCCCTTAGAATCAGAAGAAGGGTATTTAATGACTAATGCTGCCCTTGACGCTAATATCCCTCTTTTTTGGAAGATCGCCTTTTTAAGGTACGGAGGGGAGACTTCTCTTTTCTTTGTACGACTTGATCTTTTGTAGGGTCGTACTTTAAAGGATTTTCCTTAAAATCTGGTGGCTCTCTTATTCCTTGAGCATCCTTTCCAAGCCCTCGTCCTGGGCTATATCCATTGAGCTTATTTTTTCAATAGTCTTTGCATGTCCGGGGAAATGGTCCCCTCCTCACTGTCTGACTTAGTCCATTCGCCTTCGGCTTTTAGATCCCGCAGAGAGTTTTCAATCACAGACATGACTGTTTATATGGGTTATGCTTTGTTTTAGATTCCTTTATTAGACGTATGAGAGAGAAAATAATGAAAGAGAAATGGAAAATGCCTTATTGTATCGATAAATGCAAATATTTACAAAACCCTTATTAACCAAAAATCTCGTGATCATGGGCAGGGATCACGAGGGGTACATCGGAAGTTTTTTCGATATATACTTTTTCTATATTTTTTATTGCAAAAGATGATAAAAATGATGAGCCCTAATCTGCTGGTCTCCCTTATCCCGTCTTTTATTCGGGCTTTGATAGGGGCTGGTCGTCCACCTTCGGAGTAGATGCGTCAAAGGTAATCCATCCCGCATCTATTAAATCTTGGACCTTATGCTTTAAGGCCATGCAGTTATCCACAGAGTGTCCCGGAGCATCTGAATGGTAATTGCATTTTTCGTTCGGCTTATACCATTCTGGATATGGTGGCTCCATTTTCTTAGGAGGGACGTGCACTAGGAGTTTGGCATCCAATAATTTTAGCAGCAGACTTCCATAGGAAGTGGGTATTGGAGTGAATTTCCTTTCTCTGCGCGGCCTGGTTTGCTGAGAGGAAGAAGAAGGATTGGCCAAGTTGATTGCATTTATGGTTCCCTCCTTCTTTTTTCCGAAGCTCTTTTTAATGAATTGAGTAGAAGAGTTGGAGGAGTTCTGCTGTACAATTCTTCCGTTCTTCAGGCCTTGTTCTACTCTTTCTCCTATAATGACTACATCCGCGAAGAGTGTTGATGTGTTCCCTATCATTTTGTCATAATAGGGACCCGTCAGAGAATTGATGAACATGGATGTAGTCTCTTTGTCGGATAGAGGAGGCTCCACTTGTGCTGCCAATTCCCTCCATCTCTGGGCATATGCTTTGAAGGATTCATCGTCTTTCTTGCTTAATAGTTGTAGATCTACTCTTTCGGGGTCGGATCAATATTGTATTTGTAGCGACGAAGGAAAGCATCTGCTAGATGTCTCCGGGTTTGGATTTGGTTCCCTTCCAGTTGCATATACCGGTTTAGAGCCGATTCAGCCAAGCTCTCTTGAAAACAGTGGATCGGGAGTTTTTCATTATCGAGCATATGCAGCCATCTTACGGCAGTACATTGTAAGATGGCTTTTGGGGCAGGTTAGTCCTATGTATTTTGGGAAATCTGGAGCTTTGAATTTGTTAGGGAATTGGATATTTTTGACGAGGCACATATCAGTCGCTTCTTTGACATCAAAATTATGCCCTTCCATGGCTCTTAATCTTTCCTCAAGGGCGATGATTTGTTGTTTTGATACTTCGAAGCATGAATATGTACTTGCTCTTGTATCGGATTGATCATGCTCATTCTGAGGTTCCTCTTCTTCTTCCTGGTGAGAGGCTTGTCCATTACGAGGACCCTCTTGATGAAGATTCTGTTGATGCATCATTTCTAACATTTGAGCCATTTGCTCTTTCAGTGTAGTAAGCTCAGCGGTGAGCTTTCGGTTTTGTTCTTCTAGTTGTTCCATCTTCTTAGCCTTTTGAGCACGAGTGAGGACGGGCGGAAGACCAGCCACCTTCTAAATGATTTTAATGATTCTCATTATGACTTTTTATTTTAAATGATTAGCGTGGAATAAATGTGCCCTAGGATGAATGTGTTTATGTATGAGAGATTTTATTATGATGATGTTTATGCATACTTTTCTTAATGCATTGGTTTTCTCTCTTGGTTTTACCACTTATTGGATGATGTGGTATGAATGATATGACTTTGCCAAGAATTTTGTAAAAAGGTATTTTTATGATTTTAATGTTTTTATATTTTTAGGGTTTTTTCATTATTTTATGATTTTTAGGGTTTTTCACTTTTTTGTTTGTTGTATGATTACCCTATACTAATGCATCAATACAAATGCAGCAAACGTATGCACACACAATTCACACATCCACGAGCAGAGCCACGCTTATTTAATCACGAGGTAGGATTTTCCTGCAGAAACGTGCTTGGTTTAGGTGGTTCTAACTGTTCTCACCGGGCCAAAGGTCCCCAAGGTGCCCCCATTATAGGGACCTCTCAATCTCTCAATCCTAGGGTCATGCACGGAACTCCGTGGCGACACCCTTAGACCAAAAGAAGAGAGTTATCACCTTGAGTTGGTGGTTTTCTGACAACGGCAGTAGCCCGTGTGCCAACTAACCGATCGTATCCGCCACCCACTCCCTATAGATATTCACTCTTGCCCCGGGTATAGAGGGACCGTTGTGTGCAAGGGTTTTTGTGTGCAATTTATATTTCAAACAATTGCAGAAATAATCATACGACAGTTATTAAAAGCCATACGAGTAAAAACATACGGAAGGGTAAAGGCGTAATTTCAAATCTTTGCTTAGTTTGAATTTATACTGTCACTAAATGGGATCAACTCTCTAGCTTCCCCAGTGGAGTCGCCATCCGTCGCCGCCGTCCCTTTCCGACGTCCGAGGGGGACGTCTTAGAAACGTTTATGCGAGCGGTCGCGAAAAGATGGTTTAGACTCGCGTTTTTGTTTAAAAGGTTTTCGAAAAGGGGTTCTTATGGAGTCGCCACCAATGTTTTGACCATAAACATTGGAAAAGGAAAAAATGTTGATTTTAAGAAAAACCGCACTTGGCCATTATAACCAGAGTTGGGTAAGGGAGTTAGTTACGTGTGGGGAAGGTGTTAGCACCCCACAACGCCCTTTCGGGTTCCCTATGACAGATTAATTCATTTAAATAAAGACTACGAGAAATTATGCGATTACCCTATTTTATTACATAATATTAAATGGCTATCTACATGATTTTATTCTATGTTGCGTGTATAAAATGATGAATAAAGCTAAATAAAGCAATAAAAGAGATATTAAAATAGCTATCTACATGATCCTATTCTACATGACATAATAAAGCTAAATAAAACAATAAAATAATAAATAAAACAATAAAAGAGAAGGGAATTGAAAAGAACCTCCAGTAGCAAGCTTTATATTGAGAACCTCGAACCGTGAGGATGCGTTTTGGCAACCCCTCTCTACACGGTCTCTCCTCACCAATACAAGATCGACTCTACTAAAAATTTAAAGAAGAATCAAATGCCTGAATATAATTCCTTAACCGATTGTTACCTATTTAAGGCAATCGGAAAGATCATTCGAGAGAGAGAGAGAAGTAGACAAGTGCTCTAAAGTGTTTCGAGCTCTCTGGAGTGTCCGTGGTGTCAAAAAGTGGCAAATGAGCCTCCTATTTATAGTTTTTCGCAGTTGGCGCACTTCGGGACGGCCGTCCGGGTTGGGATGGCCGTCCGGACTCGGGATGGCCGTCCCAAATGGCAAAATAACGAAGGCTGAGACCCCCGGGGGTTTGGGACGGCCGTCCCAACTTGGGACGCGCGTCCCAGCTTGAATCCGGAGGGTTGGGACGGCCGTCCCAACTTGGGACGGCCGTCTCAACCTGTTCAGCCGGTTTCGCGTTTCGGGACCACCATTGCGTTTGGGACCACCTGTTGCGTTTGGGACCCCCGTTGCGTTTGGGACCCCCTGTTGCGTTTGGGACCCCCGTTGCGTTTGGGACCCCCGTTGCGTTTGGGACCACCCGTTGCGTTTGGGACCACCATTGCGTTTGGGACCCCCGTTGCGTTTGGGACCACCTGTTGCGTTTGGGACCACCATTGCGTTTGGGACCACCTGTTGCGTTTGGGACCACCCGTTGCGTTTGGGACCACCGTTGCGTTTGGGACCACCTGTTGCGTTTGGGACCACCGTTGCGTTTGGGACCACCTGTTGCGTTTGGGACCCAGGAAGCTTTCCTTGCAGTTTTCGGACGTAGATTGATGCCGATGTGTGTCCATTGAAGCTTTATCTTCATATAGGAAGTGTTCTTGGCCTTCACTAAGATGCCGGGCGAGCTTTATCTTTGTGTAGGAAGTCTCTTTAGTCTTTATTGTGTGAATGAGTGAACTCCGTCTTCTATTGTGGGAGGTCCTTTCTCGGTTTTGGGAAGCCGGATGAACTCCATCCTCGGGCGAAGTTCTTCTAGCCTTTATTTTGAGAGGCCGGGCAAAATTAGGGGTCTACATTGATAAAATCAAAGTTTCGACAAATGTTGTGCAAAAAATATATACGCATACAAAAAAGGAAAGCCCGTCAACGTCAAAGACCGAGACAAGAAAATAAAAGGGCAAAATACCCGGCAGGAAACCCACAAAGGGGGCTGCGCAAAAATTAGGGTAAACCCGGCAGGAGACCCGAACAATAATAAAGGGTAACCTGGGCAAAAGTTAGGGTTATAAAAAGTCCGCTAGGTATTCCTTAAAAATAAATACAAAAGAGGGAAACCTAGACAAAAGTTAGGACATAAGCACAACATCCTAGACTGAAAACCCAAAAAGGCAGCCTAGGGAAGTTAATCAATCGCAAAAAGGCGCTATATAACAATAAGGAACGACGCCTCGTTATAAGAGCAAAACGTTTTGTCTAAACTAGCCTAAACACAGACCAACCTGGGCTAGCCATTCTTACAAAGACCTTTTATACAAAAATATCCCTCTAAAACACAAGCCTTTTTTGTAAATCCTTTTCTTTCTCTTCTCTTGACCATTTCACTATAAAGCGTTCAAGTAATAAAGGGGAATGTGGTAACATAGTGATCAATAGGAAGGTTGAAATCCCTAAGGAAAGGAAGAAAGGCATTGATATGGTAGTTGCCCTACGAACAAAAGATTGCTCTTCGGCCATAGCAAAGAAAATTCCAAAGATGGCAAATCAATACGGCTAAGCTTACTATCCAAGAAACAAGATGACGTTAAGGTACACCACCAAGAATGCACCCGAAGTCAAAGCATATCAGTTAAAACTTTCGAAATATCAACTAAAATAGATCATAGGATGCATATCATAAAGCATTACATGCATTAAAACATCAATGAAGGGAGTCCCATCTTCTTTCCCATCAAAAACCTAAAAAACCAACTTAAGAAGCTTGGGACGGCCGTCTGTCCCAAAGTCCAGACGGCCGTCCCAAGTGCCAATTTTCGTTTGGGACGTGCGTCTCAGGAGGGGGTCCCAGCATGTGTGTTTGTGCCATTTGAGACGGCCGTCCCAACCCAGACGGCCGTCCCAAACTCCTTTACGTGGCCTATATATGTTGGGCGCGGGTTTGAGCCTTGGTACCTCATTCCAAGCATTCCCATCTTGATTTTCCTCCTCTTCCATACATTTTTAGCATTTCTAAGAGAATAGAACTCACAATGGAACACGGAGAAGCTTCGTCCAGAAGAAAACGCACCAGGATTGCTGCTAGAAGAGCTCCTGTCACTAGCATGATGATGGCAGAAGCACACCAACAACGATTGGCAAATATCCAACAATTTGCCTGGTACCCGATGCTGCGACTAGACTTCGGGATCCTAGCTACATTCGGCTGGGAGCAAGATGTCAGAAGATTCATCCACAACATAGGATGGGATTTTCTGCTCAATGAGCCACCTACTCGGATCCACCGCACAGCAACAATGGAGTTTCTTGCCTCTGTCAACATGATGGAAATGCCATCTGCAACTCCTGGAGTGCCACCAACACAAGCCGTCTCCTACTGGATGGATGGAGCCTACCGGACCACTGCTCTGGATGACTTCAATGTCATCATGGGTTTCTGCCAACGAGCAGATACAAGAACACCAGAGTATCGGTCCGCATATCTGGAGAAACCTACTGTTCTCACCACCACCAGTATGTGGAAGGAGATTACTGGAGCTATCAATCTCCCATCTAATCTGAAGGGTGCAGCCTTCAATCCCCCTCTTCGCATCTGCCACAAATTGCTTACTGGGACCATTCACAGCAGGAAGGAAAGCCAGGGAAAGGTCACGCTGGCTGATCTTTTTATAGTCTACTGCATGCATCAGGGACACCGATGCAACCCAAGATACGCATTCCTGAAGGCTGTAAAGGAATACGGTACTCGGGGACCAGCGGGAGCGATCATGGTGGCTCCCTTCCTTACCCCTCTCTCTAAATACTGGGGATGTACCAATGGAGAAGATCTCCCAGCTGAACTTCAACCAGAACCGATCAACGGAGGAATGCTGACGCACATGAATATCCTCAGCAGAGAGGGGTCAGGTTTCATCTTAAACCCTATCATCTCGATTTCATGGGATATGCGCGATTTCAATACGCCGCAAGATATCCCTACCACTTCAGAGTCCCAGCAGCAATCACGCGATCCGGACTTCTCCGGCTTGTACCGACGCTTAGACGAGGAGCATGCCTATATGGAAGGAGAGTTCCAGTTTATACGCCAGCAGTTTGGTTAGCTAATTGTCAGGCAAGACAGGACGGACCGCCAGATAGAGAGCCTGGTCCAGACTCAGGCGAGATTCCAGCGCCGCCTACTCCGTCGCTTCCCTTCGCCAGTACCATCTGCCCATTCCAGCCCAGAGGCAGACGATTAGGATTTATTTATATAGCTTTCTAGTGTCTTAAATATGCTTGAAATGTATCCAACAAAAAGCAGTAATGAATAAAAATCGTTATTTCTGTTTTACACTTCGCATTCAAAAAGCCCATGTGTACAAAATAAAAGGCACACATGATCTACTAAAAAGCCAGATTTCAAAACAGCTCGCGATAAAAAACTAAACCACGATGGAAAAAGGCGAAATCTGAACCACTTTAGCAAAATAAGGAGCTTCGAAGAAACTGGCTCCAATCACCAACCTCCTACACCAACAAGAGGAGATAACTCAATAGGAAAAAGCCAATGGAAAAGCTCGATAAATCCTCAAGTGGATCCTTGCCTACTCCAAAGGCAACACAAAAATTACTCCATGACTCAACATCAACACCACACGAGTCATCAAGCATAAATCACTTGGAGCTGCAATCAGCATCTTTCCATCCAGAAAAGTCATCAAGAAAAGCCAATGGAAAGGCTCAATTATCCCCAAGAGGATCCTTGTCTACTCTAGAGGCAAGACAAAAAGATTACCTCACGACTCGAAGACATCACCGCAAGAGTCATCAAGCACACTCATTAGAGAGTCGCCACCCCGAGGAGTCCATCAAAGA
The DNA here is from genome assembly GCA_963425845.1 of Sphenostylis stenocarpa. NCBI lineage: Eukaryota > Viridiplantae > Streptophyta > Magnoliopsida > Fabales > Fabaceae > Sphenostylis > Sphenostylis stenocarpa. Next base: position 41,537,531 of record OY731404.1, on the reverse strand, counting down.
AAAATCACGCAAGAATCCATCAAAGAAAGCACAGAATCAAATCAAACCCCCGGTGGATCACCAAAAAGAAAATTTTTTCCCCAGTAAGCCTATTCGCAAAGGCAAATTACAAATTACAAATCCACAGGGAGTTAAGCACCCAATATGATACTCAGAAACAAGCAAAGAGCCGATATCCCCAAGAAACGGGAAATCAACCTATGCAAGAGGCAATACAAGCACAAAGCTTTCAAAAAAGCATTCGCCTACTCAGAGGTATTATCAAGAACAAATATCCTCAAGTGGAGCATCCGTCTAATCAAGAGGCAAAAATCGACAAAGATCAACAAAATCCCCAGTGAATTCCTGCCTAAAAAAGGGCAATCAACAAAGAATCCCCGGCAAAAGCCGGATGGCTAAACAGAAAAGCCAAAAATCAAGAATCCCCGGCAAAAGCCGGATGGCTAAAACAGAAAAGCCAAAAATAAAGAATCCCTGGTAAAACCAGACGACTAACAGAAAAGTCAAAACAAATATTCCCCACGGAATGGGCGCATGAACAGAAACAATAAGCCGCCAACACATCTCCAAAAACAGATAATCACAGGATTAACTACCAAAAAGTGCATCCTGAGAACCTTGCAGAACGGGGTTCGGACCAGGTGGGGGTAGGTACCCATTAGAATCTTGCAGAACGAGATTCGGACCAGGTGGGGGTAGGTACCCATCGAATCTTGCGTAACGGGATTCGGACCAGGTGGGGGTAGGTACCCATCGAGCCTTGCGTAACGGGGTTCGGACTGGTGGGGGTAGGTACCCATCGAGCCTTGCGTAACGGGGTTCGGACCGGATGGGGGTAGGTACCCATCGAATCTTGCAGAACTGGGTTCGGACCGGATGGGGGTAGGTACCCATCGAATCTTGCGAACGGGATTCGGACCGTGTGGGGGTAGGTACCCATCGGAACCTTGCAGAACTGGGTTCGGACCGTGTGGGGGTAGGTACCCATCACAATCTTGCGTAACGGGATTCGGACCAGTGTGGGGGTAGGTACCCATCGAATCTTGCGGAACGGGATTCGGACCGGGTGGGGTAGGTACCCATCGGAATCTTGCGAACGGGATTCGGACCGGGTGGGGGTAGGTACCCATCGAGCCTTGCGAAAGGGATTCGGACCGGTGGGGTAGGTACCCATCGAATCTTGCGTAACGGGATTCGGACCGGATGGGGGTAGGTACCCATCGAATCTTGCGAATGGGATTCGGACCAGGTGGGGGTAGGTACCCATCGAGCCTTGCGTAACGGGGTTCGGACCGGTGGGGGTAGGTACCCATCGAATCTTGCGAACGGGATTCTGGACCGGGTGGGGGTAGGTACCCATCGTAGCCTTGCGTAAAGGGATTCGGACTGTGTGGGGTAGGTACCCATCGAGCCTTGTAGAACGGGGTTCGGACCGGATGGGGGTAGGTACCCATCGAATCTTGCGTAACGGGATTCGGACTAGGTGGGGGTAGGTACCCATCGAGCCTTGCGTAACGGGGTTCGGACCGGATGGGGGTAGGTACCCATCGAGCCTTGCGGAACGGGGTTCGGACCGGATGGGGGTAGGTACCCATCGAATCTTGCAGAACGGGATTCGGATCGGATGGGGGTAGGTACCCATCGAATCTTGCAGAACGGGATTCGGACCAGGTGGGGGTAGGTACCCATCAAAACCTTGCAGAACAAGGTTCATACCAAGTGGGGGTAAGTACTCACTAAAGTCCAGCAAAATGCAGACTCATACCAAGTGAGGGTAAGTACTCACCAGAGCCTTATAAAAGAAGGCTCAAACCAGATAGGGGTTGGTACCTATCAAAATATTTATCATCCGGAGGATCAACAAGGAGCAAAGATCCGAAGGATAACCGGCAAAAGGGTTAACTCCTTCCCCTACCAACTAATTTTGTCGGCATATTAAAACCAACAAATTAGTTAGGCAGGTGAAGGGGGGGCAACTGTAGACCCCTAATTTTGCCCGGCCTCTCAAAATAAAAGCTAGAGGAACTTTGCCCGAAGATGGAGTTTATCCGGCTTCCCAAAACTGAGGAAACCTCCCGCAACAAAAGACGGAGTTCACTCATTCACACAAGAGACTTCCTACGCAAAGACAAAGCTCGCCCGACATCTTAATGAAGGCCAAGAAGACTTCCTATATGAAGATAAAGCTTCAACGGACACACATCGACATCAATCTATGTCCGAAAAAGGAAAGGAAAGCTTCCCGGGGTCCCAGAACGCGAAGACTGGACAAAACAGGCCGAGACCCCCGTCCCAGAGTTGGGACGGCCGTCCCAACTGCCATTTTACAGTTGGGACGCGCGTCCCGAATGTGGGACGGCCGTCCCAAACCCAATTTAAGTGGGACGGCCATCCCGGACCCCCAAGTGGTCCCGCTCTGTGTAAATTTGCCATTTGGGACGGCCGTCCCAGTCCAGACGGCCGTCCCAACCCAGACGGCTGTCCCAAAGTGCGCCAGCTGCGAAAACTATAAATAGGAGGCTCATTTGCCACTTTTTAAGAACACGAGACACTCCGTAGAGCTCGAAACACTTTCAAAAACTCGAGCACTTGTCTACTTCTCTCCCTATCTCGAATGATCTTTCCGATTGCCTTAAATAGGTAACAATCGGTTAAGGAATTATATTCCAGGCATTTGATTCTTCTTTAAATTTTTAGTGGAGTCGATCTTGTATTGGTGAGGAGAGTCCGTATAGAGAGAGGGGTTGCCAAAACGCATCCTCACAGTTCGAGGTTCTCAATATAAAGCTTGCTATGGAGGTTCTTTTCAATTCCCTTCTCTTTTATTGTTTTATTTACTGTTTTATTTTTTTTTATTTATTACGTCATGTAGAATAAAATCATGTATATAGCCATTTTAATATCTCTTTTATTGCTTTATTTAGATTTATTTATATAAAATAATGTAGATAGTCATTTCAATATTATGCAATAAAATAGGGTAATCGCGTAATTTCTCATAATCTTCACTTAATGAATTAATCCGTCATAGGGAACCCGAAAGGGGCGTTGTGGGGTGCTAACACCTTCCCCACACGTAACTAACTCCCTTACCTAACTCTGGTTATAATGGCCAAGTTTGGTTTTCATTAAAATCAATACCTTTTATCCTTTTCCAATGTTTATGGTCAAAACATTGGTGGCGACTCCATAAGAACCCCTTTTCGAAAACCTTGCTTTTATTAGAGGATAATTCAATTGTCGAACACCTCGGAAGCAATGAACACATTTTAAAACAAATACGCGAGTCTAAACCATCTTTTCGCGACCGCTCACATAAACGTTTCAAGACGTCCTCAGGACGTCGAAAGGGACGGCGGCGACAGTAACTATGAGGCAAAGAAGATATAATGTCCAATGGGTTTAGAGTACAAGAAAATACATGCATGTCCTAATGATTGTATATTGTACAGAAATGATTTTGCTAAATTAAAGATGTGTCCGACATGTGGTTTGTCGAGGTTCAAAAGCAAAGTTGAGGAAAGTAGTGGTGAGGAAGAAGTAGATGGTCCCCCTGCTAAGGTGTTATGGTATTTGCCAATTATACCTAGGTTTAAAAGATTATTTGCCATAAAAGAATATGCAAGAAACTTGACATGGCATGCAAATGGTAGAAAATGTGACAATCTTCTTCGACATCCAGCTGATTCTCCACAATGGAAAAGGATTGATGAAACCTTTCCAGAATTTGGTGCAGAGCCAAGAAACTTGAGAATTGGATTAGCTACAGATGGGATGAATCCTTATGGAAATTTAAGTAGTAAACATAGTTCATGGCCAGTTATATTGATCATTTACAATTTGCCTCCTTGGTTATGCATGAAGAGAAAATATATGATGTTATCTATGATGATTTCGAGACCTCGACAACCAGGAAATGACATAGATGTATATCTTAGTCCTTTAATTGATGATTTGAAAATGTTGTGGGAAATAGGAGTGGATGTATTTGATTCATATCACAAAGTGAATTTCGAGTTGCGTGCAATGTTATTTTGTACTATAAATGATTTTCCAAAGCATATGGTAATTTGAGCGGTTATAGTGTGAAAGGTCATTTAGCGTGTCCTATATGTCAAGAAGACACAAGTTATATCCAATTGAAACATGGACAAAAAACTGCGTACAATAGGCATAGAAAGTTTCTAGTTGCTAATCATCCATATCATAAAATGAAAAAAACATTTAATGGATTTCAGGAGAATGCGGTTGCATCAGTACCACGCAATGGTGAACAAGTATATGAGCAAGTGAAAAATATTAATATTGTGTTTGGAAAGACCCAAAAGAAATCCAATCGAGAAAAACATTTGGAAGAAACAATCTATATTCTTCAATCTTCCTTATTGGTGTAAGTTGGAAGTTAGACACTCGTATAGATGTGATGCATGTTGAAAAAATGTTTGTGATAGTATAATTGGGACATTGCTTAACATAAAAGGAAAGACAAAAGATGGAATAAAAGCAAGACAAGATTTGGCGACCATGGGTATACGTTCCGAATTACATCCACAATCGCTTGGAAAACGCACTTACTTACCTCCAGCCTTGTCATACTCTATCAAAGAAAGAAAAGAGAAGCTTTTGTGAGTGTTTACGTGAGGTCAAAGTGCCACAAGGATACTCCTCAAATGTTAAGAGTCTTGTGTCTATGCAAGAGTTGAAATTAGTTGGTTTAAAGTCTCATGATTGTCATGTGTTGATGCAACAACTTTTACCAATGGCTATTCGAAACATCTTACCAACTTCTCGTTAGAATTACTATTACCTCGGTTATGTTTGTTTTTCAACGCCATTTGTAAAAAGGTAATTGATCCAAAAAAGTTAGATGAATTAGAAAATGAAGCAATTGTGATAGTGTGCCAGCTTAGAAATGTATTTTCCCCTTCATTTTTTGATATCATGGTGCATTTGATAGTCCATTTGGTAAGGGAAATTCTGTTATGTGGTCCAATTTTTCTTAGATGGATGTATCCCTGTTGAGAGATACATGAAGATCTTAAAAGGATATGTGAAGAATCAAGTACAGGCCGAAGCTTCTATTGTGGAAAGGTACATTGCGGAAGAAGCCATTGAGTTTTGTCAAGGATACATGTCAAAATCGAACCAATAGGTATTCCTAAGATGAGACATGATGGAAGATGTGAAGGTAAGGGTACTCGAAATTTGAAGATTAAAAATGTTAGTCGGAAAGAAGTTGACCAAGCACATTTATACATATTGAACAACACCGATGAAGTAATCCCTTACATATCACAACACATAACCGAAATAAAGGCAACACATCCACGAATGAATGAAAAATGGGTATTGAATGAACATAACAAAAGTTTCCTTTGTTGGTTTAAAAAAAGGGTATATGTTGAGATTAATGCTTCGAAACACTTTTGAGACTTGCTCGTGGGCCTAATAGTGATGTCATTACATTTGGTGGGTATGACATTAATAACTATTGTTTCTACTCAAAAATAGAAGATGATAAAGGTAGAGTACAAAATAGTGGGGTCACAATTCAAGCCGAATCTATGCATTTTTCTAGTTCTAAAGACAAAAATCCTATCACAACTTCTATGAGTTATTTTGGGGTCATACAAGAGATATGGGAAATTGATTATGTTACTTTTAGGGTGCCTGTCTTCAAGTGTAAATGGGTTGAAGGGAATACGGGTGTGCGAACGGATGACCTAGGATTTACTTTGGTTGATTTGAGTAAAGTTGGGTATAAGGATGAACCTTTTATTTTGGCATATCAAGCGAGACAAATATTTTATGTCAAGGATCCATGTAATGAGAGATGGTCAATTGTCCTAGAAGGAAGAAACATGCACGGAATTCATGAAGATGAGTCTCTAGATATACATGAAACACCTTCATTTTCAAGTAGACCATTTGATGACATAGTTGACAATGAAGTTGATGACATACATGCAATTCGAAGTGATCATGATGAAGGGATATGGGAAAACATACCAACATAATAGGTGTTTATCTTCACATTTTCTAGTTCTTTTTATTCAAACTTATAAAGTATGTTGACTTCATATTGTTTTGTTTTTCGGGATATGTCGGATTCCACAATGGTACTCGGTAGTGGTAGTGGCGATGGCGGGAGCTGAAGTGGTGATAAAGGTAGATCCGTCACTCGGTTAAAGGGGTTGACAGACAAGGAGGGTAGCTAGAGAGAAAACTGAAGTTGAAGTTGATCCACGTTACGGTAAGGCATCCGGCCCAAATGGTGCTAAGTTTAAGAGCTATTTGGGACTACTAGCTCGACACCATGTTCCGATTACTACTCCATCTTGGGATGATGTTGAGGAAACCGAGAAGAACCTCATGTGGCAGGATGTTCGGGTATTTCTATATTTGTTGAATACTTTATATATCATTATTAATTGAATTTAACATTTATTGGTCATTTCACAACAAAATTTTGATGTTCCTAACACCGAGGTGATGAGGAAGAAGATTTTATCCTCCATTGCCATTAGATGGAGGGACTTTAAGACTTTCTTGACACGGAAGTATGTATTTGGAAAGTTTCGAGATGAATCTCCCTGTCTAAAGTATCAAATTAGTGAGGAGGATTGGTTACAGCTTTGTGCCGACCGAATGGACCCCTCTTGGCGAGGATAAAAGACAAGCCGCCCAACAACGTCGGAGGTTGAATGATGCACCCCATGTATTGTCACGAGGAGGGTATGCATTATTGGAGCAACGTCTCATGAAATCTAGAGAAGAGTCGGCAGGAGTTGATTCTACCGACCTTGCATCTCCACCCCTCGCTATCGGATGTGGAAGGCAGCCCGGACAAAATCCGATGGACAAATGACTTCGAGTCTCGCACGAATCATTGCTCGTAAAATCGTAAGTTATAATGTCAATTTGAATTGATTCTAATTTGAAAGTTAGTGTATGACTTAATTATTGTTAATGTGTTGTAGGATGATTTAGTTGAGCGGACCAACCAAGGATCATTTATTCCTCATGGTCGACAAGATATATTGGCGACAACCATAGGAAAACCAGATTACTCAGGACGTGTACATGGTGTCGGTGGAACCCGGGGCCTTCGTGATTACTTTGGTCCAACATCACGAAGGACCATCTGCTGACTCTTGCAGCATGAAGGCCTTGCATAAAATGGAGATGCAGTTTGAAGAAAAGTTAAATCAAATAAGGCAGTCCTTGCAAGCAAGAGTTTGATGAGAAAATTGAATCTCTCGCCCGCTCTCGAGCAACAGACTCAAGGAACACCTCAAACAATTGAACATGATATTGTTCGAGTCGGCACTAAAGGGAGTTGTGCTCGCTACTACCGTTGATCCTTCGAGAGAATATACTCGGATCGATGCATCACACCGATGTGAGTTATATGTTGAAGATGACCCCGCGTCTAGTGGTCGTTGGTCGAGTTTTTGAGGGTGGCTTAACCATCCATGGTGTCCCTCTACAGACCGGACTGGACACGAGTAGTAGTTGATGAAGTTCATGATGCTAATGCTCCAGTGCCTTTTCCTAATGAAGAGATTCAATTAGTGGGGCGAGCAAGCGGGACATTCTTGGTTTGGCCAAGACATTTGGTTATGCCACTATCGAGCACATACCAAGGTAATATATATATATATATATATATATATATATATATATATACATATTGTCTATTTACTCTTTTCTAGTATTATAATTATATAAATGTTTAATTAATTGTTATCATTTGTTTAGGAGGACTTGCGTCGTGCTAAGCATAAAAAACAACCTATTATTGATGAGGATCCGACGGAATGTGATGATGATCCCATCTCTATGTTGTTAGCCAGTATTACCACGGTTGAGGAAGAGACCGTGTCGGATACAACGGGATGTTAGAGTGTTTGGAATTGACAATTCCAGTGTTCCATTGTACATTTCCTTGCCCGATGCTTTAGAAATTTCGGGGAAATTGCATGTTAAACATTTCCATCATACAATTGTGGGCAATGTAAGTCATTTTCATTTATGTTTCTAAGATTATAATAATTATATTCAACTTATAATTAATTGTTTTAGGTACCTTGACAATTTGAGTGTGGAACAAGAAAAATCCGAAGTATACGGATTTATTGAGCCTCAATCCATCCAAAAATCTGGAAATACAAAGGTTGGAATCCAACAATATATGCAAACATGGATGAGTGACTCAAGAAGACATATATATTTGGCTCCATACATTGAAGGGTTAGTATTTTAATTTATATTTTTGTAACTAATTTTTATGTCATACAATGTAGGTCCCATTGGCAGTTAATTGTAATCATGCCCCGGGATTACATCGTGGTGTGATTTTGTTCATTACATCGGAAACCGAGTCAAGAAATGAAAAGCCTATTACAAGGGTAACTTTATCTTTTATTCATTAATTATGTTTTTAAATTGTGAATACATATTGAATAATATATGACTTTTTTCACTTAGAATCGTGATCCGGAACTAATGTTCTAAGTGGAAAACCTAGAACAAAGACTTTGTAGTTCATTTATCCTAAGGTTAGAAACTTATTTATATAAGTGAATACCATAATTATTGTTTGTATTTCAATTTTGAAAATAATATTATGTTTTTTTCATCATTTCGGTGTAATAAGCAAACTGACTCGTTTGAATGTGGTTACTATGTAATGTATTGGATGAGAGCCATAGTTTGTGCGGGTTTAATTGATTCTTGGACGAAGGTAATTACTTTTAACATTAGTTAAGTTTATTTAACTTTATTCATGTTGCATGCTTACAAGAGTCAAATTCATGTTTCGGGTATTTCAAGATCCATCTCCATTACCATAATCTGAGATTACGTAAATTAGAGAACAATGGGCAAAATTTTTTGTTCAACAATTCTAGTACATTATTTTTTAAGTTCTTGTTCATATTATATTGTGTGTATTATGTAGTTTAGTTTAGTTTGTATAGGTAGCTTAGTTTGTATAGGTAGCTTAGTTTGTAATAGATTTTTTAGTTTGTATGTTTGTATTATATTGTTTTATTATGTAGTTTGAATTATATAATATTATATTTTTAATTTACTAGCTAAAGAAAACTGAACCTCTGACTGTCTGGTTGTAATATTTGCAGGTTTTAGTTGTAAAACAGAATAAATAAACCCAATTTTAAAAAAAAAACAGTAAATTTACGTCGCATATTGGTATATGCGACGTAAATTTACGTCGCGTATTGGTATATGCGACGTAAATTTACGTTGCGTATACCATATGCGACGTAAATTTTCTGTTTTTTTTTTTAAAATTGAAAAGGTTTTTACGTCTGTTTAGTGTAAATCTACGTCGGATCTTGATAACTGACGTAAATCTACGTCGGGCAAAAGGGTCTGACGTAAATTTACGTCTCCCGCTTTAACGTTTGACTTAAATACGACGTAAAAAGCCCTAAATACCTGACGTAAAAGCCCCTTTTTGCACTAGTGCAACCTAGACGGCCGTCCCGGCCCAGACGGCCGTCCCAAATTGCCAGGCAGCGAAAACTATAAATAGGAGGCTCATTTTGCTCATTTCACACACCTCAGACACTCCAGACAACTCAGAGCACTTGTCTACTTCTCTCCCTCTTTCGAATGATCTTTCTGATTTCCTTATATAGGTAACAATCAGTTAAGGAATTAGATTCTGGCATTCGATTCTTCTAGAAAATTTTAGTCGAGTCGAGTTTTGTCGTGAGGAGAGTCGTTGTAGAGCGAGGGACTGCCGAAACGCGTCCTTATTGTAACAGAGTTGCTCTATAAAGCTTGCTACGGAGGTTCTTCTCAAATCTCTTCTCTTTTACTGCTTTATTTATTGCTTTATGAAATGTAAATAAAATCATGTAGATAGCCATATTTATTGTACGAATAAAATAGGGTAATAGCGTAATCTCTTGTAATCTCTACTTAAATGAATTAATCCGTCATAGGGAACCCGAAAGGGGCGTTGTGGGGTGCTAATACCTTCCCCACACGTAACTAACTCCCTTACCCAACTCTGGTTATAATGGCCAAGTGCGGTTTTTCTTAAAATCAACATTTTTTCCTTTTCCAATGTTTAAGGTCAAAACATTGGTGGCGACTCCAAAAGAACCCCTTTTTTGAAAACGTTGCTTCTATTAGAGGATAGTTCAGTTGTTGAGCACCTCAGAAGCAATGAACACACTTTAAACAAAAAACGCGAGTCTAAACCATCTTTTCGCGACCGCTCGCATTAAACGTTCGAGATGTCCCTGGACGTCGGAACGGACGGCGGCGACAATGATGATCAATTGCCTATTGAATTGGAGTAGATATCTAAGAAATCTAACCGATGAGCTACTGGATTGAGGTTATTCTCATTTAGACGTGACATTGGTAAGATGACACCTCTTACTATTGACTTTCACACAGATGTGGCATCTGGGCCAAATGATGAGTCTTTTAGTAGCTACCTCAGTGTATTAACTTGTGAGAAGATTTCTATTTTAGTCCCATCTTGGGATTATGTTATTGAGGTGTTGAATTATTGGCAAGTGTACCAAAATTATCAATCAAAGTATAGTATTTCGATTAAATAAAAGTCGATCCCATGAGGAACGGTTTCAATGAAAATTCTCAATTATGCTTACTAAGTAGATTAAAACAGATTGAGTTTTGCAAATAAGATTTGAATTGAAATTAAATGACAAAGAACTATAAATTGTTGAGAAAATATCAATTAAAGGTACTTAGGATTGACTTCCTTTCTTATCCCTCTTTTGTAATGGCTATGTCAATTAAGAACATCAATTAACCTAACAATGTTGATGCCACCTACTCAAATCATCCATGTTGATTCCTCACACATGAAATTCATAAGAAAACCTAATAAATGTTGATTCCTCACACAATTAACAGATTTTCCAGCATTAGGGTTAGGGTGTTAAGCAATTGATACATTCATTCCATTCTTGGCAATTAACGTAACAAATATTCTTATCGTGATCTAGGATTCAAGATATATTTTCCAATCATACCTCAAACAATCAAGAATAAATCATTCCAAAGCATAAAGGATAATAATAACAACATCAAAGCATAGATTAAGATCTTAAAATATCACCATGATACAAAAGAGTTCAAAGGAAATGTACCGAATCCTAAGAGAACGAAGTTAGCCACTCATGTTTGCCATTACAATGCTCTAATTGATGAAGAAGTGAAGAATTGATGAAGATTAGACAAAACCCTAATAGTAGTTGTGCCTCCTCTCCTCCAAGACTGCTTGTTTTTCTCAAAACACAACTTATCTTTTTATAAGAGAATTTAGCTCGGGTCTCGCATCATTCATTCGCTTAAGCGTTCTTCTTTCTTTTAATTTTACTCCAATTATGCTGACAATTGTGCTCCTTACTTTTGTATCAAGGTATTCTCGAATTTATCCTATATTGGGAGAAAAATATATTAGAATTAACATAAGGTAAGTGATTTCATAACAATTCAAGGCATAATTATATCAACTTTTTACCACTTAACAACTCTCCCCAACCTAGAATCTTGCTTGTCCCAAGCAAAGTAATTTTTCTAAAACAAAACCATCGCCTATTATCACTTTCTCTTCCAGAACCACACATAAAAATTTTTAGAGGTGATGCTCACAACTCCAAATGAAAATAGAACACATAAGCATTCAAATTATAGAAACCAACAAAGAATAATTAATCCTCAACTATCCTCAGAGAAGCATGATCTCTCAAATAGAGTTATATATACTCATCTCTAATTCTTACAGGTAAGTGTTTATCTCATTCAATCACTTCATTTAGACAATCCAATATTGATAATCATCTTCAAGCAATCAACAATTGTTAAACAAAACTTAAATCAAAACGTCTTTTGAGGCTTGTAATGGGGCTGTTCTAAGAAAGAATTATTGGTTTTTCTGGGATATACAAAAATATTTGAGAAATTCAACTTATATGAATGATTCTTGATTAACAATTCCTCAAGTCAGGTTTCAAACTTCATGCTTTTGTCCCTAACACAATGATAGTGAGTTAATAATCTCACAAGTTATTATTTCCCCTCTTTTGACTTTTTTTTTTCATGCTTTTACATGTATCCTTTTTGGCTTTGCCAATTTTTAAGTTTTGCTTTTCCTTTTCCTTTCCCTTTACACTTTTTTTTAACAATAACACCCCAATAATACCTGTAGGACAACAATATCCAACAATAAGAAAAATAGTGACATTCATACTCATTTCCTTTCTCAATTATAGGAAGGTAGATAAATAGTGTTTAGGCTTAAGGGTTCTGTTTAAGAAACAATATTATTTTTGGCTCAAAAGGGGTTCAAATGGATGTCCTATAATTAATGTAGGGTTGACTATTTGGCTCTGGGTTATATCTACTACAAAGAAAAAAAATGCCTTTATCATTTTCAAGTCTTGCTAACATGTAATCGTATCAAAGAATCAACCAATATCAGTTATCATCACAAAGTGTTGACACTCAATTTATCTGTTTGTGGTACTCTGCTCACCTAGGTTTTGGCTAGCTTCTCCAATTCAGTTAATTCATAATTTTCCTCATCAATTCCTTTTCACTATCATACTCAATATCCCAAAATCACTTGTTATTGGAAATAATCAAAATTATTTTTCACGTTCCAGATTTGAATTAGACAATAAGCAATAATCTCATATATGGCTCTAAAACAAATTATGGGACAACAAGGGAATTCAAAATTTAAAATAAAGTAATTAAAAACATTAAATTAAAAACAAAGGAATTAAAAACATTAAAAACAAAGTAAGTTTCCTCCCTCATTTTCTTCACTTGTCATGTACTCCTTATCTTGTGCCTTAGCCTCAGTTGCAGACTTTTTCACCCCCTCTAGAAGAGTTGGACTGTCCCCAGGCCATTGAAGTAAGGCTTCAAAGTCTTGAGGAGAAGTGCACTGTGTACCTGGAGCAATCTTGTAAAGAAAGAACATAAGGAAGAAAAATGCACAAAAAACTTAAACTGCAAAAAGAAAAAAAAAATAATTTCAAAACATTGGGTTGCCTCCCATGAGCATTTGTTTAACGTCTTTAGCTCGACGCCTTTTTGTTTTAAGGATCATCTAAGTAGATAATGAGATGAAGCTCCTTCACTACATCCCCCAAATATGGCTTAATTCTCTGCCCATTGACTGTCCAAGTTCTTCCTGTTGTTGGATCCTCTAATTCTACAGCACCATAAGGCCTCACGGATCTTACTACAAATGGGCTTGACCATTTTGATTTCAGTTTCCCAGGAAAAATTCTTATTCTTGAATTAAACAGTAAAACTGATTGGCCTGGATGAAATTCTCTTTTCAGAATCTTCTTGTCATGGTATGCCTTAACTTTCTCTTTGTATAGCCTGGATGATTCATATGCATTAAGTCTCATTTCTTCTAATTCATGCATTTGAATTTTTCTTTGCTTTGCTGAAACTTTTGGGTCAAAATTTAAAATTTTTAAAGCCCAATATGCTTTATGCTCCATTTCCACTACAAGATGACATGACTTACCATAGACAAGCTGAAAAGGGGATAACCCAGTAGGAACCTTATATGCAGTCCTATAAGCCCAAAGTGCATAATCTAACTTTATTGACCAATCCTTTCTTAAAGATGAAACAGTCTTTTCTAATATCTTTTTGATTTCTTTGTTTGAAACTTCTGCTTGGCCATTAGTTTGTGGATGATAAGGTGATGCAACTTTATGTCTGACCCCATAATGCTCTAAACATTTCTGAAGTTGAGTATTGCAGAAATGTGATCCTCCATCACTGATTAAAACTCTGGGAGTGCCAAATCTACAGAATATATTTTTCTTTAAAAATTTTATCACAGTTTTGGCATCCGCTTTTATAGTAGCTACTGCTTCCACCCACTTTGACACATAATCTACTGCTACCAAGATGTACTCTTTAGAGAATGATGATGGAAAAGGTCCTGCAAAATTAATTCCCCAACAGTCAAATATTTCAACTTCCAACATAATATTCAAAGGTGTCGCCGCCGTCAAAACGAGGCGGTCGGAGCAACGCGATGGTTCCAACTTTCCAATTTTCGCGTTTTTATTGGTGTGGTTACAACGCCTTTAGGTTGTCCGATAACCGGGTTGAACCTAGGGGCGAGGTTTTCGAAAAAGGTGCTCTTGGATTGTCCGATAATTGGGCTAATCCAAGAGCTAATTTTGAAGGGTTCTTTTTGGAGTCGCCACCAACATTTTTACTGGAAACATCGAAAAAGGAGTGAAAAGGCGTTGGTTTTCGAAAAACCAACTTTGGTCATTAGAACCAGAGTTGGGTAAGGGAGTTAGTTACGTGTAAGGGAAGTGTTAGTTCCCTTACGAAGCCCCTTTCGGGTTCCTTATGATAGGCTAGCTACTTTAAAGTGAATAAACCGGTGAAAATACGCTTTTACCCTTTATTTGCGGAATTTAAAATTATGACTACATGGCCCTAATTTCTATTGCATAATTAAAATTAAAGCGGTAAAGTAGAGAGAGAGAGAGTATAGAAACCTCCGAGGCAAGCTTTCTATTAATTTCTTTATAATTTGGGTGCTTTTTGGCAACCCTTCACTCTTTACAAAGCCGGAATCTCTCAAAAAATGCTATAAAAACACTAGAAAGCTCTCAGAAACTCCAGAAATGCTTCGGAGGGGTTCTAGAAAGAGAATTTGAAGAATTTTCTAGAGAGAGAATGGAAGAACTGTGTGAAATGAGGGGAATGGCGAGGCTATTTATAGGGATTCACGCCTGTCAGGTCGAGACGACCGTCTCGTTTGATAAGGTCGAGACGGCGGTCTCACCAAACAAGACGGCGGTCTCGTCATTCGCGAGTGGTGAGACGGTCGTCTCGCAAAATGAGTAGGCAGTCTCGCCACTTGCGCAAGGCAAGACGGCGGTCCCGAATCCGAGACGGCGGTCTCGACCTTAAAAGGCGAAAATCCTTATTTTTATGCCAAAAATCCCTCCCATCCTAGTATGGGGCCTAATAGTCTCTCCTAATGGCTTCTTAGGCTTCACCCATCTTCAAAAAGGAGGTCTTCTGGTCTTTATTATGAGGTCGGGCAAGATTTGGGGTCTACAGCTGCCCCCCTTTACCCGACTAGTCGACTCGCTGGCTTGTTGTGCCAAGGAGATCGATCGGAGGGTAAAGGAGTTGACCCTCTTGCTTGGTTGTCCTTCGAGATGTCCCGTCTTTGTGGCGGTTGATCTTCCGGGAAAAGGTGTGCTTCCGGGATGCTTCTTCGGCGGTAGGCGATCCTTTCAGCTGATGAGTATGAACCCCCATCTGGTTTGACGAGCATGAACCCTCGCCCGGTAAGCCCCCTTTTGTAAGGCCTGATGAGTATACACCCCCATCTCGGTGTTTGACGAGTATGAACCCCGTCCGGTAAGCCCCCTTTTGTAAGGCCCGATGAGTATACACCCCCATTTGGTGTTATGCCTCCGGATGCTCCTTCTTGCGGTAGCCGATCCTTTGGCTGTGGTGGCGGCTACTCGCTTCTAGCTCATGCGCCGGGTCTTGAGATGTGCTTTCTTTTTTTTTTATTTGGTTGTCTGGTCTGTGCCAGAGATTTTGTTGGTGTTCATCTAGCCTTGTTGGTTGCCGGGGATTCTTTGATTTTGATCTTTTTGAGGGTGATCACCCGACTCTTGCTGGTTGGTCGGGTAGTCTTTGTTTAATGCATTTTTTGTGAAGTCTTACCGGGATATTCTCAAGTGCTCCCTATGCAAGTATGAAGCTGATCTTTTTATATGAATGAAGTATATTTGTTTGTTTTGGTTTTGAAAAAATCCTTTTCGTGCAACTACTTGTGCGTGGATGCTTTTGATGCAATTTGTTTTAGTTGGGGTCATCTAGAAAGTGGCCTAGGTACTTTCTTTTTGTTTTCTCGTGACTATTCTTTTTTGTTTTAGCCCTATCTTTTGCCTAGACCACCCTTTGCGGGTTTTCGATCTAGCGGGCTTAATCCTCGCCTGGTGGGGTTTATTTCTTTTTACGAAAGCCTTAACTTTTGCCTAGACCGCCCTTTGCGGGTTTTCGATCTAGCAGGCTACCCTTTATTTTTATTGCTTAGGATGGACCTGGCCGACGTTGTTTGTCTTGTTTCTCTTATGCTTTCTTGTATTGCTTGTTTTATGCATGCTCATATTTCGTTAATACAGAGACATTCCCAGAAGTAGGTAAAGAGAAGAAAAGACAATTTTTATTGATATAACCAAATGATCTATTTTTACAGAGGGATTTACAAAGGAATTTGTACGCAAGGCTGGCCAAGGTTGGCTAAGCTGTATAGGGTACATCCATCATGCCCGTGATTTCTGTTTCTCTATTTTTTCTGGTCACTTCAATTGAGATACTCGAACTTGGAGTGAAGACTATGCGAAGTCTGCTTGCTTCTGTGAAGGTATTACCTTAGTCGCCTTTGCGGTTTTCGGCTAAGATAATCATTGCTCTTTTTTCTTTTTTTCTTTTTTTTTCTTTTTTTTGAAACCTCTAATTTTTGCCTAGGACGTATCCTAGCGAGGAATGTGGACCCTATCTTTTGCCCAGGACGCTCTTTGCGAGTTTTCATCCTGATGGGTCGTGAGCAATGTCTTCAGGCGTAGTACTTTTTCACCGCGTCTGAGTTGACAGGATGTCGGAGCTCTTCTCCGTCCATGTTGGTGAGGATGAGGGCTCCTCCTGAGAAGGCTCGTTTGACCACAAAGGGTCCCTCGTAGTTCGCTGTCCACTTCCCGATTTTGTCTTTCTGGGCTGGAAGCATCTTCTTCACTACTAGATCCCCTTCTTGAAAGGTGCGGGGATTGATTTTCTTGTCATAGGCTTTCTTGATCTTCTTTTGATAAGCTTGCCCCTGACATATGGCGTCCAGCCGTTTTTCTTCGATTAGGTTCAGCTGATCGTATCGACCTTGGATCCATTCGGCTTCTGTCAACTTTGCTTCCATAACAACTCGTAGGGAGGGTATTTCAACCTCTATCGGTAGTACGACCTCCATTCCGTATACGAGGGAAAATGGAGTAGCTCCGTGGAGGTTCGTACTGACGTTCGATAGCCGTGTAAGGCGAAGGGAAGCATCTCATGCCAATCTTTATAGGTTACTACCATCTTCCGGATGATTTTCTTAATGTTCTTATTGGCTGCCTCTACTTGCACCGTTCATCTTTGGTCGGTACGGGGAAGAATTGTGGTGTTGAGTTTTGAAGTCTTGACACAACTCCTCCATCATTTTATTATTGAGATTGGTCCCATTGTCGGTAATGAGCTTATGAGGGATGCCGTACCAACATAGAATATTTTTCTTGATGAAGGTGGTCACCACTTTCCGAGTCACATGCGCGTATGACGCTGCCTCAACCCATTTAGTGAAGTAGTCGATGGCCACTAAGATAAAACGATGGCCATTAGATGCCCTGGGTTCTATGGGCCCGATGACGTCCATGCCCCACATAGAAAATGACCATGGCGTAGCTAGGGTACTGAGAGGTGCGGGCGGCACGTGGATATTATCGGCGTAGATTTGGCACTTGTGACACTTTTTAGCATACTCGTGACAATCGGCTTCCATTATGGACCAAAAATATCCTGCCCTTAAGATTTTCTTTTCCATGACATGCCCAGGTGCGTGGGTCCCAAAAGCTCCTTTGTGGATTTCTTTTATCAAGGTTTGGGCTTCTTCTTGGTCCACACACCTTAAGAGAGTGGAGTCGAGACTCTTTTTGTAGAGGGTTCCTTCAAGCAATGTGAACCCTACGCCCTTTTACGAATGGTTCATTTATCATTGTCATTAATTCCTTCGGGATATTCGCCCCTCATGAGATATTGTTTGATGTCATGATACCAAGGATTTTGGTCGCGCTCGCCATTTACTACCATGCAAAAAGCTTGTTTGTCATGCAGCTTGACTTGGATGATTGGAATCTCATGTTCTTGGCCCAAAGAGAACATGGATGATAGAGTGGCGAGGGCGTCAACAAATTGATTATCTTCCGAGGAATATATTGGAAGGTGACGCTTTCCATTCTTGAGACTAATTATCGAATGTGCTCTAGATATGGGATCAATTTGGAGTTTCGGGTTTCCCATTCACCTTTAAGTTGATAGATGACAAGGGATGAATCACCGAAGACCTTGAGTTTAGTAACCCCGTGATCTAAAGCTGCTTGGATCCCTAGCACACACGCTTCGTATTCAGCCATGTTATTGGTACAGATCGAAATTAAGCACTGGGCTATTACGGGGACATATTTCTTTTCGGGGGATATCAAAATAGCTCCTATCCCGTGTCCGAGCATGTTTGAAGCCCCGTCGAAGAACTTGGTCCATGTATCTTCTTTGGTCTCTTTGTGTTCGATGTGCATGATATGCTCATCAGGAAAGTCGTCTTGTAGAGACTGATACTCGTTTGTTGACCCATGGGCTAGATAATCCGCTAGGGGGCTACCTTTAATAGCTTTCTGGGTGACATGAACGATGTCAAATTCTGAGAGGAGAACTTGCCACCTAGCTATTCTTCTAGTCAAAATGGGCTTCTCGAAGAGGTACTTGATTGGGTCCATTTTGGAGACCAGCCATGTTCTATGCCGAACCATATATTGTCGGAGACGTTGAGTGACCCACACCAATGCGCAACGGTTTTTCGAATGGTGTATAACGGGTTTCATAGTCTAGGAATTTCTTGGTGAGATAGTAAATGGCTTGCTCTTTCTTCCCGGTTTCATCTTGTTGACCAAGCACACATCCCATGGACTCTTCGAGTATTGACAAGTATAGGATCAGAGGTCTTGCTTCAACGAGTGGTACCAATACCAGCGGATTGGTTAAACATGTTTTGATTTTATCGAATGCTTGTTGGCATTCTTCATTCCACACCGTTGGTTGATTTTTGCGCAACAGTTTAAAGATGGGTATACATTTATCCGTTAACTGCGCTATGAAACGGGCAATGTAGTTAATCCGGCCTAGAAAACCTCTGACCTCCTTTTCCATACTTGCTGGAGGCATTTCCAAAATTGTCTTGGTTTTGTCGGGGTCCACTTCAATTCCTCTTTTGCTAACAATGAACCCCAATAGTTTTCCTGAGCTACTCCGAAAGTACATTTTGCCGGGTTTAGTTTAAGTTGATACTTCCGAAGTCGGTCGAAAAGCTTTTTGAGGTATTGAATGTGGTCCATCTCATTCCTGGACTTGGCAATCATGTCATCCACATATACCTCTATTTCCTTGTAGATCATGTCATGAAACAATGTGACCATAGCCCTTTGATAAGTAGCCCCTGCATTCTTGAGTCCAAAAGGCATTACACGGTAGCAAAAGGTGCCCCGTGGTGTGATGAAGGAGGTTTTTTCTCTGTCCTCGACGACTAGTTTGATTTGGTTATACCCCGCATATCCATCCATGAAAGAGTAAAGTGTGTTGGTAGCGGTATGGTCTACTAGCGTGTCTATATGTGGTAGGGGAAAGTAATCTTTTGGACTCGCTCGATTGAGGTCCCTATAATCCACACATACCCTGACCTTCCCGGTCTTTTTGATGACGGGTACTATGTTGGCCAACCATTCTGGGTATTTGGAAACTATTAGGAAATTGGCGTCCAATTGCCTTTGTACCTCCTCCTTGATCATTAGGGACCAGTCTGGTTTGATTCTTCTGAGTTTTTGCTTCACAGGTCGGAACCCTTCTTTCAAATGTAATTTATGCTCTACTATACTCGTGTCAAGCCCAGGCATGTCATGGTAAGACCAAGCGAATACATCTATATATTCCTTTAGAAGCTGTATTAATCCCCTTTTTATGCTACTTTCTATTTGAGTGCCGATGTTTATCTTTTTCTCATCATCCCCTTCTCCCAAATTGACAGTTTCTGTCTCTTCTTGATGTGGTTGTATAATGTGTGCTTCTTTTTCCAGCATTCTTTGCATGTCCGGAGAAATGGTCTCTTGCTCACTGTCGGACTCGACCCATTCGCTCTCGGTTTCCGGGGTCCACAGAGATTCATCAATCACAGACATGATGTGTTTTAGGTTCTATTTTAGTCATAGATTTTATTATTCATTTATTTTTTGAAAGAATAATAAATAAAAGAGGGAAAAGAATGAATATGACAGAATGCCTCATGTATTAAAGAAATTGAGAGTGTATGTACAAGCCATTTTAATCAAAATTCCTGCGTGCCGCGGGCGGGACCGCAGGAGATATACGAAAAAAGCTTTAAAAGAGAACACCCTAGGGGCTGATCCTCCCAGTCCTCCCTTTCCGATATTCTGGCTTAGCCAGAGGTTTGACGTCAACATCAGAAGCAGAGGCATCAAAGGTTATCCAACCGACATAAATTAGCTCTTGGACCTTATATTTAAAGGTCAAACAGGTTGTCCGTTGAATGCCCGGGTGCATCCGAGTGGTAGCTACAATTTTGTTGGGCTTGTACCACTCGGGGTAGGGAAGCTCCATTTTCTTTGGAGGAACACGGACTAGGAGGTTGGCCTGTAATAACTGGGGCAGCAGCTTTGCGTACGAGGTGGGGATAGGGGTGAACTTCCTCTCCTTTCTTCGTGACTGCCTCTCCGCCTGAGGAGCGGAGGAAGGGGTTGCAAAATTGATGGCGTGTACGGCCTCTTCCTTCTTTTTGAAGGGTTTCTTGAACGAAGTACTGGAAGAAGAAGGTCGTGCTATTTTCCCGCTCCTTAACCCCTGCTCCACTCTTTCTCCCACAGTGACTATGTCCGCAAAAAGATTGGAGGTACTAGCTATTGCCTTATCGTAGTACGCTCCAGTCAGTGAATTTATGAACATAGCCACTGTCTCCTTATCCGTCAAAGGAGGCTCTATTTGGGCGGCCATTTCCCTCCATCTTTGGGCGTATGCTTTGAAGGGTTCGTCATCCCTTTTGCTTAGGGTCCTGAGATCTGACCTATCAGGGGTTAGGTCGATATTGTATCGGTAACGACGAAGGAAAGCGTCGGCCAGTTGTTTCCAATTCTGGACCTGCCCTCTTTCCAACTGCATATACCAATTGAGAGCTATGTCTGCCAGACTCTCCTGGAAGCAGTGGATCAGGAGTTTTTCGTTCTCGGTGTGTGCGGCCATTTTATGATAATACATCGTAAGGTGGTTCTTTGGGCAGGTCATCCCGGCGTACTTGGGGAAGTCCGGGATTTTGAATTTGGGAGGGAAATTGATATTCTTCACTAGACACATGTCCGCCACCTCCTTGATGTCGAAATTGTGCCCCTCCACCACCTTCGACCTTTCTTCTAAGGCGGATATCTCGTCGCTTAGAAACCTCCGGGGTGAGGATGCGTACGGTTTAGCATCCTTTCCATCATAGAAGTATTCTTCTTCTTCTTCTTCTTCTTCCTCTTCGTGGCGAGAGGCGTGTTCCGTTTGGGCTTCGCTCTTGTTTTGACCTTGGCGCACGACCTCCATTAGTTGAGCCATTTGCTCGCGGAGGGTATTGACCTCTGTAGTGAGCTTACGGTTTTGTTCCTCTAGGTTCTCCATTGCTCAGGCCTTTTGTGCACGAGTTCGGGTGGGGAGAGGACGAGCCACTTTCTAGAATGCCCGGAAGAATTTTATTAATGCATGTTGAGTGTTGAACTAACATGGATATGTTTATGTATGAGAGATTCTGTTTAAATGATGCTAAATGTGCTCTCACTTTTTATTTTCTCTCTTGGTATTTCTTTACTCATGATATGATGCATTATGGATGATACAAATTTGTTAGAAGTTTTTTTTCTAGTTCAGACTTGTATTTTGATTTTTATCTTTTCGTTATAGCCTTTTATCTCTTCTGTCGGACTGCGTGGCTACTTAGCTTACAAAGAACCTGAAACCAGGCTAGCTAAAAGGCAGACTGTCCGAGATAAGGGTGTTTATTGCAAAAAATGGTTTTGTGATTTTTCTATTGTTTGGTTATGCTATGCAACAACAGATGCACACACAATTCAATCATCCACGAACATGCGAGAAGTCGTTTTAATCACGAGGTAGGGTTTTTGCAGAAAAGTGCTTTGGCAAAGGTAGGTTCTAACTGTTCTCACCAAGGCTAAGGCCCCCAAGGTGCCCCCATTATAGGGTCCTGACTCTCCAGCCTTCCGACCATGCTTAGCACTAAGGCCATAGTCAGTCTTTGTGCCAAAAGAGGAAGGTTATCACCTTGAGTGGTGGTTTGCGATCACACTGGTGGGCACAAGGCCATCACTACAGTGAACCGTACCTACCACCCACTCCCTATGGATTTCTCACTTGCCCCCAGGTATAGAGGGAACTGTTGTGTGCAAGGGTTTGTGTACAGTTTGTATTTCAAACAATTGTGTAAGTATAAACAAACAACAGTTATTAAAGCCAAACATTAAAACATGTTATAATACAGGGTAGGGTAAAAGCGTAATTTTCTTGGTTTATTTACTTTAAGCTGACCCATCACTAAATGGGATCAACTCTCTAGGCTTCCCCAGTGGAGTCGCCATCTGTCGCCGCCGTCAAAATGAGGCAGTTGGAGCGACGCGATGGTTCCGACTTTCCAATTTTCGCGTTTTTATTGGTGTGGTTACAACGCCTTTAGGTTGTCTGATAACCGGGCTGAACCTAGGGGCGAGGTTTTCGAAAAGGCGCTCTTGGATTGTCCGATAACCGGGCTAATCCAAGAGCTAATTTTGAAGGGTTCTTTTTGGAGTCGCCACCGACGTTTTTACCGGAAACATCGGAAAAGGAGTGAAAAGGCGTTGGTTTTCGAAAAACCAACTTTGGTCATTAGAACCAGAGTTGGGTAAGGGAGTTAGTTACGTGTAAGGGAAGTTTTAGTTCCCTTACGACGCCCCTTTCGGGTTCCCTATGATAGGCTAGCTACTTTAAAGTGAATAAACCGGTGAAAATACGCTTTTACCCTTTATTTGCAGAATTTAAAATTATGACTACATGACCCTAATTTCTATTGCATAATTAAAATTAAAGCGGTAAAATAGAGAGAGAGAGAGAGTATAGAAACCTCTGAGGCAAGCTTTCTATTAATTTCTTTATAATTTGGGGGCTTTTTGGCAACCCTTCACTCTTTACAGCGCCGGAATCTCTCAAAAAACACTATAAAAACACTAGAAAGCTCTCAGAAACTCCGGAAATGCTTCGGAGGGGTTCTAGAAAGAGAATTTGAAGAATTTTCTAGAGAGAGAATGGAAGAACTCTGTGAAATGAGGGGAATGGCGAGGCTATTTATAGGGATTCTCGCCTGTTAGGTCGAGACGACCGTCTCGTCTGACAAGGTCGAGACGGCGGTCTCGACCTTAAAAGGCGAAAATCCTTATTTTTATGCCAAAAATCCCTCCTATCCTAGTATGGGGCTTAATAGTCTCTCTTAATGGCTTCTTAGGCTTCACCCATCTTCAAAAAGGAGGTCTTCTGGTCTTTATTATGAGGTCGGACAAGATTTGTGGTCTACAAAAGGCATCTCATTTCTTTTTGAAATACTCCCTGTTTTCTGACAATCAGTACATTATTGTGCAAAACTGTGCACATCTTTAAATAAGGAAAGCCAGAAAAAACCAGATTGGAGCACTTTTGCAGCAGTTCTAACTCCATTAAAATGACCCAATAAGGAAAACTATGACAATGCCACAAAATATTCTTGGCTTCCTTGCTTGTCACACATCTTCTTAACAAATTATCACTTCCTATCTTGAAAAGGTAGGGATCATCCCATACAAAATAATGAGCATCCTTAAATAATTTTTTCTTTTGATGCCAAGTGTAATCTTATGGGACAACTTTTGCATCTTTGAAATTTTCCATGTCAGCAAACCAAGGTCTTTCTTGTACCATCATCAATTTTTCATCTGGGAATTCCTCCTGCATTTCTAATTGATTGTTAGTTACTTCAGTATTAAATAATCTGGACAAATGATCAGCTACCAAATTTTCACAGCCTTTTTTGTCTTTGATTACCAAACCAAATTCCTGGAACAATAAAATCCATCTAATTAGTCTTGGTTTAGAATTTATCTTGGTTAACAAATACTTAATTGCTGCATGATCAGTATATAGTAACAGATGAACCAATCAAATATGCTCTAAATTTTTCCAATGCGTAAACTGTAGCTAACAATTGTTTTCCAGTAGTTGCATAATTAATTTGGGCTGCATTAAGAACTTTGCTAGCATAGTGTATAGCATGAAAATTCTTAGATTTTCTTTGGCCTAAAACTGCTCCTATAGCATAATCACTTGCATCACACATTAATTCAAAGTCTAATTTCCAATTAGGAGCAATTATCACAGGGGCTGAAATTAATTTCTGTTTTAACAATTCAAAAGCCTGCAAACATTCTGCATCAAATTTAAAAGAAATATCCTTATTGAACAAGTTTCTTAGTGGCTTTGCAATCTTTGAGAAGTCTTTTATAAATCTTCTATAGAATCCTGCATGTCCTAAAAAAACTTCTTATTCCCTTCACATTTGTTGGTGGTGGAAGCTTCTCAATAATCTCTATTTTTGCTTTGTCAACTTCAATCCCTCTTGCAGAAATCTTATGTCCTAATACCACTCCTTCAGTTACCATAAAATGGCATTTTCCCCAATTTAACACTAAATTGGTATCAACACACCGCTTTAATACAGTATTCAAATTCCTCAAACATTGGTCAAATGATGCACCAAATACTGAGAAATCATCCATAAAAAGTTCTATGCATTATTCCACCAAGTCTGAGAAGACAACCAACATGCATCTTTGAAAAGTTGCTGGGGCATTGCAAAAACCAAATGGCATTTTCCTGTAAGCAAACACACCAAAAGGAAAAGTAAAAACAGTTTTTCTTGGTCTTCTGGATCTACTGTTATCTGATTATACCTTGAATAACCATCCAAAAAACAATAAAAAGCCTGTCCTGCTAACCTTTCTAACATTTGATCCATAAAAGGTAAAGGAAAATGATCTTTTCTAGTTGTCTGATTTAATTTTCTATAATCTATACACATTCTCCATCCTGTAACAGTCCTAGTAGGTATTAATTCATTTTTACCATTATAAATTACAGTCATACATCCTTTTTTTCGGGACCACCTGAACTGGGCTAACCCAAGCACTATCAGAGATAGGATAGATCATACCTGCATCAAGTAGTTTCAAAACTTCTTTCTTTACCACCTCTTTCATAGTTGGATTAAGACGTCTTTGAGGTTGTGCAATAGGCTTGAAATCATTCTCCATATGAATCTTATGCATGCAATAAGAAGGATTGATTCCTTTGAGATCAGATAACGTCCACCCTATAACCTTCTCATTCTCTTTCAAAACTGAGATCAATCTTTGTTCTTCATAATTTGTTAAGGCATTGCTGATCACCACTGGCTTTCTTCCTTTATCTGCAAGAAAAACATATTTTAAGTGGGGAGGTAAGACCTTTAATTCCAGCTTCTGACTTTCAGTTTCATGTTCTTGCTGCAATGTCTCAGATTGTTGTTCTTTTGCAGTAACTTCTTTTGTTGAATCAAGAAGTTTTATATAATTCTCAATTTCTTTTTCCTCCTCTTCAAAAAATTCATCATTAATTCCTGTCAAAGCTTTTTCTAATGGGCTTAATTTAACTAGTTTCTTTCTTGTTTCTTGAAATATATCATCTACCACATATATTTTAAGACAATGTTGATTATCTGTAGGATGCTTCATTGCTTCAAATACATTAAACTTAACTTCCTCATCTTCTACTCTGACTTTTAACTTGCCATCATCAACATCAATAATAACTTTTGTCGTCTTCATGAAAGGTCTTCCCAGTATAAGCAGAACTTCAGTGTCTTCCTCCATATCCATCACAACAAAATCAACTGGAAATATAAATTTATCAACTCTGACCAAAACGTCTTCTGCCACACCATAAGGAAATTTTAGAGATTTGTTAGCTAGTTGTAATGTCATTCTTGTAGGCTTTACTTCCAAGTCTCCTATTCTTTTAAGCATAGGCAAAGACATCAGATTTATACTAGCACCCAAATCAAGTAATGCCTTACCTACTTGTAATTTCCCAATTGTGACTGGAATAGTGAAACTACCAGGATCATTGGACTTTTGAGGTAAAGATTTTTGAATTATAGCGGTACATCCTACTTCTAGCTCCACTGTTTCTGTAGTAAATCTCTTTTTCTTAGTTAACAACTCTTTCATGAACTTTGCATAAGTCGGCATCTGCTCCATAGCTTCCATAAGTGGAATATTAATATGTAAATGCTTGAAAATATCCATGAATCTTGCAAACTGTCTTTCTTTATCTTTCTTGGAAGGATGACGAGGATATGATAAATCCTTTAATTGCGGTATTTGACTCTCATCTTTCTCCCTCTTTTTCTCACTCTTTTTATTCTTCTCTTCTTTTTCAGTATTTTTTTCTTTTTCTATACTCTCACTTTTATTTTTCTCTTTTTCTCTTTCACACTCATCTTCTTTTTCTTTTAGGATTTCCTTTTCTAAATCCAGATTGTCACCAATATCTTCTCCTATAACCTTACCACTCCTTGTAGTTATTGACTTACACTGCTCCTTTGGATTGGTTTGTGTGTTAGTTGAAAACTGTCCTCCTTGCTGCTGCTTAGATAATTGCTTAGCCAATTGACCTATCTGGGTCTCTATATTTCTGAATGAAGCCTCAGTATTTTTCTGATTAGCCATAGTGCCTTGCATGATTTTTTCTAAAGTATCCTCCAATTTACTTACTTTGTCAGGCACTGAAGGATAATGTTGTTGTTGTTGTTGATATGGAGGTTGCTGATATGACTGTTGTTGAAATGCAGGTTATCTAGTATATGAGCTAACACCTTGTTTCCACCAAAAATTATGATTATGATTCTGATTCCCTCTCCATCCTTGTGCAACATTATTCTGATAATTGTTGGGATTAGGGAAATTACCTTGTCTGCCTTGACTACTACCTTGAGCACCCATATAATTAACTTCTTCTTGTTGAATGTTACCTCGATAAGAACATTGTTCATTTGAATGATCACCTCCACACACATCACAACTCATCTGTTGATTAAGAATAGATTGTACTGTGTGCATTTGTTGAGGTAATTTCTCTATTTTCTGGTTCAATGCTTCAATTTGTTGTATTATAAGTTTATTATGAGCTAAGATAGTATCTGAGCTGTTAAGTTCAAGAACTCCCTTCCTTTGAATTGGATGTCTATCATGTTGGGCCTGTTGGTCTATAAAGGCTAGTGCATCAATAATTCTAGTGGCATGATCAATTTCTACATCCAACATAGATCCTCCTGCTGCAGCCTCTAATAGCATCTTTGCATCATGTCGCAAGCCAGTATAGAAAATATTCAACTGAGAAACGTCATCAAATCCATGATTTGGGAAATTTCTCAATAGTGATTTAAATTTCTCCCATGCTTCACAAAATTGCTCATCTCCTCCTTGTCTGAAAGAAGTGATGTCAGATTTTGCTTTGATGTAGCGGGATGGTGGGAAAAATATGTTCAGAAACTTCTCTTCTACACTACTCCAATTAGTCAAACTCTGATTAGGATGTGCTTTCAGCCACTCCTTTGCCCTACCTGTCAAAGAAAAAGGAAATAATCTCAAATATGCAGATTCAAGATTTGCTGATCTAAATCCCATGATACCAATCAACTCATAAAAATTAGACAAATGACTATAAGGGTCTTCATGATCCAATCCAGTGAATTGATGAGCACTAATCAAGCTTAAGAAAGTTAGATTCATATGCAATGTATGATCATCTGGAATGACAATGCTGGAAAAATGTCTTGGACCTTGCTGCATAGCACAATTTCTAAGAGTTCTTCTAGGTGGATTTGCATTTGGATTTTGATTTGGATTTGGATTTGGATTCAGATTTGCTCCGTCTTCTGCCATATCTTCTATAATTGGGTTTGGTAAATCAAGTGTGAAAGAAGAATTAGCAGATTCTCTTGTGGCTTGTTCTTGAGTTTCCTTTCTTCTTCTACCCCGGTTCCTTCGAGTTGTTTTTTCAATCTCTGGATTAAATTCTAACTGCTCTGAAGATACCTATCCTCTTAAAGGCATAAATCAAAAGAGTAACTCAAGTAAATATTAGCACAAACTTAAAACTAAATAATAATAAAACAAAAACAGAAATAAAAATAAAATACTCAATAAGATAAACAAAGAATTCTCAAAGAACACTGTTCCCCGGTAACGACACCAGAAATACTTGTTGAATTATTGGCAAGCGTACCAAAATTATCAATTGCACTATAGTATTTCGATTAAATAAAATTCGATCCCACGAGGAACAATTTCAATGAAAATTCTCAATTATGCTTACTAAGTAGATTAAAACAGATTAGGTTTTGCAAATAAGAGTTAAATTGAAATTAAATGACAAAGAACTATAAATTGTTGAGAAAATATCAATTAAAGGTATTTAGGATTGACTTCCTTCCTTATCCCTCTTTTGTAATGGCTATGTCAATTAAGAACGTCAATTAACCTAACAATGTTGATGCCACCTACTCAAATCATCCATGTTGATTCCTCACACAATTAACAAATTTTCCAGCATTTGGGTTAGGGTGTTAAGCAATTGATACATTCATTCCATTCCAAGCAAATAATGTAATAAATATTCTTACCGTGATATAGAGTTCAAGATATATTTTCCAATCATACCTCAAACAATCAAGAATAAATCATTCCAAAGCATAAAGGATAAGAATAACAACATCAAAGCATATATTAAGATCTCAAAATATCACCATGATACAAAAGAGTTCAAAGGAAGTGCACCGAATCCTAAGAGAATGAAGTTAGCCACTCATGTTGGCCATTACAATGCTCCAATTGATGAAGAAGTGAAGAATTAATGAAGATTAGACAAAACCCTAACAATAGTCATGCCTCCTCTCCTCCAAGACTGCTTGCCTTTCTCAAAACACAACTTATCTTTTTATAAGAGAATTTGGGTCAGGCCTCACATCATTCATTCGCTTAAGCGTTCTTTCTTTTAATTTAACTCCAATTATGCTGACAATTGTGCTTCTTACTCTTGTATCAAGGTATTCTCGAATTTATCCTATATTGGGAGAAAAATATATTAGCATTAACATAAGGTAAGTGGTTTCATAACAATTCAAGGCATAATTATATCAACTTTTTACCACTTAACATGAGGTTGAGAGAAAAATTATTTGGCAAGATAACATGGTAAAATATATTAATTGTTTCTATTATAATTTGCCTAACCATATAGTCTTAACCACCTTTGTTTTTGTTTCATAGACACATTATGATATCCCTAATGTTGGGACATTGGGATCAAAGGTTCTTTCTTCGGTTGCAATAAAATAGTTTCAGACTGATGACAAACTATGTATTTAGTACAAGGAGTAATGAAAATCCTTATACCAAATACACGACGATTGATGAAGAAATTTGGGTACAATTTTTTCAAATAAGGCAAGGTGAGAAATGACAGGTTATCATATATTTATTTGTTTTTAACGTAATTTTTACAATAATAATTAACTAATTGATAACATTATTTATATTTGGTGATAGAGTGTCGAGAAAGCACAAGCTATTTATGCACATAATGTAACTCCTCACTTATTATCGCATGGGGTTAAAGGAACCTTGAACAAGCCATGATGATGACGAAGAAAGAGAAAACACGATCTGCATCTTCATCAGATGCTTCTAATCACCCATCATCTCCACCTTCACATCATGAGAAATGGAAACAAGCTCGACTTAAAAAATCAGGAAGATATACTTTTGAAGAGTCACGTCAACATTTTTTTTATAAGTCTTATCTATATTTTTTGAAAATTATTTTATCTTTCACATATCATAAACACTCTTCCTCTCTCCCTCCCTCTCTCTTCCTCCCTCACAATATTACTTACACTATTTCTCTCCTCTATTTATCTTAAAAAAATATTTCTCCAAATTTCCCAAACCCTATTTGACACTCGTTGACTTCTCTATTTTTAAAGAAAGTCGTTATAGTGTACTGAGATGGAATGTAACTTCAAAAAAAAAAAAATCAAAATAGAAAGAGAAATAGGCTGCGTGGGTGGAAATTGAGTTTGAAAAGAGAAGTGAAAGAGTGATCCAATTGAGGAAGAGAAAGATGGAGATTCAAAACTTATTGAGTCCTAATTCCCATTTGAGAAATATTTTTCAAACTAATTTGAGAAGAGAAATAGTTGACGAAGATAGAAACTAGGAAAATATGGTGTTAAAGACGAGTTGTTGAGAAGCGAACAAAGAGTGGATCAAAGGAAGAGGGTTCTAAAGAGTTGTTGAAAGCATTATGTTGATGGTGCCACCGTTGTTGCCCGTTGTTAGTTGTTGCAGTCTAAGGTTCTTCATTCTCATCTTCTACCTCTCATTTCTTGTTAGTTTGTTATCTTGTTTTATTATTTTTCACATTTTAATGGTGGTGACTATGTGCGTGCGGAAATTTTATGTTCTTCCTCTTGTATGGAGGATTTTGGTGGCTATAATTATTGTAAAGATGGGTATAATGTTCTATGAGAACAATGGTTATGTGGTTTGGGTGTCTACTATTGTCAATCCCCTCTAGGTTTTAGCAAGTTTGGATGAAATGGCTAAGTGGGGTGATTGATAATATTTAGTATCTAATCTTATTTTTTGAATATTTGGAATAACGAATCCCTACACTGGGTGGAGGGTTCCATAACAATTGTTGTTGTTGTTCTTGTTAGGATGAACCTCAATTTGAAATTTTTAATGTTTAATATTGTAATCAAATTTGTAAAAAATTGTGGAAGAAAAAATATTTGAAATCCCCAAAGAGAGAAAATGAAAATTGTAGGAAGAATGGATATTGTATCTCTTTAAGCTTACAAATAAATTTCATGATTTTTCTTATATGCACAATTGTTGAAACTAATTATATTGGACATTTGTAATTAATCATACACTATAACAAAAATAATTTTTAACGACATCATTTAACATCGGTTATAAAAGAATCGATGTAGAAAAAAAGGTAGTGAAAAATTTGTAATTTGAGACAAGTTTTCTACATTGATTATATTGTAACCGATGTAGGAAGTTACATTCAGCATTGGTTGTATTTTAACCAATGTAGAAAGTCCTTTTATAACTTTATGAAACATTTCTTCCCTTCTATGAAACAATTCTTCTTTCATCTTCCTCTTTTATACCCTAAACATTTTTCCCCTTCTTCAAAAGGTTTCTTCTTCTTCTTCTTCTTCTTCGCACTTCGTCGCCCCCTTAATCTCCAATGTGCCATCCATCATTGCTCCCTCTGTCACACACTCAACCTCCATTGCACCTTCCACCTCTTCTCCATATTACCTTCCACCACCCTCCTTTGTTGTCTTCGTTGCATCCTTGTGTCCTCCACCTTGTTCATCACATCATCTGCTGCATCCTTACATCCTCCATTGTGTCTTCCAATGGTAGATTTTCCTTGGAACAGTGGAAGGTCATGGTCTCCCCAAAATTTTGTAACTTCATTAACATTTATGATTTTGGTCCCCCAAACTTAATGATTATTAAGTATATATACTTGTATATTTATAAATTTAACCTCTTATCCTTTCATATTCTTTCACCTTTTCGTATTCATTTATTATTTACTAATAATACATTATTTGGACCCCTCATAATCAATGATCAAGATTTGTCACTGGCGTCCTCCAATGCATCCTCAAGCCTCCATTGTCACCTCCATCGCGACCTCATATCCTTCGTAGTGTCCTCGTGGTCCCATCATGTTGTTTGTCGTATCTTCCTTCGTGTCCTCATGACCTCCATCACATCCTGCATCTCGTCCTCCACTACATCATCCCATCCTTCGATGCATCCTTTGTCGCATCCATGTGTTCTTTCATTGTGATGTTACTATCCATCGTTGTTTCATACTCTGTTGTAGTCTCATCCTTTGTCAGGGCTTGCCCTCTCCCATGTGTCGTTCTAGGTGTTGTCGTCCAATTTTGTAATTATTATTTAAAAACATATATATGTTGGTATCGCGCAATGGAATGTTTCCGTGTAAGACGAAAACCAAGAGGGGGGTGAATTGATTTCTTATAAAAACTTTCCCTTTTAAAAACTTTTCACAAGTTTTACCGATTAAACAATAATATAATAAAGCACTTTAAAATATAAAGAGATAAGGGAAGAAGATTACACAAGTAATTTATACTGGTTCGGATCAAAAGACCCTACGTCCAGTTGTTAATAACTCTAGAAGAGGTTTAACCCAATCACTAAATCAAAAGTTCAAATAGATTACAAATTACAAGTAAAAAGGATAAGAAAACACCTCTCTTGAGTCACACAAGAGATGAACACATCTCTTGAGTCACACAAAAGATGAACACCTCCTTTGAGTAAGTGTGTTGTCAAGCATCCAGTTTGTATTCAATGTCCGGGACCTTTGTTCACCTTCAAGATTAAATCCCTTGTATTCCAAAATTCGGGAGATGAGAAGAGCATAAGGAATCTTAAAGGTTGAATGTCTTTTGGCTTTATGCATTGTCAAAGTAACAAACTGGGCCAATCAATTGGCTTATTGTTCATAATTGCATGTATTATACGAAGATCAACAGTAGAACACTGAGCATGATTGGTGGCTCTGGGATAGAGAATCTAGACAATGAGATGAAGTAGCATACGTTCCTCTTTCTTTAAAGGTCCTGGAAGAAGCTGTCTTCCAATTTCCATAGCAGGATTGCGAAGAAAGGAGCGATATGCAAGAATTCTGTTGAAGTCATCAAGATCCATCATGACATTCACTGCATCATCCCTGATGGGAAATTTTGCGACATTCTCCCAAATGTCATCATTAAGAATGATGGTAACTCCTTTAACTCGAGAAGTAGTAACGTGATCTCTATACTTAAAGCAATAATAGAATACCCTTACTAAATTCGGATAATACGTACCCTACATTTCAATAAAAGGTAGAACTCCTTGATTTTCAAGAAGATTTAGGAAGATGAATCCCCGATTGATAAAGTTATCTCCTATCGGATATTTTGGAGAGATTATGCCTCTTTCTTTCCAGAATGTAAGAAACTCCTATCTCTTCTCTTCGTCAGAGATCCACCCTTCAACAAAATTTTGGTGGGGATGAAAAGTAGGAACATATCTTTTCCTGGTTAGAATCTTTCTTCTGGAGGATGAATCCATTTAGGGAAGAAAGAAAAATTTTAGATTTGAGAGAAGCAAAAGGTTGAGAGAAGCAAAAGCAAGAGACTAGAATGAGCTTGGAGTCAATGCAAATCACTTAGAAGAGAAGCTTGAAGATGATTTGATGAGTTTCTAAGGCTTCCTATATATAGAGAACTTCTCCAATGACATATTCACAGTTTCAAGGTCAAGAGAGTCGTTGCCAATGGCTAGTTTATGCCCAACGACGCAAAATAATCGATTATTCACTTATGATAATCAATTATTTCTTCAACTTCTGCCCAGAAATATGCAAGGATAATCGATTATCACCTGAGACAATCGATTATCCCAGAGAGTTTTTACTTATTCGCACATTGAATTACAGATAATCAATTATTAGCCCAAATAATCGATTAAGCCAGAAAGATTTTACATGTATCACATATTGAAACAACAATAATCGATTAATCAGCCCAAATAATCTATTATTCCACAGAGGCATGCAAAATTGAAGGTCAATGAGATATAAAATAATCGATTATTACCTTGGATAATCGATTATTCCAGTAAGATACCATTTCCTAAAAAATTTTCAAAGATAAGATATTTCTAATATCCCTAAATCTCTCCTAAGTTCATAAAATCTATCCTTGGGAAGAGGTTTAGTAAAAATATCTGCTAATTGATGCTTGGTATCAATATATTCAATTTTACAATTACCCTTACTAACATAATCTCTTAAGAAATGATGTTTAATCTCTATATGCTTAGTTCTAGAGTGCATAACAGGATTCTTAGTAAGGTTAATTGCACTTGTATTATCATATTTCAAAGGAATGTCTTGAAGAAAAATACTATAATCTTCTAGTTGTTGCTTCATCCAAAGAATTTGAGCACAACAATTTCTAGCCGCTATATATTCAGCCTTAGTTATGGATAAAGCAACACAAACTTGTTTCTTAGAATGCCAAGATACTAAGGATGATCCTAATAGATGACATGTTCCACTAGTGCTTTTTCTATCTATTTTACATCCTCCATAATCAGCATCAGAACAGCCTAATAAGCTAGGAGAAGCATCAGATGGATACCATAATCCTAATCCTGTAGTTCCTTTTAGATATTTTAAAATTCTTTTTACCGTAGTTAAATGTGATTCTTTTGGACATGTTTGAAATCTAGCACACACACAAATAGAATGCACAATATCAGGTATACTTGCAGTTAAGTATAACAGTGAACCTATCATACTTCTATACATTGATTGATTTATTTCCAAATCTGATTCGTCCTTATCAAGATAGCAGGACATTCTCATTGGTGTGTTAGTTTCTTTTGTAGTGTCCATTCCAAATTTCTTGAGAATATCCTTGCAGTATTTTGTTTGAGACACAAAAGTGTCATCTTTTAATTGCTTAATTTAAAGTCCAAGGAAGAAGGTTAATTCCCCCATCATGGACATTTCAAATTCACCCTGCATTATACTTGTAAATCCTTCACACAAAGAGTTATCAGTTGATCCAAAGATAATATCAGCAACATATACTTGAACTAATAGAATGTGTTCTCCTACTCTTTTAATAAACAAAGTAGAGTCAATTAATCCTCTTAAAAAATCATTTGATATTAAAAAATTGTTTAATCTTTCATACCAAGATCTAGGGGCTTGCTTTAATCCATAAAGTGTTTTCTTTAATTTAAAGATATGGTCAGGATATTTAAATCTTCAAATCCTAGAGGTTGTTCTACAAAAACATCTTCTTTAATAAAACCATTTAGAAAAGAACTTTTAACATCCATTTGATATAATTTGAATTTCATCATTGAAACATATGCAAGAAGTAGGCGTATAGGCTCTAACTTGGCAACAGGAGCATAAGTTTCATCATAATCTATGCCTTCCTCTTGACAGTATCCTTTTGCCACAAGTCTAGCTTTATTCTTTGTTATGTTCCCATCTTCATCAAGCTTGTTTCTAAAAACCCATTTCGTTCCAATTACTTGATGAGATTCTTCTCTTTGAATCAATTCCTAGACTTGATTTCTTTCAATTTGATTTAGTTCTTCTTGAATTGCAATGCACCATTGATCATCTTTGAGTGCTTTCTCAACATTTTTGGGTTCAATCTGCGAAACAAAAGCTATAGACATACAAAAATTGGTCATATTTCTAGTACTTACCCTTTTTGAGATGTCACCAATTATATTGTCAATTGAAAGTCCTCTTGGTGGTTGCCACTCTTTTACCAATTCCATTGGTTAAGATTATTCATTTTCATTTAGGTACATTTCTTCTAGAGCTTCTCTTATGTACTCATTATCACCTGCATATTCTTTTCTTGACTTAAGAGGATTTCCCTCAAGGTCTACAATTTCATCAAATGTAACATGCACAGATTCTTCAATATTCAAAGTTCTTCTATTGAATACCCTATATGCTTTGCTAGAAAGTGAATAACCTAAGAAAATAGCCTCATCGACTTTTGAATCAAATTTACCTAGATTATCTTTACCATTATTTAACACAAAACATTTACAACCAAAGATTTTCAAATGAGCTACATTTGGTTTTCTTCCTTTAAATAGCTCATAAGGAGTCATTTTCAAGATAGGTCTAATGAACATTCTATTTAAAATATAGCAAGCAGTACTTATAGCATCTTCCCAAAAATATTTAAGAACTTCTGATTTATTTAACATTGTTCTAGCTAGTTCCTCTAATGATCTATTTTTCCTTTCTACTACACCATTTTGTTGGGGAGTTCTAGGTGCAGAAAAATTATGTAAAATACAATTCTCTTCACAAAACTTTTAAAAAGATTCATTTTGAAATTCTCCACCATGGTCACTTCTTAACACTTTAATTTTTAATTCCTTTTCATTTTGAATTTGCTTGGCAAAATTTCTAAATACCTTAAAAGCTTCACTTTTCAAAGTTAAGAAAATTGTCCAAGAAAATCTAGAGTAATCATTAACAATTACAAAAGCATAATAATTTCCACAAAAACTTTTGATTCTAGATGGTCCAAATAAATCTAAGTGTAAAAGTTCTAGATGGGAATTATATTCTTAGTTTTAAAAGATGATTTTACTTGTTTACCTTTTTGACATGCATCACATAATTTATCTTTTTTAAATTTTAACTTAGCCAATCCAACAACTAAGTCTTTAGATATTAGTTTGTTTAATTGATGCATATTTATATGAGCTGCTCTTTTATGCCATAACCATGTGTTTTCTTCTTTAGCAACCAAGCATGTTATATCAACATTAGATGCACAATCCAAATCAATCAAATAAATATTGTTATGCATAATATGTTTTAATGCAACTTCCTTAGAATCTTTGAGATGTATGGTACAAAAATTACTTTCAAAGATGACCTTGAGACCTTTATCACAAGGTTGACTTATACTTAGAAGATTGTGCTTTAATCCATCAACAAGGAGCACTTCCTTTATCTCTAAAGTGTTTGTACCACTAATGTTTCTGGTACCAAGAATTTTACCTTTGTTGTTGTCTCCATAGGTTACATATCCTTGTTCTTTCTTGATGAAACTTGTACATTTCTTTTTATCTCCAGTCATGTATCTTGAACATCCATTGTCAAGGTACCACATAGAATTTTTGGATTTAGTAGATACCTACAAAATAAGAACACATGATCTTAGGTCCCCATAACTTTTGGGTCCTTGGGGTTAGAGACAATCAAATTATTTAACTGTAGGAACCCAAATGTATTTCCCTTTAGGAACACCAAAATGCTTAATTCTACATTTATTTGAAGTATGACCATATTTCATACAAAAAAAAGCATGCATTTGGGGTTTTAGTTTTTGAAAAATATTCAACTCTATTTTGATGAGGTTTAGTCCCTTTCACAACCCATACCCTACGGGTTCTTTTATTTTTAGGTCTTTTGCAAGGAACATGACTATTAACTTTAGTTTCCACATACTTTTGATTTTCATTGTTTTTATCATCACTCACATTTTTTGTTGCTTTTTCTAGTAAATTCTCAAGTATGCATATGTCAAATTCATAGCTTTTACATGATGCACATGCAGTTGTTTCATTTTCTTTTTCTTCTAAAGATACTATTTTTGTTTTTAATTATCTGAATTATTCAAACTCTTTTTCACAGTTTTGTATTCAGATTTTAAGTCCTTAAAAACAGTAAACAACCCTTGATATACATTATGCAAGGCATCATAATCATTTTCATCATCACTTGAAGAGCAGTTAGAATCACTTACCTCACAGTCAGAAGAAATATTGTCATTTGCCATCAAGCAAAGATTGGCTTTAACATCGGACTCACTTCACTCTGAACACGAGTCACTTTCTTACCAAAGCTATATAGGCTTTCTTTTTGAATGACTTTCTTCCTTTTGAGTCATCGCTCTTTTTGTTATAGTTGGGACAATCTGATTTTAAATGACCTGTTTCACCATAACTATAACATTTGAAACTTAAGGAAGAACTTTCTTTTACCTTCCTCTTACCTTTGAAAGGTTGTTTGCCTTTTACTTTCATGAATTTTGTAAACTTCTTAATCATAAGACTCAAATTTTCACCTTCTTCATTTTCAGAGTCTTCTTCCTCCTTATTTTTGTTTTTGGAAACCTCAGTTTTGAAGGCTAGGTTTTTCTTTTGATGTTGGGCTTCTTCATCATTTAACCTTCATAGTTCAAGCTCATGCTCTCTCAATTTTCCAAAGAGAGCTACCATTGTCATTGTTGGAAGATTTTGTGACTCCGTGATGACAATCACCTTAAGTTGTCATTTCCTGTCCAAAGATTTCAAAATTTTAACATTTAACTCGTCAGTATCAAAATTTACATACAAAAATTCTATAAAACTTATCAAGGGTTAAAGTAGACGAAATAATATTTCTAGCCCTAACATCATATTGAACTTTTCTATTTTCTTCTACAGTCCATCTAGAAAATGGTTTTGGCTCCTCTACATCATTTACAATAATTTTTGGAATAAACAGACCATTTACAACAACTTCCCAAACACCCCTGTCAAAAGACTCCAAAAATATTTTCATTCTCACTTTCCAAAACGGATAATTTTGTCAAACAAAAAGTGGGGGTCTGTTAATAGAGGCATCCTCAGCAAACTTTTGGTTTTGTCAGGCCATTTTCAAAAATTTGAAAAATTATCAAAGCAAGCTCTGATACCACTTGTTGGTATCGCATAACGGAATGTTTACGTTTGGGACAAAAACCAAGAGGGGGGGGGGTGAATTGGTTTCTTATAAAAACTTTCCCTTTTAAAAACTTTTCGCAAGTTTTACCGATTAAACAATGATATAATAAAACACTTGAAATGTAAAGAGATAAGGGAAGAAGATTACACAAGTAATTTATATTGGTTCGAATCAAAAGACCCTACGTCCAGTTGTTAATTACTCTAAAAGAGGATTAACCCAGTCACTAAATCAACATTTCAAATAGATTACAAATTACAAGTAAAAAGGATAAGAAAATACCTCTCTTGAGTCACACAAGAGATGAAAACTTCCTTTGAAGCCATAAAGGATGAAGACAACTTTTCCTAGAGATGACACAACACACAATCCACCAAGAAACCCACTTAGTGATTCTTATCACTTCTAGCCCACACTAGGTTACAAAAGCCTCTTTTTCTTCCCTACTCAAAGTTCTCTTAGAAATCACAGCTATAAACTTTAGTATGAAAAATGTTTTTATTTACAGAGAGCCTGAGAGTTCCTTAAATAGAGATTTTAGGGTTTAAAAATTAGGGTTTTCGAAAATAGGCTGAAATTTGAAATTCAAAATCATAACTGACACAGATAATCGATTATCATGAGTGATAATCGATTATCATAGAGCCATTTTCGCAGAAGACATAATTTTGACAGGATAATCGATTATCAATAGTGATAATCGATTATTCCAAAGACTTTCAGAGACTCAGGAGAGCTAGGATAATCGAATATCACAAGTGATAATCGATTATCAATAATCGATTACTGATAATCGATTATCCACAGGTGATAATCGATTATCACAGTGGGTTTTAGATAAAAACGAACTTTCAATAGACAGACTGTGTGCTGACTATCTTAGACTCTATTTTTACAAACTCAAAATGATAAAACAAGATTATTACAAGTAGATACAACTATATATGAGTCTTCTAAACTCGAAGTCCTTTGTCTCTAAAGCATCATCAAAATCTTCAGGCATCATATCCTTGTATTTTCAACAATATATATTTCAATTATTAAAAATTCTAAATTATATATTTTTTGAGATTGTTTTATAATTATTTGGGACTATTTTATATTTGTTTGAGAATTTTATGTTTGCTTTCAAACTTAATTCTATTTACATGTGGAAATGTGACGACAACATTTTGGTCGCACAAGATGCTAATAACAAATTAATAACAAGTTCCTAAACTAATATAATATAGCTAACCCGTGTTGAATCTCACAATGACACAATTATAAGAACATACCCATTAACACACTATTTTATCTAAAAACAATAAATAATAGTAACCACGAGTTGATAAAAGAGTGAAAAAAATAAATTGATGTAGAATAATAGAAATTAAAATCAAATTGCAGTAGAATAATAATGATAATTAAAATTAAATTGAAGTGTAATTTAAATAACATAAATGTATGAAATTAAAACAAAGTGTTTTTAATTAAATTAAAAAATTGTTAGGATAAAGAGAAAAATAAAAAAGTACTTTAAAATAAAAGAGCGAAGTAATTAAATTAAAAAAATTGAAAGCAATGACTCTAAAACTAAATTGAGAATTGTAATAGAAAAGAGATTAATCGAAAATTAAAATTAAGCAAGTACTAGAATAAAATAAAAAATCTAAAAAATTAAATAGCAGCTGAATGAGTAAAGTAAAGAGAACAATATAAATTGAAAAATTTAATAAAAATTGTAAATTAAATAAAAGAGAACAAACTAAAAGTGCACTAATAGTAGATGGGCTCACTTAACTAAAAACTAAGAACAAAAAAGAAAAAAGGGATGAGACAAAAGAAGAGTTCACCCCAGAGTAGGAGATTGTGATTATGTTCTCATCAGACCTCTATTTACAGGGGACTGACCAAGAGAAAATAAACTTGGAATTAATTACAATAAAATCAAATGTTTCTTAAATTAAAAATTACAGCACTATATTATTGCGAAGAAGAAATTCCTGGGATTGATTTGGAAGAAATAATCCATTTCTTTCCAATTTTGAGTGATCAAACACTGATTTGCATTTAATTATTCATTTCTATCGATCTTTAATCAAGATAAATTGTATTCCTGCAACAGTTAATTTGCTTGATTCAAAATTTTCATTTGTAACGTTCTGCAAGTTGGCTATAGAGGCAAACTTGGGCTTCCAAAACGAGTGAAGCTCAGTTACATCAATTTGGGCCATTATTTCCATCAATTGGCCCCTCTCAAATTATCTTTCTCCTAAAAAAAGAAATATGCATTGTGGATGTATGCATGTATTTTTTTTATGCTAAAACTATGTAAAATGCAATAAATTAAGAAAAATTGAATTATGATATATTTTTATTGAAAACATGTTAAATGCATGATTTATGAAGAATGTCGCCGCCGTCAAAAAGAGGCGGTCGGAGCGACGCGATGGTTCCGACTTTCCAATTTTCGCATTTTTATTGGTGTGGTTACAACGCCTTTAGGTTGTCTGATAACCGGACTGAACCTAGGGGCGAGGTTTTCGAAAGGGCGTTCTTGGATTGTACGATAACCGGACTAAACCAAGAACTAGTTTTTGAAGGGTTCTTTTTGGAGTCATCACCGAAGTTTTTACCGGAAACATCGGAAAAGGATTGAAAAGGCGTTGGTTTTCGAAAAACCAACTTTGGTCATTAGAACCAGAGTTGGGTAAGAGAGTTAGTTACGTGTAAGAGAAGTGTAAGTTCCCTTACGACGCCCCTTTCGGGTTCCCTATGATATGCTAGCTACTTTTAAAGTAAATAAACCGATGAAAATACGCTTTTACCCCTTTATTTGCGGAATTTAAAATTATGACTACATGACCTTAATTTCTATTGCATAATTAAAATTAAAGCGGTAAAGTAGAGAGAGAGAGAGTATAGAAACCTCCGAGACAAGCTTTCTATTAATTTCTTTATAATTTGGGTGCTTTTTGGCAGCCCTTCACTCTTTACAGCGCCGGAATCTCTCGAAAACGCTATAAAACACTCTAGAAAGCTCTCAGAAACTCCGAAAATGCTTCGGAGGGGTTCTAGAAAGAGAATTTGAAGAAATGTGTAGAGAGAGAATGGAAGAACTGTGTGAAATGAGGGGAATGGCGTGGCTATTTATAGGGATTCGCGCCTGTCAGGTCGAGATGGTCGTCTCGCCAAACGAGATGGCGGTCTCGCCACTTCTGCAAGGCGAGACGAT
This sequence comes from Sphenostylis stenocarpa, assembly GCA_963425845.1. NCBI lineage: Eukaryota > Viridiplantae > Streptophyta > Magnoliopsida > Fabales > Fabaceae > Sphenostylis > Sphenostylis stenocarpa. The sequence continues at coordinate 41,495,890 of OY731404.1, read as the reverse complement.
GGTCTCGAATCCGAGACGGTGGTCTTGACCTTAAAAGGCAAAAATCCTTATGTTTGTGCCAAAAATCCCTCCTATCCTAGTATGGGGCCTAATAGTCTCTCCTAGTGGCTTCTTAGGCTTCATCCATCTTCGAATAGAAGGTCTTCTGGTCTTTATTATGAGGCCGGGCAAGATTTGGGGTGTACAGCTGCCCCCTCAGGATACTCCTTCTGACGGTAGCCGATCCTTCGGTTAATGAGTATAAACCCCCCCCCCCATCAGGCTGGTAGTTGCAGTCCGTTGTGTGTTGGACTGGATGGGTATGAACCCCCCATCAGGTTGGTAGTTGTAGTCCGCTGTGTGTTGGACTGGATGAGTATGAAACCCCCATCAGGCTGGTAGTTGCGACTTACTGATCCGGCTTGAGCACAGATCAGGCGCACTTGCGTGCATAGATTGATAGGTATAAACCCCCTATCAGGCTGGTACAGTCCATTGTGCAGGACTGGTGGTAGTGGCGGCTTACTGCTCGGGTGGCTCATGCACCGACTCCATGGGGAGTGATTTCTGTTTTGGTAAATGTTTTTGGACCTTTCTGGTAAAGTCTTCCGGTGTGCCATGGATTCTTTGTTTTTTGGCTTTTCCTGATAGCCATCCAGCTTGTTGTTTGCTGGGGATTCTTTGTTTTTGATCCTTTGGTAGTGGTCATCCGACTTTACTGGTTGTCGGGGATTTTTGATGAGTACCTCTTAGGTAGGCAGAAATCCTCTAGGGATTTGCTGATCTTGGTGACACCTCTTGAGTAGGCAGATATCCATTGAAAATTTGTTGATTTTGATGGTGCCTCTGAGCAGGCAGATACTCCATTGAGTTTCTAGTAATGCCTCTGAGTAGGCAGATGCTTCATCGGAAGTGAAGACTTTTGGCTGCATTTGTTTTGCCTCTGACTAGGCTGATATTCCCCTATGGGGATGCTGGCTCTTGCTTGCCAGGTCTTGCCTATGTGTACGCAAATGACATTCTGAGGATGAATCTGAAGTTTTTCCTTTACAGTAGGCTCACTGGGGATGATCTTTCTTTTTGATTGATCCACCTGGGAATTGGTTGACTTCTCGGGGGTCAGATTTTGGTAGCCCCTTTGGGGGAATGGAATCTTGGCTCCTTAATTGATGTGGGTGCGAGTTGGCTTTTGTGGTGCTCTTATTCTGTTGAAGGAATGAAATTTCCAATTCCTTCTTTTTGATTTTTTTTCTTTTTCTGAGGTGACCCACTTAGAGAGCAAGAATTTTCATTTGATTTTGCCTTTTTCCGCGATTTATCTCTTTTTTTTTCACGATTTGAAATTTGGCTTTTTCGGGATAATGCGTAAGCCTTTTTACTTTTTAGTCTCTTTTTATTACGCTGACTTTTTTCCTTCTTTTTGGGAGGTCCATTAAGGATGAAGTTTTCTTTCTTTGGTGATCCACCAGGGAATTAGTTGACTCCCTAGGGATCTGATTTTTCTTTTCTAGGGATGGAGTCTTGGCTCCTTGATTGATGTTGATGCGAGCTAAACTTGTGAAGCTCTTATTCCACTAGAGGATGGGAATTTCTGATTCTTTTTTGTAGACCTTTTAGGAGATCCACTTGAGGATTTTTATTCGGCCTTCTCTGTTGTTGCCTTTTCTTTTGGACATCCTCTGGGGATGCAAGAGTTTTTTTTCTTTTTATGTTAAGCCCTTGTTGGTATGGAGATTGGACTCTTTTGATCGTTGATGATGATGGGCTCTTGAAGCCTTTATTCTCCATTGGGGAGTGTGGAGGAGACTTTGGGTGAGTGTGTTGGATGACTCATGTAGTGGTAATGCTGAGCCGTGAGGAGTGTTTTTGTTTTGCCTTCGGAGTAGGAAGGGATCCTCTTGGGGATGACTAAGCCTTTCCGTCGGCTTTTCTTTTATGATGTCTAATGATTGTGCCCTCTTTTATTGGGTGATGATTGGAGCTTTGGCTTCTGGAAGTTCTTTTGACAACTCGCTCTTCTTTCTTGAGGGAGAGCAATGTTTGGAGACTTATTACTTTCTTGTGCCTTCTTTTCTGGGTAGAAGGATGGTAGCTGGAGCTCTTGATTTTCAGAAGCTCTTATTCTGCTGAGTTGCTTGATTGACGACTTGCTCCGTTTTCTTGAGGGCATTATTTGGAGACTCAGTCTCAGTGATCCTGTTTTCAATCACAAACATGGAGCTAGTCTCCTTATATGCATGAATGCTTTTCGTTTTTTGTTATTTGTCTGAAGTAATTTTTATTTCTTTCATTTTTGACATTGACAAAGTCGTTTTGTGTGACTACTTGTATGTGGATGCCCTAAATGCAATCTATTCTTTTTTATTGATGCATCTGGAAAAGTGACCGGCATTCTCTTGCTGGAATTTTTATGATTATGATGAAGGACCCCTCTCTTTTATTCATTTTTTGGTTTAGCCCTATCTTTTGCCTAGACCGCCCTTTTTGGGGTTTTCGGTCTAGCGGGCTACCTTAATTTTTGCCTAGGATATCTTAGCGGGCTTTTTTCCTTTTTTATGAATGCCCTAACTTTTTCCTAGACCGCCCTTTGCGGGTTTTCGATCTAGCGGGCTACCCTAACTTTTGCCTAAGAATCTCCTAGCAGGCATTATTTTTTTTTTCTCATTTCTCTTTTCTTTTTGAGAGAAAGGACCCTATGCATGTATGCAATGTTTGTAATATGCATCCTATAATAATATTTCAATTAATTTTTCAAAAGGATTAACCAATGTGCTTTTACTTCTGATGAGTTTCTGATGTTATGTGCTTTGTTGACATGATAGGCTGTACTAATTTTGCCGTCTCGATTTTTTTCATGACCGAAGAATGATTGTGTTAATTATAGAGTGACTTGCCATGTCAGTGCGCCCCTCCCTTTCCTTGGGGATGTCAATCCTCCTATTGATTACTATCTCCACATTTCCCTACTACTTACTAGAATGCCGTAGTGGTAAGGGTCAAGAGAAGAGAAAGAAGAGGATATTTAATTCAAAGGCTTGTGTTTTAGACTTGTTTTATTTTGATAAAAATGGTTTTTGTAAGCACGGCTAGCTAAGGTTGGTTAGAGTGTTTCGGCTAGTTTAAACAACGTTTTGTTTATGGAGTGTGGTCTTATTCTATGGCGCTTGCTATGACTGATTGACTTCCCTAGTCTGCCCTTTGGGTTTTCAGCTTAGGATGTTGTGTTTTGTTTTGTCCTAACTTTTGTCTAGGTTTCTTTTTTCTTGCTTTGGAAACCTAGCGGACTTTATTTTGTAACCCTAATTTTTGCCTAGGCTAACCTTTATGGTTGTTCAGGTTTCCTAGCAGGTTTATCCTAACTTTTGCGTAGCCCCCTTTATGGGTTTCCTACCGGGTATCTTGCCCTCTCTTTTTGGCCTTTAGCTTTTATGGGCTTCTTTTGATTTTTGTTTTCTTTTTGCACAACATTGGCGAAACACGGCTTTATTTATGATGAGGTAAAACTTTATTTTGTGTTTCTAGTCAATCAATGGTGATGAGTGGTTTGATTATTTTGACGATGGCGCATTTTGACGCATTTTTGAAACATTTGTTTAAACATGGTTATTAATGAGGTTTAGATATGAATAGTAGGAAGAGAAACAGATAATAAGAATGACATTCTTTGTAATTAATAGGGAAATATGTGCCATACAATGCTCGGGGGTCGGGCTAGCCCCGAGGAGTAATCTCTAATAGTCATTGGATTTACAAACCCTAAGAATCAGAAGGAGAACACCTAATGACTAAAGTCGCTTTTGACGCTTGAACTCCTCTATTTGGGAAAATCTGATTCAAGGTGTGGAGGGGAGACTTCCCTTTTCTCCGTGCAGCTTGATCCTTTGTAGGGTAATGCTTTAAAGGATTGTCTTTAAATTTTGGTGGCTCCCTTATTCCTTGAGAGTTTCTAATGAGCCCTTGGTTTTGGTGGCATCCATATTTCCTCACCATGTGGGTCACCTTCATATAGTTGGGGAAGTCTTTTCATATTGGCAAAAGATATTTCAAAGGTCCTTTTCAGTCGCATCCATTCAAGGTAGGGTAAACGACTTGCTGATCCGAATGTCGTTTTTAGCTCGAACCGTGACCAGCTTGTCGCCTACCGTGAGTTTGTCTCTTTGGCGGAGCATTGAGAGAACTGCCTTAGCGTCGTGAATCCAAAGTCTACTCAGTTTCCTCTTTGGATTATGTTTTTCTTCGGTCTTTTTATTTTTTCTTTATTTGTAAGAGCATCATCTTACAACTCCTTGGGGGAATAGATTCTTCCATTTCTAATTTTGCCCCCAATGCCAGCTATGCTGGAGATATCCTTGTTAATGGGCGGTGTTTTTGCGTATCTCCATGGTGCAGCCTTATTTGATGTATGGGGTGAACAAATGTAACGACATCCTTGCCCCTTCTTCCTTATTAACTCGGATACCCAACGGTTAAGGCTTATTATCCTTTTTAGGCGGATCAACCGTTGGAGAGAACTTGACGACAAAAGGTTTGCTCTTCATCTTATTCCAATTCATGGAAAGCACATCAATTAATCCTTTCTTTTTATTATCTTATTATTATTAAAGTGAGAATGAATGCAATTTATGAATGCAATTTATGAATACAATGGACACTTGAAGAGATGATGAAAACAAACAATTTTATTTATTTCATCCAGACAGTGTACATTCCTCAATGCAATGTTTCGAAGTACATTTTTTTTTTTAAAGTGGAGAAACCTAAATGAACCCGTAGGCAGGTTAGAATTTCTATTTATTTTCTTTTTGACTTCCCGTGCATGGCATGCGAATGCCCTAATCCTCTTTTCATGGTATTGAGGAATGTCCACTTCTTAGATTGTCTATTATTAGATGCATGTTATGAGGATGAAGTTTGGTGAATGCATGTATGCAAGTGTTTGTTTTTTCCTAAACATTATCATGTTTTATTTTCTAACATGATGTATGATAGTGTTTGGGATTTTATGTTTTTTTTTGTATGCGAATGAGGGCATGAAGAATACTAGCCGCTTTCTAGAATGCAATTTTTTATTATTATTTAAAACAAATGATTTATGAGATGGATATTCCTTAGAATGAATGTATTTATGCATGCACCAGTACAAAAGGGCGGTAGATGTTCAAAGTGGCATAACTTTTGACTAAGATGTCTGATTTGGACGCACAACATATCAAAACGAAGGGAAAAAGGTGAGGAATCAGCTTACAAATACCCAAAGGGGATTTGGCCCAGTAATTTTCCCAAAAAATGCTTCTAAGACCCATTTTTTAGGGATTTATTAAAATGATGCGTATGCATACTTTCCTTATGCATTTATTTTTTTCTCTTGGTTTTTCCACTTATGACATGATGCAATATGAATGATACGACTTTGTCAAAATTATTTTTATAAATGTTTTGATTTTGTTATTATTATTTTATTTATTTTGGATTTATTTTTTAGCCTTTTATCTCTTCTCGTTGGATCGCGTGGCTACTTAACTTACAAAGAACCCGAAACCAGGCTAGCTAAAAGGCGGATTGTCCAAGATAAAATGGTTTTATTGGCGAAAGAATAATATTAGCATCCCTTATCTCTTCTGTCAGACTGCGTGGCTACTTAGCTTACAAAGAACTTGAAACCAGTGCTAGCTAAAAGGCGGATCGTCCGAGATAAGGGTGTTTATTGTAAAATTTTGTTTTTATCTCGTTGTTTGGTTATGCTATGCAATCAAATGCAACAAACAAATGCACATAAAATTCACTCATCCGCGAACAGGCGAGAAGTCGTTTTAATCACGAGGTAGGGTTTTCCTGCAGAAAAGTGCATTGGCAAGGGTAGGTTCTAATTGTTCTCACCAAGGCTTAGGCCCCCAAGGTGCCCCCATTATAGGGTCCCCACTCTCCAGCCTTCCGACCATGCTTATCACTAAGGCCATAGTCAGTCTTTGTGCCAAAAGATGAAGGTTATCACCTTGAGTGGTGGTTTCCGATCACACTGGTGGGCACAAGGCCATCACTACAACGAACCGTACCTGGCCACCCACTCCCTATGGATTTCTCACTTGCCCCCGGGTATAGAGGGAACTGTTGTGTGCAAGGGTTTATGTACAGTTTGTATTTCAAACAATTGCGTAAATATAAACAAACAACAGTTATTAAAGCCAAGCATTAAAACATGTTATAATACAAGGTAGGGTAAAAGCGTAATTTTTTAAGTCTTTATTTATCAAACTAGTCCATCACTAAATGGAATCAACTCTCTAGCTTCCCCAACGGAGTTGCCATCTGTCGCCGCCGTCAAAAAGAGGCGGTCGGAGCGACGCGATGATTCCGACTTTCCAATTTTCGCGTTTTTATTGGTGTGGTTACAACGCCTTTAGGTTGTCCGATAACCGGGTTGAATCTAGGGGCGAGGTTTTCAAAAGGGCGTTCTTGGATTGTCCAATAACCGGACTAAACCAAGAACTAGTTTTTGAAGGGTTCTTTTTGGAGTCGTCACCGACGTTTTTACCGGAAACATCAGAAAAGGAGTGAAAAGGCGTTGGTTTTCGAAAAACCAACTTTGGTCATTAGAACTAGAGTTGGGTAAGGGAGTTAGTTACGTGTAAGGGAAGTTTTAGTTCCTTTACGATGCCCCTTTCGGGTTCCCTACGATAGGCTAGCTACTTTTAAAGTAAATAAATTGGTGAAAATATGTTTTTACCCCTTTATTTGCGAAATTAAAAATTATGACTACATGACCCTAATTTCTGTTGCATAATTAAAATTAAATCGGTAAAGTAGAGAGAGAGAGTATAGAAACCTCTGAGGCAAGCTTTCTATTAATTTCTTTATAATTTGGGTGCTTTTTGGCAGCCCTTCACTCTTTACAGCGTCGGAATCTCTCGAAAACGCTATAAAACACTCTAGAAAGCTCTCAGAAACTCCAGAAAAGCTTCGGAGGGGTTCTAGAGAGAGAATTTGAAGAAATGTCTAGAGAGAGAATGGAAGAACTGTGTGAAATGAGGAGAATGTCGCGACTATTTATAGGGATTCACGCCTGTCAGGTCGAGACGGCGGTCTCGCCACCGCGCAAGGCGAGACGGCAGTCTCGAATCCGAGACGGCGGTCTCGACCTTAAAAGGCGAAAATCCTTATTTTTGTGTCAAAAATCCCTCCTATCCTAGTATGAGGCCTAATAGTCTCTCCTAGTGGCTTCTTAGGCTTCATCCATCTTTGAATAGAAGGTCTTCTGGTCTTTATTATGAGGCCGGACAAGATTTGGGGTCTACAAAGAAAATAATTAGCTTAGAAAATGCTTTTAGATAAAGAAATAAAGAGTAAAATGACATACATCAAATACTCCCCAATTTTGCTCTTTTGCACTTCCAAATAAAAGATAAAAGAAAGACAAGAATACATACATGCAATGCAATGCAATGCAAATATGGGTACTAGTGAAAACGTTAGTGACATCCTGAAAACTACAACGGTCAGGAAAAACTTCATTAATCAAAAGTGAGTAAATAAAAAAGATCAAGATCATAACTCACAAAGTATCATCATGACCAAGTATGAATCAATTCAAGGGAACTCCCTCTCTTAATCAAGTGTTTATTCTACTCTCTTAAGTGTTTAGGCAACAAATTGTACTCATCATCACATCATGACATCCTCATTTACCATAGGCTTGAAATATCACTAAATTTCTATCATTAGAACACATACCACAACAAATCAATAGGGCTTTTTCTTGGCTTGTAATTAGGCTAGAGTTAAGGGTAGGTTTACATAGGTAAGTGGACTAAGACTTTAGGACAAATAAAGAACATGGATCAATGTACCTTGCAGCTTTGTTCTAGTTGCATATTTGATAACTATTACTTCTGTCTTGGAGTGCCTTTCAAGCTCTTTTATTGCTTTGACAGACACAAACAAAATGATTTTTTTTGCTTTTTTTTCTCGATACTTTGACACTTCTCCTTTTTCTTGAATTGTTGGCAGTGAATATAATTTAATTTTTGTGATGATTTCATACTTCTTACTTCCCTTTAAGTCTAAGTGTGGGTACTTTTTGGGTTGGAGAGACTTTAATTCTAAAGTTTTAATCCAATAAAAACCTAAGACTCAAAGGTCGGTTCAAAGAGTAATTGAGGTAAGGATAGACTATTTGGCTAAGTGTTCTTCTGGTGTCATAGAGAAATCAATCAAGTTCTAGAAGGTTCCTATGTCATGAGTGACACACCTAAGAAGGAATAAGACTAAAAACTCACCTGAGTGTTTTGTTCACCCTGAAATTAATCCAAACCAATGTTAATGTAACTTGACCATGACTTTCTATATGAATCAAACCTTTCAAACTTTGAACTCTTCCTCTTGATCAAGTCGGACATCTTTTCCAAAGTAGTCTCCCATCAATCTACAACATTACACAACAGTTAAAAAAAAAAAGAATGAAACCTTATGCATGAAATGCAAATACTCTCCACTTTTGAAGTCAACATTGCCCTCAACATGGAGAACTTATGTTATGTAAATGCAAATGCAAATGTAACTGAGCTAACACAGCTCGGGTCCTAGATCTATCTTCTCAAATGGTACAAATGTGGAGGTCATCAATTAGCAACTCGACTTAGCTGGTAGGAGGGCCTGATTCACGTAATTGATTATGAAGAAATCTAGAACCACTATTAAATCATTGAACTTAGTTGCTTTGGACACCAACCATCTCGATTCATAATCCACTGCAAAGATAATATACGTGCATCCAAATGGGCTCAAAAGTGGGCTCATGGAGTCAATTCTTTGCACATCAAAAGTCTCGCATGCTATGATTGGGTGTCGTTGTGGTGTACTTGTTGAATTTGCTGAACTTGCTTCAGTAGTTGTCTCTTTACAAATGGCGTAGCTTGCATCCATACAATAACATTTAGGCAACTCCTCTTGGATTAAATTCATAGATTCTTGGATTAAATCCTAAATCCATCTCTTCATCCTCTTGGTCTTCAACTGAGCAGACATTCATTAAGAATAATTCTCCCTCACTGAGCAAGGATATATTAGGGTTCTTCTGCTCTATTTGAATTTCTTGGTCACTTCTCAAGGTGATTGCACTTACATTATCATTAGGATTAATAACTGTTTGTAAGGGAAGTGCATTTGAACCTTGCTGCTGTAATGTATTAATGGTTGTGGCTAATTTCCCAATTTGGGTTTGCATGTCATTAATGGTGGTTGTCAAGCGTCGCTTGAGTTGTGCCTTATGTGTGCTGTACATTATCATCTGTTGTGTGAATTGTTTCATCAGTTCTTCCAGGGCTAGCCTAGAGTTACCTTGTGTCTGTTGAAGTTGTGTAATATCAGTTAGGTTTTGCTGTATTGTCATATAATGTTAATTCGCCTGCTGTCTCATTAGGGGAGGTTGATACTCTTGTTGTTGGTAGTGGCTTTGGTTGCTTGGTTGGAAAGAAATCTTTGGTGGTTGGTTGAAGATAAGACCATATTTCAAGTTTGGATGGTCACTCCAGCAAGAACTATATGTGGCCGAGTAGGGTTGTACTCTTGTTGTGGCTTGTATGAATTTAACTGCATGTAATGTTGTTCAGGGAATATACTACCCATTGTTTTTCTAATTAAGCTTGGTGTCTCCTGAAGTTGATGGTATACATCAGTGGGATTATCTATGAAGGTGCATATCCCATATAAATATTGTTGCTGTTGAAATGTGTGATAGTTTATGATTAATTATCATACTAAAGATGTCAGCTCCTCCAATGTTCTTTTAGAGTTCATGGCCTCAAGATCACTTTTCTACTAGAACGACAACATTAGACCGTGAACAAGTACACCAAGTAGGTTCCTAGGAAAACGAGGTGAATCACTAATTAACATGCTTAAGTACTAAGTATTTCCTAGCTAAAAACCCTCATAGACATGCATTCTTACACTACTAAGCTATATCTAGAGTTTTCTATGAGAATGATTTTCCAAAATTTTCTTGCAAGGATGTTTATCTAGAATTTCCTACAAGAAGGGTTAGGGAACACACAAACAAAATATATTTTTCTAAAAATTTTATTTTTTTAAATAAAGCTAGAAAAATAAAATTAAAAAAAAAAGAAAATGATATTAGACAATGTTACGCAACACAATTGTGTCCTCGACAACGGTACCATTTGACAATAACATTTTCGTCGTACAAAATGATGATAAAAAATTAATAAGTTGCTAAACTAATGCAAGTATAGCTAATCTGTGTTGAATATCACAAGGACACAATTATAGAAACGTACCTATTACCATATCATTTCTTTAAAAACAATAAATAGGGGATTGATGAAAGAGTGAAAAAATTTGATGCAAAATAATAAAAATTAAAATTAAATTACAGTAGAATAATGATGATAATTAAAATTAAATTGAAGCATAATTTAAATAACTAAAATTTATAAAATTCAAACAAAGTACTTTTAATTAAATTCAAAAATTGCTAGAATAAAGAGAAAAATAAAAAAAATTATTTAAAATAAAAAAGTGCAGTAATTAAATTTAAAATTTCTAAATGAGATAACTTTAAAAATAAATTGAGAATTGTAATTGAAATAAAAAAAGACATGAATTGAAAATGGAAATTAAACAAGTATTAGAATAAAATAAAAATTTAAAAAAATGAAATAGTAAAAGCAATAAGCACTGAATGAATAAAGTAAACACAACAATATAAACTGAAAAATTCAATAGAAATTGTAAATTAATAAAAGAGAGCAAACTGAAAATGCAATAACAGTAGATGATCTCGTCTAACTAAAACCTAAACTAAAAATTGAGAAAAAAAGAAAAGAAAATAGGGACGAGACAAAACAAGAACTCGCCCCAAAGCAAGAGATTGTGATTGTGTTCTCATTATACTTTTGTTTATACGGGATTGACCAAGAGAAAATAAACCTGGAATTAATTAAAACAAAATCAAATGTTTCCTAAATTAAAAATTGTAGCATTATATTATTGCGCAGTAAAAATTTCTTAGGACTGATTTAGAGAAAATAATTCGCTTCTTTCCTATTTTGAGTGATTCAGTGTTGATTTACATTTAATTCTGGATTTTTGCTGACCTTTAATTAAGCTAAATTGAATCCTCGCAACATTTAATTTGTTTGCTTCAAAATTTCCATTTGTAACGTTTCGCAAGTGGGCTGTTCAAGCAAACTTGGGCATCCAATATGAGTGAAGCTCAGCGGCATCAATTTGGACCTTTGTTTTCATCAATTTAGCCCATCTCAAATTACCTTTATTTTAAAATAAAGAAATATGCATTGTAGATGTATGCATGTATCATTTTTTATGCTAGAACTATACAAAATGCAATCAATTGAGAAAAATTGAATTATGCTATGCTTTTAAAGAAAACATGTTAAATGCATGAATTATGAAGAAAATAATTAACTTAGAAAATTCTCTTAAATCAAGAAATAAAGAGTAAAATAACATATATCAAAATGTCATAAAATAAAAAACTTTAAAAAAAAAATCAACTTTCAACATTGATTCTTTTACAATCGATGTTGATTCTCTTAACTTTTAGTGACTTCTCTTTCAACGATGATTTGAGAATCGATGTCGTATATAGTCTAGAACCAATGTTAAATGTTGTTATTATAACAGTGATCTATCAGTACATACCTTGACAAACAATAGTAGACATGCTTCTAACATTATGTTGCTTTAAATATAGATGTTCCTCCAAATAATTTTAATTAGTAAAATGTAAATTAATTCTAAAAGAAAACAATACAATTTGTCTTTATATAAATTGTCAAATAGATAGATTTTATGTTAGTTGTAGTTCAATATCAACTAAACAATAACCAATTATATGAGATATTATTCATGATTCAGATGAAGAAGGAGAAGATGATGATGATGATGATGTACATGTTGATGAAGAATATGATACTATGGATCCTTCCCTCATGAGAAGTGTTGAGTAACGAGTACAATATTCTAATTCAAATGTAATTATTTTGTAAGGAATGTATTTCTAATAAAAGGAAACAAAAATAAGTGCCTTAAGCATTTTCATATGAAGGAAGGTTATAACTATATTGTAGTTTAGTCAAAGCCTGGTAGATATGTTGTTCAACATATCCATTATGGAAATTGGTGTTAATCGAGACTCAGAAATACATTGAGTAATATTTAACAATAATGGGAGGTAAAAGTTTTTGAAGCAAATCACATATGTTTATCCATTGGTCATAAAAATTTAGACACAAATGAAATTACTCATATTATTTATGAATTGTTCAAAACAAATGCTTATGTTGCTATAAAAAATTCGATTGTAAAAATTAATAGTCCTCATGGTTAGTCAATTAACTACAAAAAAACCTTTATAGGGAAACATAAAACACTTATTATGGCTTTTGGTGACTAGGAAGAGTCATGCAACTTTCTTATTATATGGTTCCAAGCTATTAAAGAAACTTCCGAAACAATTGCGAGTCGAAGATTCATCATGTTACATTATTCAACTATTATAAGTTTGTCATTCAAGTTAACATGACATTCTTGACCAAAATAATAAAACTTTATTGATAGCTATTGAACAAGATGGAAATTTTCATTTTCAATAATGGAATACGAAACTTTAATTTAGTTTTTTCAATTGTTGAAAAATATGTTATACCTCAAAAACTTGTATATCATGATAGATAGAGAAACAACTATATTAGCATTGTTACAATCTTAAGAGATAGTAACTTAAATAAGTCAATTTATTGCATTTAACATATAGCTTTAAACTTTAACAAAAAATTCAACATGTCAAGTAGAAAAGACAAATGGTTAACATGAATAATATATTTTAACTTAATTTTTTGTTTATTTTTTCATATTTATTAACTTCTAATTTTTTTTAGGATATAAGATGAAGTAACCAAAACTTCTACCTAATTTTATTATGAAGTTAGAATTTGACAAATTGTTTTTTGGTTAGACCAAATTTTATTAGAAAAATGGATATAAACATGCAAACCTACTACTATTAGTTAGAACAAATTTTATTATAAAAATGGATACAAACATACTATAGAGGAAAAATATATAAACATATAACCATCAATCTTCTATAATGCATTGACTCTGTTTTACTAACACGTGTGTTTAGTGAAAACAACATTTAAAAGAATAAATTTGTCATTTTTTACATGAAAGTAAATATCACATTACAAGCAAAATGTGAGTACTCTAAATTACTACCTTCCTCAACTAACCAACAACAGGTCTGCATACCCATACGTCATATCCAAAGATATAATAATAAAAAAATAATGAATTTAAAGTCTAAAAATTCTCAAACTTACAACAATAAATACAAATATACACTAATACAGAAATCACTTTTAATATCGGTCTTTCTAAATCGGTTTTTAAGAACCGATGTAGAAAGTGAGTTCAAGACTTTCAACATCGGTTAAAGTCTTTTTATAAAATTAAGAGAATTGTTACTTGGCAGGATTCGAACTAAGTACCTAAGAATTAAAGACTAATACTCTAACCACTAAACTACTAGGATTTTCTCGACAATAACTTATAAATAAATTATATTTATATACAAATAAAAATGTATATCCATGTAAATATATAAATATAAAATATATAAATATAAAATATATAAATATAAAATATATAAATACAAATACAAATATATTTATATATTTATATGTTGGATGTGAGAGCGCTCGAGAGTAAAAGTGTGTGTCAAGTGAGTTTTCAAAATTTGATGTCAAATTTGTGAGCGAGTCTCTTTATATGAATTTGTAATTTAATGATAGAATATAATCTTTATAATTTATTTATAATAATATAGAATATAATCTTTATAATTAATTTATATAATGATATAAATTAAAGAAAAAAATTATTTTATATCATTATATAAATAAATTATAAAGATTATATTTTGTCATTAAGTTATAATCCATATAAAAAGACCCAGCTCATAAATTTGACATCAAATTTTAAAAATTCACTCGACACACACTTTCATTCTCAAACGCGTCCTCACATCCAACATATAAATATATAAATATATTTGTATTTGTATTTATATATTTTATATTTATATATTTACATGGATATACATTTTTATTTGTATATAAATATAATTTATATATAAGTTATTATCGAAAAATTCTAGTAACTATTCTAGTAGTGGTTACAGTATGAGCCTCCGACTCTAAGGTACCGAGATCGAATCTTGCCAAGAAATTTCAAATTCTCTAACTACATAATGAGAAAAACATAGATAGCTACATAGATCCATACCAAATTTTCAAAAACTTATAAATATATATCAAAATACTACTATATATATATATATATATATATATATATATATATATATATATATATATATATATATATATATATATATTGACCCAGACCATTTGATCCAGTATAGCATATTCTCAAAAATTACAAGTCTTAATTTCATGAAATAAAAATTCAATATAGAGACTACACCTGATTTTCGAAGCTTGTAAATATATATTTCATTTTTAATATTAATATATTATTTTTAAATTATTATTATTATAATTTAATCCAAATAAATAAGGGTCATAATTAGATATTATAAGTATTATATTTTGTAATATATATTTCACTCTTAATATTAATTATTATTATAATTTTAATTTTTAAAATATATCCTTTTTTAATTATATTTATAATTTTAATTTTTAAATAAACCAAAGAAATATAAATAAGATCATAAATATTGTAATATATTTTAATATTAACTTATTATTTTTTAATTATCATTATAATTTTTTTTACTTATAAATTTATGATCATAAAATATAATTAATAACAAATATTATATATATAATATTATTTTATAATTAAATTAAAATATAAAAGGTAAAATAAAAGACTAAAGTCGTGGACTTCAGTATTAATAACTAAATAAATAAAAAATCCAAAAGGCAAATTTGAAAAAAAAGTTAAAAAAAAAATCGTGCCATCTATGACTTGCCTAAGTAGTCATCCAAGTTGCACGAGATCGAAAAAAAAAACAAAACGATAATAATGTAAGACATTATGTAGTTTTCCTACGTTCTTAATTCATTATAGAAAACTACTCTACAGGATCTTTAGATTATTGATTTTCACAATTTTACATACACCAATACATGAATCATAATAAGAAGACTAACCTTGATCCATGAGAATCTTTTCTTTGATCTTTTCGTTCTCCTATCTCCTTTTCCCAATCTATCTCTTTGTCTTTCTTTCTCTTCTCACGCTTCGCTTTCTTGATGGTTTACCGTGAAAAACTTTATGACCAGAGACAGAACCCTTATTCCATTTTATTAACCAACGTCCATCAAGTTGGTTACCGTAATGTAATATTTTATTTTATCTTTATTTTATTCTAACTTCACATAATAACCAATAGGTCCTCATATTTTATTAAATCACATTTGGGCCCATTATTATATTTCACATGAGTCACATAATGGAATGAATTAATTAAATTAATTCTAACATTCTCCCACTTGACTCATGTGATGTCATACGATTCTGTGATTTAATACTTAAGTCATAATGCGCATTAAAGGACCTTACATAAATTGGTTCTATCATTATTCATAATTAAAGATACAGCTATAACAAGAGTCATGGCGGTTACATGTCATTCAATCGACAGGCTCCCTTCCATGTACCACTATATTATCTCTTTCTCCTTAATATGACTTTATAATGAGAAGTTCATAATGGGTTCAAACATAATATCATTTTAATAATAATAACACAATTTGTTTTCTTCATCATAATTTGCATGCATATAAATAAAGAAGAAAACACAAATTTCAGAAACTTATACATTAAAGATCTCAGAGTGTCACATAAGCATTAATAATAACATTAACATTTAACATTCACTAGTGAACATAATGCCCACATTCATTATATGGCCAGCAAATAATTTGGGCGATAATCCCTTTGTTAAAGGATTAACAATCATAAGATCAGTGCTAGTACGTTCTATTGACACTCTACATTTCTGAACTTCTTCTTTAACGACAAAGTATTTCAATTCCATATGCTTAGCACCTTTAGAATACTTGTCGTTCTTAGAAAAGAAGACTGTTGCGGAATTGTCACAATAAATTTTCAGCGGCTTGGCAATGCTGTCGACTACTCCAAGTCCTGAAATAAAATTCCGCAACCAATTAGCTTGAGTTGTGGCCTCAAAGCATGCCACAATTTCAGCTTCCATGGTGGATGCAGCAATGACAGACTGCTTCGCACTTTTCCATGAAATCGCTCATCCGGCTAAAAGATACACATAACCAAATGTAGACTTTCGTGTATCCATATAACCAGCTAAATCTGAATTTGTATATCCAATCACCTCAAGGTGGTCAACTTTCCTATAAGTAAGCATGTGATTCTTTGTTCCTTGTAAGTATCTTAAAACTTTCTTTGCAGCCTTCCAATGATCCAGTCCAGGATTACTCGGTATCTACCAAGCATACCAACTGCAAAGCTAATATCCGGCCTCGTACATGTTTGAGCATACATCAAACTCCCAACAACAGATGCATAAGGGATATTTTCCATCTGTTTCCATTCCAAGTCATTCTTTGGACATTGCATGAGACTAAATTTGTCTCCTTTCTGTATTGGAACGGGAGATGCAGAACAATTCTCCATTCTGAATCTCTCTAAAACTTTATTAATATATGTTTTCTGAGACAAACCTAACAGTCCTTGTGATCTATCACGGAATATTTCTATTCCTATCACATAGTATGCCTCACCCATATCTTTCATTTCAAAGTTGTTAGAGAGAAACTTCTTAGTCTCACTTAATAGACCAAGATCATTAGTCGCAAGCAAGATATCATCAACATACAGAATCAGAAATATAAACTTGCTCCCACTGACCTTCAGATATATACACCGATCAACAGTGTTTTCCTTAAATTCAAAGGATAAAATAGTATCATTGAACTTAAGATACCATTGTCGAGAAGCTTGTTTAAGTCCATATATTGATTTCTTAAGTTTACACACCATATGTTCATTTCCTTCTTCAATAAACCCCACTGGTTGATTCATATAAATATCCTCTTCTAAATCTCCATTCAGAAAAGTAGTTTTAACATCCATTTGATGCAACTCAAGATCATAATGAGCTACTAATGCCATGATAATTCTAAAGGAATCTTTCTTAGAAACAGGTGAAAATGTTTCCTTATAATCAATGCCGTCTTTCTGAGTAAAACCTTTGGCAACAAGTCGGGTCTTGTAACGTTCGATATTGCCATGAGAGTCACGCTTAGTCTTAAAGACCCATTTACACCCAACACTCTTACATCCTTCTGGTAATTCCACAAGATCCCATACACCATTATGTGTCATTGATTTAAGCTCATCTTTCATAGCATCTAACCATTTATCAGAATTATCACCATTAATGGCATCTGAAAATGAAACTAGTTCATTATTAATACTTAGGTCATTTTCTGACTCTTGTAGATAAACCACATAATCATTCGAAATAGCAGACTTTCTTTCTCTGTGAGATCTTCTTAATACTATTTCCTGTGGTTGTTATATTATCGGATCATTGTTAATCGCAGGATCATTAATTTGTTGTTCTTCTTGATTTTTGTGTGGTTCTACAACATGTGGAACAACAACTCTTGAAGTAGATGTACCTTTTATGGGAACTTGTATTCTAACTTCCTTAATCTCCACATTTCGTGAAGCTTCCACTCCCACTAGTTTCACCATTTTCAATGAATCGAGCATTTCCAGTTTCAATAATTCTTGTACTATGAGTAGGACAGTAAAACATATACCCTTTTGATTTTTCTGGATAACCAATGAAATATTCATTGATTGTTCTTGCATCCAGTTTCTTTTCTTGTGGATTATAAATTCTTACTTCTGTCTGACTACCCCAAACAAGCAGGTGTCTCAAACTAGGTTTCCTATTTTTCCATAACTCAAAAATCTTTTGAACAACTTTACTAGGAACCTTGTTCAACAAATACATGATCATCTTTAAAGCATACATCCACAACGATACAGGTAAACATGAATTACTTAACATACTCCTAACCATATCAAATCATAGAAGTACGCTTAAACAAACTGAAACAACCATTCCCAAACTTAAAAGAGTATCCAACAACATCAAGCTTAGACAAAGAAACTAAATTTCTAATGATACTAGGTACATAAAAAGTATCCATAAGGTCTAAGTGATATCCAGTGTCAAGGATTAAACGATAAGTCCCGACAGCTTCCACTGGAACCTTGACTTTATTCCCCATGAAGACGAACTTCTTATTTGGGTTTATGGTTCGGGTTGAAAGGAATCCTTGCATTACATTAGAAACATGAGTCGTACATCCAGAATTAATCCACCAAGTATTATGGGGAACTTCAGTTAAATTTGATTCAAAACATACATAAGCATTGTGCTCACCCTTCTTTTCGAACCAAGCTTTACGCTTTAAACAATCCTTCTGAAAATGTCCAGACTTCCTGTAGAAATGACATTTGTCATTTTTCTTTTGAATGTTAGTAGAGGACTCGTTAATCTTTAATGGTCATTTACCCTTTCCATGTTTCTTAACAATTTTCTTTTTAGCTCCTTGATTTTTCACGTAATGAATAGAGTGGCTTCCTAGGTTCTTGAGTCCGGTCTCCTCCTGAACTAACATATTGTGCAATTCATGCACATTCCATTTGTCTTTCATGGTGTTATAATTCATCTGAAACGGACCATACTCAGGCGGTAACGAGTTCAAAATGAACTGCACAAGAAAATTTTCTTCCACTGCCATTCCAAGAGACTTGAGTCTTGCTGCGATATTTGTCATTTCGATTATATGTTCATGCATACTACGAGAACCATCAAACTTCATGGTGATCAACGTACTCATCAATGTCCCAGCGAGAGATTTGTCAGCAGTTTGAGAGCGCTCTTCCACAAATTTCATAAATTCTTTCACGTCCTTAGTTTTGGAAAAAGCATACTTAATATTGCTTGCAATACTCATTCGCATAAACATAAGACTAAGTCTATTTGAACTTTTCCAAACTCTATAATGAGTTTTCTCTTTGTTGCTACTAGCATTAGTGATAGCAGCCGGTTTTTCAACTTAGAAAGCCAAATCAAAATCCAACTCACCTAAGTGAAATTGGACTTTCTTACTCCAGTCAGGGAATTTAATTTATTAAAGATTGGAACAGACAAAGTAAGCGAATGTAGAAATACATAATAAACAAATACTTCAATTAACACATGTCTAACATTAACGCTTTGAGTCATAAAAACTAAACATAAATACAGATTCAAACATAAATAACCATTCTATGCATACTAATGTTCTCCTTTGGGAGATCCACTAATACACAAACATAATTACGCTAATATTTTTATAACATTAATGATAATTAAAATATGCATCAACTAGAATCACTTAATACCTTTGGGTATATAAATAAAACTAGTGACGCACACAAAATTATCTACTTTCATGTTCATTAATGATAATAACAATTAATCAACCTTTGGGTGATCCTGAAATGCCTTATAATAATGAACTTCAATTAACCCATAAATCATTATTCATAATTTTAGCATTCATACTATAGGTAATTGAAATAAAATCACTAATAATTTGAAATCAAAATAACCTTAAAATTTTGGCCACTTTGGTGACTAACAAAATTTATCATGCTTAATTTCAAATAAATAACATCTTTAATTGCTATTAACCATTCATAGCATTTTTTTTATTAATTTTAATAAATATGTACATTATTCACATAATAAAATATTATGTGCCATAAATAAAATTAAAACTCATAATTTCAATTTTCATCCTAAGATTGATTTTCAATCCAAGACCTTTATTTGCATTTCACGTAAAAGTGAAATTGTCATCCATTCAAAACTTTTATGAGTAATTTAAACACAGCGGAAACAATACAATTCAGTTTGCAAAACAAGATTCATTCATTTATCAATGTTTACATTATAGGTACATTAACAAAGCTTCACAAGTACATTAACAAAACAAGTATATTAACAACCTTAACAAAGCTTCACAAGTACATTAACAAAACATTATATTAACAACCTTAACAAAGTTTCATAGTACATTAACAACCTTAACAAAGCTTTACAGTACCTTAACAAATTTACAAGTACCCATAACAAAGTTTTACAGTACCCATAACAAAGTTTTATAGTACCCATAACAAAGCTTTACAGTACCCATAACAAAGCTTTACAAGTACCCATAACAATATAGTACCTATAACAAAGCTTTACCGTACTCTACAAGTATGAGTATATTATACAACTCACTTTAACATAAAAATAACTCTTTAATTATCCTTCCCCCACATAAAAAAAATATGTACGTACAAAATAATGTACAAATAATATGGGGACAAAATAATATACATTCAAAATAATATTATAAATAATATAATATATGAAACATATGTGTTTAACATGTGCTCTCTACGTGCAAAGTTTATCAACTTTACAGCTTTACCATTCTTCCATTATAATTATAATATCCCATCATAACATCTCATCATAATTATAACATAATTATAACATCTAATGAAACTAATTTCATACATGATTCATCCTAACCCTATCACGCCATTTGCCTTTTCAATTAGAAAGGATTACAGGGTCATTCATGCATAGGGACTATAAAATTGGTTTCAATTTGAACTTGAAAACATAATTAGGGTTTATTCCTTTATTTAATTTTGAGAAAAATAAAATTGGGAATAAATTAGGGTTCATACTAATCTGATAAAGAAATCCCTAAATTCATAATTAGGGTTTATCTTAATTTGGGAAAAACTTAATATTTGGGAAAACTTTCATACAAGGAAAATCATAAATCTAATAATCGAGTGCTCGATACCACATGTAAGACATTATGTAGTTTTCCTACGTTCTTAATTCATTATAG
This sequence comes from Sphenostylis stenocarpa, assembly GCA_963425845.1. NCBI lineage: Eukaryota > Viridiplantae > Streptophyta > Magnoliopsida > Fabales > Fabaceae > Sphenostylis > Sphenostylis stenocarpa. Next base: position 41,474,882 of record OY731404.1, on the reverse strand, counting down.
AAAACTACTCTACAGGATCTTTAGATTATTGATTTTCACAATTTTACATACACCAATACATGAATCATAATAAGAAGACTAACCTTGATCCATGAGAATCTTTTCTTTGATCTTTTCGTTCTCCTATCTCCTTTTCCCAATCTATCTCTTTGTCTTTCTTTCTCTTCTCACGCTTCGCTTTCTTGATGGTTTACCGTGAAAAACTTTATGACCAGAGACAGAACCCTTATTCCATTTTATTAACCAACGTCCATCAAGTTGGTTACCGTAATGTAATATTTTATTTTATCTTTATTTTATTCTAACTTCACATAATAACCAATAGGTCCTCATATTTTATTAAATCACATTTGGGCCCATTATAATATTTCAGATGAGTCACATAATGGAATGAATTAATTAAATTAATTCTAACAAATAATACTTATCATCACCCAAAAAATAAATTATGAGATGTTTTCTCTGCTCTTTTCTCCTAGTCGAGAAAAGAAAATTTCCAGAGAAAGAAAGCAGAACTATGTTAAAATTTACAAATACTTGACATAAATTATAGAAAACATTAAACAAAGGCCTATTATTAGTGACCAATTTATTCCATTTGCATGCAAGCATGCTAGCTTGCATGTACATACACTCCATTCATATCTCCCCATAACTTTGATCACTACCAACATAAAACACAAACTACAGAAAAGAAAGAAAAAGAAAGCCTCAGGCTCGATCAAGCTTGATACATTCCTCGTATTCAGCTGCCAACTTCACACTACTTTTTTTGTTTCTTCCAAACCTCTCACACACTCATGCATCAGCACGAAGATAACGCTCCTCTTGCGGCAGCTGAAATGGGAAAAAGAAACTCTCCTTTCTGTCGAATATTTCGTTCACAATATTCGAAGGATAGTTAAAGGCCAGCTCCTTAGCAAGGTCGTCCAGAGAGCTCACAATGTTGTCCTTCCCTGTTACAGACAATAAACTACCTTAAACTTTGAAATAACCAAAAAACCAGATGTAGATGCATGCATAGTATAATTAATTAAGGATTTATATACTATATGCATACCAGAAAATGTAAACTTCTTGTTGTCTCGAGCGTTAATCTCGAAGCAAATAATCTGGAGATTCTCCTTCCTGGAAGAGAAGAGCACGAAGGGGTGACCGGGAGGGACAACAAACACCGATCTTGGCTTCAAGGCGGCACTGATCCTATGGTATGAGGGACTACTCTTTTCATGCTTTGAGTATGACCTTGATGAGATGTGGGGACATGCAATTTGAACATGCCCTGTACCATTGATGACCAGTGCTATTTTCGTTGCATGTGAGTTATACTGAATAGTACTCATAGATTCCTTCACAGGAAATCAGTGTCAAAGGAGAGCATGCAATAATTTCATCGTTAGTTAATAATTAAATATGTGTACTAAATAAACCAATCTCAAATCATGTTAAGAATCAATTAATTATATATTATGAAACACAACCTATTGTGTTGACAATGTAGAGAGTATACACTCCTTTTTTCTTAAAATTTTACTGCAAATCTAGTTTTTATGTACTAGATGAAAACCAAGATAAATACAGTAAAAATTAACAACTTATTGTGGATGAAAAATCTTTAGTTAGGTAACAGTTTGGGAACTAATTTACACATTAGTTAAGGAGATAAATAATAAAGGAGTTTGAGTAAAATGTTGGTAATCTACCTGGGTGATGCTGGCAAAGGTAAGCATGATATTGTGTTTTTCAAGGCCGCTCTTGGAATCAGAAGGACCTACTTCTGTTAGACGACCATAACTGTTGGAGAAAGTGGGAGGCATAGTGAAAAGATTGAATTCAGCCGTAGATGGGCCACCAAACCACCAATAGCTTTTCTTGGGGGCCAACTCCTGCACCTTTTCTCTGCTTATTTTGAACATACTTCCCTCATTCTGTTGACTAAAAAGCTTCTCTAACTTTCCTTTTGAACTCTGTAATAAATTCCCATTTTAGCACAAACTATAAGAAACCAAAGTAGTGAAACTCACCAACCATATAAAATGAGCAACAAGTGCTTAATATATAATGTAATGAAGCATGTTATATATATATATATATATATATATATATATATATATATATATATATATATATATATATATATATATATATATATATATATATATATATATATATATATATATATATATATATATATATATATATATATAGTTAGTAGGGTCTACCTGTAGTGCAGCTTGAAGCACATTGTAGCTAAATGCTGAGAGGATCGATTCTGGGTCTCGTCCTCCAGGACCGAAAAATTCCTACACCACAATTTCCTTAGATCAGTATATATAGAATTCAATTATATACCATTTTCTACTTTGTTTAATAATTGATCATGTGGCTTCAATCATGCAAGTTCATTAGGGTGACAAAATTAATTCATTTATAAATTATCCATCTCCAAATAAATTCATCCAATATACTTTGTTAAGTGAATCATTGATGATGTATGTAAGTACTGAGAAGCAGTAACCTCAAATTTTCCAGGAGTGGAGACAGGTATATGGAGCATGGCAAGGACGAGCTTCTCATTCTCATCTCTGTTAACGATGTATATTGGGGTGCCTGCTGGTATCATTAACATGTCTCCAGATTCAAGGACGAACTTTTCTGTTTCACTTTCCTTCACCCACCCAAGTAGGGCTCGCCCTACCAGATAGTAAAACAAGAAACGAAAAGTAGGAAATTTCAGAAATTGTACAGTACTATCAACTCTATATGTGAATAACCAACAGAAAAGAGGCAAAACATAATTAATACATGAATAACTGAAATTGAAAAAATATACATGTAATTGTCTAAATATATATACCGTTTATGTTGAACAAAACAACATCAGAATCAAAGTGGCGTGGAGACACGAACGTGTGCGCTCTAGCTTCTAGAATGGCCAAACGGATATTCTGAATGCCTTTAAGAAGCTTGGATTTCTCAGTGAACTTCTTCAGAACCCGAATTCTGCCATCGTCTGTTTCGACCTTGGTCTCAAAATCCCTATCTTCTTCAAAAATATAGGGATTCTCCTCTTCCCCTCCTTCATCTACTTCTTCTACCTTTTCAGTGCATTCCTCCTCTTCTTCATGCTCTTTATGATGATAACCTTCATGCGCTATCTTCTTACGAAATTTCTCTTCCTTATCTTTCTCTCGCTTTTGCTTCATATGATGATATGCGTCACAATTTTGAAGACACGTCTGCTTGTCATCCTCAGTGTATTGCGGCTGCTGTAGGCACTGGTGTTTGCATGTTCTGATCTCAGGATCTTCTACTACCTCAGTGTCTCGCTTGGCCAAGGCTAGGTATGAGAACAAGGCTAAGAGAACAAAGAGAAAGATAGGTATAGAAAGGTTGATTCTCATGGCGATGGTGTGAAACAACAAAGTCACTCTTTGAGATGAAAGAGGAAATGCATTGTGTTTGTTTATATGAAGGGAAGGTGCAAGGAATGGGATAGGAATTGCATGCAGTTGGACATGTGTTAATGTACGTGTCTCTTAAATAGCAAGCAAGATAGGTAATTCATGCCAAGTAGAGGTGGGAGGGCGGATATATACAAACCATAAACAGATAACTTTTTGCATTTTTTCATATTCCTATTTTCTTAAGAAAATGATGGAGAGAGACCCTGTTAGTATACACGTACCAGACAAGTAAATAATAACAATAATAGTAATATATTACATATCGTGTTGGGAATATTATCACTGATGTAATTGGTAAAAAAGATATCAATTATGTATAAACTATTCATTGTATTATATAATATTCTTGTTTGAGAATTTAACTATCTAGGGGTTTTGTTTAAAAAGATAATTCCAATCTTATTTGGATTGAAGACTTATTAGTATATAAATGATGTTGGTAAGTAAGGGGTATAATTTATTAAAATTAGTATTTTTAATAATTTTTATTTATGTCTGAAAGAATAATACGTGAGATTTAGTTTGTGTAATCAAACTTAGGAAACTAAAATTTCATATTATTGTAATATCTGGAGAATTAAATGAATTAAACATAAAAACTAAAATAATGGATGGAGATGGAGGAGAAAATGGAGATATAAATATAATTGTTGTTTGCATATGTTTAAATGTCTCATTTTTTTCTAAAACGATTTAGGGACACTTGTATGGTGCTAGAGTCCAAAAGAGAGAGTTAAAGTGATATGATTGATAAGATAATTAAGCTTGGAAATGTATAACAATTAATAATTTTAATTGATGCAAGTAAGTATAGTGAGTTTCTTTCTTGTCGCATTATTATTTAACTTTTTCTAACCTTTCGCTAACTGAGACACGACACCTCGTTTGTTGTTTCATGTGAAAAATATAAATCGAAATAATTTATTAGAAACGGCTGGGGGAAAAAATAATAATAGATAAAACCATTTTGTATTCACGTGAAAATATCATAAGTGGGCCTACATTCTCTTTCGCCAAATATGCGACTAGAGTTTTTCATTTTTAGGCCTATAAGACACGTTTAACCACTAAACTATTCTAGCCACTTGACTTCATACAACAAGGTTTGTTGTAGTTGAAACTGGTTGAAAGAGTGACAAGCATGAATCTGACGAGAGAGAAGACTTATGGACGAACCCAAATAATAAAATCACTCCAACAATAACAATGAAAAGGGGTTCTTTTTGCATTCTATTATGTATTTTGCAAGTTGATGTCAATAAGAGACAGTTATAAATTTATCAAATAAAATTTATTTTTCATTCTAAATGTTAAATTTGTTAGGTAAACTTTAATTAATTATCTGAGTTTGATTCTAACTATCAAATATAAACATTATCTCATCCTCATAAACATGTTGTAAACAAAATACGAAAACGTACCTGAATTATCTATAATGATGATATCCTTGTAGAACACTATATTGATCTTATGGTCTTCCACCTGAAGAGCACCTGTATTTCCCTCTTGATTTTCTCTCTTGATGGGGATAGAAAGAAAGGAACGGGAGTAAAACTTACGTTCTATCTATGTGTTCCCAGAAGGGGACCATGACCCCTTAAAATAACCAGATTTAGGTTAATTACTTAAGTTTTAGTATTTTCAATTTAGTCCCTCATCAAATCAGAAATTGTTCTATGGTCTCTACACAATTTTATTTTCATGACATATGCCTTTAGCCAAACTTTTTTTAATTTAGTCAGATCACTTTATTATTTGGTTCAATAAATAATGGTCCTCACACATTTAAATTATGTATCATATATATACATGACCCAAAATTTGCCAACAATCTCCCACTGGTCACAAATATATATGTCCTTACAACCTTACAAATGTGTTAGACTTTATGAGCTCAAAATTGTCATTATATTCCTTTAGCATACTCCAAAAGTCCCGTCTATTGATCATATCAGGATATAGAACTAAAACAACTTTTCATTGCATCATTACAACTAAAACCAACAATGATTACTAATCCTGACATAACTAAATGACATGGATTCATCATGAAATGTGTAGCATGAAAAATTACATGAAGGTGATCTGTACACGTCTATTTTCAACTGGTCCAAACTTTAACTTATCGAGATCGATATAATAACTTTAATGTACAAGGTGTAATGAATGAACGAAAAACAACATATCTATAGATAACCAAATATGTCCAAAAAATCAATGTATACATATATGAAATTAAACATAGAACATAAAATATATGAAAATGACTAACTCCCACTAAACCACAAATTCCTTAAACTGTAAAACATCCATGTGAGCAACATGCTCATGAAAGACCTTGGGCGGAAGTCCTTTAGTTAGAGGATCTGCTATCATGGAGGTTGTCCCTAATTGTTCTATGGAAATCTGTCCACTCTGTACTCTTTCCTTAACAATACAGTTGATTTGTTGTCATAATATAACTTAAGTGGTCTTTCAATGTCTTTCACAATTTGCAGCCCTGTGACAAAATTTCTCAGCCATATTCCATGATTTGATGCCTCATAGCATGCTACAAATTCTGCTGCCATAGTGCACTAGTGGAAAAATAGCATTCTATGACGAGTTTTTATCACGGTCGTAGTCCACCCGTCATAGTATGTAGCGCGGTGACAATTTTGTAATTAAATCATAAACTTTCTATGTCGGGTAAATTTTAACCGACATAGTAAGTGGAAAGTTCACTTTCTATGTCGGTTAAAATTTACCCGACATAGAAAGTGAACTTTCTATGTCGGTTAAGTTTTACCCGACATAGAAAGTGAACTTTCTATGTCGGTTAAGTTTTACCCGACATAGAAAGTGAACTTTTATGTCGGTTAAATTTTAACCGACATAGAAAGTACTTTTTATGTCGGTTAAATTTTTAACCGACATAAAAGTACTTTCTATGTCGGTTGAAATTTAACCGACATAGAAAGTGTATATTAAATAAAAAAATTAAATATATAAGTATATAAATATTTATATATCAAAATATATAAATATATTTGTATTTATATATTTTGTATATAAATATAATTTATTTGTAAGTTATGTATCGAAATTCGTAGTAGTTTAGTGGTTGGAGTATTAGTCTCCAACTCTAAGGTACTGGGTTTGAATCTTGTTAGACACAAATCTCTTAAACAGATAATAAAATAATATATTATAAAGTATAATAAAAATATAATATGAATAAATAAATAAAAATCGTACTAGTGTAGTGGTTGGTCTAATTCTAGACTCTAATGTACTCGGATTCGAATCCTACCGAGTGACAATTTTTGTAAAAAGTCCATTACTTTCTATGTCGGTTCATTACAACCGACATAAAAAGTCATACTTTCTATGACGGTTCATCACAACCGACGTAAAAAGTCATACTTTCTATGACCCCTATATCTATGTCGCCTCTTTAACCGACGTAAAAAGCTCATTTTAACCGACATAAAAAGCCTTTTTTGCACTAGTGGTGGATGAAGCTGTATGAGTTTGCTTGACATTGCGCCAAGAAACTGCACCACCTGCCAATATGAAAATGTAACCTAAAGTGGATTTCAAACTATCTTGACATCTTGCAAAGTCTGAGTCAGAAAACACAGTGATCTCCAACTGGTCTGACCTCATGTATGTGAACATATAATATTTTGTTCTCTTTAAATATTTCATGACCCTTTTTGCTGCTTTCCAATGGTCCATTCCTGAATTGCTTAAATATCTGCCTAGAACCCCAACTATGTATGTTATGTCTGGATGCGTACATACTTGGGAATACATCAAACTCCTTATAGCTGATGCATAGGGAATCTTCTACATTTCCTCAATTTTCAAATTTCCCTTTGAGCACTGATTGAGACTAAACTTGTCTTCCTTAGCAACTGAAGTATCCCCGACTCATGATGCATAGATTCTTGAGGATCTTGAGTATGAGGTTCATCAACAATGTCTTGTGGAGGTTCCAAACTTACTTTATCAAAAATAACTGTTTGAATCGATTTTGGACTTGTTACCGATTCTTTCTCCAAGACAAAGTTCTTAATCTTATACTTTCCCCCAAACTCAATATCCTCAATGAACATAGTAGTTCCCGTCTCAAAAAATTGTCTTTAATGTCTCTCCCTAGAGTGATTCCGATAAGGTGGAATGACAAATCATACTCCTTACCATATCTTTAAGAGTGTAATACAAGTCCAAGCACCACAATTAGATTGTGACCTGAGCGCCTGTGCCTTAATGCACCTAAGTGAGTATTACCAATTTTACGTTTAGTACCCCGTGATTCTGTATTAAGGGTTTCATTATAGGTGGCCACAGTATCAAGTAAATACAGATTATCATAAGCCAAAAGTGAACCAGTTCCAAAAATATTTGAATTAAAATATAAACTGAATTCATTGTTTCCAAATGAATAAGAATAACCTGATTAGTCCAAATAAGAAACTGAAATTAAATTCCGTCTAAATAACGGCACGACAAAAGTGTCTTTCAAATCTAAATAAAAACCCAGTACACAATAAAATCTAAAATGCCCAATAGTTTTCACCTCCACTGATTTGCCATCTTCAATGAATGTCCATCTCTTAGAATCAGTTGGCTTCCGGTAGTTTAGACAATCCTTTCTTTTCACGCCAAGCATGATATTTGACACATTTCTTCTTTATGTGTCCAGTCTTATTGCAAAAGAAACATTTGTTTTCCTGAGTTTGTTTCTTTTGTTCTGGACCCTTAGCAGCTTCCTTATTGGGATCCTCCGATCTCTTTCTTTTGCCCTTAGCCTTGGAGGTGCTTGCAAAATGAGCACTTTCTGTCTTGTCTTGCTTTAGGCTTTCCTCTTCTTACACACAGTGTGAAATGAGCTCATTAAGAGACCATTTATCCTTCTGACAGTTGTAAGATACCTTAAACTGATTAAATGTTGCGGGAAGAGAAATCAACACCAAATGAATGAGCAATGTAGACCCCTAATTTTGCCCGGCCTCTCAAAAAAGATAAAGGAGATCACCCGTAACAAGATAAAGCTCATCTAGCATTACAAATAAGAGCCAAGGAGACTTCCCATATGAAGATAAAGCTTCAATAGACACATATCGGCATCAATTGACGTCCAAAACGAGCAAGGAGAGCTTCCCGAGTCCCGAAACGCGCGAAACCGGCCGTAACAGGCTGAGACGGCCGTCCTGGCTGGGACGGCCGTCCCAACCTGCCCCAGCCTAGCTGGGACGCGCGTCCCGAAGCTGGGACGGCCGTCCCGAGCCCCGGCTATGTGGGACGGCCGTCCCGGCTCCCGTGGGGTCCTGACCGTGTAATTTTGCCATTTGGGACGGCTGTCTCAGCCCGGACGGCCGTCCCACCCCGCACGGCCGTCCCAAAGTGCGCCAACTGCGAAAAACTATAAATAGGAGGCTCATTTGCCACTTTTTCACACCACAGACACTCCGAGAGCTCGAAACACTTTAGAGCACTTGTCTACTTCTCTCTCTCTCTCGAATGATCTTTCCGATTGCCTTAAATAGGTAACAATCCGTTAAGGAATTATATTCCAGCATTCGATTCTTCTTTAAATTTTTAGTGGGGTCGATCTTGTATTGGTGAGGAGAGTCTCGTGTAGAGAGAGGGGTTGCCAAAACGCATCCTCATAGTTGGAGATTCTCAATACAAAGCTTGCTACTGAGGTTCTTTTCAATTCTCTTCTCTTTTATTGCTTTATTTATTATTTTATTTAGCTTTATTTACTATTTATGTCATGTAGAATAAAATCATGTAGATAACTATTTTAATATCTCTTTTATTGCTTTATTTAGCTTTATTCATCATTTTATGCATATAACATAGAATAAAATCATATAGATAGCCATTTAATATTATGTAATAAAATAGGGTAATCGCGTAATTTCTTGTAGTCTTTATTTAAATGAATTAATCTGTCATAGGGAACCCGAAAGGGGCGTTGTGGGGTGCTAACACCTTCCCCACACGTAACTAACTCCCTTACCCAACTCTGGTTATAATGGCCAAGTGCGGTTTTTCTTAAAATCAACATTTTTTCCTTTTCCAATGTTTAAGGTTAAAACATTGGTGGTGACTCCATAAGAACCTCTTTTCGAAAACCTTTTAAAACAAATACGCGAGTCTAAACCATCTTTTCGCGACCGCTCGCATAAACGTTTCGAGACGTCCTCCGGACGTCGGAAAGGGACTAGCGACGACGATGGCGACTCCACTGGGAAGCTAGAGAGTTGATCCCATTTAGTGACGGATAAATTCAAACTAAGTAAAGATTTGAAATTACGCCTTTACCCTTCCGTATGTTTTTATTGTATGGCTTTAATAACCGTTGTATGATTATTTCTGCAATTGTTTGAAATATAAATTGCACACAAGAACCCTTGCACACAACAGTCCCTCTATACCCGGGGCAAGAGTGAATATCTATAGGGAGTGGGTGGCGATACGATCGGTTAGTTGGCACACGGGCTACCGCCATTGTCTGAAAACCACCAACTCAAGGTGATAACTCTCTTCTTTTGGTCTAAGGGTGTCGCCACGTGAGTTCCGTGCATGACCCGAGGATTGAGAGATTGAGAGGTCCCTATAATGGGGGCACCTTGGGGACCTTTGGCCTGGTGAGAACAGTTAGAACCACCTAAACCAAGCACGTTTCGCAGGAAAATCCTACCTCGTGATTAAATAAGCGTGGCTCGCTCGTGGATGTATGAATTGTGTGTGCATAAGTTTGCCGCATTTGTATTGATGCATTAGCATAGGGTAATCATACAACAAACAAAAAAAAAGTGAAAAACCCTAAAAATCATAAAAAAGTGAAAAACCCTAAAAATCATAAAAAAATATAAAAACATTAAGGTCATAAAAATACCTTTTTACAAAAGATTTTTGGCAAAGTCGTATCATTCATACCATATCATTCAATAAGTGGTAAAACCAAGAGAGAAAACCAATGCATTAAGAAAAGTATGCATAAACATCATCATAATAAAACCTCTCATACATAAACACATTCATCCTAGGGCGTATTTATTCCACGCTAATCATTTAAAATAAAAAGTCATAATAAGAATCATTAAAATCATTTAGAAGGTGGTCGGTCTTCCGCCCGTCCTCACTCGTGCTCAAAAAGCTAAGAAGATGGAACAACTAGAAGAGCAAAACCGAAAGCTCACCGCCGAGCTTACTACGCTAAAAGAGCAAATGGCTCAAATGCTAGAAATGATGCATCAACAGAATCTTCATCGAGAGGATCCTCGAATGGACAAGCCTCTCACCAAGAAGAAGAAGAGGAACCTCAAAGTGAGCACGATCATTCTCGACACAAGAGCAAGACATATTCATGCTCCCGAAATATCAAAACAACAAATCACTCGCTCTTGAAGAAAGGCCGAGAGCCATGGAAGGTCATAACTTTGATATAAAAGAAGCAAATCGATATGTGCCTCGTCAAAAATATCCAATTCCCTAACAAGTTCAAAACTCCGGACTTTCCAAAATACATGGGATCGACTCGCCCAAGAAGCCATCTTACAATGTACCGTCGTAAGATGGCCGCACATGCCGATAATGAAAAACTCCCGATCCACTGCTTCAGAGAGCCTGGTCGAATCAGCCTTAAACCGGTATATGCAACTAGAAGGAGGGCAAATCCAAACCTGGAGACATATGGCGTATGCATTTCTTCGTCGTTATAAATACAACATTGACCCGACCCCCGAAAGAGCAGATCTACAATTATTAAGCAAGAAAAACGACGAATCCTTCAAAGCATATGCCCAAAGATGGAGGGAATTGGCAACGCAAGTGGAACCTCCTCTATCCGACAAGGAAACCACATCCATGTTCATCAATTCTTTGACTCGGTCCCTATTACGACAAAATGATAGGGAACACATCAACACTCTTTGTGGATGTGGTAATTATAGGAGAAAGAGTAGAGCAAGGTCTCGAAAAGCTGAAGAATTGCACAAGATACTACCTCCAATTCCTCTACTCCGAATGATAAAAAGAGCTTTGGAAAGAAGAAGGAAGGAACCGTAAATGCAATCAACGTTGCCACTCCTTCTTCTTCCTCACAACAAGCCAAACCATGCAGATAGGAGAGGAAATTCACTTCCATACCTACCTCCTATGGAAGTCTATTGATGAAATTGTTGGACGCCAAGCTCCTCGTGCGCGTCCCTCCCAAGAAAATGGAGCCACCATACCCGTAATGGTATAAATCTAATGAAAGCTGTGATTACCATTCAGGTTCTCCAGGGCACTCCATCGAAAGTTGTGTAGCCCTAAAGCACAAGGTCCGGAATCTAATAGACGCTGGATGGATTACCTTTGACGCATCTACTCCGAAGGTGGATGACCAGCCCCTATCAATGCCCGAATAAAAGATGGGATAACTGAGACCAACTAGATTAGGGCTCATCATTTTTATCATCTTTTGCAATAAAAAATATAGATAAAAATAGATATAAAAAAAAACTTCCGATGTATTTCTCGTGATCCCCGCCCATGATCACAAGATTTTTGGTTAATAAGGGCTTTGTAAATATTTTCTTCTATCAATACAATAAGGCATTTTTTTTAATATCCATATTCTCTTTCATTCTTTTCTCTCTCATACGTCTCATAAAGAAATCTAAAACAAAGCATAACCCATACAGCCATGTCTCGTGATTGAAAACTCCTTGGAAGATCCGAAAGTCGAAGACGAATGGATTGAGTCGATGACAATGAGGAGGGGACCATTTCCCGACATGCAAAGACCGCTAGAAAAAGAAGCGCAATCAATACAGCCCCATCAGGAGAAAACCGAGGTCATCAATCTGGGACAAGAAGATAATAAGAAAGAAGTAAATATTGGAACCCAAATTGATGATGATGTCAAAGAAAAACTAATACAATTGCTAAGAGAATATATGGACGTGTTTGCGTGGTCCTACCATGATATGCCCGGGATCGATAAAAGTATAGTGGAGCATCGATTACCATTAAAAGAGGGATTTCGACCGTTAAACAAAAACTCGAAGAGTAAAACCGAATGGTCCTTAAAAATTAAAGAAGAAGTAGAAAAACAGCTTGGATGCCAATTTCCTGATCGTTTCAAAATACCTCGAATGGCCGGCAAATATTGTGCCGCTTATAAAGAAAATGGAAAAATCGAGTATGCGTAGATTACCGGACTTGAACCGTGCAAGTCCGAAAGATGATTTCCCCTTACCACATATTGATATGCTCGTAGATCACACTCGCTACAAATACTCTTTATTCTTTCATGGATGGATATGCGGGTATAATCAAATCAAATTGGTCGTCGAAGACAGAGAAAAACTTCCTTCATTACGCCATGGGGGACATTTTGTTATAGAGTGATGCCGTTTGGACTTAAGAATGCAGGGCGACCTATCAAAGGGCTATGGTTACACTATTTCACGATATGATCCACAAAGAAATCGAAGTATACGTGGATGATATGATTGTCAAGTCTAAAAATGAGACAGATCACTTCCTACACTTAACGAAATTATTCAATCGGCTTCGAAAATACCGGATTAAGCTTAATCCGCTAAATGCACGTTCGAGTACGATCGAGAAAACTTCTCGGTTCATCGTCGCAGAAAAGGAATTGAGGTGGACCCCGATAAAACAAAAGCAATCATAGAGATGCCCCCGCCAAGAACAGAAAAGAAGTTAGAGGGTTCTTAGGCCGAATAAACTACATCGCACGGCTCATTGCGCAATTAACGTATAAATGTATGCCCATCTTCAAGTTATTGCGTAAAAACCAACCGACAGCTTGGAACGATGAATGTCAACGAGCCTTCGAAAATATCAAAATATGCCTAACTAATCCTCCAAGCATTAATACCACCCGTGGAAGGGAGACCCCTAATTCTTTACCTATCAGCACTCGACGAGTCCATGGGATGTGTGCTCTGGTCAACAAGATGACACTCGGTAAAAAAGAACAAGCCATATATTACCTCAGCAAAAATTCCTAAACTATGAGACCCGTTATACACCACTCGAAAAAACATGTTGTGCATTGGTGTGGGCAACTCAACGCCTTCGACAATATATGGTCGACATACAACTTGGTTAATTTCCAAAATGGACCCAATCAAATACTTGTTTGAAAAACCCATCTTGACCTAAGGATAGCTAGATGGCAAGTACTCCTCTCGAATTTGATATTATTCATATCACTCGTAAAGCTATAAAAGCCAGTCCTTTGCGTACTACCTAGCACATGGGCCAACAGACGAATATCAATCCCTCCAAGATGATTTTCCAGATGAGCATATAATGCATATTCAACATGAAGAGCTTAAAAATGATGAGTGGATCATGTTTTTCGATGGAGCTTCAAACTTACTAGGACATGGGATCGGAGCTATTTTAATATCGCCTCGAAAAGAAGCATATCCCGATAACAACCTGATTAACCTTCGACCGTACAAACAATATGGCGTAATATGAGGCCTCGTGCTCTAGGTATTCAAACGGCCTTGGATCACTGGGTAACCAAACTCAAAGTATTCTAGTGACTCATCCCTTGTTATTTATCAGCTCAAGGGTGAATGGGAAACTAGAAACTCCAAATTAATCCCTTATCTCGGAGCATATCCGTAAGATGACTTCACAAATGGAAAACATCAGCTTCGAATATATCCCTCGGAGGATAACCAAATTGCCGATGCGTCGGCAACATTATCATCCATGTTCGCACTAGGGCAAGAGCATGAGATGCCTATCATCCAAGTCAAAAGGCACGACAAACAAGCCTTTTGTATGATGGTGGATAGCGAAAAAGATAAAGCCCCTTGGTATCGGGACATAAGGCGATACTTGACAAAGGGTGAATACCCCGAGGGAATCAGTGACAATGATAAAAGGACCATTCGTAAAAGGGCTATAGGGTTTACAAGTGATAGGAGAAACCCTCTATAAAAAGAATTGTGATTCTACTTTATTAAGATGTGTTAATCCCGAAGAAGCCCGTGATATTGATCAAAGAAATACATGAAGGAACCTTTGGGACTCATGCACCAGGGCATATCATGGCTAGGAAAATCCTCGAAGCAGGATACTTTTGGTCCACAATGGAAAAGGACTCGTTATCGCATGCTAGAAAATGTCACAAGTGTCAAATACACGCAGATAATGTACATGTTCCACCGATACCTCTCAATGTTATGGCTATCCCTTGGCCATTTGCTATGTGGGGCATAGATGTCATCTGACCTATTGAGCCTAAGGCGTCCAATGGTCACCGATTCATTTTGGTAGCCATTGATTATTTCACTAAATGGGTGGAAGCTGCATCTTATGCACATGTGACTAGAAAAGTAGTGGTCACCTTCGTTAAGAAAGATATCATATGTCGATACGGCATTCCACATCGCCTCATTACCGATAATGGGACCAATCTGAATAATAAAATGATGGAAGAACTATGTTATGACTTCAAAATTCAGCATCATAACTCCTCTCCTTATAGGCCTAAAATGAATGGCGCAGTGGAAGCAACCAATAAAAACATCAAGAAGATTGTTCAAAAGATGGTTAAAACCTATAAAGATTGGCATGAAAAATTACCTTTTGCTCTTCATGGATATCGAACGTCCGTACGAACCTCAACAGAGCCACTCCATTCTCCCTTGTATATGGAATGGAGGCCGTATTGCCAATAGAGGTCGAAATACCTTCCCTGCGAATTATTATGGAAGCAAAATTAACGTAATCCGAATGGGTCCAAAGTCGATACGATCAATTAAACCTTATCGATGAAAAGCGGCTGAATGCCATATGCCATGGACAAGCCTATCAAAAGAAGATAAAAAAGGCTTATGATAAAAAGGTACGCCCTCATACTTATCAAGAAGGGGATTTAGTGATAAAGAAACCGCTTCCAGCCTTGAAGGATAAAATTGGAAAATGGGCGGCAAATTATGAAGGACCCTTTGTGGTCAAACGAGCTTTCTCAGGAGGGGCACTTATTCTCACTAATATGGATGGAGAGGAGCTTCGACACCCAATCAATTCCGACGCAAGAAAGAAATATTATGCTTGAAGACATTGCTCAAGACCCGTCAGGAATGAAAATCCGCAAAGGACATTCCCTGGGCAAAAGATAGGGTCCATATTCCTCGCTAGGATATGTCCTAGGCAAAAAGAAGAGGTCAAAAAAAAAAAAAAAAAAAAAAAAAAACAAACTAAGAGCAATGGTTACATTAGTTGAAAACCGAAAAGGCGGCTAAAGTAACATTCTTCCGGAGCAAACAGCTCGCATAGTCTTCACTCGAGCTCGTGCATCTCAACCGAAGCAATTAGGAGAACCTGGGGCAGATATCATAGACATGACTGTTCAAGCCTATACAAGATGCAACCAACCTTGACTACCCATTCTTCTAAATTCCTTTTGTAATCCTTCTGTAAAAGAAATAAACTTTCGCTCATTTATCAATAAAATTCCCTTTCATTTCCTTTCTCTTGACCAAATATTATGGAAATGTCTCTTTATTGATAAATCATAAATATGCGCAAAGACTTTTTAATCAAAGATCAAACATGCATCTAAAAAGGGGAAGCATATAAAAATAATAAGATAATAAGCGCCGCTAGGATATTCTTAGGAAAAAACCAGTGGTAGCCTCGCTAAAAAAAAAAAAAAAAAAAAAAAAAAAAAAAGAAGAAGAAGAACGATCTAGGCAAAAGATAAGGCAAAAGCCCCCTAAGATATTCTAGGCAAAAATTAAGGCAGCCCGCTAGATCGAAAACCCGTAAAGGGCGGTCTAGGCAAAAGATAGGGCTAAAACCAAAAGATGAGTAAAAGATGAGCCCATCATTAAGATCATAAGAAAGGAGCCCATCTAGCATATTCGCGAGAAGCCGACGTAAGAAGGCCAGCCACTTTCTAAATGCATCAAAAATAAATGAACATCGATTGCATTTAGGACATCCACACACAAAGTAGTTGCATAATACGACTTCGCCAAAATCAAGAAAAAATAATTTTCTTCAAACAAGAATAATAAACATGCATATAAGGAGGATAGTCTCCATGTTTGTGATTGGAAATAAAAGGCGCCAAAATCCAGCCTCTAAATGAAAGTCAAAAACACGAAAGGCGAAATCAAAATCATTTTAGCAGTACTAAAGAGCTCCAAGAAAGCTAATTCCAACCATCAACCTTCTACACCAATAAAAGAAGGTACATCAAAAATAGAAAAAGCCAATGGAAGGGCTTGATAATCCCCAAGCGGATCCTTGCCTGCTCCAAAGGCAAAACAAAATTTCTCCATGACTCAACATCTACACTACATGAGTCATCAAGCATAAATCACTTGGAGCCGCAATCAACATCCACCACATCCAGAAAAGTCATCAATGTAGAAAAGCCAACTGAAAGGCTCAATTATCCCCAAGCGGATCCTTGCCTACTCCAGAGGCAAAACAAAAAGAATACCTCGCGACTCATCTTCGTCACCACATGAGTCATCAAGCACACTCATATAAGGATCTCCACTTCATTCCCCAAACGGAGAATAAGGGTTACACAAGAGCCCATCATACGAAGTCAAGTCCTTTACATCACCGAGAGGCAACCGGAAAGAGAATCCCCAAGAAGAGCACATCAAGAAAAATCTATAAAAGAAGAAAATGAGAAAATTCCATCCACAGGAAGGCAAATCAACCCCCTGTGGATCATCAAAAAGAAAATTTTCTCCCAAGTAAGCCTAACCGCAAAGGCAAATTGCAAACTACAAATCCACAGGAGTTAAGCATCCAATATGAATATCCCCAACTAAGTACAAAACCTTCACTCCCAAGAATGCCTATGCTTACTCGTAAACAAGCAAAGAGCCGATATTCCCAAGAAACGGAAATCAACCTAAAAGAGGTAATACAAGCAAAGCTTTCAAGAAACATCTACCTACTCGGAGGTATTATCAAGAACAAATATCCTCAAATAGAACATCAGCCTATTCGGAGGCAAACAACAAGTAAAAAGCCTTCACCACTATTGAAGCACACGCCTAATCAAGAGGCACAATCAAGAATCAACAAATCCCCAGGGATTCCCGCCTAATCAAGAGGCACAACCAAATAGAAATCACATCCCCAAGTGGGCTCTCGCCTAATCAAGAGGCACAATCAAGAATCAATAAATCCCCAATGGATTCCCGCCTAATCAAGAGGCACAACAAAATCCTCAAGTGAATCTTCGCCTAATCAAGAGGCACAATCAATAAGAGAATTCAAAATCCCCAAAGGATTCCCGCCTAAAAAGAGGCAATCGACATAATCCCTAGCAAAGCCGGATGGCTAAAACAAGAAAAGCCAAAAAATCAAGAATCCTCGTAAAACCGGATGACTAAAACAAAAAAAATAAAAAAAATAAAAAAAAATAAAAAAAATTATTCCCCATAGGCGCATGATCGTAGACAATAAGTCGCCGTAAACCTGATGAGGGTTCGTACTCATCAATCAAAAAGATATTCCAAAAAGAGCATTCCAAGAATTTGTCAAAATGCGTATTCGTACTGCATGGGGGTAGGTACTCATCGAGTCCGTCGAAATGCGTACTCACACCCAAGGGGGTGTAAAAACCATTAGAGTCCCAAGCAAGATGCGACTCGCACAATAGAGCCTTGTCAAGATGCGTGTTCACACCCAAGTGGGGTGTAAAAACCATTAGAGTCCGTCAAGATGCAGACTCGCACAATAGAACCTTGTCAAGATGCAGGTTCACACCCAAGTGGGGTGTAAAAACCATTAGAGTCCGGCAAGATGCGTACTCGCACAATAGAGCCTAGTCAATATGCGTGTTCGCACCCAGTGGGGTGTAAAAACCATTAGAGTCCGGCAAGATGCAGACTCGCACAATAGAGCCTTGTCAAGATGCAGGTTCGCACCCAAAGGGGGTGTAAAATCCACTAGAACCTAGTCAATATGCAGGTTCGCACCCAGTGGGGGTGTAAAATCCACTAGAACCTAGTCAATATGCAGGTTTGCACCCAGTGGGGGTGTAAAATCCACTAGAACCTAGTCAATATGTAGGTTCGCACCCAGTGGGGGTGTAAAATCCACTAGAACCTAGTCAATATGCAGGTTCACACCCAGTGGGGGTGTAAAAACCATTAGAGTCCGGCAAGATGCAGACTCGCACAATAGAGCCTAGTCAATATGCAGGTTCGCACCCAGTGGGGGTGTAAAAACCATTAGAGTCCGGCAAGATGCAGACTCGCACAATAGAGCCTTGTCAAGATGCAGGTTCGCACCCAATGGGGGTGTAAAATCCACTAGAACCTAGTCAATATGCAGGTTCGCACCCAGTGGGGGTGTAAAATCCACTAGAACCTAGTCAATATGCAGGTTCGCACCCAATGGGGTGTAAAATCCACTAGAACCTAGTCAATATGTAGGTTCGCACCCAGTGGGGTGTAAAATCCACTAGAACCTAGTCAATATGCAGGTTCACACCCAATGGGGGTATAAAATCCATTAGGACCTAGTCAATATACGAGTTCGCACCCAGTGGGGTGTAAAAACCACTAGAATCCTGCAAAATGCAGATTCGTACCAGGTGGGGGTAGGTACCCACCAAAACCTTAAAAAGGAAGCTCAAACCAGATAGGGGTTGGTACCTATCAAAATATTTATCATCCGGAGGATCAACAAGGAGCAAGATCCGAAGAATAACCGGCAAAGGGTTAACTCCTTCCCCTACCAACTAATTTTGTCGGTATACCAAAACCAACGAATTAGTTAGGCAGGTGAAGGGGGGCAACTGTAGACCCCTAATTTTGCCCTGCCTCTCAAATAAAGATAAAGGAGATCACCCGTAACAAGATAAAGCTCGTCTAGCATTACAAATAAGAGCCAAGGAGACTTCCCATATGAAGATAAAGCTTCAATAGACACATATCGGCATCAATTGACGTCCAAAACAGGCAAGGAGAGCTTCCCGGAGTCCCGAAACGCGCGAACCGGCTGCAACAGGCTGAGACGGCCGTCCCAACCTGCCCCAGCCTCAGCTTGGGACGCGCGTCCCGAAGTTGGGACGGCCGTCCCGAGCCCCGCTATGTGGGACGGCCGTCCCGGTTCCCGTGGGGTCCCAGCTCGTGTAATTTTGCCATTTGGGACGGCTGTCCCAGCCCGTACGGCCGTCCCACCCCGCACGGCCGTCCCAAAGTGCGCCAGCTGCGAAAAACTATAAATAGGAGGCTCATTTGCCACTTTTTCACACCACGTACACTCCGGAGAGCTCTGAAACACTTTAGAGCACTTGTCTACTTCTCTCTCTCTCTCGAATGATCTTTCCGATTGCCTTAAATAGGTAACAATCGGTTAAGGAATTATATTCCGGCATTCGATTCTTCTTTAAATTTTTAGTGGGGTCGATCTTGTATTGGTGAGGAGAGTCTGTGTAGAGAGAGGGGTTGCCAAAACGCATCCTCATAGTTGGAGATTCTCAATACAAAGCTTGCTACTGAGGTTCTTTTCAATTCTCTTCTCTTTTATTGCTTTATTTATTATTTTATTTAGCTTTATTTACTATTTATGTCATGTAGAATAAAATCATGTAGATAACTATTTTAATATCTCTTTTATTGCTTTATTTAGCTTTATTCATCATTTTATGCATATAACATAGAATAAAATCATATAGATAGCCATTTAATATTATGTAATAAAATAGGGTAATCGCGTAATTTCTTGTAGTCTTTATTTAAATGAATTAATCTGTCGTAGGGAACCCGAAAGGGGCGTTGTGGGGTGCTAACACCTTCCCCACACGTAACTAACTCCCTTACCCAACTCCGGTTATAATGGCCAAGTGCGGTTTTTCTTAAAATCAACATTTTTTCCTTTTCCAATGTTTAAGGTTAAAACATTGGTGGCGACTCCATAAGAACCTCTTTTCAAAAACCTTTTAAAACAAATACGCGAGTCTAAACCATCTTTTCGCGACCGCTCGCATAAACGTTTCGAGACGTCCTCCGGACGTCGGAAAGGGACGGTGGCGACAAGCAAGTCTTTTGAGAGTTCAAGCTTTAGTTCCTTGAGTTTAAAAACAATATTAGACATGCTCATAATGTACTCCTTGATATTTCCTTTGCCCTGATATTTCATGGAGATCAAGTTCTGAAGAAGAGTGCTTGCCTCCGCCTTATCGTTTTTTGCAAAGCGCTGCTCAATTTTAGCAAGGAATTCTTTAGCACTTGTGATGTTTTTAGAAATAGTGCCCCTAAAAACCTCTAGGATGTCGCGTTTAATAATCATTAGACTCATGCGATTTGAGCGATCCCACTTCTCATAATCTCTCTTCTGTTCGGAGGTACTTGAATCTGTAGGAATAGGGGGTTGTTCAGTCCTTAACGCAAGATCCATATCCATACAGACCAAGAATAATATCAATGTTTTCTTTCCAGTCCTTAAAATTTGTTCCATTGAGGATTAGAACAAAATTTAAATTAACGAATACAAAAGCAATTGTAGCTAAATATAGAACAAGAGAAATAAACTAATTATGCTCATATTATAAAAATAAATAATTATAAATATATATTCAAATAATGGTTTAACCCATATCAAGACACCAAATGCACCATCAATATGAATTCTTTGGAAAGTAACATTAACTACTAGGGGTATCTTGTTGTAATGGTCAAACACTGATAATAAGGCATGTTCAATAACAAACTTATCTTTGGATTGATTTTATTATCAACATGCAAAACCTTATAATTATCACGTGTTTACCATCACAAGTGTGTATGCAACCCGGCCAAGTATTTATCTTCCTTTAGGCCGATCAATACTCGCATGGATAATAAATACACACAAACATTTAACATTTTTCATGAACTATCTATTCAAGAGAGGTTACTTTGGTGACTTCTTGACTCAATTTGCTCACACAAAAAAAATAAACTACCCAAAAATTGAATATATTAATTATATAGAAAAACCGAATATTTATAATTCTAAAGAAGGAAAAATTTATAATTTTTGTATATGCACTTTAAGTTGGATTGTTTTGTAATTTGTCAATTAAATATATATGAAGGAGCTGCATCTGAACTTTGCCATCACCACATGAGTAGTCCAACACCAATCCTTATCCCCACGCACATCCTAAGGCCAATTCCAACACCTGAAACGATGGAGTTCCAAGTAACAACATCTTTAACAGGCATTGTATCAAACACATTGCAGGCCTCGCCAAGCTGGCCACTATTTAGCAACCTTTTTAAGTAAATGTTCTAGGATGTGGTGTTCTTATGTGAAATATCATCAAACACCTTCAGTGCATCATAACCATTGACACCTCATTAAGTTTCACACCCTCCAATTGCATCAAACGGAACATATCCAACGCCTTCTTTGGCCTTCCACACTATGCATACCCCGCAATCATCGTGTTCCACGCAACATAATCTCACTCAATCTCTCTCAGGCATTTCATCAAACAACTTTCTGGCAACCCCTTCACTTTCTTAACATGTGGTATTTGCACAATAAATTTCCCCACGTCTGTGTCATCTCTTGATCTAGATGGGCACAATCCACCAGGCCAACAGCAAAGAGGACCAACATCGTTGCCTCAGAACCAAATTGAGAGCCACCGTGAGAAGCCATGACCATGTACATGAACTAGAGGCCCAAGCCACCGTTGTTTGAACCTCTCTGATGCTTCCCCTTGCCGTCGCGAATAGATCTCGTGGACCAACGCGAGGCCCCTTCCGAGAAGACGAAACCATCGTTGATGGAGGAAGCCCGCCGCTGTGATCGAAACACCGCTGCTGCAAATGCACCTCCACAGACCTGCAAAAAACAAAAAATGAAGGTGCATTTGCAGAAGGGGAAACAGAATCGCCGCTGAATTGTGATCTGCTGTGTATGTCGAGTGCTTTAGAGCTATTTCACACCAGAAGGCATCGATTGGGACAAAATGCTCTCGGTCTAGGGTTTGACACATAACTCCACGCTGTCGATTCCCTCCGCCACCACTACCATGTCTGCTGCCTCCGTTACCACCCGGAGCGTGCATCTTAATTAGAATAAATGGGAGGAGGTATCGATGGTTTTTTGTAAATGACAACTTTGATTCTTACGAAAATGTTAGAGGCAGTGTACAAAGGGATTGTTAGCGAGAGACTACCTGTGGGTGTTATTCTTGCACGAGCAAGACTCCTACGAAGGTTTTGTTTGGTGGTTGCGAAGCGGAGAGGCGACCAGGAGATTTAACCCCAAATTTGAATTTAGGGTTTACGAAAATTGGAGATTATACTCCACCTAGGTTCTTAATTTAAACAAAATCTGAATTTTGTTAAATTTAATTTCCAAAGACAAACATGAATCGAGAATGGGTGGCTCTAATACCATTTGTTAGGTAAACTTTAAAATTATCTTGAGTTTGATTCTAACTATAAAATATAAACATTATCCCATGCTCATAAACATGTTGTAAGCAAAATGCGAAAGCGTACCTGAATTAGCCATAATGATGATATCCTTATAGATCACTATATTAATCTTATGGTCTTCCACCTAAAGAGCACCTGTGTTTCCCTCTTGATTTTCTTTCTTGATGGGGATAAAAAGAAAGGAATAGGAGTGAAACTTACATTCTGTCTGTGTGATCCCAGAAGGGAACCATGACCCCTTAAAATAACAAGAATTAGGTTAATTACTTAAGTTTTAGTATTTCCAATTTGACCCTTCATCAAATCAGAAATTGTTCTATGGTCTCTACACATTTTTATGAAGCACTTGTTGGATTTGATGAAGACATATAGAGTTTATTTTGTGGGTGTGTAGGTGAATAGGTTATAGGTTTAGAATTTAATCTCTTGATAGTTCAATAGATCTTGTGATAAGCGCCTTTAAAATGATGCATCTCATTGAACTTATTTTACTGCATGGAAAACCAATCTTTAAGCATTAAAAGAACAAATTGAGTTTTTTTTTTAAATCTGTTAAAAAGAAGTTTTCAATCTGTTAAATTTACTTAACATAGAAAATGTTCATATAAAGTCAAAATATTAATTGATTGAATCGCAGAATCAACAGGTTAAAATGTTCTTAATGATTTTTCCATATTAATGGCTTCGCAAATTTAATCTGTTAAAATCAAGTTCAATCTGTTGAAACAGAAAGATGTTATTTTTCACTTTGGAGTATCTCAGAATTTCAATCTGTTGAAATTAGTTTTAATCTGTTGAAACAGAGAGATCATTTTTTCATTCTAAGGTATTACAGGATTTCAATCTGTTGAAATATCTTTTAATCGATTGAAACAGAGAGCTACCATTTTTTTCTAAACTGTTTCAATCCATTGAAAACTCGAATTAATCGATTGAATGAAGTTTTAAATAAAATCAATCGATTAAAACGACATTTTAATCGATTGAAAAACATTTTGATCGATCACAATTCAATTCTGATCGATCATAACTGATTCTGATTTGTCATATAGATATTCTGATCGATCATCTGCTACTCTAAATCAGTTTTAATCAATTTAATCAATCAGTTTCTCTCTTTCATTCTATAAATACAGTTTTGAATTCTCTTTTGAAATACACAATTTGGAAAACAATTGAAAGCAATCTTAGAGTTCTCATATACGTGTCTTTCTCTGTGCATTCATACAATTTTCATATCATAAGGCGTTTAGATCAAGATTGTTGAAAGATCATCAAAGAGAGAAAGTTCTGAATTAGAATTGCTTCTGGACTTCTATAGTGTTAAAGCTGTAGTCCAGGTTTATTCTTTTCATTTACTTGTATAAAGTGTGATTGTGTAGATTGGGTTTGAATCTGCACTGGTTACAGTAACTGGATTTGGTTACTGGGTGGTTATTCAAGAGTCTATCTTGTGGGTTTGTGAGATAGTTCTTGGGGTATATTGTGTTAGAAAAGTAGGCTGAGATCAAGAGGGGGGGTGAATTGATCTTTAAAAGTTTTTCGTAAATAACAGATTATCTAATTCAAAAATTAAGATTCTAGATCTGTTCTTGAATTACAAAGCAATCAATCAATATAAATGCAGCGACAGAATTAAAATAGAGAAAGGTTAAGAAAGATATCACCGGTGTTTTATACTGGTTCACCCAATACCAGGGCTACGTCCAGTCTCCAGCCAAATTCCAGCTGGGTTCCACTAGATCAAATGTTTTACAGATTTACAATCTTACACTTAATCTACCACAAGAACCAAATTCCATTTCCTGCACTCAACCTCTCACCAAGAACCAAATTCCAGTTCTTGATAACCTCTACAACCAAATTCCAGCTGCAGAGAAACCAGTGCCCAAATTCCAGGCACCAAACAATACAAAAAGAATGTAAAGAAATGAAAAAGAAGAAACTAGAATGCTTAAACCAGTTTATGCAATTCTGCTGTAAGTGTTTCTTCTTTAAAAGAAATCAAATTGCCTCAAGAAAGATTTTCAAAGAACTTCTCAAAAACTTATGCGAATCTTTCTTGAAAAGAGTGCTAAAGTTTGCTTGATTGATTGCTCAAGGATGTGTAAAAACTGATGTCAATGTGTGTTTAAAAAGTTTAAGCCAAACTGTTTTTATAGAAGATTTTCAAAACTGCTGGTTTAATTAATTTTTTAAAAGATTCTTTTAATCTGTTAAAAGTGCAGTTTTAATCTGTTAAAACTTCTTTTAATCCATTAATACGTTCTTGATTCTTTAACAGATTTGTTTTAACTGATACGACAACGTTTGTATCAATTAAAACACTTTACAAAAAATCTTCTAAGTTGATTTAATCGATTGTTCCGCGATTCAATCGATTGAAATACTGCAAAACTTTCTTGTAAAACTTTTCAAGTTATTTTAACTGATAAAAATAAGTTTTAATCGATTAAAACGCTATGTAGAAATTTTCTAAGTTGTTTTAATCGATTGAAACGAGATTTAATCAATTAAAAGAGTTCTGATCGGTCATAACCAAATTCTAATCGATCATAACTGATTCTGATCGGTCATAATTCAATTCTGATCGATCATATCTGATTCTGATAGGTCATAATTGTATTCTGATCGATCATCCTGAACTCCAAGTGCTTTTAACCGATTAAAATCAAGTTGTATCGATTAAAATAATGTAAAAACACTTCTCTGAATATTCTAAGTAATTTTAATCAGTTCTATCAAAGCTGTATCAGTTAAAAACTTGTTTAAGAAAACTTTAGTCAAAATACTTTGTTTTTAATTGTTAAAAACATTTTTAGAGGCATTTTGCAAAATCTTTTAAGTGAAGAAACCTCATGCAGCAGAAAAGATAAAATGATTATACCTAAGCATAGCTGAAGACACACTAATTATTCTACTCTTTTATCTTAGTGACTTTTGTCCACTGCAAAGTTGCTTTTGACTTCATCTTTGACTTCATCAAATCAATGAGATCTTTGCCAAAGTATTTCAATGAGATCTTCACACTTTCAGTCTCCCCCTATTTGATGAAGACAAACACCACTTTTGAAAACAAAACTCTGCAAAATAAGTCACTTGATAATACAGATTAGTGAGTAATAAAAAATGAATTATCTTCCTATTTCTCCCCCTAAATTGTTGCTCCCCCTAAATTAAGAGTTATTTCTCCCTTTAAATTGATCAAAAGTAAAAGCAACTATTTCTCCCCCTTTTGACTCCATCAAAAAATAGGGAACAAAAGAGAAACAATGCATAGGTATGTATTGAAAAGATTTTGAAAATAGAAAAAAAATGAAAAATACGATACTTTACTCATGTAAAGATCAATCAAAGTTGATTCAAACTTATCTTCATTAACACGTTTGTAATGAATACAATTAACACGTGTAAAGATAAGGGAATCACGCTTTAGTAGCATGTTACAAGAACAACCATTAACTAAAGCCTTTAATTTTTCTTTCCAGAATAAAAATCGATTAAAAACAGGATAAAATCGATTAAAAAGTTCATGTTTAATGATTTTAATCGATTGAAATAACAGTTTAATCGATTAAAACAGTGAAGGACTTTGAAATATAAGACATAAGTGCATTTAATCGATTATTTCGACATTTAATCGATTAAAACAGTAAGGAAAAATGTTGTATACATTCTTTTAATCGATTTAAAAGATTTTTTTATTGATTAAAACAATCAGTTTTGAAAACTAAGAAAGATTTGATGCGAATTTATCACGCCTAATCTTAGTGGATATTTTGTAAAATTGATCAGCTAGAAGGATGTTTAACAATAATATCAACTACATCGATTAAATTTTAACTAATAGATCCATCAAAATCAGAACAAAATCTTATTTAGCTAATTTAAATGATGTAAGCTAGTTTATAAAGATTTTAATCGATTGAT
Organism: Sphenostylis stenocarpa; assembly: GCA_963425845.1. Taxonomy (NCBI): domain Eukaryota; kingdom Viridiplantae; phylum Streptophyta; class Magnoliopsida; order Fabales; family Fabaceae; genus Sphenostylis; species Sphenostylis stenocarpa. The sequence goes on along the minus strand of OY731404.1, from coordinate 41,448,025 downwards.
ACGAAGTTTTAATCGATTATTTTGTTATGAAAAGTGTTTCCTTTAATCAATTTAATCTATTAATTCTATTTTGTATCAGCTAAAACTCTCAGGGATCTATTTTGAATTCTATCTATGCTAGTTTGAGTCGAATTAAACCTACATTATATTAATTCAAAGCTAGAGAGATTGTGCCTGGTATATAACCAGTAATATTACAGACCCAGAAATTTAGAATAAGCATCAAAAGAAATAAGCAATAAAAGATGAGAAGGGACCCTTTTTATCCATAAATCTAATCATCCTAGTTCCCTTGATTCAGCTGCATATCTTTCAGCTTGGTGTAGATATCAGCAATTTGGTTGCCAAGGGATGTGAATTGATGGTTGGTTTGCTGAAAGTGTTGGAATGTCATCTGCATATGCTTTCTCTGATTTTCCTGCACTGCAGCCATTTGAGAAAGCATAGTTCTTTCAAAATGAGATAGAGGAGTCCCACGGTCAGCTGCTCCATGAAAGGGATAATTTCCATGTTTTCATAGGACGTTTGACCACTTGTTGACTCTGGAACCTCTCGCAGCAGCTGGAGAGGAAGGGATCTGGCCCCGATCTTCATCTTTATCTTCTTCCTCACCCTCTCGACATCCCAAGCATCCACCTTCGAAATCCATTCATCATCAATTTTAATAAACCCCATTTTTCGTAGGGTTGAGTCATCAACCTCATTTGATGCTTTCGGAGTTTCTACATACTCCCCTTTTAAATCCACTGCAAAATGTCTAAAAAATTTACTGATCAACAAAGCATAAGGTAATTTGTAATCAGCAAGCCGCTTGGCTTTTACCATGTGGTCTTTAAAAACATAGACCCAGTTAACCCGAATCCTGTTTTCAATGCAGTACATGAGAGCCAAGTCACCCTCATTGAGTATAGCATGATTACTCCCCCTTGGAGTAAGTATCCATGCAATAATGAAGGCAAGAATTCTTGATTCAAGCCTCATCTTCCCAGCATTGAAAATTTTAGCCGATTCATTTTGGTCTTTAAGACATGTGCGAAAAAATTGAGTTTTATTAAACTCTGGTAATTCAGCAATATTACCTCTAGAGATTTTTACCCCAACATCTTTGAGCCCAGCAACTTCATCCCAAATGTCAGGAGTAATGACCAAATTGACTCCTTTTACCTGAGACCTTAAAGTAGAACCACTGACAGTGAGATTTGCATAGAAAACTCTCACCAGATCTGGTTGGATATTGCCAGTAAATTCTAGGACATTCTTCAGTTTTTGACTCTTTAGTCTCCTTCTTAATGAAGTAAATCCTTCTTCATCCAGCCACGCAATCCTTATGAATTTGGGGATAACAAGCTGCTTTTGACTAAAATTGGTGATGAAATTATTCATCTTATCTCTATCACCACTGAACCAATTTTCAAGGTGGCCTCCCTGATTTCCAGCAGAGGAAGACTCACCTTTCTGCTTCTTTCTTGACTTAGATCTTCTCAGCATCTTGTTGTATTTTCAGAGAAGGGGTTCAGAGACTTGTGTACAAGGAAAGAAGGGAGAAGAACTTTGAACCAGAAAGAGAATACTGAGAGCAATGGGCTACACGAAAGTAAACTAAAGATTCACGGATGCCATTTTTTGTGAATTGAAGTTTACTTCAGACACAGCCTGCAAAAACAGCTTTACTTGCATGTCCCCTTGACTGAGGACAAAAACACATATTTCTTACCAGTGGATGTACCAGCTAAATTGCTCTTGGGAATATGTTTGACCCGGTCAAAGAAATTTTAAAATATTTATGCAGATTTTGATTACCATGAAAACTTGGGATTTTGAATTTGGTTTGCTTACCAATCTTTAATTGGATGTTATAAAACTAATTTTCAGAAACAAATCAATCGATTAACCAACTGATTAACCTATTAATTTGATCTTTTAATATTAGGTTTGAAACTGTTACAGTGAAGTAATCGATTAATTCATAAAGGAATCGATTAGTCTTGTACAGGATGAAATTAATAAACTGATAACAGAATTTAAATCGATTAAAACGAAAAAGAATCGATTAATTTTTACATCTTAGTGTTTTTAGTTGATATAAATTCTTTTTAATCGATTAAAACAGCTAGACTCAAATCCTGAGAACATTTTAATCGATTAATTCGCATTTCAATCGATTAAAATAGTACGAACAGATTTTCTGATATCCTCTGTAAGTTATTTTAATCGATTAATACTGTTTTATATCAATTAAAACAATTAGTTTATGAAAGCAGAACCTGATTTGCAGTTTTGAATACCAAGGGATTTCCAGATTTTGTTCCTGCAAAACAAATTTAACATATTTCTGGTACCCTTTATAATTACTGGGTCCAATCAGGTTATTTGAAATGACTTTAACTTTGGAATCCATTTCATTCTTCCTTTAGGAATAGCATACTTTTTAATTCTACAGTATTTTACTGAATGACCTCTTTTCATGCAGTAAAAACATTTAATCACAGAGTATGATTTCTTATTTACATTTGTTTTTCTGACTTTCATCCTAGATTTAAATCCTATGCCAGATTTGTCAAAAATTAGTTTTTGTGACCCAAGTAAAACGTCAAGATTAGCTTGACCTTGTGTAAACCTTGAAACGGTTTGAGATAAAAAATCAATTTTCTTTTGTAATTCTGAACAATTATTACAGGGTTTATTACATGCACAATCATAATTATCATGAATTAATTTTAAGAAATCACAATCAGTTTCATCTTCAAGAATTCTCTTTTCAAGAGAGTCTACTTTATTTACTAACCAATTATTTAGCCCTTTTAGCCTATCATTTTCTTTTTGTAGTTTCTTAGCCTCTTCATGCATTTCATTAAATGCTTCTTGTAATGAATCATAATTCACTAAATTTGAAGAAGAACTAGAACTTACACTGCTGGATTGAGGATTTTGACTTGCCATTAGACATAAGTTGGCTTCTTCATTATCAGAATTGTCTGTTGATGAAGTGTCATTGTCATCCCATGCTATATAGGCTCTTCTTTTGACTTTCTCTTCTTTCTTGTCATTATGTTTGTTCTTTTCTGGGCACTCCATCCTTACATGCCCCTGTTTACCACAGCCATAACATTTAAAGTTAGAAGAGTCAGTTTTTTTCTCATACCTTTTATGCTTTTCCTTGTCTTGAATCTTTTTCTTGAGAAACTTGTTGAATTTCCTGACAAGCAGTCCAAGGTTCTCACTTTCCTCCTCTGATTCTTGATTTTTTTCTTCAACTTTAAGTGCTATACTTCTGCTTTTCTTCTCAGAGACTTCTTGTTCTTTAAATCTGTTGATTTCCATTTCATGTTCTCTGAGTTTGCCAAACAGAGAAGTTGTTGTCATTACGGACATATCTTTTGACTCTGAAATTGCTGTGACCTTTGGCTGCCAAGACCTGTCAAGACATTTCAAGACATTAATATTTAATTCTTCTTTATCAAAGATCTTACCTAGGCCCATTAGATGATTAATGATGTGAGTGAATTGCTTCTGCACATCTGCAATGCTTTCACCAGTTTGCATTTTGAACAGTTCATATTCTCTAATGAGAGTATGCTTTCTGGCCCTTTTTACATATGTTGTCCCTTCATGAGTAACCTCAAGAACATCCCACATCTCCTTGGCAGATTTGCATTGGGATACCCTGAAAAACTCATCCATGTTAAGTGCAGAAGTAATAATATTTTTAGCAGTGCAATCATTTTGAACTTTTTTCTTTTCCTCATCATTTAGACTGGACCATTCTTTTTCTGTAATTAAAGGGCCATGAGAAATTACATCCCAAACATTTCTATCAATGGATTCAATAAAGATCTTCATCCTAATTTTCCAAAAAGGATAATCTGTTCCACAAAACAGTGGAGGTCTGTTAATAGAAGCTCCCTCAGAAAACAGTAATCTGTTTTCAGCCATGCATCGAAGAACTTGAATAACTTTCAAGCACCTCGCTCTGATGCCAATTGTTAGAAAAGTAGGTTGAGATCAAGAGGGGGGTGAATTGATCTTTAAAAGTTTTTCGCAAATAATAGATTATCTAATTCAAAAATTAAGATTCTAGATCTGTTCTTGAATTACAAAGCAATCAATCAATATAAATGCAGCGACAGAATTAAAATAGAGAAAGGTTAAGAAAGATATCACCGGTGTTTTATACTGGTTCACCCAATACCAGGGCTACGTCTAGTCTCCAGCCAAATTCCAGCTGGGTTCCACTAGATCAAATGTTTTACAGATTTACAATCTTACACTTAATCTACCACAAGAACCAAATTCCAGTTCCTGCACTCAACCTCTCACCAAGAACCAAATTCCAGTTCTTGATAACCTCTACAACCAAATTCCAGCTGCAGAGAAACCAGTGCCCAAATTCCAGGCACCAAACAATACAAAAAGAATGTAAAGAAATGAAAAAGAAGAAACTAGAATGCTCAAACCAGTTTATGCAATTCTGCTGTAAGTGTTTCTTCTTTAAAAGAAATCAAATTGCCTCAAGAAAGATTTTCAAAGAACTTCTCAAAAACTGATGCGAATCTTTCTTGAAAAGAGTGCTAAAGTTTGCTTGATTGATTGCTCAAGGATGTGTAAAAATTGATGTTCAATGTGTGTTTAAAAAGTTTAAGCCAAACTGTTTTTATAGAAGATTTTCAAAACTGCTGGTTTAATTAATCTGTTAAAAGATTCTTTTAATCTGTTAAAAGTGCAGTTTTAATCTGTTAAAACTTCTTTTAATCCATTAATACGTTCTTGATTCTTTAACAGATTTGTTTTAACTGATACGACAACGTTTGTATCAATTAAAACACTTTACAAAAAATCTTCTAAGTTGATTTAATCGATTGTTCCGCGATTCAATCGATTGAAATACTGCAAAACTTTCTTGTAAAACTTTTGAAGTTATTTTAACTGATAAAAATAAGTTTTAATCGATTAAAACGCTATGTAGAAATTTTCTAAGTTGTTTTAATCGATTGAAACGAGATTTAATCAATTAAAAGAGTTATGATCGGTCATAACCAAATTCTGATCGATCATAACTGATTCTGATCGGTCATAATTCAATTCTGATCGATCATATCTGATTCTGATAGGTCATAATTGTATTCTGATCGATCATCCTGAACTCCAAGTGCTTTTAACTGATTAAAATCAAGTTGTATCGATTAAAATACTGTAAAAACACTTCTCTGAATATTCTAAGTAATTTTAATCGGTTCTATCAAAGCTGTATCAGTTAAAAACTTGTTTAAGAAAGCTTTTATCAAAATACTTTGTTTTTAATTGTTAAAAACATTTTTAGAGGCATTTTGCAAAATCTTTTAAGTGAAGAAACCTCATGCAGCAGAAAAGATAAAATGATTATACCTAAGCATAGCTGAAGACACACTAATTCTTCTACTCTTTTATCTTAGTGACTTTTGTCCACTGCAAAGTTGCTTTTGACTTCATCTTTGACTTCATCAAATCAATGAGATCTTTGCCAAAGTATTTCAATGAGATCTTCATCACTTTCAAATTGGTGTATATCTACTGGTTGTAATTTTCACTTGGAATTAGTGGAACTTGGCAGATTTGTCAAGAACTGGATGTAGCTCTTGGAAAGAGTGAACTAGTATAAACTTTTGTGTTGAATTTCTGCTTTCATCTCTTTTTTTCTTGTCTATATTCTTGCTTTGATTAAAACTAAATCTACCTAATAGAAGAATTGAATAAAGATAATTCATTCTTCCAAGAGAAAGTGTGTTTTTAGAAAAAGTTTTCTAAAGTTCAATTCACCCCCCCTCTTGAACTCAACCATTAATTCTTACAATTGGTACCTGTCGTCGCCGTCCGTTCCGACGTCCAGGGACATCTCGAACGTTTATGCGAGCGGTCGCGAAAAGATGGTTAAGACTCGCGTTTTATGTTAAAATTTTGTTCATTGCTTCCGAGGTGCTCAACAACTGAACTATCCTCTAATAAAAGCAAGGTTTTCGAAAAAGGGTTCTTTTGGAGTCGCCACCAATGTTTTGACCATAAACATTGGAAAAGGATAAAAAGGCGTTGATTTTAATAAAAACCAAACTTGGCCATTATAACCAGAGTTAGGTAAGGGAGTTAGTTACGTGTGGGGAAGGTGTTAGCACCCCACAACGCCCCTTTCGGGTTCCCTATGACGGATTTAATTCATTTAAGTAAAGATTACGAGAAATTACGTGATTACCCTATAATGTTAAAATGGCTATCTACATTATTTTAGTTTACATTGCATACAGAAAGCAATAAATAAAGCAGTAAAAGAGAAGAGAATTGAACAGAACCTCCGTAGCAAGCTTTGTATTGCGAATCTTTAATCGTGAGGATGCGTTTTGGCAATCCTTCGCTCTACAAAGACTCTCCTCTCCGAATACAACACTGACTCTACTAAATTTTACAGAAGAATTGAATGCTGGAATATGATTCCTTAACTGATTGTTACCTTATCAAGGCAATCAGAGAGTTCATTCGAAGAAGGAAGAGAAAAGACAAGTACTGGGAGTTGTCTGGTATGTGTAACAGTGGCAAGTGAGCCTCCTATTTATAGTTTTTCGCTGCCTGACCATTTGAGACGCCCCTCTGGGTTGGGATGGTCGTCCCAACTGCATCTTTTACACATGCTGGGACCCCCTGAAAGCTGGGACTGGCAGTCTCACTTGGGACGGCCGTCCCACTTGGCCAGGGAAGGTTGGGACGGCCGTCTCGACTCTGGGACGGTGGTCTCGACCTGTTTTGGCTAGTTTTTGTGTTCTGGGACCCCTGGGAAGCTTTCCTTTCTTTATTCCGACGTCGGTTGGTGCCGATGAATGCCCGTTAAAGCTTTATCTTAATATAGGAAGTCTTCTTGGGCTTTATTGAGATGCCAGGCGAGCTTTGTCTTTGTTGTAGGAAGTCTCTTTAGCCTTTATTGAGAGACCGGGAAAATTTAGGGGTCTACAGCTGCCCCCCCTTCACCTGCCCAGCTAATTTGTTGGCTTAATATGCCGACAAAATTAGTTTAGTAGGGGAAGGAGTTAACCCTTTTGCCCGGTTATCCTTCGAATGCTTCTTTTCTGATCCTCCGGATGATAAATATTTTTGATAGGTACCAACCCCTATCTGGTTTGAGCCTTACTTTATAAGGCTCTGGTGAGTACTTACCCTCACCCGGTACGAGTCTGTATTTCACTAGACTCTTGTGGGTACCTACCCCCACTAGGTATGAACCTTGTTTTACAAGGCTTTGGTGAGTACCTACCCTCACCTGGTACGAGTTCTCATTTTGCTAAACTCTTGTGGGTACTTACTTCCGAGGTGTTCAACACTTGAACTATCCTCTAATAGAAGCACGGTATTTGCAACCCATTTTTGTAATGCTCAGGCAAGTATTTTACTCCACCTGATGCATTCTGTTAAGTTTTGATGAGTACCTACCCTCATCCAGTACAAACCTTATTTATAAGGCTTTGGTGGGTACCTACCCCCACCTGGTACGAATCTGCATTTTTGCTAGATTCTGATGAGTACCTACCCTCATCTGGTATAAACCTTATTTTGTAAGGCTCTGGTGGGTACCTACCCCCACCTGGTACGAATCTGCATTTTTGCTAGATTCTGATGAGTACCTACCCTCATCCGGTGTAAACCTTATTTTATAAGGTTCTGGTGGGTACCTACCCCCACCTGGTACGAATCTGCATTTTTGCTAGATTCTGATGAGTACCTACCCTCATCCGGTATAAAACTTATTTTATAAGGCTTTGGTGGGTACCTACCCCCACCTGGTACGAATCTGCATTTTTGCTAGATTCTGATGAGTACATACTCTCATCTGGTATAAACCTTATTTTATAAGGCTTTGGTGGGTACCTACCCCCACCTGGTACGAACCCTATTCTATAAGGCTCTTGTGGGTACCTACCCCCACCTGGTACAAACCCTATTCTATAAGGCTCTGGTGAGTACCTACCCTCACCCGGTACGAACCCTATTCTATAAGGCTCTTGTGGGTACCTACCCCCACCTGGTACGAACCCTATTCTATAAGGCTCTTGTGGGTACCTACCCCCACCCGGTATGAACCCTATTCTATAAGGCTCTTGTGGGTACCTACCCCCACCTGGTACGAACCCTATTCTATAAGTCTCTTGTGGGTACCTACCCCCACCCGGTACGAACCCTATTCTATAAGGCTCTTGTGGGTACCTACCCCCACCTGGTGCGAACCCTATTCTATAAGGCTCTGATGGGTACCTACCCCCACCTGGTATGAACCCCATTCTGCAAGGTTCTGAACAAGCCCCGTTCTGCAAGGTTCTGAACAAGCCCCGTTCTGCAAGGCTCTTAGGATGCACTCTTTCGGTATTCAGTTTTTTGATTGATGAGTACAAACCCTCATCTAGTTTTTGGAAATGTGTTGGCGGCTTATTGTCTTTGATCATGCGCCTATTCCATGGGAAATGATTGATTTTCTTTTTGACTTTTCCTTTTTAGTCATCTGGTTTTACCGGGGATTTTTGTTTTTGGCTTTTCTTTTTAGCCATCCGGTCTTGCCAGGGATTCCTTGCTTTTTGGCTTTTGCTTTTAGCCATCCGGTTTTACCAGGGATTCTTGTTGGTTGCCTCTTATTTTAGGCAGGGATCTCCTGGGGATTTGTTGATTTTTTATTGTGCCTCTTATTTTTAGGCAGATGCTTCAATAGTGGTGAAGACTTTTTATTTGTTGTTTTTCGCCTCTGAATAGACTGATGTTCTACTTGAGGATATTTGTTTTTGATAATACCTCTGAGTAGGCGGATGCTTCTTTGGAAGCTTTGTGCTTGTATTGCCTCTTGCATAGGTTGATTTCCCGTTTCTTGGGGATATCAGTTCTTTGCTTGCCTCTGAGTAGGCATAGGCATTCTTGGGAGTGAAGGTTTTGCCTTTCACTGGGGATATTCATATTGGGTGTTATAGGCGATTAACTCCCTGAGGATATGAATTTGTATTTTGCCTTTTGCTGGTAGGCCCGCTGGGGATTTTTCTTTTTGGTGATCCACCAGGGATTTGGTTGTTTTCTGGGGATCTATTTTGAATTGCTCCCTAGGGAGGAATGGAGTTTTTGACTCCTTATTGGACGCTGTTGTTTGAGCTGGCTTTGCCTATGCTCTTATTCCTACTGGGGAATGGGTTTTTATCTTTTTCTCGCGATTTGAATTTCTTTTTCGCGATTTGGTTTTTACATATGTGCGCCTTTTTATGCACATTGGATTTTTCTTTGGTTGAAAAGATATATATTTTTCTCTTTTCTTTTTGGTGATCCCTGGGGAATTTTTCTTTTCTTGGGGGATCTAATCCTTGATTTTTTTTTTTATGATGATGGAGTCTTGGCTCCTGACTTTTGTGAAGCTCTTTATTGAGCGTAATGAAGAAATTTTCTTCTTTTCTCTTTTTTTGGGATTCACCGAGGAGTCTGTCGGTTTCCTGGGGATCCAAATTTGATGATGGAGTCTTGGCTCCTGGCTTTGTGAAGCTCTTATTTGAGCTGGAAGATGGAAATTTTTGTTTTCCTCTTTTTGTAGATTTTCTAGATATACTCTACTTGGAGATTTTTATTCGGCCTTTTTCGTGCCTCTATTGGGGAATGAAAGTTTTTCTTTTCTTTCTTTTTGTTGCCCCCTGGTGATATGGAGGATTTGTCTCCGTATTTTCTTTGATGGACTCTTGTGTAATCCTTATTCTCCTTTGGGGAATGAAGCGGAGATTCTTGCATGAGTGTGCTTGATGACTCACATGGTGATGTCGCTGAGTCGTGAGGTAATCTTTTTGTCTTGCTTCTGGAGTAGGCAAGGATCCTCTTGGGGATGATCAAGCCTTTCCGTTGGCTTTTTCATGGCTTCCTTCTTTCTTGAATGGAAGGATGTTGATTGATGCTTCAAATGATTATGTTTGATGACTCATGTGGTGATGCTGAGTCATGAAGTAATTTTTGTTTTGCATCTAGAGTAGGCAAGGATCCGCTTGGGGATCATCGAGCCTTTCCGTTGGCCTCTTTTTTCGATGTACCTTCTTTTATTGGTGTAGAAGGTTAGAGCTATTTTCCTTGAAGCTCTTCATTCTGCTGAAATGGTTTTTGATTTCGCCTTTCACGATTTTGATTTTCATTTAGAGGCTGGATTTTGGCACCTTCTATTTTCAATCACAAGCATGGAGACTATCCTCCTTATATGCATGTCTATTATTCTTGTTTGAAGAAAATTATTTTTTCTTGATTTTGACAAAGTCATATTATGCAACTACTTTGTGTGTGGATGTCCTAAATGCAATCTAATGTTTATTTATTTTTGATGCATTTAGAAAGTAACTGGCCTTCTCCCATTGGCTTCTTATGAATACACCGATGGGCTCCTCTTTTGTGACCATGATGAGCTCTTCCTTTATAATGATGGGATCCTCTTTTATTCATCTTTTGGTCTTAGCCCTATCTTTTGCCTAGACCGCCCTTTGCGGGTTTTTGATCTAGCGGGCTGCCTTAATTTTTGCCTAGAATATCTTAGGGGGCTTTTGCCTTATCTTTTGCCTAGATCGTTCTTTTGGGGTTTTCGATCTAGCAGGCTACCCTAGTTTTTACCTAAGGATATCCTAACAGGCATTTATTATTTTCTTATTTGTTATGCTTCCCTTTTTTAGATGCATGCTTGATCTTTGATTAAAGGTCTTTGCACATATTTATGATTTATCAATAAAGAGGCATTTCCATAATATTTGGTCAAGAGAAAGGAAATGAAAAGGAATTTTATTGATAAATGAACAAAAGTTTTATTTCTTTTATAGAAGGATTTCAAAAGGTATTTAGAAGAATGGGTGGTCAGGGTTGACTGTACTGTATAGGCTTAAACAGTCATGTCTATGATATCTGCCCCTTGGTTCTCCTAATTGCTTCAGTTGAGATGCCTGAGCTCAGAGTGAAGACTATGCCGACTGCTTGCTTCTGGAAGAATGTTACTTTAGCCGCCTTTTCGGTTTTCAACTAAAGTAACCATTGCTCTTAGTTTTTTTTTTTTTTTTTTTACCTCTTCTTTTTGCCTAGGACGTATCCTAGCGAGGAATATGGACCCTATCTTTTGCCCAGGAATGTCCTTTGCGGATTTTCATTCCTGTCGGGTCTTGAGTAATGTCTTCAAGCATAATACTTCTTCACCGCGTCAGAATTGATTAGGTGTCTAAGTTCTTTTCCATCCATATTGATGAGGATAAGATCCCCTTCCGAGAAAGCTCATTTGACCCCAAGGGGTCCTTCATAGTTCACTGCCCATTTTCCAATTTTATTGTTTTGGGCTGGAAGCAACTTATTTACCATTAAATCCTTCTTTATGGTAAATATGAAGGTTGACTTTTTCATAAGCCTTTTTTATTTTCCTTTGATAGGCTTGTTCGCGACATATAACATTTAGCCATTTTTCTTCAATAAGGTTTAGCTGGTTATATCGGCTTTGAACCCGTTCAGCCTCTGTTAATTTTGCTTCCATCATCATGTGCTTTTATCAACATGATTAGTTGTACCGATTTGCCGTCTTAGACTTTTCTTGCTATAGCCGAAGAGCAATCTTTTTGAATATAGAGCAATTGTCATATCAATGCCCCTCTTCCTTTCCTTAGGGATTTCAATCCTCCTATTGATCACTATATTTCCACATTTCCTAGTCAATTACTTGAATGCTTTATTGTGAATGGTCAAGAGAATAGAAAGAAAGGGATTTATTGCAAAGGCTTGTGTTTTAGTGAGATTTTTTTTGAAATAATAGTTTTTGTAAGAATGGCTAGCCAAGGTTGGTCAGTGTTTAGGCTAGTTCAAACAAACGTTTTGTTTTTATGAGGTGGCGTCTTCAAATGAATAATCTGGCGCCTATTTGTGACTGATTAACTTTCATAGTCTGCCCTTTTGGGTTTTCAGCCTAGGATGTTGTGATGTGTCCTAACTTTTGTCTAGGTTCCCCTTTTTTATTTTTTGGGATACCTAGCGGACTTTATTTTGTCTATGACGCTTTGATTGTTTTGACGCATTTTGGATCAAAACGTTTGCCTAAACATGGTTATTTAATGGGGTATAGACATATTTAGCAAGAAGAGAAACAGATAGTAAGAATAGCATTCTTTTGTAATTTCAGGGAAAATGTTTGCCCTAGAGATGCTCGGGGGCCGGGCACACCCCGAGGAGTGATCTCTAATAGTCATTGGGTTTACATCCCTTAGAATCAAAAGAAGGACATCTAATGACTAATGCTACCCTTGATGCTAATATCCCTCCTTTTTGGAAGATCGTCTTTTTAAGGTATGGAGGGGAGACTTCCCTTTTCATCGTACGACTTGATCTTTTGTAGGGTCGTACTTTAAAGGATTATCCTTAAAATCTGGTGGCTCTCTTATTCCTTGAGCATCCTTTCCAAGCCCTTGTATGGGCTGTATCCATATTTCTTCATTATATGGGCCACTTTTAAACTGCTAGGAAGTCTTTCCATATTTTAAGGTGTGGTGGACGGCTCGCTGATTCGAATGTAGTCTTTAGCTTGAACCATGATCAACTTGTCACCTACCATGAATTTGATTTTTAGGTGGAGCGTTGAAGAAACTGCCCTAGCACCATGAATCCAAGGTCTACTTAATCTTCCCCTTGGATTCTTTTTTTCTTCCTCTTCGGTTTTTTTATTTTTCCTTTATTTTTCAGAGCATTATCTTGTAGCTCCTTGGGTGAACAAATTCTTTTGCTTCTCGTCGTGCACCCAATGCCATCTATATTGGAGATATCTTTATTGACGGACAATTCTTATGTGCATATCCACAGTACAGCTTTATCCGATGTATAAGGGAAAATACGAGGCATGAATAAGCGCAAAGGTGTTATTGCCCTTTCCCTGACATTATCAATTTGGGTACTGATATTTACTCTTTTCTTATTATCTCTTTGTCCCAGATCGATGGCCTAAGTTTTTTCCTGATAGGACTGTATCAATTGAGCTTATTTTTCCAACAGTCTTTGCATGTCCGGGGAAATGGTCCCCTCCTCACTGTCTGACTCAATCCATTCGCCTTTGGCTTTTAGATCCCGCAGAGAGCTTTCAATCACAGACATGACTGTTTATATGGTCCTTATTTGGGTCTAGATTTTATTTAATTATTTTGGAGTGAGAGATAAAAGAATGAGAAGCATATGAATATTATGAAAAATGCCTCATTGTATTGATGAAAAGAGAAATATATACAGAGTCCCTTTTAATCAAAAGATCTCGCGGCCACAGGCAGAGACCGCGAGAGATGCATCGGAAGCTTTTTATTATTATTTTTTATTTCTTTTAACCAAAAGATGCACAAAATGGGAAGCCCTAGTTAGCTGGCCTTCTCTACCCAAGCTCACTATTCTAGTTGTGATAGAGGCTGATCATCCACTTTTGGAGTAGATGCATCAAAGGTAATCCACCCTACATCTATCAGATTCTGGACTTTGTGCTTTAAGGCCACACAGTTTTCAATGGAGTGCCCTGGAGCGCCTGAATGGTAATCACATTTTTCATTAGGCTTGTACCATTCTGGGTAGGGTGGATTCATTTTCTTTGGAGGGACATATGCTAGGAGATGGTCCTTTATCAATTCTTGCAGCAGATTTCCATAGGAGGTTGGAATGGGAGTGAATTTCTTCTCTTGTCTGCGTGACTGCCTAGATGGTTGTGAAGAGAAAGGAGGGGTAGTGAGGTTGATGGCATTTATGCTCCCCTCTTTCTTCTTGCCAAAGGACTTCTTGAATGATATGTGGGATTTCTTAGACTTGGGAGGGAATCGAGTATTTTCGACATCGGTTACCTCCTTTACATCAAAGTTGTGTCCCTCTAATGTCCTTAATTTCTCTTCTAGGGCAAAAATTCGTTGCTCAGAGATCATATTGTGGAAGCATTGCTGATACATTAGCTCCGTCAACTGCGCTATTTGTTCCTTTATGACATTAAGCTCAGTGGTGAGCATACGGTTCTGTTCCTCTAATTGCTCCATCTTCTTGGCTTTTTGAGCGTGAGTGAGAACAGGTAGAAGACCAGCCACTTTCTAAATGATTTAAAGATTTTTATTATTGTGTTTTTTTTATTATGAATGATTAGTGTGAGATAGATATGTCTTAGACAATAGATTTGGTATCTTCTCAAAAGCCTATGTTTTAAGGGTATCATACCCACCTTAATGTGCTAACTTCCTTTTTTCAAAGGTTGCCAACATACCTTAGCACACTTATCTCTTCTAGGAAGGTGATAAATGCACTTGGGTCTCTTTCGCTATTATCTAAGGATGTCTAATGCATCCTACAATGAATGTGCTTTATGCATGCACTAAAAAATTATTTTTTATGACAGCAGATATTGAAAGTGGAATAACTTTTGACTGGGTTGTCCGATTTGGACGCACAACATGTTAAAACGAAGAGAAAAGGGTGAAGAACCAAGCTGCAAATCCAAAAGGAGATTTGGCCCACTAATTCTCCCAAAAAACGCTCCTAAGACCTATTTTTTGGAGTGTCGCCGCCAAGTAAAAAACGAGGCGGTCGGAGCGGCAGCGATGGTTTTATCGACCCTCTTGTTTTCGCGTTTTTATTGGTGGTTACAACGCCTTTAGGTTGTCCGACATACTAGGGCTAACCTAGAGGCGAGGTTTTCGAAAAGTGTCCTTGGGCTGTCCAGATAGCCAGGGCTAATCCAAGGACTTATTTATTTTGGGTTCTATGGAGTCGCCACAGATATTTTTACCATAAACATCGGAAAAGGGGTTTAAAAAGGCGTTGGTTTTCGAAAACCAACTTTGGTCATTAGAACCAGAGTTGGGTAAGGGAGTTGGTTACGTGTAAAGGGAGTATTAGTCCCTTTGTGACGCCCCTTTCGGGTTCCCTATGATAGGTCGGCTTATTTTTATTGATAAACTAGAAAAACGCACTTTTGCCCTTTTTATTACGCGAATTTAAAAGTATAACTACATGGCCCTACATGTCTCTGCATAATTTAAGATAAAAGCGGTAAAGGTGGAAAGAGAGAATTTGAACCTCCGAAGCACGCTTTTTATATTAATTCTCCGGAAAAATAGGGTGCTTTATGGCGGCCCTTCACTCTACAAGACGTCGGAAACCTCTCGAACGCCGAAAATCACTCTTGAAAACACTCGAAACTCCGGAAATGCGTCGGAGGGATTCTAGAGAGAAGTTTTAGAGAGAAGGGAGAGCTATGCAGGCTGTGGTGTGTGAAAATGAGGGGGGAGAGCCCCTATTTATAGGTTTCGCGCTGTCGGATGGCGAGACCGCCGGTCTCGTCGACGGGGTCGAGACCGCCGTCTCGTCCAACGAGACCGCCGTCTCGTTCTTTGCGGCGACGAGACCCCGGTCCGGGTGAACGAGACCGCCGTCTCGTTTTCGTAGGCAACGAGACCCCGTGCTGAGTGAACGAGACCGCGGTCTCGTTTTCGTAGGCAACGAGACCCGGTTTGGGTGAGCGAGACTGCGGTCTCGTTTTCGTAGGCAACGAGACCCCGGTCTCGTTTTCAGTAGGCAACGAGACCCGGTCTCGTTAGACGAGACCCCGGTCTCGCTTGCTACGCGAGGCAAAACGGCGGTGCGGGTCATCCGAGGGCGGTCTCGTCCCTTCGAGGCGAGAAAACTTATTTTCGGCCCAAAAAATCTTCCTATCTTGGTACGGGAGCCTAATAGTCTCTCCTAGTGGCTTGTTAGGCTTCAGTAGTCTTCAAAATAGGGGATCTTCGACTTTATTTGGAGCCAGGGCAAGATTTGGGGTCTACGACTGCCCCCCTTTACGACTAGTCGGTCGTTGGCTGTTGTGCCAGAGCAGTTGACGGGAAGGTAAAGGAGTTGACCCTCTTGCCGGCTACCCTTCGGATCTCAGTTTTGTGGCGGATGATCCTCACGGGGAGATGTTGTGTTTGTGCACCTCCGGAATACTACTTATGCTAGCCGATCCCTTTGGTTGACACGTGGTAAAACCTCCGGATACTACTCTGACAGTAGGCCGATCCTTCGGTTGATGAGTATAAACCCCCTATCGAGTGCAGTAGTTGCGATCAGTTGTGTGGGACTCGGATGAGTATAAACCCCCATCGAGTCGGTAGTTGTAGTCCGTTGTGTGGGATCTGGATGAGTATAAACCCCCCATCGAGCCGGTACGGTTCGTTGTGTGGGACCGGATGGGTATGATCCCCATCGGGGTGGTAATGGCGATCACGTTGTGTGGGGCTCGGATGGGTATGAACCCCCCATCGGCACGGTACGGTCGGTTGTGTGGGACCGGATGGGTATGATCCCCCCATCGTGGGTGGTAATGGCGGCTTACGGTTCATGTGGCCCATGCGCCGGTTAGGCGCTTCTCGTGTCTTCGGTTGATAGGTATGAACCCCCTATCCGGTTGGTACGGTCCACTGCGTAGGATCGGGTGGTAGTGGTGGCTATCTTGCTCGGGTAGCTCATGCGCAGACTCTGCGGGGAATGATTTACGTGCTCGTGCACTTCCGAGGATACTACTTCGACGTAGCCGATCCCGCCGATGGACACGTGGTGGAACCTCCCGGATACTACTCTCGGCGTAGCCGATCCTTCGGTTGATGAGTATAAACCCCCATCGAGCCTGGTAGTTGCGATCCGTTGTGCGGGGATCTGGATGGGTACGAGCCCCCCATCGGGGCGGTACGGTCCGTTGTGCGGGACCGGATGGGTATGAACCCCCATCGGGGTGGTACGGTCCGGTTGTGCGGGGCCAGGATGGGTATGAACCCCCATCGGGGTGGTACGATCACGTTGTGCGGGACCGGATGGGTATGAACCCCCCATCGGGGTGGTACGATCCGTTGTGCGGGGCCGGATGGGTATGAACCCCCATCGGGGTGGTACGATCCGTTATGCGGGACCAGGATGGGTATGAACCCCCCATCGGGGTGGTACGGTCGTTATGCGGGGCCGGATGGGTATGAACCCCCCATCGGGGTGGTACGTCCAGTTGTGCGGGACCGGATGGGTATGAACCCCCATCGGGGTGGTACAGTCCGTTGTGCGGGGACCGGATGGGTATGAACCCCCCATCGTGGTGGTACGGTCCGTTGTGCGGGACCTGGATGATATGAACCCCCCATCGGGGTGGTAATGCGACTTATCGATCCCGGCTCGAGCGCAGATCGTGCGCAACTTCCTGGAGAGTCTTTGCTTGTGTTGATTTGACTTTTCGATTTCTTGAATAGTCATCAGGGCCATGCAGGGATTTTGTTGGTGATCAGTCGGCCTTTGTCGATCGCAGGGGTCCTTTGTTTTTGTTCTCTTGGTAGTGATCTTCCAATCCTGGCTGGTTGGTTGGATGGATCTTGGTTTTGTTTAGCTTTTGCTCTGGTGGTCGAAACTTTATTGGTTGGTGCGATGGCTTAATCTCGCCTTGTTCTCGCGGTTTATCTCTCTTTTCTCGCGATTTAGGATTTTGGCTTTTTTTTTTTTTTTCATTGAGCGTATGTCTTTTACTCTTAGTTTTCTTTTTGTTATGCTCGACTTTTGGAAAGGGTGGCAAAAAGATGCATGAAAATAAAATTTTATTTATTGGGAAAATTTTATTACAACCCTATTTTCGAGAGCTACTATCCCTAAGGGCTATCTTCGGGCTCGATTCCTGGGGAGGGTAATCTTTGGTACATATGGTATGCGAAGTCCTCCATCTCTTGGACTTCATCCTGGTACCCTCTGTTGAAAAGTCGCCCGAGTCTTGGCGCATGCTTTGTTGGTCTTGGTACATCTCCCCCGGTCGGGTGTCAAAGGCCTCTTGCCTTTGGGACAATTGCTCCACTTGTTTGGAATAGGCTGCTCACGTCTACGGGACGCTTGTTCTTGTCTCACAGTCATACCATCGAGCTGCTGGCACAAGTCATTCATGTGGAGGTGCATGCCGGCAAAGTCGTGCGAATACTCGGGCGAGCTTCGTTGCTGCTGTCGTTCTGCTGTAGCTGTGTGCTTTGGGAACCGGGGATGTGGGCACGGCGCATCACATCACGGAGCTCTAAGGCGAAATCCGGGGTGGGGTGGAGAGCCGGCTGGCTCCTCTGCGGATCGACATTCCCATGCGACCAAGATCGTTCCGCCGATTGATTCGGGTCGCGGGTTATGGGCGGCTCTTCCGGCCGGGGCACCCAATCCTTTACGCTAAGGGGGTGATGAGGGAGCAACGAGGACGCCCCCGCGAGATATGTTCCCGAAGTCCCCGAGGGCTCTCGGGAAGAAGTATCCGGGGTTGCAACGCCGCCTCGACTCATGCGGTATAGTATGAAGAGGTCGAGGAGGCATATCTTGCCTTGACTTTCTTTCCTCCCATGGATAGTTCCAGACCCGGCGGCTTGTGGCGGATGCGGAGTGCCTGGGGAAGTGCGAATCCCCTCATCGGCGTGGGCAATGTAGTGGCTCCGCGTGAGTTCGCGCCACATCTCCGCGGCCGATAAGGTGGGCGGGCCGTGAGCGGATGGCGTCACGGTACTCCTGGGTCATGGCCTCCTCGGGCCGGATGAACCCGATGTCCACGTTGAATTCTTTGAGGGTGGAAGTCGCTGTACGCCCATTCATAAAGTAGGTTACCATCTCGAGTGGGTGGTAGGCCCGGGGACAGTGGAGGGGCTCTCGGAGTAGGAGACCGGAGGCCAAAAATTCCAGGCACCGCACCGCGGGTAAACATGTGTAGGTGGTGGGTGCAGCAGAACTCCCCACCCAATGCCGTCTAGGTGGGCCCGGACGGTCGTCCTCCCATCCGAACTCAGCCGAGTATGTTAAAATCCAGTTTGAGCATAGGGTGCCACCGGTAGGTCCGGATATTCTCAAGACGGGCATGGTGCTGTGGCGTAAGCCGTGAAGGGTTCCGGGGATAGCGGTGCTGCGGAACTACTAGCACCTAGACAGCTGCCCCTTCTCTTTCTAGAAGCACTTCTTCCAAACATATTGACTA